>CM076584.1:1074393392-1075133541 GCA_034641835.2 Pinus albicaulis | reverse complement strand
TCCTCTATATGTATTCTCAGATTAATAAAATGGCTTAGTGTTCTGGCATTCTATGTGTACTTGTTCCATGATCTGGTTCCAGCATTTTATTTTGTACATCTGTCTGGCATATTTCTGTGTATTACTGGTTATTTCCCTTTGGGGATATTACAGACCCTTTGGGCACATGTAATCAAGAAAGAAAAGTTTATTTAATGAAAATAAGCGTCTAAGAGTCCACCAATGATCAGGTGGTACAACCCTTCAAGTTGGCCAAGAAGAGGCCCTTCTAGTCCACAAAAAACATATATATATGAAGGAATTCAACCTCCATTAAACACACATCGAAGTGCATACATCTGATCTAATCTGAGGCAAAAAAAGAAGTGTGAAAGGCTTTAGAGAAAGGTAGGAAGTCCAACAAAGAAGTGGGAGGACGTCATCCACCTTGGATATGCTTTGTTGCGCAAACTTTTTGTGATACTAGGGTTTCTGCAGGACTGAATTGTGTAGAATCTAACAACAAACTTTGTTGGAGAAGCAGATCTCTTTGTTGGGTGGCTGGCATGGTCTTGAGTCTATAGTCTCATTTGAAGTTGATAAGAAGAGAATTTCTTGTAGGTTTTCCCCAATTGGAGGGGTTTTGCCCTAGCATGATGCCTACATCTTGTGTTCTTGTGATCTTTGTTTGTTTGGCATTTATTTGATGATAAAAGATACACACATAATAAAGAGCATAATCACAAATAATTGTCATGTATGGAAAACACAATTTAATAAGCTACCCTAACTTCTTTTCCAACATGGTATCAGAGCTAAGGACAGTGGTCTAAAGGCAACTAGAGAAGGATCACATCTTGAAAGATAAAGAGTCTACTTGTATCATTCCTCAAGGTCGAGTTTCTAGAGAAAAAATTGAGCTCCAAAAGAACACTTTTCTGAGCATACTTTCAAGCCTTTACCTTTATTATAAGGCCGTAGCCCCGAGCAAATATAACAAAGAAATATGATGAATATAGAAGCACTAGTTCTAAGGGCTGAGAAGCTATATTAATAGCCCTTTCAAGACTCGGTCCCTTGATAAAAGGATCGCAGTCCTGGGCTTAGATAGATCTGAAATATCTCCAGAAGTCTGAAATTCTATGTAATATTAGAGATCTGAAGTCTATGTATCTTTGTGGATAATCACATCAAGGAATAAAGTATCATTTGAGGACTAGACAACTAGCAAGAAAGGGACATAGGTCGAGTTGTTTAGAAGCATTGGTGGCCTGTTTTGAAAGACTCGTTATAAAGTTACAACCACCAAAAATAATTGAAGATTTCATGTAAAAGTGATTGCAAACCTGTACACATATATATAAGGAGACTGAACGTTAACTACTGAGAAGTCGACCCAAAAAGGATTAAATAATTTATGTTTTGGAAAGCATATTAAAGGTATATACTCAGAAATATATATACATGAATCTATGATAAGGACAGAAGCAATATATCACAATAGGAGAAGCTTTTTCATCTCTGACTATAACAATGATGGAGGGAGCCTATTTGAGAACCTGTAGCAGCTTCTATATCCTACCCTAATCTGTAATTGAGAAAAACAGTGGTATCATCTCTTAAATAGTATCATTGTTTGGCTAGTTGGAAGCATCTAGCTTCTTGGGACTTGCTTGAAGCAAGCCTGGATGACATTATAGGTCTATTCTACAAAGAAATACTGTGAAAATAGAAAGCCCTAACCATAGAGAAGAATACCTATATTAACACTCATGTAATATTGAAGTATGCTGGAAGGTTATCTTGTGTTGATGCACCTTGAAGGGCATCCTGGTTTGGTGATTTCCCTTTTAGAGGATCATGACATCATTGGAGATTGCAAGACCCTTGAAAGGCAACTTTTGGCTTTGACATCTTGGAATCAATAGGAAGACTGTGGTAGTTGTGGAAGAGAAACTACCTTGGACAATGTAATCAAGGAGAAGGCCTTGCAGCAACTTCAAGCAATATTGGTTCACTAAGATATGTAGTCATAAGTTTTGTTTTTTATTGTGTTGGGATTTTCTATGTATATCTTGATCATAGGGCTTGTAGAATTCATCATTGAAATTTAGGAATTACAAAACCCTAGATGACGCTTGAAGTAGAAAACCCTTGTCAAGTGAGAAAAACCCTAACCCTAATCTGATAGAAACCCTAACTCTTGACTTCTAGGGTTTGTAGTTTTCATCTTGATGAAGGTCATTAATTCTGTAAAAAACCCTTGTTGATACTTTGAAACCCTTGCCAAGAGAGAAACCCTAACCGTAATATGTTTGTTCCCTCATAGAAACCCTAACATTTGATTTATAGGGTTTGTAGGTAGTCTAGGGAAAATGGTAAATCTTGGTAAGGGTAGAATTGGATTTGAGACTCAAACCCTAAGATTGATGTTTCAAAAGGAAATATCAAGAGATTTAGGGTTTGGATCTGAAAATCCTAGGAGTTCTCCCTCTCTAAGATCCCATGGAAACCCTAGAGCGACAAATCTATTATCATGCACTTGTATATTTTGCTTGTTTGTACTTGCTATTAAAGAATTGTAGGTAAAAGCAAGATGAGAAGGAGGAAGAAGCAAAGCAATTATCGTCCTTGATGGTGACTCCTTAAAAATAATGAGCATGATGGAGGAAGGGAACTAAAAGGACCCTGAAGTAACTAATAAAGGAACTTTCTCGCTAGAATATATATCTTCTAATGATCAACATCAAGTATGATCTCCAGAAGCAAATAGGAACTTGGTAATCAAGTTTGATCCTTGGGCACTCTGATGTAAGAAGGAAAACTTTTGTGGAGTTGGACCATGAAGATGTCGAGGATGAGAAAAACTGTCATGGTGAGGTAGCAATATGAAGATATCCTGAAGGTCTTGAAGGGAGATCACTTTTGTGAGGAAGCTATGCGCAACTTGAAGATTGGGAAGGTTCAATAGAAAATCCTTCATTAATAAAGACAAGATGAAAGTGATGTGGAAGATGGATGGCCTGGAATCTATCGTGGGAATATGACTCCATGATCCATGATACCTGAGGAATGTTTCGAGATGAGGAGGAAAGAGGGAGCCATACAAGCTATGGAAGACAAGTAAGAGGACTTGTAGTTGTGACTTCTCCAAGGAAGTTGGAATCTCCTCTAAGTTTGAGAGGGAATAAAAGGAGTCTCTTTGAATAGGAACATGATTTGTTCTCTGATTAAAAGGAGAATAGGGATGACTTCCCTGTTTGAGAAGGAGTATGGTTGGACATTGGTTCTCCCTATGCCATGTACTAGACCAAGACTAACAACCGTAAGTCTAGTGCATGTATCACGGATAGGGAGAATGATAACTTGTTTAGTTCTCATTGTGTCAGGTACCTTGATGGATTAGGACTGATGTCCTAAGTCAAGTACATAGACATGGATAAGTAGAACGTTGGATTGGATAAGCATCTTGGACAATCATTCTTTGAGTCATGTAATGTGATGGATTAGGATGGAGATCCTAAGTCACATGGACTTGGATAAGAATGGTTCGATGGTAGTGTTGGTGTCCCGTGTTTTGATAATTTGGCAAATCAAAAGACAAGGCAACATCAGAACCAATCTTTAGAGTTCCAGGATCTAGTCCTCCTGTTCTCAGAGAGGGATCTCTCAAATGTTTATTTTCAAAGGTTTATCTTGTGTGCTTTGAGTATTTGTTTTAGACTAGTTATTAAGTGCAGGTGTTTGTTTGTTTGTTTGGTTGAATTGATACAACAGAACATGAAAGGTCTAGGAAAGATATATAGAATAGAGAAACATCTGGTTCATTGGGCAATGGAGTCAAGAAGAGGTCATAACATACTCATCAATGGATATGGGATATTAGAGGGCAAATCTAACTTGGCCACAGGATCCTTTGGTTTTTGGAGTGAGATGGACATCAATGATTTGAAAAGAGAAGTTTAATCCTCAAACAAAGGGAATTTGAAAGCACAATTTGAACAATAAGGAGCTTTTTGATAGACAGGGCTAACCATGAATTCTACAAATCAGACCTTTAAGCAAACAATGATTTCAAAACAACTTTTAAAATGAAATCTAAGATTCGGGGAACACCCTATTTCCTCAAAGATTTTATTTCAAATGCTTTAGAAAAACATAAAAGATTCACTAATAACTGCAGGCATAGAAGAGGGAACACCTAACACATCTATGATTACAACTATAAAGACCTTTGAGACAACTGTTTAAGTAAGGACAAAGGGCAAGATCAGAACAGACCTCCTTGACTCACTGTAAGCAGAAAACTACAAAGGGAGACTTCAATAACAGTTTTAAAGTGGCAACAGACAAGCAGGGAGAACCATAAATCATGTTGAAACCAACTATTCGAACTATTAAGGAAATAAACAAGCATGAAGACTAAAGAGAGAGGTTAAAGACTCTAAAATACTTCAGCAGCAGAAAACATGAAACAGTGAAGGATGAACAGGCCTAAGGTGCTTCCAGGAGTCATTTCTTAGCCTAAAACTTTCAACCTACTGTAATAAGAAATTATGGAACATAATGAAAACAGGGGAAAACATTAAACAGTTCAGAATACTTCACCAACAGCCAAGCTCATGGATCTAATGATAGAGCCTTCACATTAACAAGCATGCAACAATATCATCAAGGCTTCCAAGACTTCAATTTCTTCTTCAACTTCAACAGAATATTTATTATTTCAAAAGTTTCAATATTACAACTTGTGACCAACCAACCCTTCACTCATCTTCTTCAGAAGTATATATAGAAGAATGAGGAGGTGAGATCTGATAAAAGATCTCAAAAACTAATTAATACAGACTTAAATGGCTACTTGGCCTTTGGGGGCTCAATGAAGCAACTTACATAGGTGTCCTCTGTATAAAATCATTTACATTAACTATTAGGTTTGCTGGAAAGAATTTGTTGACTTCAAGGCTTCTCATCATCCTTGAAATAACTTCTGCTGACAGCTACAATAAGTTCCTTTGGTTGAAATAACTATTCAGCTGTGTTGATGCTAAATATCTCCTGGTCTGGTAATAACTTCGACCTTCTTTGATTGCTTTGAGGCTGCAGGTGGCTCTGCGACGGCTGGAAGTTTTAATTAGCCCCTGAGGTGACAGTGGAGGTCTCTTTTCTGATAAAACAGTCATGATTTTCTTTTAAACTGTGGTTTAGGCTTCTGATAATCCATTTTTAGCCGTAATCCCCATAAATCTGTCTTCAACTTTCTGTCCTGATAAATTTTATCTTCGGCACTGATACTTCTCTGACTGTGCTCGATTCATGGTGTTTTTGCGGACGTGCAGGGCTGTGCAGGGGCAATATGGCATCAATGCCTCATGAATCATTGATAAAACGTGAAATTTGAACCCTGCGAATGATTTCTCTGGTGGATCAAAGGCGGGAGGATCGTCACCCTCTGCCTTTGAATTTTCTTCGGGCATAGCGGAAAAATCACTTGGAACCCTGCACAATACAAAAAATATTAAAAAATCCTGCATACATAGGTTTATTACTGCGGGAGGACGTGTGGGGAGAGCATGACTGTTGGATGGCATCATCCAATGGTCGAGATTGATCGAGGAGGTCAGAGGAGAGCGGAAAAAGGATTTGAATTGGAGCCGTTGATCGTGCGGAATCGACGATCGGGAGCGCAGGTGGAAAGTCAAAACAGAGAAAACGGGTGATGAATTTTGGGCCGTTGATATGCAGATCAGATCGACGGCGGAGATGTTGTTACCGCTGCGCCGGAGCCTAGTTATCGCGTGGGCATCTTCGGTGAGCGATCGCCGTTTGATGGGCAGCCTCAGATCAGACGGTGGACGTCCATATCGCGCCGGGTCCACGTCCGAACTTTAACGCGCGATGGACGGCGGTTTTGTGAACAGTGCGCAGGACACGCGTCGGCCAGCGTATGGAATCGCTGCCGATCGGGAAAAAACTGCCCGCGCTCGAAAGCGATGCGATGGATACCGTGTGGTTTTCGCGACGGTGAGTGGTTGGTGGGGACCACCGGGGAGATGGATTCTGCACCGTCCGATCTTTAGATTAGATCGACGGTGCGGAGTGATTTAAATTTCGCACCAACGATAATTTATAAATATAATAAAAACGTTAAAATAATATAAAACCAAAGGTTTTACACTACGGGCGGATATGTTTAATATTCAAAATGGCTTGGCGCCCGATTGCGGGGCCACAGGTTATATGGAAAACCATATGACCGGGGGATTGTGGATGAGGGCTAATAGGCATGGGATAATGCAATAAGCGCTTAGAAGGCTTAGCGCTCGGTCCTGGCATCTGGGCGTAAGGAGGGGGGGTTAAAGACTTAGCCCAAGGGGGCTTAAGTCTACAATACATAAAAATATGATTTTTATGGATTTTGAATAATTTTCAAAGGTTTTGAGGGGTTCCGATAAGGCAAAGAAGGAGTCTTTAAACCTTATCAAAGGGTTTCGATGAAGGGAAAAGGGAAAAATCATGAAAATGAGGGATTTCATGGGAGAAGGAAAGGCAAAGATGAGGTTAGTTTTGGAAGAAGGGGAAAGGGGAAAAATGGTGTTTGCAACAGTTTTTCTTCATGTAATGACAGCAAAAATTTTGAGTTGAAAAGGGGAAAAGCAGTGACGATTATCCAAATGATAGGATATTATCAAAAGACTTTAAGCATCAACAATTTTAGCAATGAAATTGTTTCTTGAAGGCTATCCAACATCATTTAGCCACCACTTGATATGACAGAATTTATGGGTGGCTAACAGGTAGTATTACCCACCACTTCTTGGGTGATATCCCTAGAAGAAATTTTCTACATGATGGACCTCAGTCGACAACTAGCATCACTTGCAACCCTCAACTAGCTCGTTGTGCCATTTCTCTGCCACCTGAGCTAGCCATTATTGATTTATGGTAGCATAGGATGTGCTCTAGCCTTGTAATTTTGTATATAGGCTAAGACACATGTATTCCATAAAACCCATAAATGGTTTTGGAAAATTCCACTTAGAGATGATTTAATTAAATTAATTAATCGTTTTTTGATGTTTTCCTAAGTCTAAACTTAGGGAATTTGATTAATTAAAGTGTATTCATTAAATCAACTGTGAATCTTCTAGATAAAGTCATGGATTACCTCCAAGTTAATCTTAGCCCTTGATTATGTTTTAATCTAGACCGTTGAAGAGTCAATGGAAGATTATAAGGAGGGTGAGGGGCCTATGGAAAATACACTTGACACTTGAGCCATTGAGCATTTTCGAATTTGTGTGAGAAGACATAGGTTTTGATCAAGAACAAATCACTAGGGCTAGGTTTGCTAAGTGATTTTGTAATATTCCCAATTAGCTTTGCTAATTGGAATATTTCATTTTTGTTTAATTTTGCCGCTTTAGCTAGAAGTAATAAATAAAGTGAGAAATAAGAGGGGTTACCTCACTTTAGTCACCTCACTTTATAAATAAAGTGTTCTTTTCCTAGTTGATTGACGTTATAACTTAGAGAGGGGGCCTTGGGGGTCCACATGATTATGATGGGGAGGCATCAGGCTGACCCAAGGTTAACTGCGCAGGCCAAGGAGAGTGAAGGACGCAGTTAAGGAGGGAGTTTAGCATTATAAAAGGTGGGGTTCTCACCTCATTTGGACATGCTTGATTTGATATTGATATTGAGAGCTAGACTTCTGTCTGCTTCAGCACGCCGGTTGTTTAGTCGGTCTGCAGCACTGTTTAGTGCAACCAAGTGTCTTCGTTCGGAGATCTCACCCTTAGCCTGGGGGGACTTCGAGTGCCTTCCCTGGTAAGGTTATTTTCTGTATCACCCTTAGCTTCGGGGGACTTCGAGTGCCTGCCCTAGTAAGGTAATTTTCTGAGTAACATCCTTCAGTTTCAGTGGTAGTCAGCAGCAGTTTCTTGGTGGAGATTTGGAGAGGAGGAAGCCCTTCTTGAGACTGCGCAGATCCAGGAGGGAGGACGCTGGTCTAGAGAAGGAAGGACGCAGATCCAGTTGGCTAAGGCAGACAGGACGCAGATCTGGGGAGGCATTGGCAGAACCAGTCTTGGAGGACGCAGATCTGAGAGATTCAGCCTTGGAGAGTGCAGATCTGGAGGGATAGCATCAGATCCAGCCTTGGAGGATACAGATGCGAGCCATGCCTGGAGGAGATCTGGCAGAGTGCGAATCTGGAGAGATAGCATCGAGATCGCCGACCTTGGAAGATACGGATTACGAGGAGATGATGACGAAGCCGGCCCTGGAGAAGTACGAAGAAATAGCGACGGATACGACGCCCAGAAGGACGCAGATCTGGAGTGATAGGACACAGATCTGGAAAGGAGGGTTCAGATCTAGCAGATCTGAGGGAGAGAGAACGCAGATCCAGCCAGGAGGGATGCTGATCTGATGAGTAGAGTCTGGTGTGTGAGATTTGGCAGCGTTTTTCAGTGGTTCCAGCCTTGAGGAGTTGATCTTGCCATCTGGAGGTTCTGTGGCCAGCATTTCACCTGTCTTCTGCGCTGTCACTAGCAGAGACAGTGTAATATCCCCAAAGGGAAATAACCAGTAATAAACAGAAATATGCCAGACAGAGATAGAAACACAATGCTGAACCAGATCATGGAACCAATACACATAGAATGCCAGAAAACTGAGCCATTTTATTAATCTGAATTACATAGAGAGGAATACAAGAAAGTCAGAATAAATGCACCTATCCTTGCTCAAGGCAAGTACAGAATCCTCTCAGAAAAATAGGAAATGGCTGCTACAGAAACTGAATCCCAGCTGCTGGAAGAAACTGCCGTAAACTGCTGCTGCTGGAATGAACTGAAGCTAGGGGCTGATCCCCTTGCCGGAATGGGCTAAAAATCTCCAGATCACCTATACTCACTGCTCCGGACAAAACCCAGAAACCATTTACCAAACGGACCACCTCCGAAAATCGCCCCCAGAAACCCTCCTCCTACAAAAACGCTGTGCCTCCAGGAACTGCGTAGAAGCTCAAGAAACACACTGAGGAAAGGGTCTGAATCCTCCTGCCAAACCCCCGGCTGAAATGGCAACCTCCTCAAAGCTGAAAACACTGAAAACGTTGTCAAATCTCACTCACCAGACTCTACTCATCAGATCAGCGTCCTCCCAGAAGGATCAGCGTTCTATATGCTCAGATCTGCTGGATCTGAAGCCTCCAATCCAGATCTGCGTCCTATCCCTCCAGATCTGCGTCCTCCGGTGTCAGATCTACTGCTATCTCTTCAGATCTATGCTAGATCTGCCAATGTCTCTTCAGATCTGCAACCTCAAAGGCTGGATCTGATGTTATCTCTTCAGATCTAGGCTGGATCTGCCAATATCTCCTCAGATCTGCAATCTCCCAAGCTGGATCTAATGCTACCCCTCCAGATCTACAACCTACAGAACCAGATCTGCAAATATCTGCTCAGATCTACAATCTCCAAAGCTGGATCTATCAATGTGCCTTCAGATCTGTGTCCTCCTCTTCCTGCAGGAACAGCGTCCTCACTCCAAGACTGATCTGCGTCTTTCCTTCCCTCTGGAACAGCGTCCTTCCTCCCAGATAAGAACTGCGTCCTTCCTCCTGCTGAAACAGCGTTTTTCCTGCTAGATCTGCGCAGCCACTAGAGGGCTTCTTCCTCTCCGAATCTCCACCTGAAACTGCTACTGAAACTGAAAGGTGAAACTTAGAAATTAACCTTACTAGGGCGGGCACTCGAAGTCCCCCGAAGCTAAGGGTGAAACCAGAAATAACCTTACCAGGGCAGGCACTCGAAGTCCCCCGAGGCTAAGGGTGAGATCTCCGACCGGAGACACTCGGTTGCACTAAACAGTGCTGCAGACCGATTAAACAACCGGCGTGCTGAAGCAGACATAAGTCTAGCTCTCAATATCAATATAAAATCATGCATACCAAATGAAGTGGAAACCCCTCCTTTTATAAGGCTAAACTCCCTCCAAAACCTTAACTGCGTCCTTCACCTTGCAGTTACTCTTGGGTCAGCGTGAGGCCTCCCCTCATATACGTGTGGACCCCCAAGGCCCCCTCTTTAAGTTATAACGTTAATCAACTAGGAAAACACTTTATTTTATAAAGTGAGGTGACTTAAGTGAGGTGACCCCTCTTATTTCTCACTTTATTTATTATTTCCAACTAAAGCGGCAAAATTAAACAAAAATGAAATATTCCAATTAGCAAGGCTAATTTTGGGAATATTACGTGACAATGCGTTTTAGTTGGTGAGGGTTTGAGGAGTTAGAGATCAACCATCTTCTAGTCTTCGAGTGTCAGGGTTCCATTGCATTTCCACAGTGGCGACTCTTCATAGTGGATCTTCGACTGCACTGAGACGCATGTCTCTGTTTGCAGTATCATTATCTGCTGTACAGAGAGGGTTACTCCCACCTGCCTAGAGGCAAGGATAGGTGCACTCATTCTGATTATTTTGTACTCCTCTCTATGTATTCTCGGATTAATAAAATGGCTTCAGTTTTATGGTATTCTATATGTACTTGTTCCATGATCTGGGTTTCCATCTATTTGTATTTTCTATATCTCTGTGCTGCATATTTACGTGTCATTACTCGGGTTATTTCCCTTTGAGGGAGTATTATAGTGGTATCGAGAGCATAGATTCCGACTCAGCCCATGGTGCTATGCAGTCTATGACGCCCTAGATAACCCCTACATCTACCCGAAGGAACGTAGAGAAGCTGAGGATAGGTGGAAGTTTTCTTTCGGAGGGAAGTGACTACGATCGGGAGCCACCCGAGACAGATTCGATAGGCGCAGCAGCCCGAGAAGGGCCCATGAACAGCCGTAATCCAATGGCAGATGATGATGTGAGGTTTAGAGGCGGTCTCGTCCATCGTGAGGCGTCGCGAGATAGTGCGGGATACGTCACGAGGCTCTCGCTATAGAGATGCGCCTGAGAGAACTCCCAGAGTTCTTCGTATTGGAGAGGGTTCGAGTATGTCTCGCCACAGTACCACAGTACAGATGCTACTACATTGACTGACGGGCTCGGCGATCCACTATGCCCACATTCTTGCGCAGGAGACGAGACGGAGTGCGGGGAGGTGCACGTAGGGATAATCCCAGCACCCACACGTCCCCTACCATGCCTACCTTTCCCGGTAGAGGGACGAGGGGTCGACGAAGACCGAGAGAGTTGAGTCAGCTCAGATGGGCGGCCGCTTTGCGGAGTGGCGGGCCTTAGGACGAGTTCATGGATACTCTCCCCTTCGAGCGCTATCTCCAGTTCAAGTATGGCATCAAGCCCCATGATCAGCACTCAGAGACTGAGGGCGTGGATACCACCGTGATGACCACCGTGCGGCAGTAGATTCCATTTGCCTATCGTTTGATGGTTCATCAAAGACTACGGCAAAATCTTGTGGAGAAGTCTGGACATCTATTTTCCAGCTTAATCGGGATATGTCGGAGACGGATGCCATTAAGATGGCTACATTGCATTTAGAGGGTGAGGCTCGGGGGATTGCGTGGTTTCATGGGATGGCGACACTCGGGCATTCCACAAGCGACATATGCCGAAGTTTACTGTGAGGGTGGTAGAGCGTTTGACGGGAGAGGGATCCGGAGCAGCATTTTTGTGTCGAGCGACCAAGCCTGCAACAGGCGGGAGTGCGAGAGGCATACATCTCGGAGTTTCTTGAGGGTTTCGAAGATGGTACCCGACTCTATCGACTGCTGGATGGTCTATATGTTTGTGGAGGGGCTGCGGAGGCCACTTCGTGGCCTAGTCCGGTCAAACAAACCGGCTACACCGCGGAGATGCCATCCGCAGGGGATTCGAGACTTACGAGATGTCTTTGCCCAGACTCGGCCACACTTATCCCAGAGACAGGGCTTTCCAGACCTAAGGGGGAGACACGAGGGCTCCGCCTCCCAAGGCAAAATCCGGACAAGGGCGAGATGGATGATGAGGCCAAGAGAGAGCCGAGGCGAAGCGATGTATGCTTCACTTGCCGTGGAGCCGTGGGCACTGAGACACAAATGTGCTGCGAGGAAGGCACATTTCATAGAGGGTCTTCTCCGAGAGCGTGGGAAGAGGATGAGGAGGATGATGAGGAGGCAGAGGATGTTATGCGCCGCAGAGTACCTTACCACGTCCACCACCCGTGCAGGTGGGGCATCATTCGCACCTCATCAGAGCTCTACGCGGCATTGCGAGGAGTCCCCAAGTATCCGAGCATTGCGTGCACGGGGGACGAGCATCGTGACAATGGTAGTTTCGCCTAGTCGATAGTGGGGGCCACCCACAACTTCATTGATGCCCGTGATGGTTGAGCGGAGAGGCATACCGACGGAGGGCTTTGATGGGTTTTCTGCTTTGGTACCGGGAGATCGAGCTCATGGCATGTGCTCGATATGTACTGTAATTATCGATGGGACGATGGGCACACTATACATTGACCGATCACTTCTTTGTGGTGGACATTCGACACCAATGTGATATTGGGGAGTTCGATGGCTTATTATCTGGGGAAGGTCACGACGAGTTGGAAGGCCCTAGAGATGGAGTGGGATGATCCCAAGACAGGGAAGCATGAGAAGATACGAGGGCGTAACACATATCCACCCTGCATTTGATCGTGCACAAGCATGGAGGCGACATTTCACAAGGGAGATAGTAGAGTGGGCGATGAGAGTTGCTGCTCGAGAGGCGGTAGATACGGATGTGACGGTGCACCCCCGATCTACGGTTATTCTCGATGATATGCAAATGAGTTTTTGGGGACATTCCGTTGAGGGACAGCCACCGGGATCGGGGTTTGAGCACACGATCGAGCTGGAGCTGGATACTGACGGTGATTACTACACCGATGTATAGGCATCCCAAGGCCTATCGGGGGATGAGATAGAACGGGCCATTCAGGAGTTGTCAGCTCTTGGGCACATTCGACTCAAAGCACTAGTCCTTTTGCTTCTTCGTCTAGGCTAGTGAAGAAGAAGGACGGCACATTACGCATATGCATTGATTACAGAGCTCGAACAAGAAGACCCCGAAGAATAGGTACCCCATTCCCAGATCGGCGAGCCGATGGATGAGTTGAGAGGAGCACGGTTCTTCTCAAAGATTGATTTGAGATCCGGTACCATCGATACGCATGAGGAACAGGACATTCCCAAGACCGTTTCGATGTCATTATGGGGCACTTTGAGTTTCTGGTCATGCCATTTGGGTTGACCAATGCACCCTGTTACTTTCCGGCCTTGTATGAACCACATTTTCGAGGGATCATCTCGAGGAAGTTTGTCACGGGTTTTCTTTAGATGATATCCTTATATACAACAGACTTTGGGAGGAGCATCTCTCCAAGCATATTGAGACGGTCTTGCACATTTTGGAGGAGCAGAGCGTTCTTTGCCAAGCTCTCCAAGTGTGAGTTTGGGTTGACGGAGATGCTCGTATCTGGGACACATTATAGGAGTGGACTGGAGTGAGAGTCCCACGAGGAGAAGATCGTGCTATCGTGGACGGGCCGTGAGCCACTGGAATGCATGGAGCTCTCGAGGGTTTATTGGTATCCTGCACCTACTACGGGCGAAGTTCGTCAAGGGCTTCTCTCGACTTGCCGCACCCCTCAATGAGCCGACGAGGAAGGGGGCATTGGGCTTGGTCGGATACAGCACGAGCGTGCTTTTGACAAGCTCAAGGAGGTGATGAGTAGTTGTCCCGTGTTAGCATTGCCGATTTACGCGGCCCCTTTGTCCCAGAGTGCGATGCATCGGGGAGAGGGGATTGGTGCAGTTTTGATGCAGGGAGGGTCATCCGATTGCGTTTCGAGAGCCCGAAGCTCCCTTCCACACGAGAGGCTATATCCCATATATGACAAGGAGATGTCGCCATCATGCATGCATTGGCCAAATTCGGGCAAGTATTCTGGTAGGTGGCAGATTCGGTGGTGAGGACAAGATCATAACGACTCGAGGTACTTTACCGGAGCGAGTAAGCGCTTCAGGAGAGAGCACAGAGGTGGATCAACAAGATCCGGGCTTACGACTTTGACATAGAGTATGTCAAGGGGAAGAATAACGTGGTGAGCCGATGCCCTTTCCCGTGAGCACCGGCCACGTTATCACTCATGAGCTCTGACGCCGATGGGAAGGCTCGACATGCGGTTGAGTATTCCAAAGATAGATTTGCATGCTGAGGTTACTGATGGGCAGGTAGCGGATAGTGGTACTGAGGTGGCCGATGAGGTCATCTATTACGAGGACAGGGATCTTCTTGATCGAGGGATCTCACCAAGGAGAAGATACTCCGGGCTTCTCATGATTCACCATTGGCGAGGCCATCGAGGGGTTCACCCAAGACGTACGGGGTGCATCGAGAGAGATTTGCATGGAAGGGGCCTCAAGGAGGGACGTACTCTGACATGTCGGGGAGTGCGAGGTTTGACCGTGAACAAGGGAGAGATGAGTCATCCTGGGGGTTGTTGTGCCTCTTCCCATTCCGGAGGGGAAGTGGGGAAAGTATTTCGATGGACTTCATCACTGGGGTTGCCCACGGTGCGGGGCAAGGATTGCATCTTTGTAGTGGTTGACAAGCGAACGAAGTATGCTCACTTTTTCGCCATTTCACGCACATCACACAGCAGCATGCAGTGGCGAGTTGTTTTTCCGGAGGGTTTTCGTATTGCATGGTCTGCTCCAAGACCATTGTCGACGGCTGTGGACAATGCTGCTTTATGGGTGGATTCTGCAGGGAGCTCTTTCGACTAGTGGGGACGAGTTGACACCGAGCACTAGTTATCATCCCCAGACGGACGGCGACGGAGATAGTTAACAAGTGGCTAGAGGGCTACTTGCGTAACTACGTCGTTGGGCAACAGAGCATGGTCGAAATGGCTAAGCATCTGAGCTAGCATCGCTACAACACAACCCACCATATGTCCATCTTGCATGACACCTTTCTATGCGTTGTATGGATATCATTCCCCTATCTTTTGTGGACATGATGTTTGGTGTTAGCAGAGCTCCGCGAGCCAAGTTATGGATCCAAGAGAGCCAAGACATCCTCCGAGCTCTCAAGGACAACATAGCCACAACACAAAATCAGCGAAGCTGTATGCCGATAAAGGGTCGGGTGGAGAGACACTTTGAGGTAGGGGACCTAGTCTACCTACGGTTACAGCCATACCGACAGTCTTCGCTCAAACAGAAGGGGGCAGAGAAGCTAAAGCCTCGTTTTTATGGACCATACAGGGTGATACGCAGAATCGAGCAGGTTGCATATGAGTTGGAACTGCCCCAAGGCAGCCGGATTCACAACATCTTCCATGTATCATGCCTGAAGAAGGCACTGGGTCAGCATGTGACAGTCACCGGGAGCTACCGCCTACAGATGATGAGGGGCACTTGGTGTTACAGCCGGAGGCCATTATTGACACCAGGGAGAGACAGCTGCGTAGCAGGAAGATCAGAGAATTCTTGGTGAGATGGAAGAATTTGCCGGATGAGGATGCCACTTGGGAGGATGAGAGGATCTTACAGCATCCATCACTTCAGTTGCTTGAGGACAAGCAACGTTTTGCCGGGGGAGACTGTAATATTCCCAATTAGCTTTGCTAATTGGAATATTTCATTTTTGTTTAATTTTGCCGCTTTAGCCAGAAATAATAAATAAAGTGAGAAATAAGAGGGGTCACCTCACTTTAGTCACCTCACTTTATAAAATAAAGTGTTTTTCCTAGTTGATTGACGTTATAACTTAGAGAGGGGCCTTGGGGGTCCGGAATTCTTGGTGAGATGGAAGAATTTGCCGGATGAGGATGCCACTTGGGAGGATGAGAGGATCTTACAGCATCCATCACTTCAGTTGCTTGAGGACAAGCAACGTTTTGCCGGGGGAGACTGTAATATTCCCAATTAGCTTTGCTAATTGGAATATTTCATTTTGTTTAATTTTGCCGCTTTAGCTAGAAATAATAAATAAAGTGAGAAATAAGAGGCGTCACCTCACTTTAGTCACCTCACTTTATAAATAAAGTGTTTTCCTAGTTGATTGACGTTATAACTTAGAGAGGGGGCCTTGGGGGTCCACATGAGTATGATGGGGAGGCATCAGGCTGACCCAAGGTTAACTGCGCAGGCCAAGGAGAGTGAAGGACGCAATTAAGGTTTTGGAGGGAGTTTAGCACTATAAAAGGTGGGGTTCTCACCTCATTTGGACATGCATGATTTGATATTGATATTGAGAGCTAGACTTCTGTCTGCTTCAGCACGCCGGTTGTTTAGTCGGTCTGCAGCACTGTTTAGTGCAACCGAGTGTCTTCGTTCGGAGATCTCACCCTTAGCCTCGGGGGACTTCGAGTGCCTGCCCTGGTAAGGTTATTTTCTGTATCACCCTTAGCTTCGGGGGACTTCGAGTGCCTGCCCTAGTAAGGTCATTTTCTGAGTAACATCCTTCAGTTTCAGTGGTAGTCAGCAGCAGTTTCTTGGTGGAGATTTGGAGAGAAGGAAGCCCTTCTTGAGACTGCGCAGATCCAGGAGGGAGGACGCTGGTCTAGAGAAGGAAGGACGCGGATCCAGTTGGCTAAGGCAGAAGGACGCAGATCTGGGGAGGCATTGGCAGAACCAGTCTTGGAGGCCGCAGATCTGAGAGATTCAGCCTTGGAGAGTGCAGATCTGGAGGGATAGCATCAGATCCAGCCTTGGAGGGTACAGATCTGAGGAGATATTGGCAGATCTAGCCTTGCAGAGTGCAGATCGGAGAGATAGCATCAGATCCAGCCTTGGAGAATACAGATCTGAGGAGATATTGTCAGATCCAGCCTAGATCTGAAGAAATAGCAGCAGATCTGGCCTTAGAGGACGCAGATCTGGAGTGAAAGGACACAGATCTGGAAAGGAGGATTCAGATCTAGCAGATCTGAGGGAGAGAGAACGCAGATCCAGTCAGGAGGGACGCTGATCTGATGAGCAGAGTCTGGTGTGTGAGATTTGGCAGCGTTTTTCAGTGATTCCAGCCTTGAGGAGTTGATCTTGCCATCCAGAGGTTCTGTGGCCAGCATTTCATCTGTCTTCTGCGCTGTCACTAGCAGAGACAGCGTTTTTATTGGTGAGGGTTTGGAGGATTGAGATCAGCCATCTTCTAGTCTTCAGTTCACAGTTCCATTGCATTCCTTCAATGACTCTTCATAAGATCTTGACTGACTAGGGCCCATTTTGTCCTTGTTGCGGCCATTATGCGATTTCGAGAGGGTCTCCACTTGCCTAGGGCAAGGATGAGTACACTCATTACGATTATTTTGTACTCCTCTCTATGTATTCTCAGATTAATAAAATGGCTTAGTTTTCTGGCATTCTATATGTACTTGTTCCATGATCTGGTTCCATCATTGTATTTTCTATATCTGTCTGGCATATTTCTGTGTATTACTGGTTATTTCCCTTTGGGGATATTACAGATTTGATTCAGTGATCAAATTTGGAGAGGGGCAGAAGCAGAGATTGGTTAGGAGGGCCAAGAATACATTTCAGAGAGAGGCAGCATCAACGCAGGAGAGAGAAAGTGCAGTTTCTGGCTAGGGTGACGTAGTTACTGCAGAGAATTACGCAGAGCCAGTGCAGTGTCTCTTGTAGTCAGTCCGGAGAAAGATAGAGGCTGGGGTTCTGAGCCAGGAGGGTCAAGATCCAGCGTCAGATCAGCCAGATCAGCTACAGGAAGGGATGACGCAGTCCCTCTAGCTTGCCTACACAGATCCAGCGTAAGCAATCACGTAGAGGCAGTGAGGGCTTCATCAGTGTTGTTTTGATCAGCCGGAGACTTGCTGAGTGAGGTATATCTCACAGTAATTTTTTTTGTCTAGATTTCTGTAAAGGGTTTGCCGGATGTTGGCACCCTAGTTGTATTCAAGATTCTGCTGCTTAATAATACAAACCCTCAGATTTGCTGCACTGGTTTTCCCAAGTTGGGTTTTTCCGGGGACTTAGTCCAAAAATAACTGTGCCAATGTGGTTGGTTTTCATTGCGTTTTGTTCAAATTGTTTCAACACTTAGATTTATTCCGCAGTATTATTTGTCTGGACCACTTCAGTAATTACTTCAGTATTTCAATGTAATGAAATAATTATCAAATAATAGAAGTAATTCAGATTTGTTGCAGTAGGAATCCAGATCTAGGATTTTTCACATGGTATCAGAGCTTATTTAAGTTGAAGTGCAGGAGAAACGAAGAGAACCAACAGATTAGCGTTGTAGAGTTTGGGATCTGTGTAAGTAGCAGCAGACCCTCCCAGAAAATTACGCTGTCCAGACCAGGAGGGCATTCCAGTGCAGAAAAGGCTCCCTCTGAGAGAGTTGACATAGGGGTAATATTTTTCAGTTGTAGAAGAGGCAACGTAGCTGAAGGACGCAGTTACTGCATAGCAATAAGAGCTGATGCATAAGTGTCAGAAAATTCTGAAAAACACAGTTGGGGATTTCTTGATCTTAGAGGGTTTCTTACTCAAAGAAACTCAGTTTTTTCCCATGCAACAGCAAAAGAAGTGACCTTATCCACAAGGAGTGCGTAAGTCAAAGCTGAGTAGAGGGTTAAAGCAAGGTATCAACAGTTGAGGAGATGGCCAGCAATGGATTGCGTGACCAAGATAGATTGGAGGGTGCCTCCAACTATGTTATCTGGAAATCAAGGATAGAATTTCTCCTTGATGAATACAATCTGAAAGCCCTCATAGACAGCGTAGTTGCATAACCTCTTGATGCATCACACCTGAGGCAGTTCAAGAAGTATATGGCTAGAGCCAAGAGATTGATCCTAAATGGAGTGAAGGATTACATTGTACCTCACATAGCAACCAAAAACACTGCTAGAGAAATGTGGGTAGGGCTAGAAAAGTTGTACCAAGGATCTTCCGAGCAGAAAAAGATGTACCTTGAAGAGAAGATGCAGAATATCAGGATGAAGAAGGGAGAGTGTTTTGACTCCTTCTTGTCTCGGATTCAAGAGAACCGAGGTCAACTGTCTGTAGTAGGATTTGCTCCTAAAGACTCAGAGCTAGTAAGGCTCACGTTGAACTCTGTTTCAGAAGATTATCAAGTCTTCGTCCAAAGTATATTGGGCAGAGAAAGGCTTCCAGGATGGGAAGCAATGTGGGCAGCATTACAGCAAGAGGAGTTGAGGAGAGATCTCCTAAAATTCCACTTGGCAGATGGCAGTAGTAGTTCAAAGGTCAAGAAGGAGGAATAAGATAACACTACCCCTACATCAAAAGGGCAACATAAGCAGAAGATGAAAGATCTATCCAAGATCAAGTGCTTCCGGTGTGGAGAAATGGGGAATTATGCCACACAATGTCCTCTTAAGAAAAATGATAAAGAGGAGAAGGAAGATCCACATGCAGGAGCTGCCAAGATTGAGGCAGAGAAAGATTGTGCTATGTTAGCTCATATTCCAAAAGGAGAAAAGTGGGTTGATTTGGATTTGTAGATCCAGAATCTACAAGAAGGTGGGATCCTTGAGTATTTTTGAAATCTTGGATCACATGTGAGCTACAACAGCCTAAAGACAGTAGCAGGATGGACAGTTGCAGCAGAAGATGATGAGATGATGCAGTGGCTAGCAGTACTAGAGCCTGATCAGCGCAGAGAAGAGGCAGCAGCAGCAGCAACGCAGTGCACACTGGTGCAGCGCAGTGTAGAGGAGTGCTCACACAGTGTAGAGCAGCAACATCGCAGTATTTTCAGAGAGCTAGTGCAGAAACTAGCAGCAGTCAGTCCTATTTTTCACTTGCAGATTTACTTGTCCAAATTTCGGATGTTTTTCTGTTGCAATTAGCAACAATAGCAACAATATAGTAGCAACAGAGATGAGCAACAGCAACAACAGATGGGTAGCAGCAGCGCAGTGCACAGAGAGGTAGTGCAATGCAGAGTGGTGCTCACACAGTGCAGAGCAGTGCTCACGCAGTGTAGCAACATGGTCGCAGAATTTAGAGGGAGTTGCAGTACAATGGCAGTTAGCAACAACATGCAGAGTCAGCAGCAGTACAGTTGCAGCATTTTTTTGCAGCGTTGGTGAGCAGCATTAACAGCACAACAAAGATGTTCCAGAAGTCAGATCAACAGCACATTAAGGTGTTTTGCTAGAGCACTTTGCTCGCTAAGAGGGAGTGTTGATTTATGGTAGCATCGGATGTGCTCTAGCCTTGTAATTTTGTATATAGGCTAAGACACATGTATTCCATAAAACCCAGAAATGGTTTTGGAAAATTCCACTTAGAGATGATTTAATTAAATTATTTAATCATTTTTTAATGTTTTCCCAAGTCTAAACTTAGGGAATTTGATTAATTAAAGTGTATTAATTAAATCAAGTGTGAATCTTCAGGATAAAGTCATGGATCACCTCCAAGTTAATCTTAGCCTTTGATTATGTTTTAATCTGGACTGTTAGAGAGTCAATGGAAGATTATAATAAGGAGGGTGAGGGGCCTATGGAAAATACACTTGACACTTGAGCCATTGAGCATTTTCGAATTTATATGAGGAGACACAACTTTTGATCAAGAACAAATCACTAGGGCTGGGATTGCTAAGTGATTTGATTCAGTGATCAGATCTGGAGAGGGGAAAAAGCAGAGATTGGTCAGGGGGGCCAAGAATACATTTCAGAGAGAGGCAGCATCAACACAGGAGAGAGACAACTCAGTTTCTGGCTAGGGTGACACAGTTACTGCAGAGAATGACGCAGAGTCAGCACAGTGTCTCTTGGAGTCAGTTCGGAGAAAGATAGAGGCTGGGGTTTTGAGCCAGGAGGGTCAAGATCCAGCTTCCGATCAACCAGATTAGCTACAAGAAGGGGTGACACAGTCCCTCTAGCTTGCCTACGCATGCTTACGCAGATCTAGTGTAAGCAATCATGCAGAGGCAGTGAGGGCTTCATCAGTGCTGTTTTGATCAGCCGAAGACTTGCTGAGCGAGGTATATCTCACAGTCATTTTTGCTGTCTAGATTTCTCTAAAGGGTTTTCCGGATGTTGGCACCCTATTTGTATTCAAGATTCTGCTGCTTAATAATACAAACCCTCAGATCTGTTGCACCGGTTTTCCCAAGTTGGGTTTTTCTGGGGACTTAGTCCAAAAATAACTGTGTCAATGTGGTTGTTTTTCATTGAGTTTTGTTCAGATTGTTTCAGCACTTAGATTTATTCCGCGCTATTATTTGTGTGGACTGCTTCAATAATTACTTCGGTATTTCAATGTAATGAAATAATTATCAAATAATAGGAGAAGTAATTCATATTTGTTGCAGTAGGAATTCAGATCTAGGATTTTTCATAGTCGTGTGGTCCCTCACCCATTTGTATTGATTGCATGTTTGAAGATGGGCCTCCCGAATCTAAAGGTATGCCTTGTCATTTGGTAATTGAGTGTTGGATTTACTTATCATGGACGCTTCTCGGCATGGATTGATGGGAGGATTTGGCGGAAACATTGGGCTTAGTTTGTGCTCCTGTCCCCTTGATCTCTTTTGGATGTTACCCTTGGATCTTAGTCCCATGGGATCTCCTTTATTGACCATTTGGTTCTAGGGTGGTACTACTTGGGAAACCCCGACTTTGGGTGTGTGGTCCCTCTCCTTTATCCACATATATTACTCCCTTTCAACTCACTATACCCCCATTCATCATTTCTCCCACTTGGGTCCACATTGCCTCTCTGGGTCCACATAGGGTCAGCCTCTCTATCCCCTTGCCCCCACCTTGGGTTAGGCCTGGAATGGTTCCTTGGAGGTTGAAGTAGCTAAAAGAAAAAGTAAAAGCATAAATAGCCACATTCAAAAGGAAATTGTACCACAAAATGAAAAATATGGTCGGGACAAAAATAACTAGCATGTGGGCAAAAGCCAATACATGAGCTCTACCCCATACCCATGGTCATCAACCCGGTTCCATAAGCCCTAGATGAGCCTCCTTTATCATTTAGGAACCCATGATTGTCCCAACCCCTGGAGGGCAATGAATCACCCTACCTAAAAAGGGGTAATCACTGCTATATCTTACACATCATGCTCTTGTCCTTTGAGCCTTGAGCAGTTAATTAAAGAAAATTCATAAAAGGTAAAAGGAATATAAAGAAGGGTGGAACATTCAAGGCCGGGCCACCTCATGTACCATGATTGCTTCTTCCTACACATTATATACTCAAGTGTGGGCTTCCCTTTATCTAGCTACCCTTGAGCCCCAATATGTGGGCCGGGACCGCTCCTCTCATTCCCTATTCCATTTCACTTTTTTATCACTTTCCACCCCCATTTGAGGGATTTACCTTGGACCTACTACCCTCTCTAAGGGTAGAAACCACCTAATAAGGTACTTGGCTAACACCCTTTGGAGCTTGGAGACATTAGCACATGCCAAAGTCCACTACGGAAAGGCATGCCATCATGAAGTATCCACTTTGTTGTCTATGGTTTGTAAGCTCTTTTACACGATTACTCTAATGACTTGTTGTACTGGAAGACTATGGGACACATTGGATTTTATTCAGGATTGCAGATGGTGTCCATTTGGGTATGGTCTCCCTTATATGGGGTATGGGGTCCTAACCTCCCAGAGGACTACATTGGCACATGTAGGGTGTGCATAAAGATCCATGGGCCTCCAAAACAACAGACAACACTCCATGGATCCCCACCGATGTCCAGAGATTACTAGAGATCCACCTTTGGGACGAGGATGATGCACTTGGTACACTATGACCAACAGGCCCCATAAGAGCACCACACACTTGGCAGGTGTCCCAGGTCTTGTACGATGACATGGTAGCATTCATTCCATCATTTGAGCGCTTACATATTATCTACATGCATCTTCGACTCATATGGAGACCCATGGGGTCATTGGTGTGCCCCCACGCCCATTAGGAGCACCACAGGTCTACTACTTGGAGAACAAGGGGCTACCCCCTTGTCCATCACATTTTGAAGATTTCATTCATCATTATGGCACTTCTGGACATTATCAAGCCTTTTGGAGGGCCCCACGACACACATATATTATTATTTGACCTCCTGAGAGGCCTTATTATTTCATTTATGAGCTAGTTTGGCGATCTTGTCACCAAAAGTTAGGTTATTTGCACATTATTTTATGTTTAGGGGCTAATGTAGGTTCATTAGATAAATCGAACTGCTAAGTAGTGTGTAAATATGAGTTGTTTGGATTCATTTGTATCATCACTTGACTTGGGATCTCTCTATCTTTAGAGAACTTTGCATTTTTCCTTGGAGGATTATTTTTGGATGATAGATGAATTTTGATGTATGGATTTGGGCTATTTCTATCTTGGAGCTTCTTCTTTGCAAATATGATGCTGGTTGGATATACTCGCTAACATTGTAAGTGCAAACTTAATGCTATTTTTCTTGTTGCTGCATACAATTGGACTTTGCTATAATTAGGGCTAATTGTTGCATGTATGTAATGTGGAATTATGTGTCTATGTAACTTATTCTATGTACGAGCCATTGTTAGATGAATGAAATGTCCTAGAGATCATGTTATCTTGATAATATTGCACCATTTGTATGAAGTATAAATGCTTGAAAGTTACGTTTCTTCTCTTTCCTCTAACATTGGATGAAGTTGACTTCTTGGCCTCCTTGAACAGCAAACTGAATCCTTCTTCATTATTATCCTTGACTCCATATCCCCAAGTGAATCAAGCACTGGTCCCTCAAAAAAGGGTGATCATTTTCCCCTCTTTTTCCCTTTTTTCCTAGGTCTAGCCCCATTAGGTCACCTAGGGCATCAATTTCTCGGGAATCTAGCCACAGGAAAACGTCGATCTCCTACATATAACTGCGCTGGTGGGTCCCCTCACACTCCTCCTAATTTGGCGCGATTCTGATGGTGGAATCTCCAGATACCCCAAGCCCTAGCTCTAGAATCAAGTTTTGCCTAGGTGTTCCCAAGGCTAGAACCTAGCAGGATCAATTTGGCATCATTGGAAGAAAATTCTTGTTTGGTCCTTTCCCCTCACCTTGTCCAGGTTAAGAACATCATTGGGTGCCAAAATCCATCCCTTAACCTGGGCTGGGTCCACTTGACCTCGTGTGGTCCCATTCTTCATCAAAGATGATTTATCAAGGACTTCTCAGGAATCCAAGTTCCCAAAGGATTTTAGGGATTGAGAACCTCCTTTGTAAATCTTATTCTTCTACCTCAACCCTCCAATCCTCATCCCCCCTCCCTAGAAGATCAAGTCCCTTGCTTAACAGGAAAGCAAGTCCCATTCTTCATTCCATCTGAGGGAAAGGGTTTCTAGGGTAACTTCACACCTATTCATTGATATATACTTTACAAGTGACTTCCTAAAACTACCGGGTCTCCTCCCATCGGTGAAAGTCCATAAACAGCAGGGAGTCTTAGCTGCGGTGATAGTGGGCTAAGTCTCCATAGTTGCCCTTGACCTAGTAGTTGCCCTCATAGGAACCCCTCTTAGGTCCCTTGTTGGTTTGAGTGGTAACAGGTAGGATTACTCTGGGTATCCTAGGTGGAGTATGTACCATGATGAGGCGATATGTTGTCCAATGGAATGCCTCCCAATATTGTGCTCTGATCTTGTGAGAGATAGTGTACCTGTTAATGCCTTGGGTAATGTGACAATGTTGGCTATGATGAATGATGCTTATTAATCTGGTTCTCTCCTTATAAGAACTTTTTAAATGGAGTACTATCCTTGCATTGGTTGGACAATTATGAATACCTCCCTAGTTAAGAGCGTTGGAAATTATAACTAGTTTCGGTCTTCATAATTGGCATTTGTGTCATGTCAGAATGTATTGTCAAAAGAAAAGAAAAAGGAATTTTATTGTTAAAGAGTATCAACTTATTAAAGCATGGATTTCATGCTTGGGTCATTGGTCAATAGGTCAAAGCACCCATTTAGTGCTTTAGATATTTGATTTTGAGTCAAAGTCAAAGTCATGATGTGTAAGACCCTTTGGGCACATGTAATCAAGAAAGAAAAATTTGTTTTATGAAAATAAGTGTCTAAGAGTCCACCAATTATCAGGTCGGACATCCCTTCAAGTCGGCCTAGAAGAGGCCCTCCCAGTCCACAAGAAGCCTCTATATATGAAGGAATTTGACCTCCATTAAATACATATCGAAGTGCATACATCTGATCTAATTAGAGGCAATAAAAGAAGTGTGAAAAGCTTGAGAAAAAGGTAGGAAGTCCAACGAAGAAGTGGGACGACGTCATTCACCTTGGATATGCTTTGTTGTGCAAATTTTCTATGATATTAGGGTTTCCACAAGACCGAATTGTGTAGAAGCTAGCATCAAACTTTGTTGGAGAAACAGATCTCTTGGTTGGGTGGGTGGCATGGTCTTGGTGTGTTGGTCTTGAGTCTATGGTCTTGGAAGTCTCATTTGAAGTTGAGGGGTTTTGCCCTGACATGATGCCTACATCTTGTGTTCTTGTGATCTTTGTTTGTTTGACATTTATTTGATGATAAAAGAATACACACATAATAAAGAGCATGATCACAAATAACTGTCATGTATCGAAAACACAATTTAATAAGCCGCCCTAACCTGTTTTCCAACAAGGGGCACTTAGGTGAGTGATGCACCATGTGGAACCATCTCATAGCCCAACGCTCTCCCTTGGAGGGGCAACACTACATCATCTAGGTTAGAATTTCTCTTTACATTGCGTAAAACAACCTTTGGAATGTTGTTGAATGTGATGAAATTAATCTTTCAAGATGCTTCCATTGCTGCAATAACATCACCTGACAAAACCCTCTGAAGATCAATTGAAATTATCAATAATTTATGATAGTAACCATAAGTGCATCATAGTGGACCATACCTAATGTTAGGGGCACAAGAATACTACACATAAAACTGACCTTCAAATGTCTAACTAGATCAAGACATGTAAAAAGTTACCTGACATATATTAGGGATATTTAGGTCAATAACCCTATTAGGTGTTTCCATCCTCCAAGGGGAGTGACATGTCCCAGGTTAGGCCATCAATCCATAGGTGTATGTGATAATGATGGCTGTTGAGTGGGAGGGACTTCACGGCAAGGTACCATGGCCATGTGACAAGCTAATTGGGGTCCACCATCCCGAGTGTATAGATGTAAGGATGGAACAATCATGGTGGCATGAGTTACCCATTTCCTCGGGTTACTTTTTCCACCCGCGTGTTGTTCCTTTTAATTTTTTATGATTTATCTTTATTGGGTGCATAGTTTAGGAGACTAATCTTGCTTTTGAAATTTCCCATTACTCCTTTAATATGAGGCAATTTATTGCTCATCAAAGTTGGGACATACAAGAGTTCCTTTTTCTAGATGAAGCATGAAATACTTGAGGAACTAGGTGATGGTTAATGGGGGGAGGTAGAGCTCATGCTAGGCTTTTTCCCATGTGCTAAATAAATATCCTAGCCATCTTTTGCATTTTACATTTTTCTCTCATAGTGGCTTTCTTAGGCTCTTACCTTATTTTACCTACGTCAACCTCTAGAGCTAAGTTTTCAGGGCCAAACTCAAGGATGAGGATGAACGGTGCCAATCCCAATGACCAATTACCACCATCCCGAAGAATGGAGATGAACAAGGGGAAAGATGGAAAGTGGTAAGTATGGAATACTTTGGACACACTATTTCAATCAATGCTTCCCCATTAGTACCCTTCCTAAAACGTTAAGGCCTAGAGGAGGTCCCACAAGACTAGAGTCAAAGACTAATCTCCCAGGCGAAGTAAGGGAACATGAATACATTTCAGATCGGTCAATTATCTAGTTTTCCCCTTGATCAATTATCTAGTTTGCCCCTTTATCCATATTAGTATGCCCATAACATTAAGTGAAAGCACATGATTGCAAAAATGGTTAAAGTACCTATCGATAAGTGATCCACCTTCCTTCTAAAAAGAATGTTGGGTGGGAGAGAAATCCGTCTGGAGCAAGAAGTGGAGGATCCTGGCTTCATGTTATGTGCTGATCATATGGGGTTGTTGGCTGTCCAAAGAGGATAAAATTTTTGGTGGGTAACATCTGGCTCCAACTTGAGGACATGTGCTCATCGAAGAGCACATTATCCATGTGCTCGAATGAGGAGTGTATGAAAACTTCAACAATCCCTGAAGTTCGTAGCTCTGTTACCTGTACACTCACAACAACTTATTGATAGCAATTGAGTAGGGTACTAATCATCACCCTTGCAATATTGGATAAGATAATACTAAAAAAATGTTAGCTAAAATATGCATTTTATCTAACTACTATGTAGGCACAATAGCATGAAAAATATCAACATAAGGATACAAACATAGGAATGCAAGGCACATAAATACAATGCAACTATCTATTCATGAAGACATTGGGTTCCACTGAAAGAGGAGAGGCACCTACCATCTACTAGTGATGATAGGGGCTCTTTGTCAAAGTTAGCTATGTAAAAGTAGTTAACCCCTACTTTGTCGTGGACCTTATAAGGATGGGGCTCATTATCGACAAGGACCGGATCTTCGACTTGGAAATATTTTCCTTGTTCCTTGACCCATTCCTTCTTTTTATTGTTTTTGTATCTTTGTCTTTTGCTTTTGGAGGAAGGTATTGAGCTTACTTGACACACATCTCCTATTTCCTCAACTATCTTAGGTCTCTCAAGGATCCTAGGCTCAAAGTGCTTCCATTTCACTTGCAATTTTAAAGGGTTGGGATCCTCTTTTCATCTTGTTAGGATGACTAGGGAAAGGGAAAGGGTCAATGTCTTCAACTTTCTCGACCATGTGTGGCTCTCAATATAGGATGAATGACTTCTCATTAGTGGTGGTATTGCAACATAGGATAAGTCCATCTGTATATTCCCACCAATATATGTTGACCATTTCCTATTGATTTGTGTAGCTTGGGAGGTACTCCAAGACCTAGGGTTCAGGGTTTGGAGGGAAAAGCACCACAAGGGCAACTTGTGGGCTTGGAACCAAAGTGTGGGGGTTTTTACCCATCGTGATTTGGGCCAAAACAGTTATGGAGATATGACATGTGACGGATGAGGATGATAGTGCTCGACGATACGATTCCAACGCATCGAGAATCGTCCGAATCCAAGTTGTCATTAGAGAGAAATGAATTTTTTGAAGTTGACAAGGTAAATAATGGTTGCCAAGTCATGTAGGCTTGGTGTAAACAAGTCCATTAGATGTGTCTCTTCAATAATTCGTGGAGCCCCTTTATCGTCTATAAATAAAGGGTGAATGTGAGTCATTTAGAGATCCATTGTGTGGGCAATACACTCAAGAAGAGCTCTGAAATTTTCGTGAGGCCTAGCTACAGCAAAAGAAGCTAAGAGACATTGTGGAGGAGCCTAGAAGACAACGTGGAATTTTCTGTTTGCTGTAGGTGACATCGTGGTGGATGAGAGGTTGTTTGAAGGTGAATCAAGGGTTGTTTTGGGTGTGGATTGCAGGGGAGAGAAGGACCGCAACAAGGGAGCAACAAAAGAGCAAGAGGAGGCCGAGGTACAACGTGGGATAAGTCTTCTTGTTGTAGGTGACAGCGAGGTGACTTTGGGCTGGTTTGAGGCATGTTTTAGTGCTCTTTTGGGTGCAGTGTGCTGGGCAAAAGGAGCCGCAGGAAAGAGGAGCATTGGACTGTTGTTTGAAGGCAGTTGTGGACTATTTTGAGGTGGACCAAAATTGCATACCATTGTTGGGCTAGGCCGCAGGCCACAGCTAGCAGCTGGAGGACCTTAAGGGCTGCGTTCAGGGTGGACAACAACCTCAAAGGGCAGTGTATGCATGGAGACATTTCTCTAGGGTGAACCGTAGTCTTTAGAAGGCTTGTTTGCTGAATTGCGTGGAGGTTGAGGGCAACGTGGTGTGCCCTAACTAGTGGTGTAGGATTCAGAAGTGCAACGTGGTGAAAATAACAGTGCTTGGAGGTGTATTGGGTCAATTTGATGACCGGGTTGGATCATATTTGTTGCAGCCTGTTGATGCCATGTATATGACATTTCGAGGCAGTGAAGTGTCATAGTAGGAGCAGATTCAGCAGTGATTGTATTGGGTTCCATAGTTCTGTTGGAGGGTAGTGTGTTGGCTACCCAAAGTAGCCCTAGACGACCTATCTTGAAGGACAAAGAGCAGCTGAAGGTTGGTTGAAGATAGGTGCCAAAGTGCAACACTTTGATGGAAGAAAGTTGTTGCTAGCCTGACAGATTGGAGCTCTGGTATTGGCCAGCCTAGAGAGAAGATTCGATTAGCCCATGTACACTCTACAGATGGATGTGCAACAATTGTAGGTGGCAGCCCTCCTGGAGTGTCGATGTGTAGGTGCCTTGATGGACTAAGGCACTACTAGTGAGCAGTACGGGTGAAAAGGATTGATAGTACAAGATACGACAGAGAAGAGATGCAACCAAGTTTGTCATTGTATCTTGTATACCATAGAATGTTGTATTATTCAGATTTGGTTTAATATAACGAAGATTGGTGATTGTACATTATTGTACGATTTTGTTTAAAACTGTGTATATTGTGGATATGTGATTTACTGCTTTATATTTTCCAGCTGTGAAAAGTAGTTCATGGTTGAGATTCTTGGTTTGGTAGTGTCAATGATTTAAGACTCTAACCTAGACCCAAGGTCACGGAAATTCAACATGGTATCAGAGCGTGTTTGAGCTACTTTGGAAGTCGGTAAATCAGAGTTTGCGCAACGAAGTATAGCGTGAGAGGGAGTTGGTCACATTGTAAGTGAAGGGCTCACTACAATGTCGAAGTTGCAAGTAGGTCTCCAATATGAGGACAGGTTGAAAGGGTTGTCCAACTATACTCCTTGGAAGGAAATGATCAAGTTGGTCTTGCAGGTCAACAAGATCTGGGAGTTTGCCGAGAAAGAAATCAAGAAGCCAATTGACCCTAAGGAGCTGGAAATATGGAAAGATTTGGATACGAAAGCGAGGCTGATCATCCTTGATGGTGTGAGGTATTCCTTAATACCTCATTTGTCCGAGAAGAGAAATGTACATGATATGTGGATGGCTCTTCAGAATTTGTTCCAAAATAAGAATGAGAACTGGGTATTGGTATTAATGGATAAGTTGAAGTCCACCAAGATGATAAAGGGTGAAGGAACGACTTCGTATCTGACGAGGTTATCTTAGGTACGAGATGAGCTTGTTGTTGTTGGTGTCAAAGTTTCAGATGCAGAGATGGTAAGGATTTCCTTGAAAGGGTTCACCGAGGAATGGAAGCCCTTCATCAAAGGAATTGTTGCCAGGGAGAAACTGCTAGATTGGAATAGACTGTGGGACGACTTCATTTCGAAGGAGTTGTGAGGTGAGGATCTTTAGCCATCGAGGAAGGCAGATGAGGACATGGCACTTGCAGCGAGAATGTAGGGTAAGCCAAAGAAGGACTTGAGTAAAATCGAGTGTTTCAATTGTGGCGAGATGGGTCATTTTTCGTCAAGATGTCCATCGAAAATAGGAGATGACGAGAAAGGGAAAAGAAAAGGAAAGAAGATCGTTGCTTCACCAGAGAGAGATGATCTCTCCAAGAGATTGGAAGAGGAGGATTTCGCTATGATTTCTCATTTCTTGCAGGGTACTATTCGAGAGGATGGATGGTACATGGATAGTGATGCGACGAAGCACATGACAGGGTCACAGGAGGTTTTTGAGACTCTAGCTGAATGGGACTCGAAGTTGCACATGGTGTTGGGCGACAAGAGTCAGTTGGAGATCCGAGGATCGGGTGTGGTGCCATTCAGGATGGAGATAGGACGTATGATGCGGGTCCAGGATGTATTGTTTGTACAAGGACTCATATATAGTGTGATTTTCGTCTCGATGATGGAGAGGAAGGAGTTTGAGGTCTTTTTCCAGGATGGGAAGGCAAGACTCAGGCCTAGAGGTTCTAAGTCCAATGGGATTGTGCTTGGAGTCAGGGAAAATGGTCTCTACAGGTTAATGGGCAAGCCTGAGGATCATCGGAAGAAGTAGGGGCAGGTACAGGTTCCAGAGAAGTAGGAGAAGGTGCAGGTGTAGGTGCAGGCTTCAGAGGAGAAGTTATAGGTTCCCGAGAAGAAGGTACACTTTTCAGAGAAGGTCTAGGTTCCATAGGCTCAGAGGGAGTGGAGTTGTAGAGGGAGTTTGCAAATTCAGAGGGAGACTCTGCAGCCCAAGAAGCGCGCATGGTCAACGAGGAGCAAGGGTGTTTCCACAGATGGCAAAAGGGAATCATGGCGAGATTGGAAAGCGATATAGGAGAAGAAAAAGAAGTAGGAGGCTTCCACTGACAACGACACTTCTGAGAAGGGCGTAGTTCACCATACAGGGATTGCTGCGATTGTGAGCGCCAGGAGTTGGGAAAGTGTTGGGAGCAGTGATGATGATGATGAAGTACTTCGTAGTCATGGAGGTAGCTCCCTTGCTAAGAGGGAGTGTTGATTTGTGTAGCTTGGGAGGTACTCCAAGCCCTAGGATTCAGGGTTTGGAGGGAAAAGTACCACAAGGGCAACTTGTGGGCTTGGAACCCAAGTGTGGGGTTTTGCACCCATTGTGATTTGGGCCAAAATCGTGATGGAGATACGACATGTGATGGATTAGGATGATGGTGCTCAATGATACGGTTCCAATGCATTGAGAATCATCTGAATCCAAGTTGTCGTTAGAGAGAAATGAATTTTTTGAAGTTGAGAAGGTAATTAATAGTTGCCAAGACATGTAGGCTTGGTGTAAACAAGTCCATTAGATGTGTCTCTTTAATAATTCGTGGAGCCCCTTTATAGTCTATAAATAAAGGGTGAATGTGAGTCATTTAGAGATCCATTGTGTGGGCAATACACATGAGAAGAGCTCTGAAATTTTCGTGAGGCCTAGCTGTAGCAAAAGAAGCCAAGAGACAGCGTGGAGGAGCCTAGAAGACAACGTGGAATTTTTTGTTTGCTGTAGGTGACAACGTGGTGGATGAGAGGTTGTTTGAAGGTGATTCAAGGGTTGTTTTGGGTGCGGATTGTAGGGCAGAGAAGGACCGCAACAAGGGAGCAACAAAACAGAAAGAGGAGGCTGAGGTATAGCGTGGGAGAAGTCTGGTTGTTGTAGGTGACAACGAGGTGACTTTGGGCTGGTTTGAGGCATGTTTTAGGGCTGTTTTGGGTGCGGTGTTCTGGGCAGAAGAGGCCGTAGGCAAGAGGAGCATTGGACTGTTTTTTGAAGGCAGTTGTGGACTGTTTTGAGGAGGACCAAAATTGCAGACCACTGCTAGGCTAGGCCGCAGGCCATAGCCAGCAGTTGGAGGCTCTTAAGGGCCGCGTTCAGGGTGGACAACAACCTCAAAGGGCAGCGTATGCATGGAGGCATTTCTCTAGGTTGAACCGCAACATTTAGAAGGCTTGTTTGTTGATTTGTGTGGAGGTTGAGGGCAGTGTGGTGTGCCCTAAGTAGTGGTGAAGGATTCAACAATGCAGCGTGGTGAAAACATAGTGCTTGGGGGTTTATTGGGTCAAGTTGATGACCGAGTTGGATCATATTTGTTGCAGCCTGTTGATGCCATGTATATGACATTCCGAGGCGGTGAAGGGTGTTGGCTACCCAAAGTAGCCCTAGACAAGCTATCTTGAAGGACGAAGAACAACTGAAGGTTGGGTGAAGATAGGTGCCAAAGTGCAACACTTTGATGGATGAAAGTTGTTGCTAGCTTGGCAGATTGGAGCTCGGGTATTGGCCAACCTCGAGAGCAGATTGAATTAGCTCATGACACTCTACAGATGGACGTGCAACAATGTTAGGTGGCACCCCCCCTGGAGTCTCGATGTGTAGATGCCTTGATGGACTAAGGCACTACTAGTGAGCAGTACAAGTGCAAAGGATCGACAGGACAAGATACAACAGAGAAGAGATGTAGGCAAGTTTGTCATTGTATCTTGTGTACCATAGACTGTTGTATTATTCAGATTTGGTTTAATATAACGAAGATTGGTGATTGCACATTATTGTACAATTTTGTTTAAAATTGTGTATATTGTGATTTACTGCTTTATATTTTCCGCTGTGCAAAGTAGTTCATGGTTGAGATTATTGGGTTGGTAGCCTCAGTGATTTAAGAATCTAACCTAGACCGAAGGTTGTGGAAATTCAACATTTCCTTGATAGGAGCATGCCCTAGGCATCAAGGACTTGTATGACCACTATGTCCATTAACACAAATATATCAATAAATCCAACACCAAGCTTTAGTGGCTCAACATTTTAGTATCTACTATATGGGGGTGGTTAGGTGAGTAGAGCACCATGTGGAACCATCTCATAGCCTAATGCTTTCCTCTGGAGGGGCAACACTGCATCATTAAGGTTAGAACTACTCTCTGGACTATGTAAAACGACCCCTAGAATGCCCACTGAATGGGATGAGAATCATCACTCAGGAGGCCTCTGTTGCTGTGATAACACCACCTAACAAAACCCTCTCAAGATGAAGTGAAATCTTCAATCATTAGGGACAATAACCATAAGTGCATCATAGTGGACCATACCTAATGTTGGGGCACAAGAATAGTTCACACAAAACTCACCTTCAAATGTTTAACTAGATCATGACATGTAAACAAATTACCTCACTTATATTAGGGATAGTTAGCTCAATAGCCCTATTAGGTGTTTCCATCCTCGAAGGGGAGTGACATGTCCTAGGTTAGGCTATCAATCCATAGGTGTGTGTGATAATGATGGCTATGGAGTGGGAAGGACTTCAGGGCAAGGTGCCATAGCTGTGTGACCAACTAATGGGGGTCCACATCCCGAGTGTATAGATGTAAGGAGGGAGCAATCGTGGTGGCATGACTTACCCATTTCCTTGGCTTGCTTTTTCCACCCCTCTGGTGTTCCTTTTACTTTTTTTATGATTTATCTTTATTTGGATGCATAGTTTAGGAGCTCAAGCTTGATTTTGAAATTTTCCATTACCCTTTTAAGATGCGGCAGTTTATTGCACTTTAGGGTTCGGACATACAAGAGTTCCTTTTTATAGATGAGCATTAAATGCTTGAGGAATTGGGTGATGGCTAATGGGGGAAGTAGAGCTCATGCTAGGCTTTTTCCCATGCCTAAATAAATATCCCAACCATCTTTTGCATTTTACATTTTTCTCTCATTGTGGCTTTCTTATGCTTTTACCTTCTTTTACCTGTATCAACCTCTAGGGCTAAGTTTCCGTGCCCAAACACAAGGATGAGGATGAAGGGTGCCAATCCCAATGACCAATGACCTGTTGATTTTTTGTAGCATCGGATGTGCTCTAAGTCTCAAACTTTGTGGAGAGACTTCAACACATGCATTACAAATAACCCATAAATATTTTTGGGAAATTCCACCCAGAAACAATTTTATAAGAAAAATTAATTATTTTTAAGAGGACCCTAAGTCTAAATTAGGAAATTAAAATAATTAATCAGTATTAATGTAAACTGTGGGTGAATCTTCTAGATAAAGCAGATCAAGTCTAATATAATCTTAGCCGTTGATTGGAGATCTAATCTTGACCATTGATTTGTCAACGAGAAGGCTATCAAGGAAGGCTTGAGGGTCATTTGTAAATTACACCGAGAGGATCTAGAGATCGAATTTTTCTGACAGAGCAGTGCTCCAACGAAAATCAGATCTAATTGATTCTTGATTGAAGTTGAGGGGCAAAGTAATTCCGGTTGGAGATTTTCCTGAGCTGGGAATACATCTCGGAGAAGACAGAGAACAAATCAGCAGAGGCAACGTAGCAGCTATGCAGAGGCAGACTGCAGTACAGTCCCACTCAGAGGCAGCGTTATAGCCTTGAGGAAATCCAAAATTCAGTTGAGGATCAGTCGGATCCAGTGCCAGAAAGCTGGGGTGTGAGACCGGAAGGTGCCAGAGGTTTAGATCTAGCTAGCAGAAGAGCAACAACGCAGAAGCCACGCAGTCCCCATGCAGAGTGACACAGAGACTGTGCAGTGTCTGTGTAGCGCAGTGGAGGGCTTGCCATCCGAGGTTTTTTTGTGAGTCGGGCTTCCAGTATTAGTGTGAGATTTCTCTCACTAACTCTTTGTCAGTCATATTCTCTGCAGGGATAGCTAGAAAAGCATCCTAGATTTGTATTCGGAAGCATAATATATAAACCCTCAGATCTGCTGCACCGATCTTCCCGCATTGGGTTTTTCTGGGGACGTTTGTCCAAAAATAACGGTGTCCTGTGTTTGCATTATTCTTTCTTGCTTAGTTTCTGTTTTAAAAAATGTATTTTAATGGGTGAAGGCTACTTCAGTAACTGCTTCGATATTTTAAGAAGTAATCTTATAATAACTTGTTAAATTAGATTTGCAAGTAGGAGAAGTAGTTTAGCTTGTTGCAGTAAGGATACCAGATCTAGATCTTGAAATTTTCACATGGTATCAGAGCGTGTATTCTGAAACAGAAAGAGTAGATCCAACACTGAGTCGGAGGTCGAAGAGCTCCAGAAAACAACAATTTGAATCCCCAAAGGGATTGCGCAGTGTAGGCCAGGAGGGCTGAAATTTCCGGGAAGGTCTCTCGCTGAGTGATTCGATAGAGAGGTAAGACTTCCAAATCAGAATTTTACCAAGGCAGAGGGAGCAACACAGAGTTGGTGGCATGCAGTTTCTATAGGTAGATCTTGATTTTGCCGGGCGGAAAGTGTTAGAAGAAGCAGAAGCAACATAGTGAGGGAATTTTCTCTCTTAGGATGTTCCTTGTCAGGGAATTTCACTTTTTCCAAGATCTAAGTAGTAGATCCGAGCAACAGATCTATGAGCTCCATAAGGGGTGCATAAGCCTGTCTAGTGCTGCGCAGAGGAGGAAGAAGAGGAGCAGATTCAATATTTTTGACGGCCATGGCAGCTCACGGGCTTAGAGAACAGGACCGGTTGGACGGAGCCTCTAACTACGTGATCTGGAAGGCAAGGATTACTTGTCTTCTAGATGAATATGATCTCAAACTCTTCGTGACGAACATGGTAGCTGTCCCTACAGATCCAGGTCAGCTGAAGCAATACAAGGTTGATATGGCGAAGGCTAAAAGGCTAATCCTTGATGGAGTCAAGGATCACATTGTGTCGCATATAGCTAGCAAAGATACTGCTAAGCAGATGTTGGAAGCCTTGGCCACACTATATGAGGGATCTTTCGAGCAGCGGAAGATGCACCTTGAGCAACAACTAAGGATGGTACATATGTGGAAAGGGGAGCACACTATTTCGTTCCTGTCGAGACTTTAGGAGATTCATGACCAACTTGTAGCAGTAGGGTCTACCCCTTCTCCTAGAGCGATGGTGAGACTGGCATTGAATGCAGTCACTGATGATTTTCAAGTATTTGTCTAGAGCATCCTGGGTAGAGAAACCTTGCCAGGATGGGAAGAGATGTGGTTTGCTCTTCAACAAGAAGAGCTAAGGAGAGACTTGGTTAAGTGCAAACTTGATGGTAGCAGTGGCAGCGGATCGAAGGTGAAGCAGGAGGAGGAAGATGCAGCCCTTGCATCCAAATGGCAACAGGAGGAGCAGAGACGTAAGAAAGAAATCTTGAAGATCTTGTGCTTCAAGTGTGGTGAACTTGGTCACTACGCTTCCCAGTGTCCTTTGAAGCAAAAGGACAAGGATGAGAAGCATGATCCAAAGGCTGCAACTGCAAAGATCGATGAGGATGAGTACGCCATGAGTTCCCACATGTATCCAAGAGGGAGCTGGGGTGACATTGAGCTATATTTCAACAGAACTTCAGTTGGGCAGGTTCCTGGAGGAGTCCACCTCTCGGATCACAACCTAGCTACGGGTACCCATAATCAGCAGTAGCAGGCTGGAGGAGTTTTCAGTCGGTGCAGAGGAGTGCAGAAACGACAGATGCAGTAGTTAGCAGCGCTAACATCTGAGTAGCGTAGAGCAGAGTTGCAACAACGCAGAGGGACGCAGTGCAAAGCAGCAACAACGCAGTGCTTCAGAGGGACAATGTGGGACCAGCAGCAGTCAATGTTCCATCATCGAGATGCATCCTGAACACTTGTTCAGATTCATGTATGTTTTTTAGTTGCTTCTCTCAGTAGCTGAGTTGCAGTGCAAAGTTAGTAGTGGTGGTGCTAGCAACAGATGCATCGTTTGAGAGGGAGTTGCAGTATAGATGGAGTGTTGATCGTGGTAGGGTCAACAATAGTACAGTGCAGCAGCAACGCAGTGATTGATGGGCAACATGTCAGACATCATCAACATAGAGGGAGGTGCTTCAGAGTCAGAGCAGTGTGCAGTAGGGCATATTTGTTAGAGCACATTCCTCACTAAGAGGGAGTGTTGATTTTTGGTAGCATGGGATGTGCTCTAAGTCTCAAACTTTGTGGAGAGGCTTAGACACATGCATTACAAATAACCCATAAATCGTTTTGGGAAATTCCACCCAGAACAATTTTATAAGAAGAAATAATTATTTTTAATGAGGACCCTAAGTCTAACTTAGGAAATTAAAATAATTAATTAGTATTAATGTAAACTGTGGGTGAATCTTCTAGATAAAGCAGATCCGGTCTAATATAATCTTAGCCGTTGATTAGAGATCTAATCTCGACTGTCGATTTTTCAATGAGAAGGCTATAAAGGAAGATATGAGGGTCATTTGTAAATTACACCGAGAGGATCTAGAGATTGATTTTTTCTGATGGAGCAGTGCTCGGACGAAAATAAGATCTAAGTGATTCTTGATTGCAGTTGAGGGGCAGAGTAATTCCAGTTGGAGATTTTCCTGATCCGAGAATACATCGCGTAGAAGACAGAGAGCAGATCAGCAGAGGTAGCGTAGAAGCTACGCAGAGGTAGTGCAATCCCACACAGAGGCAGCGCTGTAGCCTTGAGGAAATCCGAAATTCAGTTGAGGATCAATCGGATCTAGTGTCGGAAAGCCAGGGTGTGAGACCGAAAGATGGCAAAGGTTCAGATCTAGCCAGCAGAAGACCAACAATGTAGAAGCCACACAATCCCCGCACAGAGTGATGCGAAGACTGCACATCTCAGTGGAGGGCTTGCCATTCGGGGTTTGTTGGTCAGTCGGGCTTCCAGTATTAGTGTGAGATTTATCTCACTATCTCTTTGTCAGTCATATTCTCTGCAAGGATAACCAGAAAGGCATCCCAAATTTGTATTCAGAAAATTACTGCATAATATATAAACCCTCTGATTTGCTGCACCAGTTTTCCCGCATTGGGTTTTTCCGGGGACGTTTGTCCAAAATAATGGTGTCCTATGTTTGCATTATTCTTTCTTGCTCAGTTTCTGTTTTCACAAATGTATTTTAATGGGTGAAGGATGCTTCAATAATTGCTTCGATATTTTAAGAAGTAATCTTATAATAACTTGTTAAATCAGATTTGCAAGTAGGAGAAGTAGTTCAGCTTGTTGCAGTAGGGATTCCAGATCTAGATCTTGGAATTTTCACATGACCACCAACCCGAAGAATGGAGATAAACAAGGGGAAAGATGGAAAGTTGTAAGTATGGAATACCTTGGACACAATTTTTTAATTAGTGCTTCCCCATTAGTGCCCTTCCTAAAACCTTTAAGGCCTTAGAGGAGGTCCCACTAGACTAGAGTCAAAGACTAATCTTCGAGATGAAGTAAGGAAATAGGAATACAGTCGAGATCGGTCAATTATCCAGTTTTCCTCTTGATCCATATTAGTATGCCCATAACATTAAGTGAAAGCACATGCTTGCAAAAATGGTTAAAATACCTTCCTATGGATGACCCACCTTCCTTCAGGAAGGAATGCTGGATGAGAGAGGAATTTGACTAGATCAAGAAGTGGAGGATCTTGGCATCAAGTTATGTGCTAATCATATAGGGCTTCTGGCTGGCTAGCTCTCCAAAGTGGAGAAAAATTCACTCCTATGGGTTACCCACTTTTTGGTGGATAAAGTGCTTGATAATGTTTCAGGTAAACAGGTAAGAATTTTTCCCTGATAAAGATTTATGTAATAAACATAAATAATTTAAGTTATAACCCCATGTTAATAAACGTAAAAGTCACTTGCATAGGGATTGGGGAAATGATGGGCTAGGTGGCACTAATGCTGATGAGGCACACCCTTAAGGTGACATGTGGACTCTAGTTGCCACATCATCCACCATGTGTTAGATGTATGGACATGCTGACATGGCACTGGTATTAAAATCTTCTAAAGGCCATATCTTGGTGTCTTAGGCTCAGAATGGGATAAATTTTACCTCATGGGAAAGCTCTCTCAATGAGAAAAAGAGGATGGAAGCCGTAGAAGTAGGGTTTGAAGGGGGTAAAACAAAGCAAAAATTTACAAACCCACCGCCTTAAGGTGACTTAGGGGTGTGAGTGTGTTACTATGTTGCACAGGTTCACGAACCCAGGGGTGGGGTACTTGAACCCGTCTCGGGTTCTCGTCCCAAAAAACCTGATTTGGGTACGAGTTCTTTTGAAATGAACCCATAAGAACTGGGTTCTTCTACCAAGAACCGGGTTCTTTGTTAGAAAAAATTGGGTGCGTTTGACGTTTAGGGTACTTGGAACCCCAATAATGGGTACTTGCAGCCCCAAAATCAGGTTCTTGTGGGTTCTTTATTGAACGAGTTTTGAAAAAAAAAAAAAAAAAAAATCGTGGAAAGTCCAAAGGTGAATACATAACTTGTAAAACCTAAAATCGCTTCACTCTTCGACGACAACATTCCATTTTAGACAACAACCATTCAGTTTGACTATTGAGACGACAAACATTCCCTGGTGTGTTTGGGGCATTCGTTGGTGTGTGTGCAGGTGACTGGAGGTTCCCACATAGATGTAATCCCTGCTTGAAGATTCATAGGTGGCTCTTGAAGATTCACCGTGCGGCATGAATTAATTCTAATTTCTGTGTGTTCAAACTTCAATGATTGCATAACAAAATTAGTAAATTAAAATTTAATTCTAAATAGGAAGTCGACCCATGATGTCAAAGATGGGAAAGCTTCCTTATGACCTAAGAAACCGGATTCGTCCCCCAGGGGCTTTGAATCCTGAATCCGGCGAATCGGATACGATTCGATCAGATTCGTACCCGATTCACGGGATACGGCCGTATCTGTACAGGGTACGACGAATCCCGACCGTACCCTATATGGATACGGCCGTATCCCGTGAATCGGGTACGGTCGGATACGCTGTCCAGTCAGCACATATTTTCTGAGTGCAGTCAGCGTGTATTTCACGCCAGTCTACACAGTGGTTTAGTGTGTGAGCTAAGGGAGGAAAGGTCTGCTTCAAGAGTGTGTTTATCTGCTGAAACAAACCTGAGTTCCATAGAAGGATAATCTAGAGTTTTAAGGCATCTAGTACAATTCTAAATGGTTCGATTCCCTATGTTAGAGTAGCTGCTAAGAGATCGAAAATTCTATTGAAAGGAGAGTGACTATGTGAGGAAATTATCAGTCCATAAGTTCAGTGTAAAAGAGGATCTTTGAACAACTCAACATTTGAAAAACACTAGCAAAATTTGAAAACTAGAAAAGGTTGCAGGTCATTTAATTTTCTACACTTTGAACCTACTTCCTTCTTCAACAACCATGATTGGCCCATGTCAATCACTACTATGTTCTTCGTTGGTTTCTTCATGTTGTTCTTGAGAAGGAAAGAAAGATTTACTAAGCAAAGTAATGAATGGAGCATTTGCAGAGTTTTCCACTGGCACTGGGCGATTCGCAGTGTACTTATGTAACACATTTTGATTCTGATGACTTAATGAGAAAACTATAGTATCTTACTATCTTGTCTTTCTGAGTAAATTTGACAATTGTATGATGTATCAATGTATCATGTATGAGTGTCTATGATCTTAAATCTATGTTTGAATCAATGAATTTGTATGAATTTGTGTAAAAAAAATCTAATTTTTAATATATATATATATATATATATTTTAAATATATATATTTTTTAATAAAATAATATATAACGTATCGTATCCCAGAAGTATCCTGTTCCTGGGGTCACCGTATCCCGAATCCGATTCTCGAATCCCCGTATTAGGTGACTTAGCTTATGACGAGTATTAGAATCTTGAAGCAACCACAATAAAGTCTATTGCCATATACTATGTGTTGACCACTCTTTGTCAACGACCCCATAGCAGTACACCCCCATTTTTTAAAATGGGACTTATCATGTTCGAGGCTCGTGTCATCCAGATTTCATCGTCGATCGACAGTTTTACAAATGATGTAAACCCATTCTGCATGTAATGATGTAAATGATCTAAGTAAGACCGTCTATGTATGTAACAACCTAGGTAAGCCTAGTATGTTGTTGATGATCTCTATCCTAGGAGGTTTTTTGTGTCATTGATTCACGTAAGTGATCGGCAGAGTTTTTCCCTCCAGCCTCACCCCAAAGCTAGGGTGGATTTTATCATCAGCATGCTAAGTGAGTCCTAGTGTTTTTATCGAGTCCTTGTAAAAGTAGTTTGAGCTACTTGGTCTACTAGATCATGTTTTGAGTCGCAGAATTGGGTATTTATTTGAGGGTCTATACGAATGGGTTTTCTCCCTTCATGTATGTAAATGTATTATCTCGTGTAAAAGAGGGTTGGAAAAATAATTATAATCCCCTCTTAGTCAATTAATTAAATTTTCTGGTCAATCAATTAATAAAATCCTAAACCAGAAATTTAATTAATTTAGGGTCCTAAGTTAGGATTAAATCTTTAAAGGCAAAATTTGTGGGTCTTTGGAAAATGATTTTGACAGCCCCAGGCCAAGGGAATATTGAGAATTTTAAGAAATATCGGACCCTTGGGCCTTGGTGGTTAAGTCAAGGTCAAAATTTTGGGGTAATTAACTCAAAAATAATATTTTTGAGTTAATTAAAATTGAATTAAGTGAAAAATTCATTTTTTCCCCAAAATTTTAACGCTCCGGATTAAAAGATAATTAAATCTTTTGGACGGTTGAGATTATTTTGACGAGGATCATCCAAACTAGCCGTTAGAGATCTTGTCCTATAAATTTAGAGGTCTTTCTCATTTTTGAATCATCCGATCTCAGGATCGTGCACTTGCTCTTAGAAGCTCTTGTAAACTTTTTTGAGGAATAAAGCATAAAGACTTTGGGGTTACAAATCTGGATGTTCCTTCTCAGATCTATGTGGTGAATTGTTTCTAAACTCTGCTACTTGGTTTCTTTCATTTTATGGTTGATGGCCTTCATGGATTAATCTGCATATAGGTATCTTATGCGGTTTTCTGGGTTTATGAAATAACATTCTGATTTTTCTGCAAAGGTCTCATGTTGTTTTCTTAAATCTCTATCGATCTAAGATTCAGATCTAAGTTTGCAGGGAATTTTTTTTTAAGATTGGGCGTCTGGGGAAGTCTTCGGTTGGACTAGCTGACTCCCAATAAACATAAATCTGATAAGCTCTTTATTTGTTAAATTTCCAGGTCTATCTTACGATATTCGTGATTTTGCAGGGTTTCGAAGGCTTGTGCCTCTCACTAAAACTTTAAATCTCTGAAAATTGTGCTAAAACGGATTTAGATCTAACCATGAGGGTTTGAAATCTGTAAACTAGTTGTAAATTTGTAAATTTTTTAGGACTGCGAGGGTTTAATTGTTTCATGGTGTGTATATCTTCAGATCTGGCTGTCTTTTGCAGGTTAAGAATTCAAATCAATTTTTTTTTTTAAAGATCTGAGGCAGATCTGGCCTCCAAAGGCCAAATCTGGCCTTAAATCCCCACTGTGGGCAAAATCTGGATATTATTGATTCAAAAAAAAAAAAAAAAAGAGGGCTTTGAAAATCTGAGCTGTGGAACATTTTAAAGTTGCTGGACTGGGTTCACTTTTCCCTTTATCCACTGCCTCCATTCTGGTCGATTTCCCTTTGTGTCCATTGTTTTATCTCAAGAGGAGCCGTCCAATCCTTTCGCCTTGCAGTTGATCCCCTTACTCCTGTATTAAAGTTTTGAACCCTTTCTCTCTGTCGCTTCTACAAGCCATCGACTTTTTCGATTTACTCTGCCCTCCTGCCGTCTGCATCATTCTTCATAGCCATCGATTTCTTTTCATTCCCCTCGATCCTTTGTTCGACGTCCACCTGCAAATACAAAGCATAAATTTCAAAACGCGTCCAAGCCACCTATCACGCCGTCGCTCTTCTTTCCCCTCGAGCCCACCGTCCAATTTATTCTCCAGCTCTGCCGTCCATGCTCAATCGACCTGCATACGACAAGTCAAACACAACAAAACGAACGCACACAGCAAATGCATTAATAAAAAATAAAACTTAAGTGGATTTGCGTTAATGAAAATTCATGAATCGGATTTGTTTTTGTTTTTGTGACAGCGTTATTTTATTTATCTATTTGTATATAGTTAGACGTTAATAGTTAGCGTAGGTGTATTGTGTTTAGTTTAGTCGGTGTTCATAGTTTTCATTGTAGTTTTAATTTTTAGTTTTTCTTTAGTTGGTAGATTTTAAGCTTTATATAATCTCTAACGTAAGTTTTAGTTAGATAGGTTTCATTTTATTTTATTTCATTTTGTTTTAATTTAGTTTAGTTTTTTAGTTTAAGTTTAATTTTAACTTAGTTTAATTTTTTTTAGTTTGTTTAGCTTTAGATTTTAGAAAGTTTAAATTTTAGTTTTAGATTTCTCTTAGTTTTAAATTTATTTTTTTAGCTTTAGAGTTAAATTTTGATTTTAGTTTTTGTTCAGATTTAATTTAGATTTTAGATTAGAACTTTTGTTTAGATTTAGAATTTTGATTTGTTTTAAAAATAAAATAATAAAAAAATATAAAAATTTCAAATTCTAAAAAAATTTAAAAAAAATACAAAAAATATAAAATTTCAAATTTTTTATAGTCAAGTGTGCTAAAATTTTTCTATCTAAAGTGTTGACTATAGAAATATTTTCTGGATCGAAATTAATTGAAGCATCATAAATCTGGAAATATTGCAAATATCTGGCATTTTCATCTTGTGATAATATTGCTGTCGATTTAAAATATTTTAATGCATGGTTGTGGTGTCTTTCAATTGAATATCATTGTAATCAATCGTGTTTTAATAAGCAGCAGTTAATCGTCACTTACTTGTTTATAATCGCATAACGGGATTCTGTTTGACTCCATAAGGCGCTGGTCTTAAACGTGAAATCTAATTTAGATCTGTGGAATCTCGTTCATTCTATTAAGTATTTGATGTTTTAGCTGTGTCTCCTGGATTTGTCATCCTCATTTATAATAGGGTCTACCTCCCTTAGCTTGCAAGGAGACGGCTTAAATAGAGAGATTGGGGATAAAGGTGATAGCCCCCAATCTGAGCCGTTGTCGCGGTGTCTGGACAATCTGTGCGACAACACTATGATTCCAAACTCTTGTTTTTTTACTGTAATCCCCAGATTCTCTCATGGCCAACCGACTTCACTTGCTTTTCTAATCACTCTTTTAACTGTGTTTTTTTTGACATTTTTTGCCAAGAATGTGACTTATGACCTTCTCTTTCTCTACCAGAGTTTTGGGCAAAATTGACTTGGGGCCAGATTTTTTTTTTTCTAAGTTGGGCTAATTCTATTTATGTATAAGTAGTAGTACAAAACTGCCGCAGTTCAGCTGCGTTAGCCTGAAACTGGGCTTGAAAGTCAATCATAATGCAGAAAGGAAGCTGCCCATATAGGGAAACCAGCTTTTTTGAAACAGTCTTGCCGCCCTTATGATGGGAAACCGGCCGAATTGTTATAGTTGCATAGACATTGTGACAAAAAACTAGAACTGTAATGAAAGAGAGCCAGTAGACTGCTAAGCACATAGTAGAACTAACAGCATTACAAAAAGAAGCTATGTCTAAGACCATACTGATTTCAGTGGTAAGTGACTGGAGACGGTGGCTCCTCCAGAATTGGGCAACCGTAGTAGTTCTCCGGTCCTTCCACGTTAGCAGCTGTAGCATTCTGAATCATTGCGCCTTGGGCCTCCGAGGTGTCCACCTGCAAGGGAGAGGAAGAACAGGGGGGGAAGGTAGCGACCTCAAGCGTGGCCAGGATTTCAGGAGGCGTGGCAGTAGAGATGGAATGAGGCGCATCAGAGGGGGAATGGGGGCCATGAGGGACTGCAGGGGGGTCAAGAGCAAAAGCGGAGCTGACAGAGGCATCTTCACACAAAGTAATGGTGATATAGGCAGTAATCGAGGGGCGGGTGTGGGTGCCATCAAACCTCAATTCAGCGCGTTGGGTGGACTGCCGGACGAAAGGTCTGCGGGTGGGCAGGGGGACGTAAACAAAATTAAAAGGGATTTCAGAGGCGTTTCTACTGGAGGAGGGTCGCTCCCCAGCGGAACCACCCCGAGAGCTGCCTCTGCGTGCTGTCATACGAGGCCTGAGACGAGGCATGGCAATCTCTTTGTCGGGGGTCTTCGGAACAGCCACAGTAGAAGAGCAAGAAGTGAACGGAGGCGGGCTACCGGAGTGCAGGACTTCGGGCTGGTTAAGAAGCAGCTGAGGTCCAGCGTTCCGTCCTGTGCAAAACCTGCTATTCGAGAAGTGAACACCCTGAGAGAATTCAATACAGCTTAATAAAGAGCAGCGCCGCCCTGTGGCTGTGCGAGCACTTGGCTCAGCACAGTGGGCAGGGCACTCGCCGGCGAGAGGCACCATACAGTCGCGGAGGGAGGCATTGAACGCTGCGGACAGAGGATCGAGCAGAGTGATAATGGCCATGATGCCCAGAACCGTCGAGACAAGGCTATAGAGGTGCCGGCTCAAGTGAGCATTGAAGAGGGTGGCAGGCGCATTGAAGGCGCATTGAGAGTAGCCATGGGGAGCCATGTGGCTACCACGCTCACCGGGCTTTGGGAAGAGGATCACACACGTATCCCCTGTCCCCATGGGGCTGTCATACATCCGCATCCGGAAGACTTGGGGCCAGATTTACAAGTATGTGTAAACTCCAATTTTCACTTGATATCAAACTAGAAATTTTGAAATTTCAATGTGAATGTTGAATGTTCAATGATGTGCATGTTTAAATCTTTAAAGTTTAAATCATAAGGATTTTAGTTTTCATGTTTAGAGTTAGAAAATATACAAATTCATATATATATATATATATATATATATACCTCCGACGAACCCACGCACCCTGTTTCAAAAAATGACGCCCCTGTCCCCATCATCGTCCCCATGTTTCGTGGCAACATAGGTGTGTTACATTAACACCTTTTACATATGGATTAGCACCTCTAATATGATCAGTTCAGCGCTGTCTTTAAGTCAGCTTAGGTCAAGATCAGATCGGCACTCCAGTCAGTCTTCCTCACCGTCCTCTTGTGCCTAAACCCATCTACAAATGCAGGACAATTTGCTGGTCCCATGAGAAATGAACCAGCCATACAGGGATGCAATCGTAGATTCTATTCTTGGAGAAGTTGCATACTTTCCAGGCTGCATCTGGGCACATATTTCAGAAGTTGTGGTGCTGGTCTGATATCTGAACTGCCAGCAGTGGTTACATTCTATTGTTGGGACAGCAGCTAATAGCAATAAGGATGCAGTTTTGAAGTTTAATGAACCAGCAGAGACTGTGCACCTCTGGCAGCATCAAGGCAGCAGTTATGTTCTATTTTTGGAGCTCTTACTTAGCAGCAGACATGTCTCAGTGTTTATACTAGCAGAGGGACACCTTATTGAGAATTTATACTACTATTCTTAACAGATTCATGAGGGAACTCGAGGATAGGAGTTTCAGCCGTTCTTGGCAGCAGTCAAGGTGCATTGAGGATGAGTTACACAGCTGATAAGAGGACGCAACACATGGGAGCTACTCTTCCCACTCCAAGGAAGGTGTTCATCCCAAGAAAGGAGATGTTTATTTAATCGGTTCTCTGAGACAGAGAAATGGTTGGATTTTTGGGGTTTCAATTCCCCTTTTACTTGTAACTTCTTTTTGGATTTTGCTGCTAAAAAATATGCAGTGGATCTTTACTTCTCTTTTCTGCTGGTATGGTGATTCTATCTTGCTGCTGCCACAATTATTCTCCTTGATCAGGGTTATCTGTTTCATTTGCTATCGTGGATGTTCTTCGCCCAGTTTTATGAAGTAATTCTGAACCAAAGTTGTGATTCCAATCCCCGGAGGTTCATAGTATTAGATATTGAATCGAGTTCTTCCGTCTGTCAGACTAATCTAGATTTGCAGCTTTGATTGTAGTTCTCAGTTTCTCTATTCCTTGACATTATTTTAAGTGACTGCACATGGCTCTACGTGGGTTCCTTCCCCTAATGTCAGATTCATTACCCAACATAGATATGAAGATTAAGATGCCTTCATCGTGTGGGATTCATGTAGAATAGATGGCCCATTGGATTTCTCCATCATCACTTAAACCCTTGTTCAGTTTTTCAGCTGAATCAACAGCCCAAAGAGCAAGCATTAGTCTTGCTAGAGCCATTTTAACCTTCATTGATTAATCTTTCACAAACCTTCTGAGTTCACTGATCTGTCATGCCATTCTCGGGCTTAATTTATAGATCCGAAGCAACATCTAGGGAAATTCCCCCCTCCAGCAGGAAATGCACCAGCAGTGAAGTGAGAGAAGTGAATGTTGAGGTGACAATGGGCATTACCCTTTTAGAGTTGAACTGAGTTTACTTTGACTGACATTTGGTACTTTGTATTTTGCAAAGCAAGTTTGGGGGATAACGAGAAGCAAGGTTATCAAGAAGGTAGTGTGGTTTTCTTGCAACTTGCAGATGATCTCCTACATTGTGATATTCCCACTTAGCATTTGCTAAGTGAAATATCCAATTTTGACATTTTTGTCATCACATCGACTTGCACTTGGGAAATGTGGGTAGTTAGGGGCCCACATGATTATTTTGGACATTAAGCCACCCAAACATTAGAGATGGCGATGGAATATTGCGGCTATAGTGGAGCGTGGGGGCCACTTAGTGAGAAATGCATCCCACATGGGCACAATGCTCTCATTGGAGCGGATTTGGTGTGGGAATCTCGATGCTGGGCCCACATGGGCAATTCGAAGGCTAAGGAACAAAAGAGGAGGGAGACACTCATTTTCTCATTCATTCATTACTTCTGAAATTGTTTTTTGACATAGCACGCTTAGGCAAGTGCCAAGTCTGTAGTGCTATTCAACACACGGGTGTTTCCGAGTGGAAATCCCAGCCCTTGCTTCAATGGACTTCGAGTTCCAACCCAAGGAGGGAGTTCTACCTGAGTTCCATTCGTACCAACAACAGAGAGGCCATACTACAACGCAGTGGTAGTCACAACAGTGCAGGGACTGTGCAGTGTTTGGAGGAGTCACTCCGGGGGCTTGTGGAGTGAGGGGATTTGGAGCTGCAGATTGGGTGGGGAGGCTTGGGAAGCCTTCTAACAGGGATTGCTGATATTTTGGGAGCATTGGGTTGTAGATTTCACAACAAGAGCATTATACCTAATGGTAGAGCCACCCAAGCATAAGGAGGTCAATTTTTTGGGGTTAAGCTTTGGCCAAACCCTTCGTAGGTTTTTCTGGGTATTTTGTGGGGAGGCCGAAATTAATTTGGCATAATTTTCTAGGCAGATTTGAGGGGTCAAACAGGGATCCTAACTTAGCTAGCAGCTAGAGGAGCTAAGGGAAATTGGGTTGAAATTCCGGGGTCAACATTTGGACAAACCCTTTCTGGGTTTTTGTAATATCCCTTTTCAGAGATATCTCTCAAACACAGTCAACTCTAAACCAGAGATGGACTAGAGGGGCGTTTACTAGATATTTCACCTCTGAGAAGAGGGTGAGATCTGGAGGCTACCTGGCCCTCACCAGACTCTGTCTATAGAGTATGGGAAAAGCACAACAGATGGTATAGCAATGGGAATGTCTCAAAGGGAAAATAAGCAGTGATGCGGATCAGACAACATGTTGGAGAGGTAAATCCCCTCTGCGTTCAGAGGCGATCCCTACTAGCCCAGATCAGGTCTAGCAAAAATCAGACACGCAGTAACGCAGGTCTCTAGTTACAAAAACGACAAAACATGATGAGTTGCCTACCTCAAGTCCTACGCGATGGTCGTCAAAGAAAGGATGACGCTTCCCGTCCTCCGCTTCGGCAGATCACAATCCTTCCGCTTAGCGCGTCCGAACACCTGCACACATGCAAAGAAACACAACTATACACAACATAGAATCTAAAACTTGTAACCATACATCAGTCAGAGGGGATGTAATTCATTGCATCAAAACAAGACACATGAATGAAACCATAATCAAAGTCGTTTATCATTAATAATAACAAAGAAAGATACAACCCAAGGCTCTGACGCTGGATCTTCCTTTGGCGGGTCGACAGCAGAGCACGTCTCAATGAAGCTCATTGGGAATGGGACAAAGCTCTCTCTCTTCGGCTTGGCTCTCAAAGGCTGTCTGGCGATAGTCTCCTTGCTACAGATTCAGCTCTTGCTTCTATGACCACTAAGGCTACTCGCTTGCTAAGGGAAAATGGCAAGCTTATATAGATGGTGGAAGGGGAGTTGGGATCCCTACAATTGTGGGATTGGCCCTATCCTCAAGGAAGCTTCCATGATAGGTGGAAAACCACCTCCCATACATGGAGATCCGGAGCCAAACCTCCCAACTCATTTTAGAGACTCGTTCAGGAGTTTGTTGGAATCAAACTTCTGCCATTTATTTAAAAAAAAAATCCTTATTAAGCTTGGCGTGGGCAATACACTGGGACAGAGCGCCAGTTGGCGCGCCCTCTTTGGTGTATTTTCCCCATTGGCGCGAGGGTTGAATTGGCTAGTCGCGCCAAGGCCAAAAGATCAGTTTTTATGGTTTTTCAGAGGAAACTTTCTTCAGAGGAATGATTGTCCTTGTCAAGGGGGATGCCATGAAAGTGGTTTTAGGTTATGTCACTACTCACAGGTCACGGAAAAGGCCCTCCAATGTGCGGGACGGGGGATTGCAGGGATGGTGACAAATTACTGTGTAACAGATGCTCCCTAAAGCATGAGGCCCGAGAGAGAGAGAGGGGTGAAATGCTTTATGAGAACGTGCCCAACTGAAAACACTGCCGTCGGAAAACCTGCGTAGACAAGTACAACTCATATCTCAAATACATGATATGTGGTATGGATGCAGCCATCCATAATAGAGAATACAATAATCAGGATCCAAGGTATGGACGCAGCCATCCAGAAAGGATCAATAAGCAGACTCAGGTATGGTCGCAGCCATCCAATCAATGAGTCATGTAACCAATCATGATAATCCACAAAATCCGCAGCTTGGATTCTATCAGACAAAACCCAGGGTCTTGCGCTCCATCTCGACCCATACAGAGTACAAGTCCTAGCATGTGAATATGTGAGTTGAAGTCGAACATGCAAGAACATCATCTAATTACCAGCCAATGATGAAAGCCGTTAACAGACGCGAGAGGAACCACCAATAATGACAATGGCCTTCAAGGTACTATAGGTACAATCCACGAAATGTGAACAGTGAGCTGGCGTCGAACACCCGTAGAATCATTCGATTGAAGGCCAATGATGAAAACCCTGCGTCGAATGCGAAGAACCTGCCATTGAGGCATGCAGGCTCCAAGGTACCGGAAGGGAGTCTCTAGATCAGCTTCCTGGATAATGAGCTAAAGTCGACAGGAAGTGACCTTGATCAAAGGTGGGCCATAGTGTTTCCCACATCATCGACGCGAGACAGAGGAACATAATGTTTGTGAATCAGGATCAGATGAGAATCAGAGGAGGGTTGAAACTGCAGAGGTAAACTTCTCTTGAACATATCGGCGGCACAGCAATGGATTTGGCAGTATTCGACATCAAAAGATCTGAGGTCATGACGACGTGGCAAAGAGTAGATGAGAGGTCAAAAAGGATCACCCAAACCCATGGAGGCAAGTGGAAAACGAGATGAGATGTCCCCAACCTGACACGAATGCAGACAAGTGCCATGTTCAAGAGCGACATACTACCGATACGACGATGATACTAGTTCCATTTTCCCCACCATTTCTGGCGAGTACCCCAATTATTTTTTAAAACAAGCTTGAAGGGGATATCATATGCTTGTGATATAAGTTTGTCCTTCGGACAAATCCAACCTAGTACATTTAACGAGCCCTAGGAAGGAGGAACTCGAATATCGTCATTACAACAGAATCCGATGTCATCAGGTTTTAACGAGTCTGACAGAGGAAGAACTCAGTGTCTTTTCATGTTTAGAGAGTTTGAAAAGACAACAAAAAAGTAAACTCCAACAGTCCCTTTTCGTAGATAGTTCCTCAGATTTGAAAAGGTAGAAAACTATGTTTGAGAAAGCCTCCTAGTTGCGATAGGCTAGGGTATTCCTTTTTCGTAAATAATCTATCTCAGCCCGAAAAAGGGGTAAACGTATACTGGGTAGATGGCGTTTCGGAGGCAATTTAACGAGATCAAAACGACAAGCAACTCGGCAATCTTTTCATGTTTAGAGAGTCAGAAAAGCGCTGAAAGATGACTCCAAAATGACTTTGTCGTGTTTTTACCGAGTCCGAAAAAGTATAAAATACAACTCGTATCATCGCCCAAGCTGCATGAAAACCTGTTGCTGCACATGAAAGCGAGCGTAAAATCCATTTTTCGACAAAATATAATAAAGTATTGGAAAAATGACTTTCAAAACCTAATTTTGACTATGAAAAGTTATAAATATGCCAAAAATAGTAAAAACATATTCACTTTTACTTTTTACCTCTTGTGAGAGCAACAGTGAGCTTTTGCTGTGCAAACTTGCGACGGCGATTGTGGTCAATCCAGTACGTCATTTCAGTTCTCGTTCGTTCTAGGTAAGAGGCGCTCTCCATAGCTTTGTTTTGATTCATTTTTTATAGATTTCCATTGTGTTTTGGATCCCTGAGGGGACCTTTGCAAAATTAGGGCTCGGCCAATTGGCACGGGTATCAGGCACGGACCCGTGCCAATTGGCTCCTTTTTGCAAAGGGGTCGCGCCAGTTGGCGCGACTGTTAGCAAATCAGTCGCGCCAATGGCACAACTCAAATTTCCGCTTGAATTTATCAAAATGTGAGCCAATCAGATGGATTTCTGAGTGTTCCAGAGACCTAATGAAGTGTTTATGACCATGTTGGTGCAGATACATGGCCACAATGGTGATCGAGTGGAAGGAAAGGGAGCATGGTGAAGAAGATGAAATGGCCATGCAGAATGAAGCATGCATGAATGCTCTCCGAAACTGTGGTCTAAAAAAGTTCTTCCTAACGCCATGTTTGAGAGCACAACCTGAGCTACTGCAGTATTTGATCAGCATTTGGGACAAGAACGAAGAAGTGTTCAGGCTTCGGGACCAAGTGTTGGAACTTGAAGTTTCCGACGTCTATTTCATAACTGGACTGTCCCGCAGAGGTCCAGTTCCAATCTTGACAGGTACTAGGCCATCTGGTGAGAAAATGGAAATGGTGATGGCAAGAGTGTGCCCAGGAGCACGGAAAGGATCAGGCAGTGGGAAGGTCAATATCCACACGGTCCCTGATCTAGCACTTCGAGTAGTGCTCCACACCATTATGCGGGCTGCGGGGTCACAGGCATCGCATGAGGCAACCAAAGCACAGCTCCTCTTAGCATCTAAATGCATGAACCCGACACTTTTTGATTAGGCCACTGCCGTAACAATGAACATCAAACGACAATTGACGAAGTGCAAGAAGGCCAAACTGAAACAATTTGGGTATGGTTCCATCTTGGTATCGTTCATCCTTGAACGACTACCAATTTTCCAGGGCCAGAGGGCGATAGTCACCGAGCCATCATTAAGGGAGCCACGGATGGCTTGATGGGCAACACTCATGCCCAGATCAGGTGGGGGCAAACAGATGTCATGGAGGCCCAAGTTTTTTGTATGGCTACGACGACAGCTGATCGTCGTTGAGGACTAGCCCTATGCCGGTACTGACTTCACGGGAGACCCAGATCTTCCACTCCCGGAGGGGGATGACTAGGACGAGGAACTGGGTAAGACTCTTTTTGATTTTTATGTATTTATGATTTTTTTGTGATACATGCCTATTCTAACAAGAATTCTATATGTATGCAGACGTTGGCCCAGAGAGGCCCGCCGGGATGTCGCCCATCGCACGGAGGACCCCTCTCGCACACGATCCTCAAGCTGAGGGTGGCGAGGGGAGTGAGCTAGTGCAGAACCTGGAGGGAATTGCCTGGGGGATCCCAGATTACGCTCGGCTAGCAGATGTCCCGATGGCTTACCAGAGGCACACTGTGGGGGTGCCTAGTCACCTCCATCGATTACTGAGGCGATTGGTGCGCGCGGTGACATGCTACCATGAGCACCATGCTGATTAGTCATCTAGGGCTTTTATATGCATATTTTTGAGAGACATGTTGTCTCCGGCTATTATTAAACCAGACATGTATATTTTTTGATTTTATGTGATGTACACAAACTGCAAACATTTCGACACACACACACACATATATATATATATATATATCTATTTCTGGATGGATATTTTTACATATGATGATGTTTTTACAAGTTGCGTAAATGTCTATCTAAAACCATATTAGCTACTGCATCTGTTAACGCATTCATGTGTCTGGGTATGTGTTGATATGTAATGTAATCAAAATTTCTTTCCAGTAAAAGAATACGTAGATACAATCGTAAAATGGATGGGTTTCTAACTGAATAATGACCATTGAGTTGTAATACTACAAGCTGTGAGTCCAAATATACAAGTAATGCACGAATACCGAGGTTAACAGCCTCGTTTAACAATTCCAAAATGACACTATACTCCGCGACTTTATTTGTGGTAGGCCCTAGACAAACACCTTGCAAGGTAACCAACTCACCAGCAGGATCGTAGATTACCCAGGCTGCCGAGGACAGATTCTTAGTATTGTGGGATGCACCATCCACGAAATCGACAAAAGGAGTAATAGACATCTGCACAATCAGGAAGACCCAATCAGCAGAAAGACACTTACAAAGCACACCACACCACACATGCACAAAAATGAAATCACTCACTTATGTACACACACACCACACAAGAATAACTCAAGCGTAATACTTCTTGAGGTACAACCCATTTCTAGGCTGCGCCAGAGGAATGCCTTCATAGTCGATTAGCTCATAGGCCCCATTTTTTAATACTTGTTTAACTATATAGGGCCCATGCCACATGGGCTGGAATTTGCCCGCTCCAAGTTTATCATGTGTTTGGTCATATAGGAGGACGAGGTCCCCTTCAATGAAAGAACATGGAGAAACCGATTGATCGAAGTGGGCTTTGACCCGCTTTTTCTGTGCTTCAATAACTAAGGCAGCCAAGCGGCGGGTTTCATCCAGTTGTTCCAAATACAAGAGACGTTCTTCCTCCGGAGAAGTGTCGGGCAATAGTTCCACAGCCAACTTCAGAGAAGGAATTTCACATTCAACTGGGAGAGTTGCTTCCAGACCATACACCAATTGAAAAGGTGTGAATTCGGTCGCGCTCTTTACTGACGTTCGATAAGCCCATAGAGCTGAGAACAATTGGAGATGCCAATTGGATTTGTGGATACCAATTGTTCGTTGAAGCATCGTGACCAATACTTTGTTCACGGCCTCAACCTGGCCATTCGCTTGGGGGTAGTATGGTGTTGAGCTATCATGGCATAAGCCCAACTTTGATGTTAGCTCAGCCATCATGTAATCCCGAAAATGAGTGCCATGATCGGTGACAATGGCCTGAGGGACTCCGAAACGCGTAATAACATGGTTGAAAATAAATTGGGCAGCTGTCTTACCGTCGGCAGCTAATGTAGGCATCGCTTCGGCCCATTTAGTGAAGTAGTCCACGACAACGATTATATAAGCATGCCCCCTGGCCGAGTGAGGGTTACATGTCATAAAATCTATGCCCCATTTAGCAAAAGGGCCTACGATAATGACAGGATGCAAGGGTAGGGGTGGCGCGCGCATCTTGTGCTGAAAGACCTGGCACGCATGGCATTTTCGAACTGCAACAATACAGTCCTTGAATATAGACGGCCAGAAGTAACCCGCACGCAGAATCTTTTGGGCGGTAGCATATCCGGACATGTGACCACCACAGGCGCCACTGTGACAGTCATTCAGGACTCTCTCAGCCTCTTCCAGGGTCAAGCACTGGCAGAGCACAGAATCAACTCTGACACGATACAAGGTATCTCCTACAATGCGGTAGGGTTGAGATTGATGCTGAATCCGATGTCGAGCATCTTTGGTCAACTCGGACTGGAACATGGATGTTTGAAGATACATGATAATGTCACCGTACCATGGATCACGAGTGTTGATAAGAAAGAGTGTTTCATTCGGGATATGATCCTCGGATTGGGATGGAACGGAGTTTGTCGGAAGAGAGCAAATAAGATCAGCAAAAACCAATGATTTCGTCGATTTAGTAGTGGTGAACTCTAAATCGAACTCCTAAAGGATTACAATCCATTTTGAGTACTTGCCCCCCAGAAATTATTGAGATAGGATGTATGTCATGGGGTTGCAGTCAGAAATCACGGTTATCATACGCAACAGGATGTAATGGCGAAATCGTTGAACGGCCTGAACCGCTGCGAGTGCCAACTTCTCGACGTGGGCATAGCGCGTTTCTATGTCGAGAAGATTCCGAGATAGATAGTAAACTACGTGTTCATTTCCATCGTCGTCATCTTGTACTAGAACCATAGCTATTGTGCTAAACGCAGTGGCCAAATAAAGGGTAAAATCGCGATGATAATTGGGAGGACGTATCAACGGAGCGTTAACGAGCAACGTTTTAAGCTTATCAAAAGATTGCTGGGCAATCTCGTCCCAATGGAAGGGGACATCTTGTTTCAAAAGTCGCGTAAACCCCTTGGCCACTTCCGCATAGTTCGGAATAAAGCGCCGTAAGAAGTTGGCTTTCCCCTGCAGACTCTGCAGTTGATGTAACGAGGAGGGGGATGGGAGGTTAACGATAGCCTTGACCTTGAGGGGGTCAAGGCGAATCCCGTCTTTGGAGACGATGAATCCCAAAAGACGACCAGAATCTACGTAGAAGACGCACTTATGAGGATTGAGCCTAATATTGTAATGTCTGCAGCGGAGGAAAATCTGGCGGAGGTGTTCACGATGGTCCTCACGCCGAGCTGAATGGGCCAGCAAATCGTCCAGATACGGCTGGACAATATGACGTATGTCGTGGAAAGCGTAGGACATAGCACGCTAGAAGGTGGCCCCAGTGTTTTTCAAACCGAACGGGAGCTTTTTGTAAGCGAAAGTACCCCACGGACAGATAAAGGCAGTTTTATGTTGGTCAGCAGGTAAAATACTAATTTGATTGTACCTGAAGAAGCCGTCCATAAGGGAAAAAATCTCACTCCCCGCACATTCATCGATGATCTGGTCTATAAAGGGAGTGGGGTAATTGTCCTTAGGACAGGCCCGATTAATGTCTCGGTAATCAACACAGACCTGTATAGTGCCCTGCTTCTTATCTACAGGGACAATATTTGAAACCCATTCTGTGAGGGGAATTGGATATATAAAGCCCGCGTTAAGAAGTTTTTCAACTTTTGCCTTTATAGCTGTGGCTTTTCAGGGATGCACTGGGCGTAGACGCTGACGCACGGGTTTCGCACCTGGATAGGTAGGAATCTCATGCACGACTATGCTGGGATCAATCCTAGGCATCTCTTCATAGGACCATGCGAAAACATCTCTGAATTCGCGAAAAAGGTTTGTATAAACCTGAATCTCTTCAGGAGAACAGGTTACTCCCACATGAATGTTCTCGACTACCCCTGGTTTGACGGAGATATCAATAGGCATGGTTTGTGTAATGTTACTCAGATTTCCCTCCGAAAGAACCTCATGTGTTAAAATCGGTGTTTGAAGAGGCGGAGTGGGAACCTGAGATGCGAAGCGCTCTAGACAATCAGACACTGCCCCCAGGCTGGGCATGAACAAGGAATGATGATGTCCATCGCTCCACGACAGATCTTCAAGAGACATCCTTTCAACAATAGCTTCATCAGAAGGAAAGACTTCTCTTAAAGGGTCAGGCGAATCTACATTGCCTAGCCAAGGGGATTGACAATATATATCTAAAGCCATGCTTGAAGGAGCATGTTCAGGAGGAGGAGGATCAGATGCGGCGACGATCTCGCAATAATTGATCTCAACTGGAGTTAAAGGCATTGATTCTCCGAAAGAGGTCACCTGTTCAGGCGAAGGGATGATCCAAGGGTCGTCTGACCTAGAGATCATGTTAACTTGAACGATGTACGGTGGTGGTGCGGGAAAAATACCCATGAGGACGGGGTCCTTGAAAAGACCGGGTCCTACATTGTCAGGGGGATTGGGGATCTGATCCACGTAAGGAACGTTGTTCTCGGAGGATGAGGTGAAGAAAGACAACTGATCCACAGTAATAATTTTTCCCTCATGGGGAAACTTCAAAAGTCGGAAGAGGGTGGACGGAACGCATAGCATGGCGTGAGTCCAACTGTGACCAAGAAGGAGATTGTAGTTGAGCTTGGCTTCAACCACTTCTACTTCTACGTTGATTGTCTTACCCTGTAACGTGATCGACAAACTCTCGAGAACACCCAGGGGTTTTGATTCCCGACCATCAAATGCCTCTAGGGCATTAGGAGACGAAGTAAGAGCTGGACAGCCAATGGCCTTCCAGCAAGCGGATGACATAACACAGGCGGAAGCACCTTCGTCCACAACAGCTCTATGGATGTTGAGGCCGTTGATCCCGACTTGTATAACAAGAGCGATTTGATGTGGAAGTTGGGGGACAATTTTCTAGGTCGAAGGTGAGAAGACTAGAATCGGCGGGATCGATTCCACCGATTGCAGACAACAGAGCTTTCCGTTGCGATGGGCAACTTTGAAGTACTTCCAGTGTAGACATTGCAGAAGGCGCCTATGCAAAATCCTCAACAATACTGTAGTGCTGAGCGGCATGGGCGTTTGGGTTATAGGAAGATTTTCGCAGAACGCCTTTAGAAGGCGGCCTCACAACAGGTTCAGCACTGGGCTTCTCAATTTCTAAAGGACCAGAGACAAGTGGGGGAGGTGGGCCATCAACGACTTCCTTCCCAGCTGCCTGGCGTGATCCAGCATAATCCTTCGAACACGTAGCAATTGAGACAGGTGCAGCACCATTCAGCATAAAAACTTGGGACTCAAATGGCACAGATGGTGAGGGCTGCTCAACCATCTGGGTCTGCTGAGACGAGAATGGTTCTTTAAGAATTGCCGGAGTCCCTTTGGAGCCCTTCAGAAGTTGACTAACTTCAGATCGTCGGGGACAATCTTTGGTATAATGATCTCCTTCACAGATAAGGCAGGGGTACTTCGGTTTACGTTGGGAACCATCGTCAGCACGAGGTTTAGAAGACTCTGGTTTCGGGGCATCGGGTTTGGATTTTCCTTTACCCTTATTCTTTCCTTTGGAGGCCTTTTCCGTAGGATTAGCCTAAACGGCATTGACCTTCGCAGTCTTACCAGAATCCGGAGGGGTGGGAAGAGCAGAATTATTGGAAGAATTAGACTTCTGCTTCCCATTAGAGGACTTCCGAGAAGTCTGAGAAACAGAACCAATAACACCGTCCACCGATGGGGTAGTTGGTGCTTTAGAGGTCCCTGGCCGCGAGGCATCAGTCAAGATATCATAGAGCGTGCCAGACTGAGAGTACACCAGGTCAAGGTACTGGGCACGCGCGGTGGCTTGTTCTTCGGTCACACATGCCCCCATAGCAATATCTTGAGCGATCTTGTTAACAAAGGAGGTAGTGAACCAATTTGTTAGCAGCTGATCAGGTATATCAAACTTAATCAGTCTACGACGACGTTGCCACTCATGAATATGATCAGATATGTGGGTGGCTTTATCCTGCTTCAAAGAAGTTAGGAGATGCGTCCCGGCTTCATAACGAACCGGTAACTGAAAATGCGTCAGAAAAGCCATAGCTAATGTATTGAAGTCTTGAAAGATACCATGGGGTAATTCGATGTGCCACTTAGCAGCAGCACCGGTAAGCGTACGCTGGAAAATACGTAGACGAATTGAATCGTCGACCCAAGAGTTTGACGAACACCATAGATGGTAGGTCATCACATGAGCTTGGGGTCCTCTCCAGCTTTACCTTCAAATTTAGGACAGTCACCGGGCACCTTGGTTGGAACCGGAGGCCAATAAGGATTGTGAAGAATCAGATCATTGGTTAATTTAGAAACATCCGGCAATTCTAACGTAACAAGGAAAGGTAACTGAGGATTGAAAGGCATACCAAGCCCTCGATAAGGACCTGTACCTGTACTCCACCCTGGTTGAGCATAAATTTTCCCCCATTGGTTCTGTCCCGAGGGATTATGACCATAGGGGGTGTAAGCCGTATAGTTAGACTGATACGATTGCTGATAACCAGTATACGGGGGTTGATAACCGGGGTATGGACCCTGATTATATGTCGGCCCCGCTTGAGTAGTATATGGATTTGACTGCTGAGTATAGGTATAGCCCGGTTGTTGAAGGTAATAATTAGAACCTTGGGGCGGGTTGTTAACCGGTCGAGATTGACCTTGAAGATAATAACTGCCTTAGGGTTGAACGAGTTGCTGGTAAGTGGGGCCCTACCGAGCCTGATAAGTTGGGCTCACAAGCGGATTCGGTTGCGGCATAGAGTAAATCGGCTATTGAGCAGGGTTGACTGGATGTGCAGGCTGGCCTGGTTGAACAGGCTGACCTGGCTGAGCGGGCTGCCCTAGTTGAACAGGTTGACCCGGATGAACAGGTTGCCCTGGTTGAACAGATTGACCTGGCTGAAGAGGGACACCAGGCTGCCCCGGATGAGCCGGTTGGCCTAGTGGCGGGATAGGGCCAGGTTGTGCCTGATAACCAGTTTGAACTGTAACAGGACCATAAGAGGGTCCCGGCTGTGCAACATTCGGACCAATAGGAAACTGAGGTTGCAGAGGTTGCACCATAGGTTGAGAGGGTTGGATTTGCCCCCCAGGACCGTACAACGATCCTGGGTGGTACCCCGTTTGACCTGTGGGTCCTTGAGGTTGCCTTGGTTGGACCACAGGGTGAGGCTGTATAGGCTGACCTTGAGGGTTGTAGGATTGTCCTTGCGGACCGTATAACAACCCCTGCTGGCTCGAAGGTTGGCCCTGTAAGGGTTGTCCTTGCGGGTCATAGAGATAACCAGGCTGGCCCGAAGGTTGGCCCTGGAAGGGTTGTCCTTGCGGGTTGGAAGGTTGCCCAGCCTGGGCAGACAAAAAACCTTGAACATATGAATAAGCCTCTGGAGCAGGAAAACATAGAGGGTTTCCTTGCTCATCATACTGATATGGAAAAATGTAAATGGGTGTACCATCCTGTGCATAATGGGAAAAATAAGGACGGTTGGGATCTTGGGAGGACTGACCAACCTCGGAGTTCGACTGCTGTAGAGACAACCGATACTCCTCAGTAGAGATATTCTTCGGAATAGCAGATGCTATGTAGACATCTTCAGGAAGCGACACGGTCCTTACGAACTGAGTAGTAACAGCGGGTGTAGATGCAGCTACACAGACAGTAGGCCTAACAGGTACTGATGTGACCTGAGGAGATGACGTGAGGGGTGTCCTTGGGGACATCCCTAATGAAGGAATAACCAGCCTCGTAGAGGGAGTTGATACTCCCATAGAGGCGACAACGGTCATAATTTGACTTAAGGATCTATACCCCGCTAGAAGCGAAGGACCAGGCGAAGACATGAAAGATAACTCGGGGTTGTTTTCTGGGAACAACTGGTAATCTTCACCAGATGTGGGGATTTCCTCACTAGGAGAAGGACTGGATGAGTCCATATCTGACCCTGCCGCTAGATCTTCTAAAAGACAGCGAGGACTAGGAGGAATAACAGCAGCTAAAAAAGGCGAACCCGATGTAAGAGGAGGGAAATATTCCCCTACTCCAAATCCAAACCAAGCGTTGGATAAGGGCCAATTGAACTCAACTGGTCCTCCAAAGGGAAGCTCAAATAGAACCAGTCCCCCGTCGGGAAACTCGGAGTCAATGGGCTGCTGAAGTTCAGCAGAGGACTAAGAGACCTTTGATGAATTGTCTGTGTAAGGACTACCAGTAGACGAAACTGAGGGTTCCGCCACTGTGACAGTAATGACAAGAGGAAGCGGTCAAACGAAGGCACACGGGCAAAAACCAAGGCACACAATCAAACGGCCAACAAGCAAACCCTAAAAGGGCGTGTGATCGCAGGTGATTTATTTTACCACATTGAAACTTAGAAACTTTACCGTTTCATGTTTTAAGAGTCGAGAAACGGATGAAAGGTGACTCTATCTCTTTCAATTTGGAAACAAGCATGAAAGGACAAGCGTTTGATGATCCTTTCAAATTTAATGGGTCAGAAAAGATCAAAATGACTACTCTGGAAATCTAGGCAGAAGGGTGTACTAGATATCCGTGAACTGCAATATACACCTTGGTTTCAAAATGAAAGAGAAATCAACCAAGGACTTGACGTACATGCAGGCAATCTCCCCGAATGCTGTGTCTGGTGTATCACGAGTATAAGGTGACAGACTCGGCTTCCTACGGATAAAGGATAGCAACCTAGTGGGGTATCCCTTTATATACGCGACGGTACGGGGAGCACAAGTCCATACTAGTGATGTCTAAAGCCAAGAGGCGAACGACAGCTACTAGGTTTAACGACGCCAGAACACGTCACTAGCCTAGACCTCTAAATATTTCGTTAATGTTTCAATGCTGCCTTAAGGTAAATTGAATAAATTTTAGAGTTGATCTTCAATTATGTTTCAATTTTTAGGCCCTACCAAATGTTATATCTCAAAAATCCCCTAAATGCACACTACATGCCACAACATATCACTTTGTTCGATGAATAGCTAACTACGGGAAGGTTGAGAGCTTTCACACAATAACAAAATGATCACAAAATAACCACTAGTGTCTCTAATGCACGCTAATGAAACTAAAAGCTTTTCCTTCAGAGTTATATGACACTAATAACGCAGAAAAGTTTTCAATTTTCACTAACTAATCAAAGGCAAAGAGATTTGATTTTTGTATTTTCAATGTTTTAAGAGCAAGATGCACTAAACAAAATGAAAACTAATGAAGAGATCAATTTGAGAAACGATAGCGGAAGAGTAAATACAAGCAAGTTCACTTAACGCAAAACACACTATCAGACCTCAAACTGATGGAGAAATCCCTCAAATCAAAGAGGAATCCCAAAGACTCAAACGAACCATGTAATTTAGGCTCAAAACGAGACAAAGTGAAATTCGAATGAGAAAGGAGGCAATCACTCAAATAACGCAATAAAACAATGGAAAACCACCAAAAGAATGCAAAGAAGCAAGAGCGAAGTTGACTGGACAAATGAAAACCAAAAACTCCCACGGGAGGCTCAGCACACTATAGCACCTAGATGCCCTAGGGCTAGAATGTAAAACCGATAGTAGAGGGCAAACAACCAGAGGATAGAGGTCACACACAGTCAACCAAGGCTTCAGGACACTCAGGCAGTCGAAAAAATGGCACCAAAACCAAGAATCAAGCTCAGAAAGCTGAAAAAGAAGCAAACCCTAGCACCATACAAGATTGGCGTGACTGTCTGGCTGCAACTAGTGCCAGAGCAGGATTGGCGCGGGGCTGAACTAGCAACAAGCGCCAGTTGGCGCGACTTTCAGGGCAAAAACTGTGCCAGTCGAGTTTACTAGTGTCAAAAATAAAAAGGAGCAAACAGGGAGGAGATCAGGTATGGTGAGGCTAAACAGAGGTTTAACACTAGAAAAAGGCGAACCAGAAGAGCTGATCAAGCAGACAAGACAAAAATCAACCAAAAAGACAAGACAAACTCCAATCAATGTCTCCCCAGTGGAGTCGCCAGTTTGTTGGAGAGGTAAATCCCCTCTGCGGACAGAGGTGATCCCTACTAGCCCAGATCGGGTCTAGCAACAATCAGACACGCAGTGACGCAGGTCTCTAGTTACAAAAACGACAAAACATGATGAGTTTCCTACCTCAGGTCCTACGCAATGGTCGTCGAAGAAAGGATGATGCTTCCCGTCCTCCGCTTCGGCAGATCACAATCCTTCCGCTTAGCGCGTCCCAACACCTGCACACATGCGAAGAAACACAACGATACACAGCGTAGAATCTAAAACTTGTAACCATACATCAGTCAGAGATGATGTAATTCATTGCATCAAAACAAGACACGAATGAAACCGTAATCAAAGTCGTTTATCATTAATAATAACAAAGAAAGATACAACCCAAGGCTCTGACGCTGGATCTTCCTTCGACGGGTCGACAGTGGAGCACGTCTCAATGAAGCTCGTCGGGAATGGGACAAAGCTCTCTCTCTTCGGCTTGGCTCTCAAAGACTGTCTGGCGATAGTCTCCTTGCTACAGATTCAACTCTTGCTTCTATGACCACTAAGGCTACTCGCTTGCTAAGGGAAAATGGCAAGCTTATATAGATGGTGGAAGGGGAGTTGGGATCCCTACAATTGTGGGATTGGTCCTATCCTCAAGGAAGCTTCCATGATAGGTGGAAAACCACCTCCCATACATGGAGATCCGGAGCCAAACCTCCTAACTCATTTTAGAGACTCGTTCAGGAGTTTGTTGGAATCAAACTTCCACCATTTATTTTTAAAAAACAATCCTTACTAAGCTTGGCGCGGGCAATACACTGGGACAGAGCGCCAGTTGGCGCGCCCTCTTTGGTGTATTTTCCCCATTGGCGCGAGGGCTGAACTTGCTAGTCGCGCCAAGGCCAAAAGATCAATTTTTATGGTTTTTCAGAGGAAACTTTCTTCGGAGGAATGATTGTCCTTGTCAAGGGGGATGCCATGAAAGTGGTTTCAGGTTATGTCATTGCTCACAGGTCACGGAAAAGGCCCTCCAATGTGTGGGACGGGGGATTGCAAGGACGGTGACAAATTACTGTGTAACACAATAGTACATGAAATGCTAGAAATAGTATATGCAACAGATACACATAAAATAGAGAGAATACTGAGCCATTTTATTATACTGAGAAATAGCAATGTGTACAAGAGGTGATCAGAGTGATGGAACCTCGACTTGCACCAGGCAAGTGAAGAAATACTCTCAGAATGACAAAGGAATGGCTGCTCTCTGATCTGCGTCCAAGCTGTTGGAAAACTGCCGTGTAGCTGCTACTGCTGGAACAAGATGAGTATTTGAGGTTGCTCCCCTACTTGGAATAAGATGAAACTCTGGAATCAGCCTCTACTCACCAAACCCAGAAAAGCCCAGAGAGCATTTCTGAAATGGCCGACCCTCGAAAATCACCCCCTTGAGGATCTACGCTATCCTCCGAGGCTCTGCGTTGAGGCTGAATGGAATCCACCAAAACACTGCCACAAACTCTGCCAAAAGCCTCCAATAGGCAAGGGCTGGCCCCTTGCACAATCTCTAGACCCGAAACCTCCAAAATGACATCAACCCGAAGCTCCCACGAAATGAACTGCGTCCTCCCTCTCAAGACTGCGCAGTCACTAGATGCACTGCTCCACAACAAAGTCTCAACTCAATTCTCTTGCAAAAATACTGATAGGAATGCCTCACCCGAGAAAGCACTCGAAGTCTCCCGGGGCTGAGGGTGAGATCTTCGAACGGAGACACTCGGTGCACTAAACAGTGTTGCAGACAAGCTAAACAGCGAGCGTGCTCAAGTAGTCGAAGTGACCAGCTCAATATGCATAAACATCAAATGACCAAAATGAGGAGGTTCTCCTCTCTTTATAGTGTTGGCCTCTCTCAAACCCTAAGGCCCACCTCCTCCAACGTAACCTCCCTTTGCCACGTGCTCAACTCAACCTGCGCAGTCCCTCCATGTGGTCTACATGGGTCCCCTCTCTACGTGGTCTTTTGACCCCCTTGGCTTACTTAAGTTACAACGTTGTGTCTACTAGGGAGTGCACTTTATTTTTAGAGTGAGTTATGTCCCCCTCTACTCACTTTTATTTATAATTTAGCTACATAAAGCAAAATTGACCAAAATCGATATTTCTAATTAGCCATTGCTAATTGGGAATATTACAGTCTCCCCCAGCAAAATGTTGCTTGACCCCAAGCAACTATAGTGATGGATGCTGCAAGATCTTCTCACTCTCCCAAGTGGCATCCTCATCCGGCAAATTCTTCCACCTCACCAAGAATTCTCAGACTGTCCTGCTCCGCAACTGCCTCTCTCTTGTATCAATAATGGCCTCGGGCTGTAACACCAAATGCCCCTCATCATCTGTATGCAGTAGCTCCTCTGTCACTGTCACCTGCTGCCCCAATGCCTTCTTCAGGCATGATACATGGAAAATGTTATGAATCTTGCTGCCTTGGGGCAGCTCCAACTCATAAGCAACTTGTCCAACCCTGCGTATCATCCTGTATGGCCCATAAAAACGAGGCTTGAGCTTCTCAGCTTCCTTCTGCTTCAATGACGATTGTCGGTATGGCTGCAAACGTAGGTAGACCAAGTCCCCTACCTCAAACTGTCTCTCCACCCGACCCTTGTTGGCATACAGCTTCTGCTGGTTCTGCGCTGTAGCCATGTTATCCTTGAGAGCTTGGAGAATATCCTGACTCTCTTGGATCCAATCTTTGGCTCTCGGAGTCTTGCTAGCACCAAACATCACATCAGCAAAAGATAAAGAATGATATCCATACAAAGCATAGAACGGAGACATACCGATCGACATGTGATGTGTGTTGTTGTAGCAGTACTCCCCTAGATGCAGCCACTTCAGCTGTGCTCTCTGCTGCCCACTAACATAGTCACGCAAGTAGCCCTCCAGCCACTTGTTAACTATCTCTGTCTACCCGACTGTCTGTGGGTGGTAGCTAGTGCTCGGTGTCAACTCTGTCCCCACCAGCCGAAAAAGCTCCTGCCAGAATTTGCCCATAAAGCGGCTGTCCCTATCACTGACAATGGTCTTGGGAAGACCATGCAACCTAAAGATCTCTCAGAAGAACAACTCTGCCACCTGTGCTGCTGTATAGTGTGCGGATATGGCAAAAAAGTGTGCGTACTTCGTCAGCCGATCAACGACGACAAATATACAATCCTTGCCCTGCACCATGGGCAACCCTGTGATGAAGTCCATCGAAATGCTCTCCCATTTCCCCTCCGGAATGGGAAGAGGTTGCAACAAACCTGTTGGATGGCTCATCTCTCCCTTGTTCCTCTTGCAAACCTCGCACTCCCTGATATGCTGGAGCACGTCCTCCTTGAGGCCCTTCCATGAGAACCTCTCTCGATGGCCCTGTAGGTTTTGGTAAACCCCTAATGGCCAGACAATGGTGAATCATGTGATGCTTGAAGTATCTTCTTCTTGAACTGAGAGCCCTCAGTCAAGAAGATCCTGTCCCTGTAGTAGATGATCTCATCCATCACCCTGTAATGATCATCCGTCACCTGTCCATCTAGAACCTCGCAAGCAAACCGGTCCCTGGAGTACTCCACCAAAAGCCAAGCCCTCCAATCTGTATCCAAACTCATCAGAGACAACGTGGCTGGTCTACATGAAAGTGCATCGGCTACCACGTTGTTCTTCCCCTTGACATACTCAATGTCAAAGTCATAAGCCTGGATCTTGTTGATCCACTTCTGCTGCCTCTCCTGTAGCTGCTTCTGCTCCAAAAAGAACTTGAGGCTGTTATGATCAATCCTCACCCTGAACCGGTTACCCACCAGGTACTGCCGGAATTTGGCCAATGCATGCATAATGGCCAGCATCTCCTTGTCGTATATAGCATACAACCGCTCATGATGAAGGAGCTTCCGGCTCTCATAGGCTATAGGGTGGCCTCCCTGCATCAAAACTGCACCGATCCCCTCTCCCGATGCATCACACTCCAAAACAAAAGGCTGCGTAAAATCTGGCAATGCAAGCACTGGGCCGCTGCTCATAACCTCCTTGAGCCTGTCAAAGGCTCGTTGCGCTGTATCTGACCAACTGAATGCCCCCTTCTTCGTCAAATGTGTAAGGGGTGTAGCAAGCTGAGAGAAACTCTTGACGAACTTCCTGTAATAAGTGCAGATACCAAAAAATCCTCGAAGTTCTGTCACGTTTCTCGGCTCTGGCCAATCTTTGAAGGCCCTGATCTTCTCCTCGTGGACCCTCACTCCGTCCACCCCTATGATGTGTCCCAAATACAACATCTCCGTCAATCCAAACTCACACTTGGAGAGCTTAGCATAGAACTGTTGCTCCTCCAAGATATGCAGCACTGCCTCTATATGCTGGAGATGCTCCTCCCAGGTCCTGCTATATATCAGGATATAATCGAAAAAGACCAACACAAACTTCCTCAGATGACTGCGGAAGATATGGTTCATGCATGATTGGAAAGTAGCTGGGGCATTGGTTAGCCCGAAAGTCATAACCAAGAACTCAAAGTGGCCGTAATGGCACCTGAAAGCGGTTTTGGGAATGTCCTGTTCCCTCACGCGAATCTGGTGGTACCCGGATCTCAAATTGATCTTTGAGAAGAACTGTGCTCCTCTCAACTCATCCATTAGCTCATCTATCAGCGGTATGGGGTACCTGTTCTTCATGGTCTTCTTATTCAGGGCCCTGTAATCAATGCACATTCTCAATGTGCCGTCCTTCTTCTTCACCAACACCACCGAAGAAGCAAAGGGACTGGTGCTAGGCCGAATATGTCCAAGAGACAACAACTCCTGGATGGCCTGCTCAATCTCATCCCGATAGGCCTTGGGGTGCCTATAGGGTGTGGTAATCACGGCCTGAATTCCCTGCTCTAACTCAATAGTGTGCTTAAACCCCCGGTCTGGTGGCTGTCCTGGCGGTATCTTCCCAAACACTGTGTCATACCTGTCAAGAATGGCCTGTATGTCAGGATGAACTGTCGACCCGGTAGTCCCTGCCTCTGATGCACGCAACTCTACTGCCCACTCTATGTCTCCCTTCTAGAAGTCTACCTCCATCCGGTGAGCTGAAACAGTTTGTGGTGGGTAAGTGTGCATCCCACGGATCTTTTCATGCTTCCCGGTCTTCTTATCATCCCACTCCATCTCCAAGGCCTCCTAATCTGTGGTGACCTTCCCCAGAGTAATCAACCACTGTACACCCAGTACCACATTGGTATCTGGTATGTTGACCACAAAAAAGTGGTCGGTCACTGTGTAGGTACCCATCATCACAGTCAGCTCTGGAACATACCTGGCGCACTGCATCGTCTGATCTCCTCGGACCAACACTGAAAATCCATCGAAGCTCTCTGTTGGTATGCCTCTCCACTCAACCATCTGTGTATCGATGAAGTTGTGGGTTGCCCCACTATCTACCAGAACTGAAACTCGCTGCCCCCGTACTGCCCCCTGGACACGTAGCGTCAAATACTTGGGTACTCCTCGCAATGCTGCAAGGGCCCCCCCTGTGGGTGCAAAAGCTGCACCTCCTGCTCCTAGAGGTGGTGGTGGAAAATGGTCTGGTGCTGTCTGATTGTCTCCTGCCTCCCCATCCTCATACTCATCCTCTTCCTCGCTGCTCTCGGAGAAGACCTCAATAAAATGTGCTTTGCCAGCAGCACATCTGTGTCCTGGCGCCCACGGCTCCTAACAGGTGAAGCACAACCTCTTCTTCTTCAACTCCCTCCTGGCATCATCATCTAGCTGTCCCCTACCTTGATTCCCCTTTGGAGGCAGAATCCTCACATCCTTCCCCTTTGGCTGGAAGGCCTGTCTCTGGGGGTAAGGTGTCCTGGTCCTGGGTAAGGCATCCTGCAAATCCCGGGTCCTGCCAATGGCGTCCTGGAGTGTGGCTGGTCTAGTGGATCTGACTAGACCCCGAAGTGGCTCTGCTAACCCCTCAACAAACATGTAGATCATTCGTGCTGCGGATAGATCTGGCACTATCACTGAAACCCTCAGGAAATCTGCAATATACGTCTCTGGGCTCCCGGTCTGTTTGAGCATCGTCAGCTCAACAAAGTGCTCCTCCGGATCCCTCCGGTCAAATCTCTCTATCAGTCTCCGTGTGAACTCGACATATGTGGTCACTGTCGAATGCCCAAGTGTCACCATCCCATGAAACCACCAATCCTGGGCCTCACCATCCAAATGCAGTGTAGCCACCTTGATGGCCTCCGTCTCTGCCATCTGGTTGAGCTGGAAATATATGTCCAGCTTCTCCACCCAAGACTTTGCCGAACTGTTTGATGAACCATCAAACGTGGGCAAATGGAACCTGCTCACTGTACGCTGAGTATCCCCCTCGTGATAATGCCGATGCCCTCTGTGATGGTCACGGGGTCTGCTGTCCTGCTGAAGCTGAACAAAATCTCTGAATGAAAGCGCATCCCTGAACTCCTGCCCATATGCCTGATACTCACCAAAATAGTCACCCATGTGGCCAGGCTCTGGCTCCTGCTGTGCTCCTGCCCCCATGTCTGCACCCAGAAAAGTGGGCATAGTGGAACGTGTAGGTGCATGTGATGCCATATGTTGGGTAGCATCACACTGAGTGGCAACATGCTTCGGAAAATGGTGGGATGTACCCGAACCCTCACCAATCTGGAAACCCCTTGGGGTTTCACGCTGTCTAGCCTCCACAACAGTGAACCTTTGTCCAATCACCTCAATCTGCCTCGACAGATCCTGTACTGATTTGAAGAGTGCTTCCCCAAACTTCTTCGCATCACTATCATCTGCCATCGGTACTTCCTGCTCTGAGTCTACCACAGGCCCCTCCTGCTCTGCGTCTATCACAGGCTCCTCCTGTTCTACGTTTGTCACAGGCTCCTCCTGTTCTGCGTCGACCACCCGAACGCAGTCACCCTCTCCGTAGGTGTTCTCCAACCTACGCTCAAGATCTCTGTACTTCCTACCTCTGTAGCAGATGTAGGGTTTCTCCCCCGATGTCATAGACAACTAGCTCCACAGGCTGAGCCAGATATATGCTCTGATACCACTGTAATATCCCTTTTCAGGGATATCTCTCAAACACAGTCAACTCAAAACCAGCGATGGACTGGAGGGGCGTTTACCAGATATTTCACCTCTGAGAAGAGGGTGAGATCTGGAGGCTACCTGGCCCTCACTAGGCTCTGTCTGTAGAGTATGGGCAAAACACAACAGATGGTATAGCAACGGGAATGTCTCAAAGGGAAAATAAGCAGTGATGCGGATTAAACAACAATACATGAAATGCTAGAAACAGTATATGCAACAAATACACATAAAATAGAGAGAATACTGAGCCATTTTATTATATTGAGAAATTGCAATGAGTACAAGAGGTGATCAGAGTGATGGCACCTCGACTTGCACCAGGCAAGTGAAGAAATACTCTCAGAATGACAAAGGAATGGCTGCTCTCTGATCTACGTCCACGCTGCTAGAAAACTGCCGTGTAGCTGCTACTGCTGGAACAAGCTGAGTATTTGGGGCTGCTCCCCTACTCGGAATAAGCTGAAACTCTGGAATCAGCCTCTACTCACCAAACCCAGAAAAGCCTAGAGAGCATTTCTGAAATTGCCCACCCTGAAAATCACCCCCTTGAGGATCTACGCTATCCTCCAAGGCTCTGCGCTGAGGCTGAATGGAATCCACCAAAATACTGCCACAAACTCTGCCAAAAGCCTCCAATAGGCAAGGGATGGCCCCTTGCACAATCTCTAGACCTGAAACCTCCAAAATGACATCAACTCGGAGCTCCCACGAAATGAACTGCGTCCTCCCTCTCAAGACTGCACAGTCACTAGATGCACTGCTCCACAACAAAGTCTCAACTCATTTCTCCTGCAAAAACACTGATAGAAATGCCTCACCCGAGCAAGCACTCGAAGTCTCCCAGGGCTGAGGGTGAGATCTCCGAACGGAGACACTCAGTGCACTAAATAGTGCTGCAGACAAGCTAAACAACTAGCGTGCTCAAGTAGTCGAAGTGACCAGCTCAATATGCATAAACATCAAATGACCAAATGAGGAGGCTCTCCTCTCTTTATAGTGTTGGCCTCTCTCAAACCCTAAGGCCCACCTCCTCCAACGTAGCCTCCCTTTGCCACATGCTCAACTCAACCTGCGCAGTCCCTCCATGTGGTCTACGTGGGTCCGCTCTCTACGTGGTCTCTTGACCCCCTTGGCTTACTGAAGTTACAACGTTGTGTCTACTAGGGAGTGCACTTTATTTTTAGAGTGAGTTATGTCCCCCTCTACTCGCTTTTATTTATAATTTAGCTACATAAGCCTAAATTGACCAAAATCGATATTTCCAATTAGCCATTGCTAATTGGGAATATTACAGTTTTGGTGGGTTATTGGAGGAGAGTCTGGGGTTAATTTCCCAGAATTTTCTGAGCAGGGGAGAGGGCTCTAGCAAAAAATATTCGAAGGCAGCAACACATTTCTGGGTTATTCCAGCACAGAGCCAGTGGCACAATGTTTCAACTGAGTAGGGTGACTTGTACGATTGTACCTCATTTTGGGCTTATCTAGCTTGCTTAGAGCAAGCCCAAGTGCACACATTCCAACACCTTATTTGTACACTCTTAATCAGTAATAATATGGGTCAACAATCTGATTTTGGTGTAAAATGCGCTTTTGATTTATATTTCTGTTTGTGTGATTTTATGTCTATGCATCCTTGTTATTTACTGTAAAATTTCCTTAGGGATATTACAGTGGTATTAGATCTTCGTTCTTGGCTCAGTCGTGGGGATCTTTTCCTATGAACGAGGAGGGTAGGTAGAACATTACCCATCGAAGGCAGTAGAGGTGGTGAATATGGGGGAGTTAAGGAGTAAGGGGGAAGCAACATTTAGTAGCCTCTTAAAGGCCCTATATGATTTAGCCAAAGGGCAGAAGGGGATGTTGGAGCAACTCAAGCAGCAAAATAGGAATAAAAACATCCATCATGAGTTCCTATTTGGGGATACTTCAAGGGTATCACAACAATGTGACCACCCTTCACCAGCCACTCACCCACCAGCCTTCAGTAGGCCAACCAGGACCATGCAGCCTACATTTTTACCTTTAGTACCAAGTGAGCAAGGTAGGCGAGATGATCAGATACCCATGGGAGATTATTTCCGAGAATGGCAGTCCATGGGGAAAACTTCAGAGTAGCTTTGTCCTTCAGAGATTACTTCCAGCTCAAGCAGGACGAAAAAGGCAGGAACAGTGGGGGGTCTAGCACACAGAGTTCAGAGTTGTAGCGTACCATTGGCTCGAATCTACCTCTGAGCAAGCCATATAGCATGCCTTTGCTACTGGAAGTGACTCTCCAGTCCTCTGGAAGACTTTCCAGGCCTTTGGAAATTGAATCGACCTCCTCCTCAGCTAAATCGAACTGCTTTGCTTCAGCTACTGCACAGTCTCTACATTGCTTCTGCGTGGATCACTTTTGTCACTTGTTGTTGCCTCTCTGGATCTGGAAAACTTCCTCTAGATCACTGTCCTTGCCCCTCACTCACTGCTTCGATCTTTGGCCCTCTGGCAGCTGATGGCTGCTACTTTGGAATTCGATCTGCCAAGAAAATCGAACTTTTGGTGTTCTAGTGTGTCTTCTCCAGGTTCCCATCGACTTCCTCTAATAATCCACTGTTGGAGCACCAACGACCAAGATTAAAACTTAATCAATGGATAGGATCATCTTGGAATTGATCCGTGTGAGTTTTTAGATGATTCACACCTTGCCTGAATTAATTCCGATTAATTAGCTATATTCCCTAAGTTTAGACTTAAGAAATATTTTAAAAATGACTAATAATCTAAGTAAGCCATCTCTAGGTGGAATTTCTAGAAACGATTTTTGGGTCTTGGAGATCTCATGTATTTTAGCCTCTTCACCAAATTTTGTGGCTAGAACACATCCAACGCTACAAAAAATAACACTCCCTATTAGCGAGGAATGTGTTTTAGTGCTGCACCCCCTGTTACAACACCCTGTCTCTGTATCATCTCATGTCACGTTGCTGATGTCTGATCACTACTTCCCACCAACTACTGCACAACTATGATATGTGCTTCATTTGTATTGATGCTGACATTGTTGAACTGCTGCCAACACTGCATCTGCACTGCAACTCTGTTGCTGCAACATATGCAACTGAAAAACATCCAAAATAATGAATCAACTGTGTTCAAGATGACTCATCTGTCACATGAGTCTCTGACTTCTACTAGCTACTGCACTATCCACTGAAGACTATATTGCTACTGACTCTCCATTGTGCCACCTGCACTGCTGCCAACTCCGCACTACGCTCCCCAACATCTGACTGCTACTAGTCTCCACAACTGTCACTCCGGCATCTGGCTGCATCAACTGCCATTAATCCATCCTACCACTGAAAACTGTGGGCCCCTGTAGCCAGGTAATGATTCATGAGGTGGACTCCTTAAGGACCCTGCCCAATCTCTGTAGCTCTCTGGGGCTACAACTCCAAGTCACCCCACCTCACTCCTGGAGGTATGTGGGAAATCATGACAAACTCTTCTTCCAACCTTGAAGACAACTTGTTAATCTCTACGAACGCTACCTGCTGGTCCTGCTTCTCCTACTTGTCCTTCTTCCTGAGAGGACACTGCATGCTATAGTGACCGATCCTCCACACCTGAAGCACTTAACCTTTTACTAGTCCTTCTTCTTCTTCTTCTTTTGCTCCCCCTGTTCCTCCTCACTCTTCACATTCTCCTCCTCACTCTTCACGCCCTTACTGCCACAACCACTGATGGTGCTCTTCAACAGAGCTCACCTCAACTCTTCCTGCTGCAGATCAGATCACATCCTATCCCACCTATGCAAGGTATCTCTGCCCAAGATACCCTAGACAAATACCTGGCAATCCTCTAAGACACTATTAAGTGCCAATCGTACAAGATCCGTAGGTTGAGGTCCTGACCCAACAACTGCCAGCTGATCTTAGACTTCTTGAATACGAGTGAGAAAGGCATTTATGCTCTCGCCCTTCTGCATCCTCGTGCTCCTCGACTTCTCTTGGAGGTACATTTTCTGCTGCTTGGAGGAACTCTAAAACAACTCTGTCAAGGCATCCCACATCTCCTTGGTTGTTGCTTGTCCTTCCACATGTGAGACGAGATGGTCCTAGACTCCATCCAAAATCATCCTCCTGGGTTTCGCCATTTCCTTTATGTACTCCTACTGATCGACATCCTGGGGTACTGCTACTGCACTCTCTGCATAGGGCTTCAGACCATATCATCCGAGGCAATAGCATCCTTGCCTTCTAGATGACATAGATGGAGGCATCCTCCAATCTGTCTTTGTCCCTGAGCCCAGTTGTGGCCATCTCAAAAACTGTCAAAAACTCCCTCTTTTCCTCTACTTGGCTGCTGCTTTGCTACTCACACTCCCTTCTGGAATGCACAGATCTGCAAGCTGCTACTGTCGATTTGCCTGGAAAAATGAGACTTCTGAGAAATTTTCCCTCTGTTGTGTGTGCTTTTCTCTTCCACCCGACGTTGGTTCTGCTTTAGAAAACTGCTGCAAAACTTTCTATGTCCAACTAGAAATCTTCTTAGCGAAAATCTGAGTTGCTACTTCTACCTGCTGGAATCACTCAAACTGGAAAGTCGATTTTTTTTGCCTCTCTGCTATGAAAAATCGAACTCTCCCAAGAAGCTCAACTTGCCTGGCAATGCACTGTGCTACCTCTAGGAATTTTGTCCTGTTGCTCTCACTGAATAGGGAAATTACCTCCTTCGCTTCTGAGTTTCCCGACTAATCACTTACGCTCTAATACCATGTGAAATTTCATCTATCACAACAACTGGAAATTATTTTTCTAATTGTTAATTTTATTAAACAATTTATTTGCAGTTTGCTACAACAAATACCAAATAATTCACACTGTGATTTTCACAAATAATCTGCGGAAGAAAAATAACGCTGAAAACTAAGAAAATACTAGCACACACATAAAAATATGACACTGTTATTTTTGGACAAATGTTCCCGAAAAAACCCAACTTGGGAAAATCAATGCAACAATGAAAATCTGAGTACAATCTATGGATGCCCAACTGGCAATCCAATCAACAAGTATCTAACATAAATAATTAGAGAGAAAAATTTTCTCACCCCACAAGCAATCCCGATACTGGATTCTACAAAAAATTAGTTGTCCAAACCCCAACATAAGCCCTTCTGCACTGCCTCTCACACGTGTGGCTCGAATTTGCCTTTGCGTAAGCCGTCTAGCTTGCCTCTGTTGTTGGAAGTGACTCTCCAGCCCTCTGGAAACCGAATCGGCCTCCTCCTTAGCTAAATCGAACTTCTTTGCTTCAGCTACTGCGTAGTCTTTGCGCTTCTTCTGCGTGGATCACTTTTGTCTCTTGTTGTTGTCTCTCTGGATCCAGAAAACTTCCTCCGGATCACTGTCCTTGCCCCTCAGTCACTGCTTCGATCTCTAGCCCTCCGACAGTTGACTGTTGTTACTCTGGAATTCAATCTGCCAAGAAAATCGAACTTCTGGTGTTCTAGTGTGTCTTCTCCAAGTGCCCATCGACTTCCTCTTATAATCCATTGTTGGAGCACCAACGATCAAGATTAAAACTTAATCGATGGCTAGGATCATCTTGGAATCGATCCGCGTGAGTTTCTAGATGATTTACACCTTGATTTAATTAATTATGATTAATTAGCCGTATTCCCCAAGTTTAGACTTAGGAAATATTTTAAAAACGATTAATAATCTGATTAAGCCATCTGTAGGTGCAATTTCCAGAAACGATTTCTGGGTCTTGGAGATCTCATGTATTATAGCCTCTCCACCAAATTTTGTGGCTAGAATACATCCGATGATACAAAAAAAAACAGTTCTTCACGGGTTCAATATGAGTAGATGGATTCTATGCGGGTTTGGTCGAGTACGGGTAGAGACCGCGGGTTCTATGCAAGTAACCTGTCTCACTATAGAACCCGTCAAGACCCGTGGGTACTCGCAGGTCTTATAAGAGTCATACAATAAGGCTTAGGCATAGAATCAATAATTTAATTTTTTATTTTATTGGCCACTTTTTTTATAAAGTTAAGAGCTCAATGAAAGATTATATTGTGGTCGTTGATCTCAAGTGTGGAGGTGCAATCTCATCCCTCCATCAATTTGGAGATTAGGTTAGAAAATTATAAAAGAGGAAAGGGCTTATTGGAGAGACTAGTTCGATTTGGCACAAGAGTTGGTCTTTCAACAATGATAGGAGATCAAAGTGACAACAGAGTTTGGATCAATGGGATCAACGAAAAGGCTATCTTTTAGGGGCGACAAATAGACTTGTGGAGGCCGAGATACCAAGCCGTACAGGTCGATTTGATTGAGAAGAGATCAGGGCCAAATTGGGCAATTCGTGTGCGCTGAAGAAGGCCGAATTGTGGACTGATTAGCTGGGGCATACAAGCTGATTTGCATCAGATGTACAACTATTTCTTTGTTGGGTCGAAGAGATGAAATTTCTGAGTGATTTGCTACTGTAAAATTCTTGAAAAGGGTTGTTGTAAACAATTTTTTGAAATTGAATAAAGAGCCCAAGTTTGTTGGTTTTCCCCACTTTGGGATTTCCAAGGTAAAAACTATGTCAAATAATTTTTATGTGCTTGATTTTCTATTTTATTTCTACTGTGCATAACTGAGTTAGGAACCTAGAGTATTTTTTGTTACAAATTTTTAGATCTAAAGAAATTAGTTTTATTTCTATTGATCCGGATTTATGCAGGAACGCAACAGAATAAACACATAACCATAAATACAGAGATGGAGCGGAAATAACACTTCATTTCATTAATATCAAAGAACTGAAATTTGCTTACAGACAGAATGGAAATAAAACTAGCTAGGGCGCTGGTAGCTATCTCTAAGGAGAGATGTGGCGGCTACAGGCCTCTGAACTGAGTTACAATGAGGCTCGAGGGCCTATTTATTATTGAGAAACAATGGAGAACCCTAAACATCCAAAAACTTAACCCTAGGAGATGAAGCGCCAAAACTATGGGCCCCGTTTGGGTAAATTGGTGTTTCAACTTCCCAGGGACGTAACTTTGGCATACTATCTCCGTTTGATGCACATGATACCTCATTAGAAAGATCTATCCGAGGACTACAACTTTCGCCACGAATATCATTCCAAAGCGGGATGATATTCACTGAAGGCGCGATGCCCAAAAAACGTCGTTTAGGGCCTCAAAACGGCTCCGGAAGTTCAGGACTCGAAAAACTGCTAAAAATAGTAAGTTGTACCGAAACTGAAAATTTGAAAGAGACAATGGTGGGGCCCCAAGTAGAATAGGCGGGTGGCCACCAATATCCACCTGGATCATCTATTCTGATAAATTTGATCGAACATTAAATATGATCTGGGTTCAATAAATCTAACATGGTATTAGAGTAGTAGTCTTAGAGTATGAAACCAAAGGTGTTTGACACAGGTACCAGTTCAAGAAATTGCAAGCCTTTAGCAAGGAAGTGTTTAAGGGTTTAGTCTCTGATGGCTACCAACGTTCACCATGAAGACAGATTGGAAGGGTGCTCAAATTATCTTCAATAGAGGGTTTGAATCATAGTCGTCCTCAAGGAAACCAAGTTGTGGAACTTTGTAAACACCATTGTTGTTCCACTAGTTTCGGATCCAATTTCCCTAGACATGCATGAGGTAAAAGAGGAAAGGGTGTAGAGGATAATTCTGGATGGAGTCAAAGACCACCTTATTCCACATCTATTTGAGAAGAAGAAAACGAAAGAAATATGGGATGCGTTCACCGAGTTGCACCAAAGAGAATACCAGAGTCGAAATATCGTACTGAGGGACTAGCTACACAACAAAAGGATGTAAAATGGTGAGGGAGTAGCTTCCTATTTGACTAGGATTAGTCATCTACAAGATGAGATGGCAGATGTGGGAGAATGTGGGATGATTTCATTCAGGAATAGATCAGAGAAGGGGCTCAGTGAGGTTACTAGAAAAATAAATTTGAGGAATAAGAAGAGGATCTTGTTCTAGCTGGTAAGGGCAAGATGAATGCAAAGAATGGGTTGAAGAATGGATCGACTTCTAAGGGAGAGAGGAAAATGAACCTCAATAAGATAAAGTGTCTTGCTTCTGATAAGCCATGACACTTCACCAGCCAATTCCCTAACAAGAAAAAGGGAAAAAGAAAAAGAAAAAGGTCATTTATATAGCTGAAGTAGATGAATTTGTAGCTCGATTTGAAAATGAATATTCTCTCATTGCTTTCCTCTTGAGATCTGTCGCCACCAGTGTGTGGTATATTGACAGCGGGGCTGCTTGCTACATGACGGGAGTGAAGGAGTATTTCACCAACCTGAAGGAGAAAGAAATGGATTTCTACATAGAACTTGGGGACAATGGGAAGTACAAAGCAGCTGGAGTTGACACTTTCAAGTTTCAGAGGGAGTCTAGAAAACCCTTGCTGGTGGAAGATGAGTTGTGTGTTCCAGAATGACCAAAAATCTGATTTTTGTTGCTATCTTGGAAGAAAAGGGTTACATTGTGACCTTTGAGGATGGTAAAGTGTTTATTCAACCTAAGGATTCCAGAACAACCAAGGTGATAGGAGTCTGAAAAGGTAACCTATTCAAACCAGCAAAAGCATTACTGAGTGGCAGCCAAGAGTTGGGTGAATTATGGCACAAGAGGATGGCTCATTTGCACCATGGAGCACTCAGTGTGCTCAAGGAGATTGTGACAGGACTACCTAAGTTTAGGACTGAGCAACATGAATTATGCCAAGGCCACCTTTTCAAGCAATGATACTAGGCCCAAGGGCATCTTGGACCTAATACATTCAAATGTGTGTGGGCCCATGTTAGTAGTGTCTTTAAGTGGATACCACTGTTATGTGACCTTCATATATGACTTCTCCAAGAAGACTTGGATATACTTTTTGAAAAAGAAGGACGAGGTTTTTTGTTGGTTCAAGAAGTTCAAAGCACCAGGCAGGGAGAAAGATCAAGGCTCTCAGGTTTGATAATGGAGATGAGTACACCTTGAATGCCTTCAAGGACTTTTGTGCATGTGAGGGTATCAGAAAAGAGCTAACAATTTCATACAACCCTTTGCAAAATGGGGTTGTAGAGTGGAAGAATATGGCCCTTATTGGAGCGCCCAAGGCTATGTTACATGACTAGGAGCTGCCTATGTTTTTATGGGTAGAGGATTGTGTTGATTTTTGTAGCATCGAAAAGTGATCTAAGTCTCAAAATTTGTGAGGAAGCTTGGACATCAGCATTCTAAAGAATCCAGAAATCGTTTGTGGAAATTCCACTCAGTTTATGTTTTATTGAAATAATTAATTATTTAATAAGGACCCTAAGTCAAACTTAGGGAAATTAAATAATTAATGGGTATTAATGAAACAGAGTGTGAATCTTCTAGAGAACAAAGATCTAAGTCAAGATTTAATCTTAGCCATTGATTAGACTTCTAATATGGGCCATTGATTTGTTAATGAGAAGATTAGAAAAGAAGACTTGAGGGCCATTTGGAAGAGAAGTCGGGCATACACTCAATAACCCGAGGGAAGTTGATTCTGAAGGAATAGAATACAATTTTAGAGGGAGTGTTGCAGGGTAGAGGAAGCAGAGGGCATCAACAGTGTCATGGCTCGAGGGAAGAAGGAAGCAGAAGGGAAAAGAGGCAGCACATAGGAGCAACGCAGAGGGCTCACGCAGTAGTGATGCAGTCTCACGCAGGCTCTGCGCAGAGAGACACGCAGGGGTGACGCAGTGAGGGCTAGTGAGTCCCTCAGGTGTCAAAAATTCTCCAGAGGTCTGGAGAGAATTTATCTCAGGTGTTTTCTGAAGAAGGTTCTCAATTTTTCTACCAGTCTTTACTTGTAAAGAATTTGCTGTTGAAGATTAATATATAAACCCTCATTTGCTGCACCGGTTTTCCCACATTGGGTTTTTCTAGGGACAATTGTCCAAAAATAATTGTGTCATTGTGATTGATTCTTGTGCTTTCATTTTACAATTCTTTTCTCTATATGTACTTGGTGATAACTACAGTAGTGTTTATTTCGAAATTTAATGGAAGGGTTTTGTAAATAACTTATTGTGAAAATAAGTAGGAGAAATAAATCTATAACTACAACAAAATTTAAGAATTGAAATTTTCACATGGTATCAGAGCTGAGATTGAGTAACAGGAGTGGAGATCCTGCAGTGGAACGAAGTCCAGAAGCTAATATAGCAACAACTTGGAAGGTTTCATGAAGTTCTCGAGAGAAAAGCATGAAAGAACAGAGGGATCACAACATCTTTGTATTGGCTTCCACACTGGAAGAAGAGTTCGCTTGCATATCAAGCTCTGCTTTTCTAGAAGTCTGGTATATTGACAGTGGAGCTTCTGCTCATATGACGGGAGTACGAGAATGTTTCTCAAGCTACCGAGAAGAGCAGATGAACTTTTAGATCATCATGGGCAATAAGGCGAAGTGTACTCTTGTGGGAAGAGGTACTGTAGTATTTCAAATTGAAGCTGCCAATAAGCTTTGAGCCACCAATGTGCTGCATGTGCCTGGTTTGGGGATGAACTTACTCTCAGTGTCTCTGCTTCAAAACAAGGGCTATGACGTTTACTTCATTGGAAAAAGAGTATATGTCAAACACTCGAGTTGGAAGAAGAAGGCACAAATTGGAGTCAGGAGCAATAAACTGTATAAGTTGCAGCTCGAATCTCCAGTGGCACTGATAGGTAGCAGCGATGAGAAGGATTTGAATGAACTATGGCATAGGAGAATGGGGCACTTACACCATGGGGCTTTGAGAATTCTCAAGAAGACCATCACAGGAATTCCAGAGTTGAGCACCAAGCGAGATGATGTTTGCAGAGGGTGTGTACTAGGAAAGTACGCCAAGGCAACCTACCGCAGGAGCAGCAATAGGGCTAAGAGTGCATTGGGATAAATTCACTTGGACATTTGTGGACCAATGTCCACTAGATCTCTTACTAGTGCCGAATATTTCGTCACCTTCATTGATGACCATTCCAGGAATACTTGGATCTACTTTCTGAAGACCAAGGATGAAGTCTTTGATCGATTCAAGGAGTTTAAAGCTCTGGTTGAGAATCTGACAGGAAAGCGGATAAAGATACCGTGTATTCAGATTTTGGGTAGCATCAGATGTGCTCTAGCTCCGAAACTTTGTGGAGGGGCTAGAAAACATGAGATCTCCAAGTCCCAGAAATCGTTTGGAGAAATTCCACCCAATGTGAAAGTTATTCAAATAATTAAATTTTTTGATGGGGACCCTAAGTCTAACTTAGGGAAATTAAAAATTAAAGTGAATTATTTTAAACATGTGAGTGAGAATGTTCTAAGTAACATGGATCAAGTCTTTTCTAAACTTAGTCGTTGATTAGAGATTAGATCACGGCCGTTGATTTCTCAGCGAGAAAAGTATTAAAGGAAGGTTTGGGGTCAGTTGGAGAATACACACAGAGCGGTAGCACTTGAGCTAAGTCGAAATTTTGGGGCGTGGTTTGCTTAGAATTTTCGAGCGAGCTTGCAGTGCTTGTGAGGGGAAAATTGGCGAGGGATTATTCTGATCAAAGACCGAGAATACAACGACAGAGAGGCAGATCCGTACCATGCAGCGCAGAGACCAGTAGGAGGGACGCAACCCAGCCAGGCTCATGCAGAGGCAACACAGAGGCTGACATAGGGCCTTCAGGGTGATGCAGGGGCAGCCTGTGCTGCGCAGTGGTTATGCTGGGTAGGAGAAGTTGACGCAGAGGCTGAAGGAGCAGCGCTGGGGTTCCAGTGGGCCAGAAAGGGCTCATATTTAGTGCATTTCAGAGGAGTGCTTCCTCAGCTGAATCAACTATATTTTTTGTCTCTGTTGGGAAAACCATTATTGGTGCCCTTGATTGTATTTAGATATTTTGCTTAATAAACAAACCCTCTAAGATTTGCTGCACCGGTTTTCCCGCATTGGCTTTTTTTGGGGACATTGTCCAAAAAAACTGTGTCCTTTGTCATGTGTGTGCTATGTTTCAGTAAATGATCTGTATATGTGTGTAGGTTGCAGTTGTATTTGCTTTGATATTTTACTGAATATTCAGAAATAACTTGTTAAATAAATCAAACAAGTAGGAGAAGTAAATAAAGATACTGCAGTAGGGTTTCTATATTCAGAAATTTTCACATGGTATCAAAGCGATTGCAGATCAAGCTGAAGCCATCATCATAGGGCTGAAGATTTTTTTGCTACAGGAGGGCAGCTGAAGCTGCACAGATTCAGAAAGAGGTAGCGTAGCACCAGAGGGATAGCGCAGAGGCCCTACAGGGGTGACGCAGAGCCTCTCAATCTCACGTTGAGCTGACACAGGTCCAAGAGGGTGACGCAGTCCAAGAGGGAGTGAAGTTGTGCCGGTTGCCGTGGCTGGAAGTGCAGTTTTCTAATCTTCGAAGTTGCTAGTGGGGCATTGTTTCTGCCGATGCAGAACAATGCCTAGTAAGGTTGACAAAGTAAAGGGAAATAATTCCTCATTAGATTTTCTAGCCAAGAAATCTGAGATTCGATCAAGAGGAGTGATCGTAGAGGGCTGATTCGTCATAATTGGTGAAGAATTTCCGGGAGGGAAATCATTTGTCAGAGGGAGCATACTCTCTAGAGGGTTTCCATCGCTAAAAAACCGAGATCTGGTCTTTTGCTGAGTATAGTAGTAGTAGAAGGAAGAAGAGCACTTGCTTCGACAGTTTGAGCAGAGATGGCCCCATATGAACTAAGAGATCAGGATAGGTTCGACAGTGTGTCTAACTTTTCTATCTGGAAAGCTAGAATCCTGACAGTCCTTGAGGAGTATGGCATCAGAGACCATGCCGAGAACGTCCTGGTTGTGCCGACCGATGCTGATGCTCTGCAGAAGTTCAATGAAAATCAAGCGCGGGCTAAACGCTTGATCATGGATGGAGTGAAAGATCACGTGGTTCCACATATTATCGAGAAGAAGAGGACAAACGAGGCGTGGACAATATTAATCACGTTGTATCAAGGTAGCTCCGTCCAGAGGAAGATGCTTTTGGAGAATCAGATGCAGATGTTCCAGATGCACAAGGGGGAGGAGATCGATCCTTTCCTCTTTAGATTGCAGACTATCCGAGACCAGCTGATTACCATGGGGGCAACTCCTGATGATGGACTCATGGTGAGGACTGCCCTGAATGCAGTCACTGATGAGTGGGAGACCTTTGTCCAAAGCATTTTGGGCAGAGCACAACTTCCAAACTGGGGGGACATGTGGGAAATCCTTCGACAAGAGGAGATCAGGGGAATAACCAAGAGGGAATTCAGCAGCGGTGGAGTCAAGATTAAGAAAGAGGAGGAGGAAGATGCAACCCTAGCATCTAAGGGACAGAGGTAGTGAGGGAAGAAGAAGAAGGACCTATCCAAGGTTCGGTGCTTCAAATGTGGCGAATTGGGACACTTCGCCGATACTTGTCCTAAGAAGAAGGGTAAGGAAGATTCGGATTCCAAGGCAACAACAACGAAAGGGGACGACGACAACGATGATGATGTGGCCATGAGTGCTCATGTACCTCGAGAGAAGAGGTGGGGCGACATAGATCAGTGGATTGAGCTACAGATGGCGACGACAGGATCCTTGAGGTGCCCAAACCCTTGGATCACATACGAGCTACGGGAGATGTTAAAGATAGTAGCAGGATGACTGGAGGTAGTGGACGCAGAGGATCATGGAGGCACTTTGGCAGTGCTGGGACCTTGAATACTAGAGCAGTGTAAAGGAGAGGCAACAACAGTGTGGAAGCAGCAACGCAGAGGTTGATGGGATTTTAGCAGCGCAGAGGCAGTGCTTACGCAGTGCAAAGCAGTAAACATCGAAGAGCTTCAGAGGGTCAGCACAGAGCAGCAATAGAGGGTGTTTCAGATCAAGATGCAGCCAAACTAACTTGTCTATCAGTTGTTTGGGTGATGTCCTTCAGTTGCTTACTTCTGAGCAACTGAATTGCAGTGCAGTGGTTAGCAGTGGTAGTGCTATAGGCATATGATGCAACAATTTGAGAGGGAGCTGCAGTACAGATGTGGCAGTGTCAATGGCAGTGACATGGGCAGCAGTACAGAAAGCAGCAACACAGTGGATGAAGGGCAGCAGGCCGAGCATCAACAATGCAGGGGACTGATGCCAGAGATTAGAGTAACGCTTCTTGAGTGAAGTGTTGCTAGAGCACATTCCTCACTAAGAGGGAGTGTTGAGATTTTGGGTAGCATCAAATGTACTCTAGCTTTGAAACTTTGTGGAGGGGATAAAACACATGAGATCTCCAAGACCCAGAAATCATTTGGAGAAATTTCACCTGGTGTGAAAGTTACCCAAATAATTAAATTTTTTAATGGGGACCCTAAGTCTAACAAAGGGAAATTAAAAAATTAAAGTGAATTAATTTAAACATGTGGGTTAGAATGTTCTAAGTAACATGGATCAAGTCTTTTCTAATCTTAGTCGTTGATTAGAGATTAGATCACGGCCGTTGATTTCTCAATGAGAAAAGTATTAAAGGAAGGCTTGGGGTCATTTGGAGAATACACAGAGCGGTAGCACTTGAGCTAAGTCGAAATTCTGGGGCGTGGTTTGCTGAGAATTTTCGAGTGAACTTGCAGAGCTTGTGAGGGGCATATCGGCGAGGGATTATTTTGATCCGAGGCCGAGAATACAAAGGCAGAGAGGCATATTCGTACCAGGCAGCACAGAGACTAGCAGGAGGAACGCAACCCAGCCAAGCTCACGCAGAGGCTGGCGCAGAGGAAGCGCAGAGGCTCACGTAGGGCCTTCAGGGTGACGCAGAGGCAGCACTGAGCCCAGAAGGGTGATGCACAGGCAGCTTGTGCTGCGGAGTGATTACACTGGGTAGGAGAAGCTGATGCAAAGGATGGAGGAGCAGCGTTGGGGTTTTAGTGGGTCAGAAATCGCTCGTATTTAGTGCATTTCAAAGGATTTCTTCCTCAACTGAATCAACCATATTTTTTGTCTCCGACTGATAGGTACTTCTGCCGTGAAATTATCTATTGAGAAAATCATTACTGGTGCCCTTGATTGTATTAAAATATTCTGCTTAATAAACAAACCCTCTAAAAACTGATGCATCGGTTTTCCCGCATTGGGTTTTTCCGGGGACATTGTCCAAAAAATACTGTGTCCTTTGTCATGTGTGCACTATGCTTCAGTAAATGATCTGTATATATGTGTAGGTTGTAGTTGTATTTGCTTTTATATTTTACTGAATATTTAGAAAATAACTTTTTAAATAAATCAAACAAGTAGGAGAAGTAAATCAAGATATTGCAGTAGGGTTTCTATATTAAGAATTTTTCACACTGCGATCAAACAATGGTGGAGAATACATTGATAAAGACTTCACAGAGTTCTGCGCAAGGGAAGGCATCAGAAGAGAGTGGACCGCTCCGTATAATCCAGAGCAGAATGGAATCGCAGAAAGGAAGAATAGAACTGTTGTGGAGGCTGCAAGGGCAATGCTGTATGATCAAGACATGCCCAAATTTCTGTGGGCTGAAGCTTGTAATACAGCTATATATGTTCAGAACAAGATTCCTCATATTGGGTAAGATCACTCCAGAAAGTGTCTTCATTGGCAGGAAGCCAGAAGTAAGCCACTTCAGGATCTTTGGCAATGTGGCATATGCCATGTACCCGAAGAGAAGAGGAAGAAATTGGATAAGGCTACAGAAAAGGGATATCTGGTGGGATATAGCGGGAATGCTAAGGCATACAAAATTTACATTCCTGATAGTAGGAAGATTGTAGTGCGGTAGGATGTAAAGTTCATGGAGGAAAGAGCTTTCAAAAAATCCCGGGAGTTGCCTTCCGCAATGCAGTCTGAAGATTATCCGTTGTCTAGCCACTACGACCAACAAAGGCTAGCACGAGTGCTTCTCCTAGGCACAAGGATCCAGGGGGTTCATCTCCAGAAGATTCGCAGGAGGAGCAGGTAGATCCACCCACTACTAGTGGTAGGACGAGCAAGGAATTACGACAAATTCTGAGGGACGCAAAGGAGTTTGTCGGAGCTCCTAGAAATGAGAAGAGGCAGCGCTGGCAACCGAACAGATACCAAGCCTTGGTAGCCAAGGTTGGGGAACCCTCTAGTTTTCAGGAGGCAACTCAACATCAGGTGTGGGTAGATGCAATGGTGGAAGAGTACAACTCCATCATGACAAATGATGTCTGGGAAGTGATTCCTAGGCCTTAGGACATATCAGTTGTGGGTTCGAGATGGATCTACAAGATCAAATATGCTGCAGATGGCAGTGTAGAAAAATATAAAGGCAGGTTCGTGGCTAAGGGGTATGCTTAGAAGGAGGGGATAGACTATGAAGATACTTTTGCCCCAGTATCCAGATATACTTCTATTAGATCCATGATATCCCTTGTTGTGTAGATGGGGTGGGAGATTCACCAGATGGATGTCAAAACTGCGTTCTTGAATGGGGTAATAGAAGAAGAAGTATATATCGAACAACCAGAGGGCTTTAGGACGCATGAGCAGAAGACTCATGTGTGTAGGCTTAAGAAAGCCTTGTATGGACTTAAGTAAGCCCCTAGAGCTTGGTATGGTCGAATTGATGGTTACTTGCAGAAGACGGGATTCGTCAAGAGCGACGCAGATCCCAATCTCTACTATCTGAAAGTAGGGAATGAGCCTCTAATACTTGTGATGTATGTAGATGATCTATTCCTGATAGGATCATCTAGGCTCATCAAGGACTGCAAGGAGAACCTAGTTGCAGAATTCGACATGAAGGACCGAGAGCTGATGTATTATTTTCTAGGGTTGGAAGTTTGGCAGCAGAAGGGTGAAATCTTCCTTGGTCAAGGGAGATATGCTATAGAAATCTTGAAGAGATTCAAGATGCAGGACTGTAGACCCATGGCTACTCCAATGATCACCAACTGGAAGAAGATTGACACGTCCAAAGATGATGAGGCTGATCCTACCTTGTATATACAACTCATAGGGTCCCTGATGTATTTGGTCAACACTAGGCCAAACATCTGTTATGCTGTCAACACCCTCAGTCAGTTCATGGTGGAACCAAGGAGGGCACATTGGGAAACAACCAAGCATGTTCTCAGATACCTGCAGGGAACAGTCGAGCTTGGATTGAGATACACCCAAGGTAATGACATCAGACTGAGTGGGTTCACTGACGTAGATTGGGCTAGAAGTTCAGTAGATCGGAAAAGTACCAATGGGTACTGTTTAAACGTTGGATTAGGAATGACTTCCTGGTGTAGCAGGAAACGGAAGTCTGTAGCTCTGAGCTCAGCCGAGGCGGAATATATGGCAAGAAGCACTGCTTCGTGTGAAGCCATATGGCTTAGGAAGCTGCTTGTGAATATACTCAAAGAAAAGATGGAAGCGACCAACATTCTATGTGACAATCAGAGTTGCATCAAGTTGTCTGAGAATCCCGTGTTTCATGATCGGTCGAAGCACATTGACATCAGATGTTTTTTCATCAGAGACTGTGTCCAGCGGGGAGCTGTACAATTGTAGTACACTCCGATAGGAGAACAAGTGACAGACATCCTCACCAAAGCTCTGGGAAAGAAAAAGTTTGTCTACTTCAGAGAGAAGATGGGGATGATCAAGAATCCATTTCAGTGGCAGAAGTGGACAAATGCAAAATTAAGAAGGAGTTGCAGTACAGATGAGGCAGTGACAGTGGCAGCGTCATGGGCAACAATACAGAAGGCAGCAGTGCAGCAGATGAGGGGCAACAACAGCCAGGCATCAGTAGTGCAGAGGGTGCTTCAAAGTCAGAGCAATATGCAGCAGGAAAATTGTTAGAACACTTTCCTTGCTAAGAGGGAGTGTTGATTTTTGTAGCATTGGAAAGTGATATAAGTCTCAAAATTTGTGAGGAGGCTTGGACATCAACATTCTAAAGAACCTAGAAATCGTTTGTGGAAATTCCACTCAGTTTATGTTTTATTGAAATAATTAATTATTTTAATGAGGACCCTAAGTCTAAACTTAGAGAAATTAAATAATTAATGGGTATTAATAAAACAAAGTGTGAATCTTCTAGAGAATGAAGATCAAGTCAAGATTTAATCTTAGCCATTGATTAGACTTCTAATCTAGGCCGTTGATTTGTCAATGAGAAGATTATAAAAGAAGACTTGAGGGCCATTTGGAAGAGAAGCCGAGCATACACTTAGTAACCCGAGGGAAGTCGATTCTAAAGGAATAGAATTCGATTTCAGAGGGAAAGTTGCAGGGCAGAGGACGCAGAGGGCATCAACAATGTCAGGGCTCAAGGGAAGAAGGAAGGAGAAGGGCAGAGAGGCAGCACAAGGGAGTAGCGCAGAGGGATCATGCAGTAGTGACGCAGTCTCACGCAGGCTCTACACAGAGAGACATGCAGGGGCGACACAGTGAGGACCAGTGAGTCCCCCATGTGTCGAAAACTCTCCAGAGGTCTAGAGAGAATTTATCTTAGGTGTTTTTTGAAGAAGGTTCTCAATTTTCCTGCCAGTCTTTCGTTGTAAAAAATTTGCTGTTGAAGATTAATATATAAACCCTCATCTGTAGCATTGGTTTTCCCAGATTGGGTTTTTCCAGGGACAATTGTCCAAAAATAATTGTGTCATTGTGATTGATTCTTGTGATAGCATTTTGCTGTTATTTTCTCTATATGTACTTGGTGATAACTGCAGTAGTTTTTATTTTGAAATTTACTGGAAGGGTTTTGTAAATAACTTATTGTGAAAATAAGTAGGAGAAATAAATCTATAACAGTAGTAGAATTTCATAATTGAAGTCTTCATAGATTGCAACACTATTGTTTATTTGCAGAACATGAGTCCACATAAGGTGTTGGGCAAGTTGACACCTGAGGAGGATTTTACAGGGAACAAGCCATATTTGTTACATATTCGGATCTTTGATTGTGTAGTATATTACCATGTCCCATTGGAGAAGAGAACCAAATTAGAACTTACTACGGAGAAGGGAATTCTTGTGGAGTACAACAAAACTATAAAAGCCTACAGGATATATATTCTAACACTTAGGCAAATAGTGTTGCGCAGGGATGTAAGGTTTGAGGATTAGAGGGCTCTCAAGAAGTCTTGCAACACAAATTCCTCTACAATGGAGGTTCAGGAGTAGGTGACACCAAAGACAGAGATAGTGCAGACACCCCAGATTATTGTGTCATCGTGTGGTGTGTAGAATGAGCAGGCTTAGTAGGAGGAAATGAATGAGAAGCAAACCGCTCCTCTCACTTAGACTTAGGTTCCTTACATAGGGAGGAAGTGGGCCAAGTGGGCAAAGTAGACACTGAGAGATGCACATGAGTACGGGAGTACTCCTAGATATTTAGTTAGACAAAGTATGGCACCAAAAAGATATTCAAGATATATGGCACTGATGAGTGAGTTGATTGAGGCCGAACTTTCTAGATTTTGGAGGCATCCGAGCATTAGGTGTGGATGGATGCCATGGTGGAAGATAATTCTTCCATCATGAAGAACAATGTTTGGGAGGTTGTGCCACGGCCAAAGGACAAATTTGTGGTTGGCTCTAGATGGATCTACAAGATTGAGCATGCTGTAGATGGCAGTGTGGAAAATTTTTAGGCCCGATTTGTCGCTAAAGTGTTTTCAAAGAAGGAAAGGATTGACTAGGATGAGACTTTTGCCCTAGTAGCCAGATAATAGTAGATGGGTTGGAGGATTCACTAGATGGACGTGAAGACAACCTTCCACAATGGTGTGGTCGAGGAGGAGATTTATATTGAGCATCCAAGGGGTTTTGAGATGCATGGGAGGGATTCCTATGTGTGCAGATTGAAGATAACGTTGTATGGACTCAAGCAGGCTCCCGGGGTGTGGTATGCCAGGATTGACAACTACTTGCAAGGCATGGGTTTCACCAAGAGTGAAGCAGACCCAAACCTGTATTACATTTAGGTCAAGGGTGAGCCTCTCATTTTGGTGCTATATGTGGATGACTTACTTCTCATAAGTTTCAAGAGGCTCATAGCAAAATGTAAGAGGGACCTAGCAGCGGAATTCAACATGAAGGATTTAGGGTTGATGCATTTTTTTCTGGGCTTGGAGATGTGGTAGAAGGATGGAGAGATCTTCCTCGGGTAGGGGAAGTATACAATTGAGGTCCTGAAGCAATTCAGGATGATGGACTACAAACCCATGTCTACGCCACTAGTGACCAACTGGAAGAAGATTGATGCCTCAAGATCAAAGGCAATGGACCCTACATTATATATACAACTGATTGGCTCTCTCATGTACTTGGTCAATACTTGACGAGGCATTTGTTTTGCAGTCAATTCACTTAGTTAGTTTATGGTGGAGCCCAGGCGAGTTCACTGGGTGGTTGCAAAACATGTGTTGAGGTACTTTCGAGGCATAGTTGATTATGGACTGCGATATACTCAGATAGATGGAGTGAAGCTAGAGGGTACATCGATGTTGATTGTGTAGGCAACATAACTGACAGAAAAGCCACTTCTGGATGTTGTTTCAGCTTGGGATCAGGAACTGTTTCTTAGTTCAGCAAGAATCAGAAGTTTGTTGCAATAAGTTCTGCTGAGGCCAAGTACATGGTCGCCAACTTGGCAGCTTGTGAGGCAATCTAGCTTCAAAAACTTCTTGTGGGGTTATCTGATAAGGTGATGGAGCCGACTTTGATTCACTGTGACAATCAGAGCTATATCAAGCTCTTGGAGAATCAGGTGTTTCATGACAAGTCGAAACACGTTCAGATCAGGTACCACTTCATTCGAGGTTGTGTGCAGAAGGGGATGGTGAAGCTACATTTTGTACCAACGAATGAGCAGGTACCAGATATTCTGACCAAGGCTTTAATGGAGGGGAAATTTATATTCTTTAGAGATAAGCTGGGGTGGTGTAGAACACCTTCCTTGCTAAGTGGGAATGTTGAAAATGTAGTTTGGAAGCTGATTCTGCATTGGTCAAGTGCCATGACATGTAGTAAATCACCAAATTTCTCTCAGTTGAATTATTTAAATATTTCCTAAGTTTGGACCTTTGGCATAGAATCAATAATTTGATTTTTTATTTTATTGGCCCCTTTTTTATAAAGTCAAGAGGTGAACAAAAGACAATATCGTGACCATTGATCTCAAGTGTGGAGGTACAATCTCAGCCATCCATCACTTTTGAGATTAGGTCAGAAAATTATAAAAGAGGAAAGGGGCTGTTGGAGAGATCAGTTCAATTTGGCACAAGAGCTGGGCATTTAGCAGTGATAGGAGATCGAAGTGACAACAGGGTTTGGATCAGCGAAGAGGCTATCTTTCAGGGGCAGTAAATAGACTTGTGGAGGCTGAGATACCAGGCCATATAGGTCGATTTGATTGAGTGAAGATCAGGCTGATTTGACAGGGCCAAATTGGACAATTCGTGTGGAAAGAAGAAGGCCAAATTGTGGACTGATTGGCTGGGCCATACAGGCTGATTTGCATTAGACTGTACAACTATTTCTTTGCTGGGTCAAAGGGCTGAAATTTTTGAGTGGTTTGCTGCTGTAAAATTCCTGCAAAGGGTTTCTATAATCAAATTTTCTGAAACTCAATAAAGAGCCCAAGTTTGCTGGTTTTCCCCACTTTCAGGTTTCCAGGGTAAAAACTGTGTCAGATAATTTTATATGCTTGGTTTTCTGTTTAATTTCTGCTGCGCATAACTGAGTGAGGAACCTAGAGTATTTTTTGTTAGAAATTTTCAGATATGAAGAAATTAGTTTTATTTATGTTCTGAGAAATTTTATCGAACATTAAATCTGAATGGGTTCAAGAAATCTATTAGTTAAAACCTCAATTTTTAGGAGAGGGGTTTTGTTCCTATTATAGTAATTTGTTGTTCCATAGCTAAACATTGCAAAGGAGTGGGATACTAGAACATATAAAAGGAAGAAGGAAACCCTACAGTAACATTTTAGAGGCTTGTTAAAGATTGGGAAAATTTCAGCTGCAACAAACAGAGAGAGGAAGAAAGACAGAGAAAATATGTGCACAATAAACTTGCAGTGCTGTACTTTTCTTTTTCACAATATACACTTATTTATACATCAAAGGGATTTCTGAAACAGTTCATCTTCAGATGGAATGCCAACTATCATATCTTATTTACAAATAGAAACAAAATACAATTTCCAGCTGGTTGGATGCCCAACTGTAAAATTTACAACACTTTACATCTAATCATCCAAATATTGATAACTCCTCCATGACAAAAACCAATGCATCTAATAAAAATACTGCCAATAAATCTAAGTTTGAACAACTGGTGAAAACTCTCAGCACTGCCAACATTACATGCACCTTCTCCTCCAGCCAGAACTCATGCATGTGCCAGCGATAGGTTTGCCATCTCTATGCATGGAAGCCAAGATTTGAAGTTTGGCCACAAAGCAAAACCACCTAATAAAAACCTTCAGGAACCCAAAATTGTACTCAATACTTGAAGGCAGGCCATACTCACCTTTCCAAATGTGCACTGCCAATTCCTCTCTCACTTCTTCATCTGACTTAATCAAATAAACACAATAGAATTCAAACAACATCAACAAGTTCTTCTTGTTCAACTCTTCAAACATTTCAAAATTTCTTATTAAACAGCTTCAGTGTTTCAAACTTTTCTTCCTAAACGGCTTCACCTTTTCAAACATTTCATTTTATTTGACAGAACTGCAGTATCATGACATTTCAGGCTATCTCAGTTCATAGCTTGACATATCTGGTTATCTCAGCTCCTGATACGAATGCCTTCTTTCCCTCCGTCTGACACCATGTTAAAGATTGGGATAAACTCGGTGACAGCAAACAGAGAGAGAACGAGAGAGAACATATATGCACAATAAACTGGCAGCTCTGCACTTTTATTAATCACAATACATAGTTATATATGCATCAAAGGGGTAGCTGAAACAGTTCAGCTTTCCACAAAATACCAACCATCAGTTATTTACAAATTAAAACAAAATGCAATTTTCAGATGGTTGCATGCCCAGCAGTAATATTTTCAACAAGGCAACAGTGTCTATCTACTCCATAGCGAGTCATTAGTTTTCTTTGTAGTTTGAGTTGTTAATTTGAGAATCAAAAAGCAAGGTACTGTCCTTATTTCTGGCTTAGAGTTTTTCCCTAATGTGTTTCTTCAGGTAAGTCTTGTGCCCATGGTGTTTTGTTGTGTGATCTTATTAATGTAGAACTGTTCTTATTTTCTCAGTTAATTTCAAGATTGCAAACGATATGCTTGTAATATTAATCCTTAATCATAAGTAACCACTGTACAGTAGAGTATAATGTCAGTATATTTTGCAGTAGCATATTCAGATCTGTTGTGATGAACTGTCGATTGAAATATCCAAGGCAGTTTACAGACCAAAAATTGCCCCCACTTTTAGTTTGAATGAATGCTATTACAAGCATATGGAGGGACAGCCTTTTATCTGTTTTATTTTCTGCCTGTACAAGTTATCTGTAGAAATAGTTTCTTCACCAAGAATGGATGCAGTTTGCAAGTCCATCTGGCTGTCATTCACTCAAATGAACTGGAATTGCTATGCACGATAAAAAACAATCATTTACCAATCTATGGGCATCTCATAATTTATAATTTATAGGTTATTATTGTCTTATGATCTTCAAGAGTGGACGGTGATCGCTGGTAACTTGTCAAATTTTCAACATCTTTTAAAAGAACTCGTCTTCTTAGCAATCTTATAGTTGGAAATTTGAATTTGAGTTTAAACTGAATCAAATTAAAAAAGAAAAATTGAATGTTTTTTCTCAGGAAACTGCAAGAAATTAAAGTTTGTATAGTTCATCTTTATTTACCAGCCATTGGGAAGTTAACCATTGCTGGAAATGGGCCATTGTATTGTCCAAAAGTTTCTATTCTCTAGCTTTATTATGGATATTCAATCCAGCTGTAGAAATTATCCATCTTCCCTGCAATTGCAATTAATTATTGGTCGCAGATCTGGAGGTGATTGGAGTACAACCTATGCTCCATCACCCTTCTACATCACATCCAGCATGAAGTGTTTATACCTTGAAGGTCATGATCATTCTGTTTTTGATCTGACAATGTATGACCGTGTACAGATTCAGGTATTCTTCCTGTCATAGCCATTTCTTATCCATTGTATCAATATTTGCAGTCTTTAAAACGTTTAGAACATATATGAGACCATTATTATTTATATGGAATATTTAGGGCACAGATGAAACTTGTCATAAGCAAGAGCCAAATCAATGAGATGAGCAATTTAAAACCTATATGATTCAAGTCTCTCTGTAAATTCTTGTAGATATACGGCACTTCAATCCAAGGGAGGATATTGCATGGCTGTTCCCCTACAGAGCTGATTGAACAATATACGGGAACAATAGGCAGAATGCCAGAGCTCCCAAAATGGATTTTGTCCGGGGCAGTAGTTGGAATGCAAGGTGGTACTGAATCTGTCAAACATGTTTGGGGTCAGCTGAAAAAATATAATGTCCCAATTTCTGCATTCTGGCTTCAGGTGGGCTGCTGGATATCAATGACTATAAACTAGCTGTTTGATGCCATTATTTTATGGTTATTGTAAGTAATAAAATTTACATTTGGGGTGCTGATTTGCCTTCGTGACGCATTGTCTGTATTTGGTGCAGGATTGGGTGGGACAAAGAAAGACAAGCATTGGTTCGCAACTCTGGTGGAACTGGGAAGTAGATACCATACATTATCCTGGTTGGAGGCAATTAGTAGAAGAACTTCATTCCAATGGCATTTTAACAATGACCTACTGTAACCCCTGTTTAGTGCCTGTATGTCTTGCAATCTTTTGATGCTTTTGGATAATGCAGAAAAAGGCTTATTCTGGGGAGAGACTTTTTGATTAATGTGGCGACTTTGAACATAATGCAGACGAATGAAAAGGCAAACACGAAAAGGAACCTTTTTGAGGAAGCTAACAAACTAGGCCTCTTAGTACAAAATAAATACGGTTCAACTTACATGATTCCGAATACAACATTCAATGTTGGAATGCTGGATCTTACGAATCCTGCAGCTCGCAGTTGGTTCAAGGGCATCTTGCACGAGATGGTAAATACTGGAGTAAAGGGTTGGATGGCCGATTTTGGAGAGGGACTTCCTTTGGATGCTTGCCTTTTCTCAGGTCCGAAATATCAAAATTCCTAATGATTGATTGATACATGAGCTTCTGTATTTTTTTTATGCCTCGAGGCTAATCAGGTTATTCTCGGGGATTTGTATAAATATGATATAACCTGTTAACAATGCCTATGTTTACTGCAGGGGAAGACCCAATTTCTGCTCATAATAGATACCCTTCACTGTGGGCTGAAGTCAATAGAGAGTTTGTTGAAGAATGGAAAGCGAAACAACAACGAAATCCGAGGAAAGGTGAAAGAGCAAAGGAGGGGCTGGATGAAGAACAATTGGTGTTTTTCATGCGGGCTGGTTTTCGGGATACTCCAAAATGGGCAACGTTATTCTGGGAAGGTGATCAGATGACAAGCTGGCAGAGAAATGATGGAATCAAGAGTGCCATTGTAGGTCTGCTTAGCAGTGGTCTTTCAGGCTTTGCATTAAACCACAGTGACATTGGAGGTTACTGTGCTGTCGATCTTCCTTTCTCGCCATATAGGAGAAGTGAAGAATTGCTATTACGTTGGATGGAGATGAATTCATTCACCACAATATTTCGTACACATGAAGTAATTCCCATAGCTTTGTTTTGTATAATGCAGCTGAATTGTGGTGATGTGCATTCTAGGTTAATGCTCTATGACTTTTGACATTTTCCAACATATCTTTAACGATCATTTTGTTCAATTATCCATGATTTATATCTTAAATCCCTGGACTCACTTGGGACATGACATTGAATTATTTCTTATGATGGAATAGTTATTTAGTGGCTTGATAATTAATTCTGTTGGAGAAATGCTTGACAGGGAAATTCACCATCTGCAAATAAGCAGTTCTATTCAAATGATCGGACCTTATCACACTTTGCACGTTTTGCTAAGGTTTATAAGGCTTGGGAGTTCTTTCGCATTCAGCTTGTGAAGGTAAACTCCGTTCATCTCAGTTTGATTCATTTCATTTATACAACTCTTCGAGTCCTTACAAAATTCATTGAAGTTTCTGAGAGTATAAATCATTGTCTGTTAAACTTGATATCATTGTGATCCATGCTTTAAAAAGATATACTTACACTATGCATTTGAAATTTTTATGTCTCAATCTTCAGGAAGCTGCTTCAAAGGGACTTCCAGTTGTTAGACATCTTTTTCTTCATTACCCACACGACAAGTATGTGCAGAAGCTAACATTCCAACAGTTTTTAGTTGGGTCTGAGGTTTTGGTGGTCCCTGTTGTGGACAAAGGTAGGAATCAAGTAAAAGCCTATTTCCCTGCAGGAGAGGATTGGCAACATATCTGGACAGGAAGGATCTTCAGCCCCCCAATGTCATCTGGCATGGAAGCTTGGATTTATGCCCCGTTGGGGTACCCTGCAGTATTTGTGAAGGTCGGATCTCTTATTGGAACAACTTTTATGCAGAATTTGCTAGATTTGGGTGTCAGCACGAGGTTTCCTTCTCCCGCAGAAGACAACTAGCTCCCTTCTGATGCAAATGACATTAGCATTGTTTGCTTTGTAAACACAATTTTTTTGACCCAAGGTATATTCTACACCAAGACGTGCCTGAATACTAAAGTGTTTTGAGTCTGGCAAGAGTTTAGATCTTGAGGGATACATTATTACATACTGAGAGTGAGCGCACATGCAGTTCCTCGTCTTAGAAAGAAAGAGACGGGCCTATTGGCCACTTCTGCAATAGGAAGGAGGAAGGAGGAAGGAGAAGCCACTTTGAAGTTCCAGTCATATAAGCAAGTATAGCTATTTTGAGTTTCAATGCATTGATATAACTGAAAGACACTTGATTGATTCAACAGAAGAAGATACTGGTATACATTCTAGCTTATGTGTTTCAAGTTCAACTGCCAAAACCAATGAATCATGCCAATAAAGAAAAAGGGAATGAGAGATGTGGGTTGGAGGTACATAATTGAAGGCTGAACAGTCTTTCAAGGCTAACAAGCTCCTCCCATTTTGTACTTATATAATCAACATTTTTTAATGATGATCTTGCCTATATCTGTGCAACTTTGTCTGTATGCAGTTCCCCCTATCTAGAGTCTAGACCATTTAATTCAACAACTGATTGCTGACTATCTTTTGAAATGATATGCATTCAAATTTTACATTACATATGGGGACATCCTACATACCTATGCTACTATATACCATACCATCATTCCTTGAGCATTTACTCTACATGGCATTGATGTTGTTTGGCATTCTAAACTTTCTAACCCATTTTATCACTTTGTTTGGTTGGCATTTTTGTGTTTTTTTTCTCAAAATTTGAGAGATGTTTTTGTGCAATATCTATCAATTAAACTTGAGACAAAAGAAGATTGATAAACGAACTGTTAACGAGTGAGTATTTAGTGTTGCAAGTTATTAAGAATAACTTCACAATTAAGGATTGGAGATTTTTGCTGTGGATCTGTATCAAAAGCATGATGTAAGCCAAAATCCTAGGAGCGAGTCTGTGCATTAGGAGTTTGTCAAAATTATTCAAGTGAGCCTTCAGTAAGAAGGTGCAGTCATTGCTAATTATTAGACAACACACACATTCAAGAGACTGACATGCGTGCGTATAAACTTTCATAGCGGGTTAAGATATATGCATGTACAATTCTAATCAAATAATCCTGGCAGCTATTTCACCATCCTAGTCAATTAATTTAATTAGGTTCATCCCGTGTTAATAATTTTAATAACTATTTTATTATTTTAATTGTAGTAATTATTTTATCATTTAAATCAGATTAAATAATTTAAGTGTAATAATTATTTTATAGTTTTAATTAAATAATTTTATAATGATTTTTTATTTTTTTAAGTGTAGTTTAGTTTATAGATGAAATGATCCTCTTTAATATATTTTTTTCCTGGTTAATTTAACTAAAATCTGGTTGAGAGTTTTAAAAGATCGAGTTTAAGTTGTTTATTATGTAGAATTTTATGCATTCAAAAATGTATTTTAAATAACAAAACATCACATTTTAGCTTGAAATTGTATCAAAGACTATTTTGTATAATTTAAATACATAACATAATATTAAAATTATAGATAAACTTATGTTATATATGGATACAACACATAATATTAAAATTACAAATCAAGTTATGGTCATGTCCAAGAATTTTTATTTGTAAGTTCAGCAATGGTGAGGCTACATCATAGTCATGTCTAAAAATAACACCCGAATAGGGTGGGGAATTGAACTGGTAACTTAACATCTAGTGCCTTAACAATACACCGAAATACCGTCTATAAATGGATCATGCATATGTTGGTCGTTTTAATGGGATGTTTTGTTCTAGTTGGATAGGAAATTATAAAACACTGCATTATTTTAAATTTGGTGTCATGAATTTGAATTTATTGTTTAAATAGATTTTAAGTGTGAGATGTGAATATATTAATGGGAGTAATATGTATAAGACTGTGCTTTAGACATCTAGGATAATATTTATGTTTTAAAATCAAGTTGAATCATCATGTTGGAAATGTTGATGGAATTATTTGCACACTAAATACCATTTGTCACAAATAAAATTGAGGAAAGTGTGGGCGTAAAGCATGGGGCATGACAATGAATGTGGATGAAATTTGGTGTGTGACTTGTAGTTCTATGGAGCACTGCAGTGTAGGAGGTGAGATCGTGACACTTCTTTGACGTGTTCCAATTTGATTATAGATCAATTAACTTGCATTATGGGAACTTATGGATGACTCATTCAAATTTGATTCTTGATGTGGTTAGATTTGATTACCCTTACACACATAAACATATATTTGTTTCATTAATTTGAGAATGGTTGTTCAAACAAATTGAGTGCTATGTATTATTGAGAAGCTAGACATCAAGTGTGCCATAAAGGATATAAACATGTGTGAGCCATTAAATTATATAGTACAAATTGAGAAGACATTGAAAGCATATTGTAATTTATATAACCCTTGTCCACGTTGTAGTTCTTAAGTTGAACAAGCTAGCTTTTTGGAAACTTTGTCACACTTGTTATCTTGTGCTTTTTATCTCATCTCTTATTGTTCATTAGTTTATGCTTGAAAGTTATTAAATAAATTTCCAAAGTATTAAGAACCTTTAAGTAATTTAGTGTTAGTTGTAGAAATTTTAATACAATTATGTATTGTCTGGATTCTCCCGATCTAACAATTATATGCCACTGTTAAATACATAATTCTTCTACTTAAATCTTTGCGGAAATTTAATCGTCAATTGCAAACACATGAAGAAAGATCAATCACACATAACACAGATGTTTTTATCGAGAAAGCATAAAGCTAAAAATCCCACTATCATATATTATGTATATATTATGGATCATGAAACAATCTCATACAAAACTCTAATCCAAGAGCTCTCAGTACAATATACAATCGTCTCACACTGTCATACAAGAATTGGCAAATACATGCGCCAATTTACTGCCTCCTAACAGCCTGCCTCCACTGCACAATCCTTGTCGATCACAATCCTTGAATGAATTCGATCTTGCCTTGCCTTGACTGCGCAATCCTCATTGGCATCTCCAATGTGTGTGGTGTTGCAGGAGTGCACCCACTAATGTCACAACAGGTAGTCAAACTGTCCCTTTCACCTATCTCTCAACTGGGTCTCCACTGCATCTGACATGCATGTAGTTAACAGTAGTATTTCTTCAGTTGCATGTGAGACCACTGCTTGTGAATTAATTAAATAATTAATTCATTGATCTCTCACTAGTGTATCTTTAGTTACAACTAGCACAACTGAGTTTAACTCACTTAACTGAGTTAAACTAATTTACAACTCACATAACTACACATCCAAATCTGTTACAACTTCGAATCACTCAGTTACAAATAAGTCCACTTGCATGTCCCACCAACCAACCTTAGAACATGAAATTCCTTCAGCGATATGGTTTACCACATCAGTTAACTGAAATCAAGTGCTTCAAGATAATAGATTATTATTTATTGTCTAATTATTATTAAGAGATAATAATAATCAACATGCATTCTATTTTTAGACATGCGATCTATAAATAGACTTTGCACATGCATCTAAAAATAAAAACTCGTATATATATAGAATTTTCTCAACCATCTATAAATAGACTCCTGCTATAAATAGATTTTTCTCAACATTCTAAAAATAGACATACATCCAAAAATAGCCTGCGGGCCCCACCTAGTGTAGGTGCTTAATTTTCACTAGGATCGTCATCTTGTTGAATCTCAACACTCCCTCTCAACAAGAAAGGCATTATCCTTCACCCCGATCCTGTCTCTATGGTATTCGAATTTGCTCCTAGTGAGCGCCTTCGTCAAGATATCTACATCCTGAACTTCCATAGGAATGTTCTGAAGCAACATGATCTTCCGTTACACACAATATCTGATATGATGATACCGGATATCTATATGCTTAGATCTATCATGAAGCACATGATTAATCGAGAGTTTAATGCAACTCTGATTATCACAATGAATCAATGTAAGATCTAAATGAGAACCAAACAAACCAACCAGGATCTTTCTCATCCAGATACTCTCACATGCAGCTTGACTTGCTGCCATGTATTCCGCTTCTGCTAAACTGAGTGCCACAGATCTTTGTTTCCTGTTGTACCAAGAAACAACTGTAAATCCAATAATGAAGACCCCTCTTGATGTGATCTTTCTGTCCGTTGGGCTGCCCGCCCAATCTGCATCCGTGAAGCCATGCAACTTCACCTCATCCGTCTGTCTGTACCATAAGCCATGCTCAGATGTGCCCCTGAGATATCTCAGGACATGCTTGCCCGCCTTCCAAAAGAGCTTGGTAGGCTTAACCATCACTTGAATAAGTTGGTTCACCGCATAGCATATGTTCAGTCTTGTATTTACTAAATACATTAGTGAACCCACCAACTGTCGATAGATAGTAGCATCCACTACCTCTCCAGATGTAGCGTCCTCTTTCCTCTGGTTTCCTGGAAGAGGAGTATCCATGGGTTTGCAGCCCTCCATGTGAAACTTACCCATTATCTCCCTTGCATACTTTCCTTGAGACACAAAAAGTTCACCATCTCGCTGCCATATTTCCAATCCAAGGAAATAATTAAGGAGGCCCATATCCTTCATCTCAAAATCCTTTGCAAGGTCCTCCTTGCATGAGTGTATCAACTACTCATCACCAGTCAATATTAAATCATCAACATAAAGAACAATGATTAAAAGCTTACCCTCCACCACAATCTGGTATAGGTTTGCATCCGCCTCACTCTTGGTGAAGCCGAGTCCAATGAAATAGTTTTCGATTTGAGTGTACCAAGCACAGGGTGCTTGCTTCAGCCCATACAATGCTTTTTCGAGTCTGCACACATGCGACTCGTTGTTGAAGATCTCAAATCCTTCAGGCTACTCAATGTACACTTCTTCCTCAATGATCCCATTAAGGAACAGAGTCTTCACATCCATCTGATGAATGTGCCAACCTATCTGCGCTGAGAGAGCAAGGATGGTCCTTATGGAAGAATACCTTGCGACAGGTGCAAAGGTTTCTTCATAATCAATCCCCTCGATCTGTGAGAAGCCCTGGGCCACAAACCTGGCCTTGTATTTCTCAACACTCCCATCAGCAGCTTGCTTTACCTTGTAGATCCATCTTGAACCTACCACTGATTTATCAACCGACCTTGGAACAATTTCCCAAGCACTGTTTCTGACAATGGAGTCATACTCCTCCACCATTGCATCTACCCATGTGGGCTCTTGCACTGCTTCGTGAAAGGAAGATGGCTCAATCACAATACGTTTTCTCATTAGAGCCATGTATCTAGTGAATTGGTCAAGAGTCTGTCTTTGTCTGCACTGTGAAGTAGGGACTCCTACATTCTGTGCCGTATCAAGCTTCAGCCTCTCAACTTCTGTGGTATGCCTTCTGCTAGTTCTGATGTTTGGCTCTGCGTGAGTGGACTCCACTCCATGAACCTCCTTCTGTGGCGGATCCACATATAGAGACTCATATTTGGGAACAAGCAGTTCCTCTTCCGCATGCAAGTCTAGCTCCCTCTCAAGCAACAACTTCATGGCTTTCTCCTCATTGAATTTCATATCCCATCGCATCACAGTCATTCGACTATTTGGAAAATACACACAATATTTATGGGGTGTTTTTGTGTATCCCACAAATATACCAACTTCAGCAGTCGGATCTAGCTTCTTCCTGGCGTTCTTGGTCACATCCACATAAACAGATGAGCTAAAAATCTTAAAGTGAGAAACATCTAGTTTCTTACCAGTAAAAGCTTCTTTAGGTGTACTCATGCCAAGTACTCTATGAGGACAACGATTTTCACATAAACCGCAGTGTTGCATGCTAGAGAATAGATTATTATTTATTGTCTAATTATTATTAAGAGATAATAATAATCGACATGCATTCTATTTTTAGACATGCGATCTATAAATAGACTTCACACATGCATCTAAAAATAGAAACTCATATATATATATATATATATATAAAATTTTCTCAACCATTTATAAATGACTCTCGCTATAAATAGAATTTGCTCAACATTCTAAAAATAGACATACACATAAAAATAGCTTGCGGGCCACACCTAGTGTAGGTGCTTAATTTTCACTAGGATCATCATCTTGTTGAATCTCAACATTAGCATTGACATTCTGTCCAATAAATGGAATAGTGTAGTCTTGGAAAATTGGTATAATTCAAAGATGACTAGTGCAATTTTTTAATTTGAAAAGGAGTGAATTGATGCACATAAAAAACACTGCAAGGCGAATATTCTAGGGCAAAGGGGGGATTCAATAAGGTTTTTCTGGGAACAAATTGACACTTAAAATAAGCTTTGGTAACCTAGACTTAGCTCCAGATGAGATGAGTTCAACTGATGGGAGTTGAGATCGTATGCACCATGGAGTAATTTGATCATTGGCCCAATAAACATCGATCATTGTGGGAATTCATGGAGAACTTCCCCTACTTTGGTCGTTAATGCGGTTAATTTTTATAACCCTTCCACATTTATAAATGGGTTTGCCTCGTTGATTTGAGGATGATGGTTCAAGTAGATAAAGTGTTATGTATTACTACAAATATGGAGATCAAGTGATCTAGAGTTTGTAAACTTAAGTGAGAAATTAGTGTTATGAGTATTTCTTTTGTGATATAGAATAATCATACGGTAAATATTATCAAACTATTAAAGGAAATTTTGATTTATGTATCTTATAATTTTTTGATCAACCAATTCAACTTTCTTGCAATCATTTCCATACTTGTTATCTTGTGTATTTGATCTCTTGTTTCTTATTGTTCACAAGTTTATGCTTGAATGCTTATTAAAGAAATTTCCAAAGTATTAAAAATCTACAAGTATTGATTATTAGCATTGATATTGTGTCTAACAAATAGTATTGTGTAGTGTTTATATATTGATACAATTTGAGGAAGATTTGCATAACGTCTCTATCAATGATATTTAGAAAAAGGGGTACATTGATGCACAAAAGTGATCCTTCAAATTCATAAAGTTCTAGTCGTATCAACACCATTAAATTTTGGTGTGATTGTTAGAACACTAAGTATATTAGTAGTCCTTTATGTAATGACCCACTTACAATTACAAACAAACTATGAATATTAGCATGCATACAGGGCATCCATATGATAACTACATATGCATGACCCATGTGTATTGCAATAGTATACATACTGACTAATATTGGAAAAATATATATGTAAGTTAATGAATCATTTATCAAAGTAAATTCTAACATAGCGAATGGAGCCTTTTGATATATGCCACACACACACACACAAAGATATATATATATATATATATATATATATATATATATATATATATATGTGGGTGGAATATATCAAATAGTAATAAAATATAAATTTAATTTAATATAAATTAAAATTATTTTGATATATAATTTAATTTATTTATATGTTTTTAATAAAGTAAATTAATAAAATATAAAATATAAAAATAAACATATTTCATAAAATATTATATTAAACTAAGAATAATAAAAAAAATAAAAATAAAGCATTGAGTCACATATACATATATTCATTTAAACCCAAGGAAGACATGGGGCATTGTAGGTGGCAATAGGAATGGCAGTGGAGAACTGGAAATGGTGGAAGGGAATTTATAAGGGAATCGAAGGGAGTTTTGGAGGCCCGGAGGAGAGTTTTCAGAAAAATGAAGAAATAATTCATACACAGATAGACTGAAGGTTACTGATTTTTTATTGTTATTGAGCTTTGATTGTTCTCGGGGCTATTGGGCACGGGGACTAAAGTACTGGAATTCTGAAGTATTCTAGAACTAGGTACCGAGGTTGTGCCCAATTTGGCTAGGAGGTTTGGTCTTTTGGTAACAGACGAGAAAATTGGGATGCTACAATAACAATGCGGGATCGACTTCAAACTCGGAAACCAGATATGTATATCTATTTTAAATTTGATAAATTCTGTTTTAAAAGATCTTTGAACTTCACTATGGTCAAAATTCTATTAATTAAGAGTTTGTTTTAGGAAGGGTATTAAACTCTGTTTTAAAACTTTTGTGTCTGAAATTTGAGCTTCATTATTGTTAAAATTATGTTAAATAGGAGTTGTTTTAGGAAGGGTATTACACTTTGTCCTTAAGTATGCATTGGGCCTATTCCTAGAGTGCTACAAATCTCATGTGGTATCATGGAAAGGTTGCTTTGATCCTAGATACTAATATTCATTGTAGCCACATTTTATTTTGGTGGAGGGAAATTTAGAGTGACATTTCTTTCATCTTAAAGCTAAAGTTGATGATTGTCAACGTTAAGTGGTGATTGATGATTATGTCAAGTTAGTAAGTAGAGTTGTTTTTTGTATGGAAGTTACTAGGACATGTGTATTGGTGTTGAAAATGTAACTATGGTCGGTCTTCATATTTCTATTGTAATTTGTCATTATGTATTGTAAAATTGAAGAATAAAACTATTTTCAGGCATGGGTTTCCTACTCATTTTGTTTATTTATTAGGTCAAATCCTCCATTGTAGGCTTCTAGGGTTTCATTTGAGTCTTAAGAGTCTTTGTCACCTTTATTAGACCCTTCTTGGGATTTTGTATCATGTAAAGAAAAATATTTTTGAGTCAAAATAGTCATTTCTCACCTCCTCACCAAGTCGGCCCTGCCTTGAAGAAGTTTTTAGAAAATTGGAAAGGCATAAATATTTTCTTATGTTGATAATTACTTGTGATATATTTGTATTCTTATTAGATTTCTTATGCTCTTCTTTTATCTTTGTTTTCATCAAGCAAACGTCAAATCAAAACATGAAGATCAGGGACACCAGATATAGGCACTCAGCCAGGGATAAAACCCCTCTATAGGGGAAAACCCAGTCAAAATATTTCACTAGAAAATTTAAATTTAGATAGACCAAGACCATAGACCAAGATACCTTCCTCCTCCACCAAGTCAACTCTTCCTTCCAATAGATGATCTCTACCAAAGTCACCAAGTGCTAGATTATCGAATGCAATCTCAATCAAAATTTTTGACCCCCAACTTTAAAACTTCGATCCCAAGATTTAGAACTTTGACCCATCTCCAAGACTACAATTTTCGATTTTCCAGCAGCTCAACAGCTTCACACGGGTGAGAGAGAGAGAGAAAATTTCAACTTCTTTTGCTTGAAAAAGACCTTCTACTTCGCTAGCCCTTTCCTCCTTATCCCTTGAATTTCACACTTTTTCTTGTCCCAAGAATTGTAGATTGAACTTATTGAGTGAGTGCTCCAAATGAGGTCAAGTTGTTGCCTTTATATAGGAGATTATGCCCCTCAATTAGAATGAATTGTCCAGTTTGAGGCCGACTTGGTGGAGGAGGCATAAAAGACCTAATTTACATAAAAATAAATTTGTTTCTTGATTGACAATGCTCAAGAAGGGTAAATTAAATTATGACAAGGACACAGACACTTGACACAAATCATAGAATCCTACAATGAAGGCATTGACCTATTAAACATTGACCAAGCATGAAACCCATGATTTAATAAGTTAATGTCATTTATAATAAAATTTCTTTTTCTTTCTTTTGACAAATACATTACATCATGACTCAAATACAATTTCGAAGACCGACACTAACATTTTTCAACACTCCCTCTTAACTAGGGAGGTATTCATAATTACATATATACAAAGCTACATGAAGAGTCATAGAACATGTAGTGCTACAGATCAGATACATGACTATGATACTTTAATCGAGCGGGACTAAGGTGAACTCAAGATTTAGCCACTCTAGGTACCATCAAGGTTTTAAGCTCTATCACCAACCCAGGGGTCTAGGTGCATATCCAAGGTCAGAGCTTGATGGCTAACACCACCCTCCCTACTTTGGGATATAGACATCAACACATAAGCCAACTAGATTTCCTCCCAAGCAATTTTCCATAAGATGCTTCACTATCTCCTAATCAACTAAATCAGATATATATCCGCCACTTCCAAGCATGTTTCAAACGTTCAAGATTTTTATGGAGAGATCCTACACAATCATAACCCCAATCAGTAATAATACATATATAAGTAAACACAAACCTTAGGGGTCCTTAATCATCCTAATGCTACTCATATCATCATCAAGTTATCCATATGCAACTTGTCATAATATTTCTTCCTTCTTTTATTTCTGCAGTAGCATCATATACAACCTTCTTCAAGTCTTTTGTTTGCAAATCCATATGTAGTACTTTCATTGATTCTTTCTTCAAGGTATTTTCTATGAGTATCATAACATGATCTGCCTCTTAAATGAGGGGATATACTCTTTTCTTCTGTCCAATCTCCCTCTCAACTTGGGGATATCAAAAACTTCATAACATCATATAAACTTCATTCTTTCAAGGCTTCACTCTTTCTTATGGTATCAAGGTCATCTTGATTATATTCCTTCAACATCTTGAAGATTATGTACCTGAAAAATTTTAATAGCAATTACACCAAATATATAGAAACATGAAGTCGACTAATCATTACAATGGAAGCGTCAAAACATTCATCAAATGCCTAAACCTAGTTACATTCATCATTAACAAGGGTCACACCTTTGATATAATAGACTTCAATATCTTTATAGGGTTTTATCACAAACCCTAGAATCCATCTCCAAGACACAAAGCATTATATATTAGAACAAAATGTCAAATCAATCATAGTATTATACATCTAAGGTTTCAACAATATTCCTTTATAACTACATGACATACTTTACTAGGGTTTGTTGCAAACCCTAGATTTTATCATCAAAACTAAATCATATCAATGATTGAAAACAATATCATAATGTATTAGAATATCAATCTCAATCAATATAAAATACATGCATATACATATCTAAGGTTTCATTATTAGGCATTAGCATCTCATATCAGTATTTATTAGGTAAACCCAAGATACAAAAATCAATATATCAAAATTAGATATACACTAATTTTTATCAGACTAGTGTTTCAATCATGCAGAAGAATATACACCTAGGATTTAATTCCTAGGATCTTACTTTAGTTATTTCAAGGTTTTTGTTTATAAACCCTAATTTACCAAACCCTAAAAATCTAGGGTTCATTATATAACCTAGACATTAACAACAAACCCTAAGGGACTAAGGTTTTTACCACAACATTATCAAAACGCTAAACATTAAAAGAATAGGATTTCTAGACTTTATTCACAACTCCTAAGTAGATTAAGGTTTCATAATTTAACATTGACATACCCTTAGCAACGAGAGGCTAGGGTTTTTATAGTGAACCCTATGAGTTAGGGTTTCATGAGAATTATCAAATGATCGTATAATGAGGGTATATTCAATCTAATGATTAATCACCCTAACAAGAATATTTATGGTTTTGTTGACGGGAAAAATTTTACTGTCGAAAACAAGGGGGTCTCCCCAGTAAAAGTTCCCAATTAGACCTCACACCGTTTGGGATAGGAGCCCCATTTGGTATGTGGGCCCGGCTACCGCCATAAGTGTTTCCGCTCTTGGTTATCGGATGAGAAGATGATGAAGCGGAGGAAAAGGTGAAATGACCAATCAGTGAAGCAAAATCAGCCCAAGATTGACGAACCACAAACAAAGATACAAGAAAGTTTAAGCAAAAAAATAAAATGGGGTATGCCGTGAGTGGGATCAGTGAGCTGAAAAACTAGTCAGACATACATGAAATAAAACACACCAGAAGTTAATTGAAAAGTAGTTCACAATAGATCACTGACATGGCAAGGAACAAATGAACACTGATTCGAAAGCAAACATACATGCAAGCACTGTGAATTAATTCATAACCAATTGCATGCATGAAAGAACACGTAGAGATATAGTGAAATATTAGACAGCTAGTACTATCACCACAAGAAAACATGTGAATCAGTGCCGGAAAAGAGAATATATTATTAATACTGTTGCAAATTCAAATACATATTTACAACTCGTCAAAACCCAGTAGTGGAACATGGGCTATCTATCTCAATGCATGATACCAAAACCCTAGCCTCACTACCTCTCTCTCTACTTGATATCAAAAGCTGAGTGCCTTTAGCTCTCAAGCACAAATTCATTGTCTCGTCCTGGCTTCAATTGTAGATCTAAAAGTCCTTGTATCATTTCCTGAAGTTGTACATATAGGCTGAGATGACTCTTGAGTTTCCCTTGAATCTTGGTCTTCCCGAATGTTGAGCTGGCTTGCGACTTGGGCCGTTCACGACCTGTGACCTGCGACCTAGGGTCATCTGTGACCTGCGACCTAGGGTCATATGCGACCTGCGACCTAGGGTCATCTGCGACTTGAGGTTAGTCATGACCTAGGGCTAGTCCTTCTACACTTCCCTCTTGGAGATCTCAGAACATTATTCTTTAAAGGACAGCCTTAGCTCTCGCCACACAAACCAACAGCTTCTATCTACCGGTAATGCCATTGCAGTGCTACGGGAATTTGCATGAGTCGATAAATTGGAGAGTGATTTTTTTCCCGTTTTGCGCGAGATATGGAACGTCCACATGACTTGGGTTTCTTTGTTGGTTTGAAACTCAGTTGTGCAGCTTTTGGAGGAAGTGATCAACTCTCTTCATCTAGGTCAACATTATCGTTTCCTCATGTTACCTGCAAGAAAACAAATTAAATCAGCCATATATATATATATATATATATATATATATATGCATTGAGGAAACAATGTAATATACTTATGGCAGTTAAAATCATGTATTTATATGCGTTGAAGAAACAATGAAATATATTTAGGGAAGTTAACAATTATCTTGGACCCCTGTGTAGTCCTGTTCTGTAGAAAACGTATGAACAACTCGTTCGAGCATCGTTTACTCATGGAATGGGGATAAAACTCGAAATTTCAACCGACGTTCATCACATAACTGAAACACATAGTTAGCCCAATCTTAATATTTCTTTCCAATGGTGATGATGCTAGAAACCAAGGAAAATCTCAAGTGTTGTACATGTTGGGACAAAACTGCGGTGTGCGACTTCAGCAAAGCTCTAGGAGGCTGCGACTTGTGTTAGTCTCAAGGTCACAGCTCAACGTTTATGGCTCCTTTTGAGGCATGCGACTTGGTGACCTAGGCTAGAATAGAAACCTATGGACGTCCCATAGTCACAGCTCCTAATAGGTCACACCTTATTTTCATGCCTCAGGCTTGCGACTTTGCGACCTGTGAAGGTCTGCGACTTGAAAAGAGGTTGCAAAGTCGCGTCTGAGGATAGGTCGCACTTGGAAATGCTGTAAAAGAAATGTGACTGCACGACTTGATCGCACAGTGTCTCCTGCGACCCCTTTTCAACCATGTGAAAACATGTATCTCCTTCTGGGCATGAGTTTCTTGTTCGCAAATGATGAACTGGGGTGAGATGCTTCCAATTGATCGAGCAGGTGAAGAAGACAGTGATGCCTTGACTACCCTTTACACACATATTTAATCCGAATTGTGGATGAGCGACTATAACCTTTACAAACCTAATCCTATCTGGTCCCTACATACTCACCATTCTCAGGCTGGACACCGGTTACCAAGAAACGTTAGCGCATAAGAAGGTCTTTGTGGATTTTCTACTTTCTAAATGGAATTACCTCTTACTCGCATATGGTATTATTAACATGATGAGTTGTGTGCTCATTTCCTACATTTTAAATGTTTGAACGAAAACTGAAAAAATTGTGTTTGACCTAGTCATTGACAAGTTGAACTATGTGCCTATGCGAATGTGTTATTTAGCAAATTCTTCTTGTAATGCTACGATTCAAGTTCATAATATTCATGAATTCACATGGTTGAACTCTAGTTATTCTTGAATTTTGAATTAAGGTGCTTAGATTCTCCTGTGAAGCTGATTTCTCATGCTAGATGTAAACCCAATCAGTTTGACATGATTTTTTTCGCTAGTGATTGATTACCATCGATGGACAAAGACACCTTGATTCTTGAGAGTCTGAAGGAATTGTAGGCATTACCCCTTTAACTTTTTTAGGTAATTTCGAAGTACGTTGCAAGAAGAGCTCATCAATGAGATGCATGAATCAAGTCCCTCTCATATTCATCATCTCTCTGATCACATGTTCGAATCCAATTTTCACAACTGCAAAACACTGATTGCTAACACTCATTTTTCTTAGCCATCCTGCAATGTCGAAATGATCTCTACTTTTGTTGTTGCCATTATCTCGCACTACCTGATTTATAGACGTCCATGGTAGAGAATTGAATCCACTGATATTGAGGGCTTAAGTATCAAATGTTTTCTTTGAACCACCCTACATCTATCCGTTTAGAGGAGGTAACTAACGCTCGAGCTTCCTGCAGAACTCTGCAGGTACTTTCGCTAATTTGTTCATTATCCTGTGAGTTTTCCGCAGACTTTGCCACATCTGCTAGAACACTCAAAAATTCTTTGGCATTTGTTTCTGATTCTTTTATGTTGCTAGATTCACAACTTTAGTAACAATACGAGGCATCTTGGTGAAGGAGATGTAGTGAATCTTTGGAAGCTTCATCATGTTGCTTCGTTTTTTAGATATGCTGCCTCTGCATAGTAACATCAATCGAAAAAAAAACATAATCTTAAAACATTTTGTTTGGCCCAACGACAACGTGGAAGAGAGGATTCGACCTTCTCCTCAGGCACGTAATCACTCGAGCACACATAGACTCCTCTTGTCTCTTCCAGGTGGGGGTGGGTAGACATCTGTGGAGCTTTTGTTTTTATCTGTGTCAGTTAAGTGAGCGGGTGCAGAAAATTTCCATGGCAGGAGGAGTTAAGAAATTTTCCTCACACCGGTGGATTTGCGTTACAATGTGTCCTCATTGGTACTAATCATCTGAAGGCCTTTATTCAGGGTTGGTGTTGAAATGGCTATTATGCATGGCCGCCTTTTCTGCGCTAAAGTTGCACTTCCCACTCGGCTTCTTAATACCTTGGTTGTGCTTGAGCATATTTTCTGACACACACCTTTGATGTCAACCGAAAACAAAGGGATGCCTTTCAACTCCTTTATCATTTTCATCCTCATGCGTTTCTTTAAAGTGCGTTGGCCCTTTATGGTGGTTACCATGAAAATTCTAAGGATTTTGAGTGCACTAATATAGTCTATAGTCCACGGAATTAACCCTCTATCCATATGAAAAATTAACCATGTCGTATGTCGAAACATCACCGCATGTTGGAGAGGGTATCCTTGTGCCATATTCAAAAATCCCTTGAAGAGCTTGTGTAGCCTACACAGATAGTTATAATCCTCATCTTGTAGATTATCTTAATGGTGTCTCGTCAATGGATCCTTGATGAAACTGTTACGTCGCCCACTGTATACTGATGGCATCTTTGACCCATTTCCTAAAAGTGGTGGGTCGAGAAAAAATTATCTCTTGGTAGTGGTAAGAACACACAAATAACCAAATAAAATAATTCACTCGAGGGGCATCTATGATGTTACAAATTAAATCAATTTTTTGAGCACACTTGAGTTTGGAGAGTACTTAAAAATTATGTTTTCATACAACCATCGATCATAGTAGGCCTTGACACTTCATGATGCCATAAGGTAACGATTCATTCACATAGAAGGCTTCCTTTAAATAACTGGGACCATGCTCTTGGAGAGTGGGGATTAAATGCAAAGCGGGGTGGCTTACATGCATCTAGGGCTGTGAGGGCACAAAGGGGCATGTAGTTCACACAAGCCCTAATGTGCTCGCTGAAGGGTAGAACCTAGCAAGTACTTAGGTGAATAGGCTAGGCATTGACTCTCATTGTGATGTCATGCGAAGCCAATGGGAGTGCAACCACATGCAGGAGGATCATCCTTTTGACAAATTAAGGTTTCTCCCAAACCCTACCATGATTAGGGTTTCATAATGCGAGCCAGACTCAAGACCTCACCTACTCGAGCCCAGCGCCCCATTGATTGGCGATGACTACTAGGGGAACATATATTTGAATCCACAGAGTGACTCTCAATGCTTCTTTGAAGTAGTAAACCTCCAAACCCTAGTACGTAGATGAGATATCAAGCCAAGAGGGTGCGGTGACAAGGTTTGGCGGGAATAGGTCACGAGGGTTTCACTGACTAAAGGTCGGGTCAAAACCCTAATGGTTGATCGAGCAGAGGGGGACCCGAAATTTTGAATATACTCGAAATTTTTGGTGGTGTTGTAGCAGCTACAACAGTTGGTGAACCACTGGTAGAATCCAACATCTCTATCAACATCCCCACAATAATCTGAGTCTAGATAGTGATGCACGGGAATATTGAATAGGCACTGTGGATACCTTTCATATTAATTTTACCTTTACAGATATGCCCAATCCTTGTGCCTCAGCTAGGTATTGTTAATCAGAGAGCGGCCAAGAAGAAGTTTACGCATGCTGGTAGTTTGATAATGATGTAGAGAGCAAGGCAACGGGCTTATTATATTCAGAATTTTAAAATAAGTCTCTAGTGTTGCTCCGCTGCTAGCAGGCCTAGACAATACCTCGACAGAGTCACCTCAAGAAATCACAAACGTTGCTCTGCTGCCAGCGAGCGTAGTCAGTCCCCCGACGGAGTCATTGTGTTACCTCTCTGTGCAAGAAGCCTTTCTCAATCCTTTACCCTTATTTATTTCATGTGCTTGTAACACTTATTTGTATGTGCTTGTGGCACTTATTTTGCATGGCGGATGAGGGATATCGACTTATTTTATGGGAAAGAGAGGTTGTTTCTTGTTTGACAGAGACTGAAAGATATTCTGATTTGGGTTTTCCCCCATGCCAAGCCTTCGCATCCTATCTTCTACCCATAGGTGAAACATGAAAAACAAATCATTAAGATATTCAAGATCATGTTGAGGCACAAGAATTCAGTTGCGGATATAGGTTGTTCAAACCGAGTAGGGTTTACCCCAAGAAACCTACTCATATCTCCATAACTAATGAATTTAGACTCATAAGAATTATGTTGAGAACGTGACTTTGATGACCTATTCTGAGAGAATATGCCTCTTGAGGTAACCACTGCAACCTCATGCAAATAATGGAGTCAAGGTTTTAGAAATTATGACAAGGGGAACAAGAAAGACCATTAGGGTTTCAATGCGTGTAAAAGGGTGAAAGAAATCCATCCGGATTTAAACATGTGCAAGGAGGAGTAAGAAGGCTAGATGGGGCACTGAGGTTTGAAGGCGATAGGTTCAACGAGGGCTCATGTAGTGGTATGCAAAATAAAAAAACTTCTCGAGAAAGGTCAACAACCAGTGCATATGATGCGAGGAGGCAAGTGTACAATGTGATGTAGCAAACAAGGCTTATGACTCAATGCAATGCCATGCGAGGAAGATCAACTAGTTGCAGGTGAAGAAAACAGGCAACACACATGCATCGATTATGCAGCAATAAGCAAACTGAAAGAGCGTGATTGCAAAATAAATGGAAAATTATAATGCATAAATCTACTGGCCGTAAGAAAAGATAGCAAACATAATTTTAAACCATAAACAAAAACTTAGCAAGTAAAAACTAATTAAAAACTTGAACCAACAAAATTTTATTAACAAAACCTAGCTAGCCTAAACCTAAAGCCCTAATTTAACCGAAGAGGCGATCAGGTTATGTGAAATCATATTTCTAGTGCAGCCACCTCATTAGTTCCCGCCATGCAAGAACAACAATGTTCGATATCAGAACCAACATCCAAAATTGTGCACTGACAACAAGACTTACCTGAAAAGTATGTGCAACAACAAGAAGGTCATGGCTACTTAACAGAGAATGTGCCAGAATGGATTATTCAATATGAATTTCACTTTCATCCTGATACACAGAAATACGTACTTGAAACCTAAAGTCGTCTATAAATGACACACATCCATGCATGCACAAGCCTAAATCCGACAGAAGCGAGGTAAAACATTGCCTTCTGGCAGATGTATTCATCGGATGGGATCTGTCAAACAAGCCGAGAATCTCATATGATGTTGAGGATGATCAATTTAGTGGAATGGGAACAATAAGCATCCACCAGACGAATTTGAGGTGCTTGCAAATCCAAATGTAGAAACCCTAGTTCGAAGATGTCCCTGGGTTTTGTCGGGGATGTGAGGATCTAAAGTAACCGTCAGTGGAGGCTAAAGTGTCTTACTGTCCTGGACAAACTCTGGACCTTCGAGCGGGGGGATTTCAAACTTCGATGGTTTCGTGAGATCAACAGGTGAATGGATGTGATCAATATTTGTGGTGATTGGAAAACTGTCAGTGGACTTATTATTAATTCGGCCAAATGTTTGCGAACTGACAGATTGATAATCCAATGTATCAGATTCTTTAGATTTCCCAGGATGGGATGAATTGACCGAAAAATTTTCAGGCAATAGAGAGGTTTGTAAAACATCACACGCTTGTGCCTGAATGCAATTGGTACTGGCTAGGCAACAACCAAAAATATTAGAGACAACGACCGGTGTTTCCCTTCCAGTGAATAAATTAGGGTATATCAGTTGTTGCATATCAATTATTAGGGGACAATAATATGTGCTCAGAGAAACATCACTCGGATCAAAGGCTTGCCCATATGAGCTGACATCCTGCATGGTTATGCTGATAGGAGTGTGGTGCGTGGGAACCGTAATTTCAGTAACCCTAATTCGAGAAACCCTAGTTTGACTTGTTTTAGGGATCTCATTAGGATCGTTCGAGCCTGAGATAACTGTCAGCATAAGCTGAATTGCCTCGACTTCCTGATGGGTCCCTGAATCATCAAAAATCGAATGATCGAATTTTGGTGGCTTCATAGGGTCGTCAGATAGATATGAATGATAGTCCCCAAAGGTGTGAGTGAATATGTTTTTAGATAAATAACAATCATTGGAGTTGCCAATTTGATCAGGTTGGGTATCTGGCATGTCAGGCTCCCTTGGAGTTAACAGTTGGGATGAATCAATAAAAGAAAAATCTTGAGGTTGTTGAGACAGACAGTCACTCCTTTGGTTGTTTAAATATTGCGGGTGAAAAATATCAAGCATAAGGGATTCGTTGATTTTATAATGTGATTGTGAAACACCACTTACGTGTTCGTGATTTTTGTCAACACTAGCATACGACAACTTTGAATGACTTGAAGAAATTACTGGTGTGGTAGACTCAATAAATGAATCAGGGAATAATGGATGAAATGATTCAGATGTGGGGGTATTAATCGCACAAGGACCTTCATCTCGCATATCAATGTTATCCATAGAGGCCAATGATCCTGCATGCACATCACTGTCCAATTATTTTGTAGGGAAATCAACTTTATCTAGGAAAAGACTCAATTCGTTATCACTATGTGAATGAGATTTAGAACTATACCCAGGAAAACGTTCAGTGGTCTCGAGAATAGTTTCATTAGCAGGGAGAGATGTTAGGCCAATATGGTTTTCAAGTTCTAATTTGACAGGGTGAATGAAAGATTCATAGGTGATACACCAGGTTTTATTTTCCTGTACGAGTCTATCATTACTCAGAACTTTTGCAACTAAAACTACATCACACGGCAATTCAGGAGGAGGAAAAGGAATGTCACAAATAGTAATACTCTTCTTGGAGGCCTGAATGTGTTCCGGACTCGGGGAGATAGACAAGGAAATATTAGGGACAAACTCCAAACAACTAGCAACTTGAGGATTATCATAACAAAAATTGGGATTAGGCTTTGTTGTCGATTGAAGGTTTTCAAGGGAAACGAAAACCACATGTCGAAACTGTTCAATTAAATATGCCCAAATGACATCCCTTTTAGGGAGCTCAAAAAAAGAAAAAGAAAAAATATAATAGAAAACTCCTCTAGAGATTCTCGAGGTTCCATTATGATCTCATTTAACCTTATTAACACATTTTGAAAATTTTACCTGTGAAAAGCTTGTCGAAATTCACCAGCGAGCTGCTCGAACGAATGGATGGAAGCTGCCAGTAGTGTTCGGCACCATTGCTTAATGCGACCTTCGAGAGTGAGGGAGAAAAGCACACAGGACAACTCCTCATCATCATTTTTGCAATACTAAAAAAACTCAAAGAAATCTGAAAGGTGCTCAGTTATGGAAATTCCATTCCCACCATAAAATTTTAACTGAGACAAGTGATATAGAGGTTCATCAGGGATTGAGCATCGAGAACCAGATAAATCTGATAAAAATATCAGGAGAATGATTTGGGGATGAGCCATTTACAGATATGAGACTGACTATAGGCTCTAAGGGCTCAGCTTTTCATCTGACCCTCCTTTTAGCACCAATTTTTTGATGGGAAAAATTGTATTGCCGACAACAAGGGGGTCTCCCCAGTAAAAGGTCCCAATTAGACCTCACATCATTTGGGTTAGGAGCCCCATCTAGTATTTGGGCCCGGCTGCCGCCATAAGTGTTTCCACTCTTGGTTATCGGATGAGAAGATGATGAAGCATAGGCAAAGGTGAAATGATCAATCAATGAAGAAAAATCAACCCAAGATTAACGACAAACAAAGATACAAGAAATTTTAAGCAGCAAAATAAAAGGGGGTACGTCGTGAGTGGGATCGGTGAGCCGAAAAACTAGTCAGACATACATGAAAGAACACACGCCAGAAGTTAATTGCAAAGTAGTTCACAATAGATCACTAACATGGCAAGGAACAAATGAACACTGATTCGAAAGAAAACGTACATGAAACCACTGTGAATTAATTCATAACCAATTTCATGCACGAAAGCACATGTACAAACATAGTGAAATATTAGACAACTAGTACTATCACCACAAGAAAACATGTGAATCAATGCCGGAAAAGTGAATATATTATTAATGCTGCTGAAACTTCAAATACATATTTACAAATTGTTAAAACCCAGTAGTGGAACATGGGCTATTCATCTCAATTCATGATACCAAAACCCTAGCCTCGTTACCTCTCTCTCTACTTGATACCAAAAGCTGAGTGCCGTTAGCTCTCATGCAAAAATTCATTGTCTCGTCCTGGCTTCAATTGCAGAGCTAAAAGTCCTTGTATCCTTTCCCAAAGTTGTACATATAGGCTGAGATGACTCTTGAGTTTCCCTTGACTCTTGATCTTCCCGACTGTTGAGCTCGTTTGCGACTTGGGCCGTTCGCAACTTGCGACCCACGGTCACTTGTGACCTACGACCTGGGGTAATCTGCGACCTGCGACCTAGGGTCATCTGCAACCTGCAACCTAGGGTCATCTGTGACCTGAGTTTAGTCGTGACCTAGGGAGGTTTCGACTTAGGGATATTCCTTCTACACTTCCCTCTTGGAGATCTCAGAACCTTTCTCTCCGGAGGACAGGCTTAGCTCTCGCCACGTGAACCAGTAATTGCTATCTACCGATAATGCCATTGCAGTGCTAAGGGAATTTGCATGAGTCGATAAATGGGAGAGTGATTTTTTTCCCATTTTGTGCAAGATCTGGACCGCCCACATGACGTGGGTTTCTTTGTTGGTTTGAAACCCAATTGTGTAGCTTCTGGAGGAAGTGACAAACTCTCTTCATCTAGGTCAACATTACCGTTTCCTCATGTTATCTACAAGCAAACAAATTAAATCAACTATATATATATATATATATATATATATATGCATTGAGGAAACAATGTAATATACATATGGCAGTTAAAATCATGTATATATATGCGTTGAAGAAACAACGAAATATATTCAGGGAAGTTAACAATTATCTTGGACCCCTGTGTATTCCTGTTCTGTAGAAAACGTATGAAAAACTTGTTCGAGCATCGTTTACTCATGGAATGGGGATAAAACTCGAAATTTCAACCGACGTTCATCACATAACCAAAACGCATAGTTAGCCCCAGCTTAATATTTCTTTCCAACGGTGATGATGCCGGAAACCAAGGCAAATCTCATGTGTTGTACATGTTGGGAAAAAATTGCGATGTGTGACTTCAACAAAGCTCTGGGAGGCTACGACTTGGAGGAAGGTTGCGACTTGTGGTAGTCGCAAGGACGTAGCTCAACGTTTCTGGCTCCTTTTGAGGTGTGCGACTTGGCGACTTGGGGGAGGATAGTTACCTATGGAAGTCGCATAGTCGTAGATCCTAATAGGTCACGCCTTATTTTCATGCCTCAGGCTTGCGAATTCACGACATGTGGAGGTCTGCGACTTGAAAAGAGGTCGCACAGTCGCATCTGGGGATAGGTCACACTTGTCACTGCTGTAAATAAAATTCTACTGCGCGACTTGATCGCACAGTGTCTCTTGCGACCCCTCTTGAACCATGTGAAAACATGTATCTCCTTCTGGGCACGAGTTTCTCGTTCGCAAATGATGAACTGGGGTGAGATGTTTCCAATTGATCGAGTAGGTGAAGAAAAAAATGATGCCTTGACTACCCTTTACGTGCATATTTTCTCCGACTCGTGGATGAGTGACTATAACCTTTGCGAACCTGATCCTCTCTGGTCCCTCCATACGGACGTAGCTCAACGTTTCTGGCTCCTTTTGAGGTGTGCGACTTGGCAACTTGGGGGAGGATAGCTACCTATGGAACTCGCATAGTCATAGATCCTAATAGGTCACGCCTTATTTTCATGCCTCAGGCTTGCGACTTCAAGACCTGTGGAGGTCTATGACTTGAAAAGAGGTCGCACAGTCGCGTCTGGGGATAGGTCGCACTTGTCACTGCTGTAAATAAAATTCTACTGCACGACTTGATCGCACAATGTCTCTTGCAACCCCTCTTGAACCATGTGAAAACATGTATCTCCTTCTCGGCACGAGTTTCTCATTCGCAAATGATGAACTGGGGTGAGATGCTTCCAATTGATCGAGCAGGTGAAGAAAACAATGATGCCTTGACTACCCTTTACGTGCATATTTATTCCGACTCGTGGATGAGCGACTATAACCTTTATGAACCTGATCCTTTTTGGTCCCTCCATACGGATGTAGCTCAACGTTTCTGGCTCCTTTTGAGGTGTGTGACTTGGCGACTTGGGGGAGGATAGCTACCTATGGAAGTCGCATAGTCGTAGATCCTAATAGGTCACGCCTTATTTTCATGCCTCAGGCTTGCGACTTCACGACCTGTGGAGGTCTGCGACTTGAAAAGAGGTCGCACAGTCGCGTCTGGGGATAGGTCGCATTTGTCACTGCTGTAAATAAAATTCTACTGCGCGACTTGATTGCACAGTGTCTCTTGTGACCCCTCTTGAACCATGTGAAAACATGTATCTCCTTCTTGGCACGATTTTCTCGTTCGCAAATGATGAACTGGGGTGAGATGCTTCCAATTGATAGAGCAGGTGAAGAAAACAATGATGCCTTGACTACCCTTTACGTGCATATTTTCTCCGACTCGTGGATGAGTGACTATAACCTTTACGAACCTGATCCTCTCTGGTCCCTTCATACTCACCATTCTCAGGCTGGTCACCGGTTACCAAGAAACGTTAGAGCATAAGAAGGTCTTTGTGGATTTTCTACTTTCTAAATGGAATTAAATTTTACTCGCATTTGGTATTATTAACATGATGACTTGTGTGCTCATTTCCTGCATTTTAAATGTTTGACCGGAAACTGAAAAAAATTGTTTGACCTAGTCATTGAAAAGTTGAACTATGCGGCCATGCGACTATGATTTTTAGCAAATTCTTCTTGTAATGCTACGATTCAAGTTCATAATATTCATGAATTCACATGGTCGAACTCCATTTATTCTCTAATTTTGAAGTAAGGTTCTTAGATTCTCTTGTGCAGCTGCTTTCTCATGCCACATGTAAACCCAATCAGTTTGACATGATTTTTTTCGCTAATGATTAATTACCATCGATGGATGAAGACACCTTGATCCCTAAGAGTCTAAAGGAATTGTAGGCATTACCCCTTAAAATTTTTCAGGTAATTCCGAAGGACGCTGCAAGAAGAGCTCATCAATGAGATGCAAGAATCAATTCCCTCTCATATTCATAATCTCTCTAGCACATGTTCGAATCCAATTTTCACCACCGAAAAACACTGATTGCTAACACTCATTTCGCTTATCCATCATGCAATGTCAAAATGATCTATGCTTCTGTTGCTGCCATTATCTCGCACTACCTGAATTATAGACGTCTAATGTAGAGACTCAAATCCAATGATATTGAGGTCATAAGTATCAAATTTTTTCTTTGAACCACCCTGCATTTGGCTGTTTAGAGGAGGTAACTAATGCTCGGGCTTCCTGCAGGACTCTGCAGGTACTTTCACTAATTTGTTCATTATCATGTGAGTTTTCCGTAGATTGTGCCACATCTGCTAGAACACTCAAAAATTCTTTGGCAGTTGTTTCTGATTGTTTTATGTTTCTAGATTCATAGATTTGGTAACAATACGAGTCATCTTGGCAAAGGCGATGCAGTGAATCACTGGAAGCTTCATCATGTTGCTTCATTTTTTAGATATGATGCTTCATATGTTGCCTTTGCACAGTAGCATAATCGAAAACAAAAATGTAATCTTAAAACATTTTTTTTGGCACAACAACAACGTGGCGGAGAGGATTCGACCTTTTCCTTAGGCATGTAATCACCCGAGCACACATCGACTCCTCTTGTCTCTTCTAGGTAGGGTGGGTAGACATCTGTGGAGCTTTTGTTTTTATCCATGTCAGTTAAGTGAGCGAGTGCAGAAAATTTCCATGGCAGGAGGCGTTAAGAAATTTTCCTCACACCAGTGGATTTTCATTACAATGTGTCCTCATTGGTACTAACAATTTGAAGGCCTTTCTTCCAGGGTTGGCGTTGAAATGGCTATTGTGCATGGCCACCTTTTCTATGCTTACGGTGAACTTCCCACTTGGATTCTTAATACCTTGGTTGCGCTTGAGCATATTTTCTAACATGCACCTTTGATGTGAACCGAAAACAGAGAGATGCCTTTCAACTCCTTCATCATTTTCATCCTCATGCATTTCTTTGAAGTGTGTTGGCCCTTTATGGTAGTTACCGTGAAAATTCTAAGGATTTTTAGAGCGCTAATATAGTCTATAATTTGCGGAATTAACCCTCTATCCATATTAAACATTAATCATGATGCATGTCAAAACATCGCTGCATGTTGGGGAGGATATCCTCGTGTAATATTAAAAAATCCCTTGAAGAGCTTGTGTAGCCTGCACGAACAGTTGGAATCCTCATCTTATAGAGTATCTTAATGGTGTTTTGTCAATGGATCCTTGATGAAACTGTTACGTCGCCCACTGTATACTGATGGCATATTTGACCCATTTCCTGAAAGTGGTGGGTCAAGAAAAAGTTAGCTCTCGGTAGTGGTAAGAACACACAAATAACCAAATAAAATAATTCAATCGAGGGGAATCTAATATGTTACAAATTAAATCAATTGTTTGAGCACACTTGAGTTTGGAGACCGGATTAAAACTTATGTTTTCATACAACCATCGACCGTAGTAGACCTTGACACTTCATGATGACACAAGGTAGAAATTCATTCACATAGAAGGCTTCCTTTAAATAACCGAGACCATGCTCTTGGGGGGTGGGGATTAAATGCAAAGCGGGGTGGCTTACATGCATCTAGGGCTGCGTGGGCACAAAGTGGCATGCAGTTCATGCAAACCCTAATGCGCTCGTTGAAGGTTAGAACCTAGCAAGTACTTAGGGGAATAGGATAGGCATTGAATCTCACTGTGATGTCACCCGTAGCCAATGGGAGTGCAACCACAGGAAAGAGGATCATCCTTTTAACAAACTAGGGTTTCTCCCAAACCCTACCATGATTATGGTTTCATAATGCGAGCCAGGCTCGAGACCTCACCTGCCCGAGCCTAGCACCCCATTAATTGGCAATGACTACTAAGGGAACATATCTTTGAATCCGCGAAGGGACTCTCAATGCTTCTTTGAAGCAGTAAACCTCCAAACCCTAGTGCGTATATGAGATATCAAGACAAGCGGGTGCCATGACAGGGTTTGGCGGGAATAGGTCACAGGGGTGTCACTGACTAAAGGCCGGGTCAAAACCCTAATGGCTGATCAAGCAGAGGGGGACCTGAAATTTTGAAAATACCCAAAATTTTGGGTGGTGTTGTAGCGGCTACAATAGGTTCATAACCCTATACATAAATATGTTAGTAATGTAAAGAAAATTTCAAAAGAAATGATGATCTCACCTTTTGTACGAAGAAATAATTGTAACAAATATTGTCGTATATGACATACCTTGATTTGTTCTTTAAAGAACCTTGTAGGAAATCAATTCTTGAAGGGATTCCTTTGCACCTTTCATGATTCAAGTCTTTCCTTTGAAGTCTCCTCCACAAACTTTGTATATTCTACAAGGTTTCCTACCAAGGAAAATATAAAAGGTTAGTAACATATAATATAAACAAATCTTGATATGAGAGGGAAACAAAACATAAAAGAGGAAACAAGGAAAAATATACTTATATTTTGGTAAAATGGTGAAGGATCCCTCTTAATCTAGTCTTTCTGAGGGATACATACAACTTATAATTCAAAAATTTTCTAACAAGATATGTTAGACCTACAAACTTTAGAAATCAAAACATAGAAAAATGCAAAAATTGAGATAGAAGGATATGTGAGGGATAGTATTCCCTAAGAGTCTTTGGAAAATAGATATTTGACATTAGATTCTTCAATCTTGTTTCTTTTAGGTGGATATTCATCAAAAAAATTCACATATTCTCTTTCTCTTTTCTTATTCCTTGGATATTTAGGGCAATGAATCATCTTGTGACAATTGTAGCATTCAATCTTGGATAGGTCAATTTTATTTCTTGGTCCTTTGAACCTTTTGAATGTTCCCTTTTTATTGTGATGAGCAGAATATGCATTAGAGGTGTTGTCTTCTTCATCATACTTCTTTTTGTTTACTAATGATATGTGGGATTCTTCTTGACTACATGCATCCCACATTTGTTCGAAGGTTGGAGTATCCTTCCAACTGCTAATTCCTGATGCAAAAGCACTCCAAGATTTTAGTAGACCTAGAAGAGTAGCAATTACGACTTCTTTTTCTGGTACAACCTCATCTATTGTTGGGATTTAATCTCTTATTCTAGATATCCTTACAAAATATGATGACACAATATTGTCTCTTGTCATCCTTATTGTCCTTATTTCATTCTTGAGGCTAACTATCTAACCAATGTTATTGATGGTGAATAACTTGGAAAGAGCTTCACACATTTTTTGAGTGGAGTCTAAGTTGGATATGTATGGAATTAGGTTGTCATTTAATCCATCTACTACCAGATTCATGGACAAGATTTTGGTTTCTATGAACTTCTCTTTTCCTGCATAATCTGTAGACTTCTTGAATTTTCCTTGAACAAGGTCCAGGAATTTTTGCTTAACAAGGATAAGATCTATCCTCTTTTTCCATTCCCTGTAGTTGGAGGCTCCTTCTAGCTTGTTTTCTCCCTTAATTGTAGTTGAAATGGTTCCTATAGATAGTATACTTCTCTTCTTATATAATCCTTTTCCTTAATGAACTTCCTTTGATCCATTTTTCTTCAATACATCTACAAGTTGTGTTCTTGATGCAGGAGCATCAAGCAAAATTTTCATTATTTATTTGTATGATTTAGGGGGTGATGTTTTTTTAATTATTTTATAAATTATGTACATTTTAAAAAATAAATTGAGAGAAAAATCTGAGTGTGAGATTTATTGTAAATATTCTCTTAATTAATTGAGAATATGAGTGGAGTTGGATATATATTTTAGGGATTAGAAATTCCTTAAATGGAACTTAGTTGAGCCAAAAAAGGGATAAATCTATTTTAGAGTTTGGTTGAGATATTTGGGGAGGAAATCATGGATTGAAATTAATCCACAACTATGTATAAATATGAGGTTTGTGTGAGGATGAAAGGGGACAGAGGGAGATATAGAGAGAAATGGTGTGAGAGTTTATGTAAAGGGCGAGAGCCGAGAGGCCCACAAATGTAATATTCGAGCAAAATGGTTTGAATCTGAATTTATTATGTTATTATATACCAATATTTTTTTGTGTTGGCTCTCTCTTCTTTATGTATATTTTGAGCTGAATTAAATGTGGTTTTAGGGAATAATTTGATGAGGATTTTCATGAAAAAGGAAATACACACCCTTCTATGCGTTCTAATTTGATTTATGCAGAATATTTGCATCATTTTTGGTATCAGAGCCTTGGGTTTGTAATCGTGTTTGCAATTTTTGATTGTGGTGTGTGATGGGAGCCAACTCTGTTTAGTGAAAAATCGATGGAGCTGTATTAAATCTGAGCAGCGTGGAGACCTGTGTATGACAGAAACCAATATCGATTGGTAAGCTTGACCTCGGAAACCCTCAGATTGTGCGTAGGCATGACTTCAACATGAAAGCTGGAATCGAACAGCGTAGAGTGGAAATCATATGTTATGGACTGAAATAGTAGGGACGCAATGGAATGTTGAACGCATACATGAGTAACTACTAAAGTGTGTTTTGTGTGACAATTTATGTGTGTTGTGCGAGTCGTTTTCTTGCTGTCAAATAAATCCATGGCAGAACTGATCAGCCTCTAGTAAAAGAAGAAATTGCAGTGGGTAGTGTGGTGGCGGAAGTTGACTACTACGGGCTTGCCAACAGATCTGCAAGAGGAGGATCTCCCACCTCTAGAATCGAAGTCTATAAATTCTGCATTGCTGATGGTTGTGTGGGATCCAACATTCTAGCGGGACTAGACGATGCTGTGAACGATGGAGTGGATGTGATATCCATCTCACTTGGAGCCTCTTCGATCTTTGAAGTAGAAATCCTCTCTGACCCAATAGCGATAGGATCATTTCACGCGGCCTAGAAAGGAATAGTGGTTGTATGCTCCGTGGGAAATGACAGTCCTACCTCCAGCACTGTCGTGAATGATGCCCCTAGATTTTGACGGTCGCTGCCATGTCGATCGACAGGGATTTCCAATCAAACATAGTTTTGGGTAATGGGACAATATTCAAGGAAGGAGCCATAAATTTTTATAACATTACCCATTCGGAGCTGCTTCCTATTGTCAATGCAGAGGACATCAAGTCAGAGAATAGCACCGCTAGTGATGCAAGTAATTGTGACACTCAATCTTTGGATCCGACAAAAGAAAGAGGTAAAATCGTGGTATGTTCAAACGACGGTTTCGTCTCAACAGATATGAAGCAAGATACAGTCCAGAGCACAGGAGGCAGAAGGTTGGTTCTCATCAACAATTTCTCAAGATCTGTAGCTTTCGATTATGGCTTGTTTCCCTTAACTGTAGTCAGTGATGAGATGGAGCCCGAAGATAATTGTTGATATTTCAGAACCTGCAAGTCGTGTGGGATGTCAGTGAACAACGAAAGTGTCAACTGAATGCTACATTGCTAAGTAGAAGCAACGAGAGTGTAGTGAGTTTCCAGACCTGGTTTAAAATACTGAGGATCTGCATTCTTTCTTAGATTCTTGGGAATAAGGAACCTCTACGACATTAGTCTTGATTTTTTCGGTCCTGCAATGGAGTAGTTTTTTCTTATTTTTGTCTTCAGTATAAATTATTTCTTGCGCATGATCGGCATCAGTTCAGCAAGCAAGAATATTTGGATCTCTAAGCATTTATTTGGCAAGGTAGAAGACCTCGAGTTTCTGAGGTAAACCATCCCTTGTTTGGCAAGCTAATAGTATATATTTCTGAGCTTGATTGTGTTGGGTTTGGTAGGCCGAGAGCCTCTTACTAATAGAATTTAGAAGCCTTCCCTCAGAGCTTGAATAGAAGACTATTTAGTGAGGTCGAGGTCAGTTATCATTTGAGGGTTGAAGTTGTCTTTATCCAAGGACGAGAGTCTCACTCAATTGCAGATCATTATCCTCAGGATCTGAATCACACATTATAAAAAGGAAGCTGAGTTTGATTGATTTTCTGGAGTAACAAGGCTACATTTATTCTACAGTTTTAGCTTGACATTTTTTTTTGTTGCATAATGTCCACCAAGTAAGGAGAAAGAAATCATGGGTCATCAAAGGAAAATTAAACAGTTCCGGGGAGTGAAATTGCAAAGAAAAGGTTTATTAGATAACCTTGAAGGGCATGTGAGGTATGAAAATTCATTTCCAAAAGGTATTTTAAATGTTGAAAATTAAATGATTTATTTTATTTTCATTATAAAATAAATCTTGGGAAAGGTGGATTGCATTTCGATTTAAAGGCTTAAGTATCATGTGAGTAATGGGAGATGATATAATTAGTGAATTATGATATTATCATAACGATGGAGTATGAGAGAAAATTGATGGAGTGAAGATTTTACATCATGAAAATGTATTAAGGGTGGATGTTCATTGGTATATTGTATAACTTGAATTAGAGTCAAAATATCCATTATTGTAATTATTGGGTCAAGCTTGGAAGTCAAATCAGATGTTAAGGTTAAATGAAAATTTGGATAGCTCGAGTCAAGTTAAACCATTGAGTTATCGTACAAGAGGGTGTATTTTTCATCCAAGATGAAGAGTGATGTCAAGTCTGGAGTCAAAGAGTCATAAGCCAAGTCAAAGGTTTGAATGTAATTGGGTGCATAATCGGTGGAGCCTGACACCCAAAGAGTTTGGTCATTATAACACATGAAATACTGCAATTGTTGTTTTGCAACAAAGAGGAGTAAGATAGTTACCATAAATGAATCCAAGACAGAGAACTGAAAGATACCAAGCACCAGAAAAGAGCTTGCATTGTTGGATGGAAAGTAGGAAGGCTTGCTGAAAAGGGGATTGAATGAAATCCATAAGTGAACATATGAAGTTCCCAAAGGAGGAGAAGATGACTGTTGATATTAATTTCAGAGGTTCTGAGGAAGACCACAACAAAATAAAGAAGAAGGAAGATGCCAAGGCAAATGACATATGGAAGTAGTTGACTGATGAAGAATATGAGAGGGAGAAGGCTGAGATAGCATTTTACCTTGAGTTATTGATGGAATTGTTGCAGAGAAATAAGAAGGACCAAAGACATGGTTGGACCATGAGGAAGAAATTGAAATGGTAGAGACTACAAGAAAAGAGGGATCAACAGGCAAACATACAGTTGACAGAAGAGCTGAGGAAGCTCGAGCAGATGATGAGTGTGCAATTGAGATTTGAAGAACTCAGAGAGGTTGAGTTGAAAATGGAAGTTTCCATTTGTGGCCCAAAATAGGGTAAAATTATGGGTGAAGAGATCAATGAGAAATATCTCATGGACTGTTGGAATAGTTCAGAAGAATTGGAAGACATGTTGAAAAGAGAAGCAGATGAGGTTATGAAGCCTTGTATTTTTAAATCTCAAAGTTTGTGTATGTTTGCAGGATGTGCAAAATATTATGGACAATCCGGTGAAACTGTCACAGAGATGAATGAAACTCTTGAGGTGAAGTATGATGGATAATTCCTTTCATAGAAGGAAGGTATTGATTTCTTGCAACAGAAAGAATTCATAGATGAATTCCTGTTTGGTGTGAGACAACCAGTTGAAGCTGTTATGGAGCAGAAGCATAATGAAAATGCCGAAGTGATATTCCAAGGAGGTAAACAAATGAATTTGTTTAATGAAATTGATGAAATAATTTTACAATGTGATGATACAGAAAATAGGATGAGCCAGGAGGATTGCCAGAAGAAGAATGAAACTAAGAATGAAGGTTGTGATGAAATGCTGGCAATATTTTACATGGAAATAGAATTCTTGGAAAGATGGCTCAAGGAACCTGAGGGAGAAGTGAAGCTTGCAGAACCTGATACAAAAGAGATTGCAGTTGTCGTGCATGATAGGGATGAAATGTTTCTAACATTTATAGGGTTGAGTGAATGTTATAACTTTTCAAATAATAATGTGGTTGTAGATACAGAAGGAAACATTAATAAATATAATGTTGAAATCAAATAAATTGAGCAAAAAGTATTTTGAGATGAGATGAAATATCAGGAGCAGCAAGAAAGTTATGTCCTTAGAGACATAAAGGAAACATAAGTATTGAACTAGCAAGATAAAGATGAAAGCAGCCAGCAATTCAAAACAGGATCTACTGAAATCTAGAAGGTCTATGATGGGATATTGGTGCTTGAAGCATCAAAAGAGGCCGAAAGGTATTATCTTTTTAAAACTAATAATTTGTTGATGAATGCAGGTACAACACTGGATGAGAAATTTGTTACTATAAGGGAAATCAATGACTATAGTTGTAATCAAGGAGAACTTCTTGATTATTCTTCATTTCAGAAAGTCGAGTGTTCAGTGTAGTTGGAGACGGAAGCATCAAACAAAGAGGAATTACTCTGAGAAATTGGCAAAAGAAATTGTTGGAGAGGCTAATGGAATCCGATTGATAGAATGAGTAATGTTGATGTACAACCACTTCAAGGTTTTTTCAGAGTTTGGAGACTAGAAGAATGGGTATCAGTGATTCTACACAAGTCTGTAATTCCCGAAATAAAGATGATGTGGTATGGAAAATCGAAAGTTACATTCAATAGTATTATGAAAATACTATTATGGAAATTATGTGAAAATTTACAAAATGGAGTTGATACTTTAAAAGACCAGCGACAAAATAGAGTTTGGAATCCTAGAGGGACCAAGTTATTGAGACTTGTGGTTGTCACATTATTACGGAAAAGTGACAGACCTCATAGACATGAGTCTATGGAAACTTCTCTACATGGGGAGTCTGATGCAGGAGCATCGAGAAAAATTTTCATTATTTATTTGTGTGATTTAGGGGGTGATGTTTTTTTAATTATTTTATAAAATATGTACATTTAAAAAAATAAATTGAGAGAAAAATATGAGTGTGACATTTATTGTAAATATTCTCTTAATTAATTGAGAATATGAGTGGAGTTGGATAGATATTTTAGGGATTAAAAATTCCTTAAATGGAACTTTGTTGAGCCAAAAAAGGGATAAATCTATTTTAGAGTTTGGTTGAGATATTTGGGGAGGAAATCATGGATTGGAATCAATCCACAATTATGTATAAATATGAGGTTTGTGTGAGGATGAAAGGAGACAGAGGGAGATATAGAGAGAAATGGTGTGAGAGTTTATGTAAAGGGCGAGAGCCGAGAGGCCCACAAATGTAATATTCGAGCAAAATGGTTTGAATATGAATTTCTTGTGTTATTATATACCAATATTTTGTTTGCGTTGGCTCTCTCTTCTTTATGTATATTTTGAGCTGAATTAAATGTGGTTTTAGGGAAGAATTTGATGAGGATTTTCATGAAAAAGGAAATACGCACCCTTCTATGCGCTCTACTCTGATTTGTGTAGAATCTTTGCATCACTTTTCCTTCCTTCTTCACCTTAGCTCTGATACCATGTTAGAAAATTGGAAAGGCAAAAAGATTTTCTTATGTTGATAATTATTTTTGATATGTTTGTGTTCTTATTAAATTTATTGTGTTTTTCTTTTATATTTGTTTTCACTAATAAATAATCAAATAAAAACATGAATATCAGGGACACCAGATATAGGCACTCAACCAGGGCTAAAACCCCTCTATTGGGGAAAACCCAGGAAAACTCTTTCACTATAAAATTCAAATTGAGATAGACCAAGACCCTAGAAAAAAATACCTTCCTTCTCCACAAAGTTATCTCTTCCTTCCAATAGATGATCTCTCCCAGAGTCACCAAGTCTCTGCTTCTCGAATGTAACTTCAACCCAAAATTTTGACCCCCAACTTCATAAATTCAATCCCTAGCTTCAGGACTATAGTTTCAGTCTTTCCAACAGCTCAGTAGCTTCACATGTGTGTGTGAGAGAGATAAAATGTTGACTTCTTGTGCTTGGAAAGGACCTCCTTCTCCTTTTCTAGCCCTTTCCTCATTATCCCTTTAATTTCACACTTTTTATTGTATCAAAAATTGTGGATCAAACTTGTTGAGTGAGTGCTCCAAATTAGGTCGAGTTGTTTCCTTTATATAGGATATTTTTCCCTCAATTAGGCCAAATTCTTCAGTTTGAGGCCGACTTGGTGGAGGAGGCCTAGAAGACCTAATTTACATGAAAATAAATTTGTTTCTTGATTGACAATTCCCAAGAAGGGTCTATTACATTATGACATGGACAAGGACACTTGACACAAACCCTAGAAGCCTGTAATGGAGGCTTCAACCTATCAAACATTGACCCAAGCATGAAACCCATGCTTTAATAAGTCAATTTCATTTATAGTAAAATTTGTTTTTCTTTCTTTTGACAAATACATTACATCATTACTCAAAAACAATTATGAAGACTGGCACTAGTTACATTTTTCAACAAAAGTTGACCTAGATTGGGGAAATTTGACCTTGTGGAAGTAGTATAAATAGAAGAGCATATTGACCTATTTCAAATCCATCATCCACAAGTTTGATCTGCATTACAAGAGTAATAAGAAGGAGAGTGAATTTAAGGAGAAGGAAGAAAAAATCAAGGAAATACCAAATCGAAGTTTTTGGGGCATCTCTCTCTCACATGTGCGAGTTTTATAGGGTTTTTGGGCAAGTTGTAGGGGCCTAAATTTTTGCAGTAGTTTCAGGTCCAAAATTCTAAGTTGCAAGGCGTCGATATTCAATATTGATGCAATTTTGAAGGGTTTGACTATTGTTGATTGGAGCAAGAACTGTCTACTTGAAATGAGAATTTAATTTGTGATTGGAGCAAGATTTTTCTACTTGAAAGGAGCGTTGAATTTGTGATTGGAGGAAGTTTTTGTCTTGTTCAAATGTTGCTAGATTGTCTCACTTTGACTTGATTCTATAATTGAAGAAGAGTTGAATGGGTTTTCCCCTTGAAGAGGGGCCTTTCCCTAGTCGAGTACCTACATCTGTTGTCTCTTATTCTTGTGATCTTCATGCATTTTTGATTTGGTAATTTCTTAATGAAATATATTATAATATAGAATTAAAAGGATCCAACACATATCACAAGTAATTATGAAGAAAAGAGAAATCAAGCCCTAATAACTACATGCATTGATTTCTCAACATGGTATCTTAGCTAAGGTGAAGGGATGACTATTTGAATATCACTTTGTTGGATATCATTTGAAGGAATGAAAGCACACTTCAAAGGAATATCTCTCTAAACAATGGCAAGATATTTGAATATGGGACTCAAAACCCTTAAATATCTCTTAAAATTTGCAAGAATATTTGGTGCTAAGATCATCTACAATTGTCTAGGAGAATCAAAAGTGGAGTAACAACACTTACAGGTACATTTGATCATGACAATGTATGGATCATTGATAGTGGAGCCTCAAGACATATGGTAGGAGAAAGTGGAAAACTACAAACTTTATCAAAATGATCATCATCTCATTCAGTGGAGCTTGGAGATAACAATAAATATGTAGTCAAAGGTCTTGGATCTACCTCGCTGAGACTAAAATATGGTGGAAAAATTCATCTCAATGACACCCTCTATGTTTCATGTTTGAAAAATAATTTACTTTCTATTTCTTGTCTAGAAGATAAAGGAGATACAATTTCCTTTGTAGATGGAAAAGTTATTGTTTGGGGAAACTATTATAGTATTGAGAATGCAAGCGTTATTGGGATCCATAAAGGAAGGTTGTATATACTTTAGCACATTCTCCTCAAGCTCTTGTTCACATGAATATTAGCCCCTTTGAACTTTGGCATAGAAGATATGGGCACCTTCATTACAAAAAATTACCCCCTCTAAGTAAAATGGTAAAATGAATCCCAAACTTAAAGGATGATCATGAAGGAGTATGTAAGGGATGTGCTTTGGGGAAGAATACTAGGAAACCACTTTCAAGAAATGAATCCAGGTCTAAATAAGTATTATACCTCATTCATTTTGATGTGTGTGTACCAATGGTATATAAATTTGTTTGAGGCCATATAATCAATGACGGTCATGTGTGTCTTCTTATGGTGTGGAACAATGGTAGTATACTTTGTGACCTTCATTGATGATCATTCAAATAGATTTATCTACCAATGGAACTGCACACAAATTTTTCTACCAATGGAACTTGGATTTATCTTCTCAAAACTAAGGATGAAGTCTTTAAAAAATTCAAGGATTTCATTCATTTTGATGTGGGTGTACCAATGGTAGATAAATTTGTTTTAGGCCATATCATCAATGAAGGTCATGTGTGTCTTCCTATATGTGTGGAAAAATGGTAGTATACTTTGTGACCTTCATTGATGATCATTAAAATAGATTTATCCACCAATGTACCTTGGATTTATCTTCTCAAAACTAAGGATGAAGTCTTTGAAAAATTCAAGGATTTAAAATCAGAGGTGGAGAACTTGACAGAAAGGAAGATAAATAATCTTAGATATGAAAATGGTGGTGACTATACATCTAAGGAGCTCATAAAATTTTGCAAGGAATCAAGCATTAAGAGGGAGCTCATAATACCCTATAATTCCAAACAAAATGCAGTAGCAAAAAGAAAGAATAGGGCCATTGAAGAATTCATTAGTACAATGATATTTGATCAATACCTTCCAAAATTCTTATGGGGAGAAGAAGAAATTACAATAATATACATACGAAATATAATTCCTCATATAATCCTTGAGAATATGACACTAAAGGAAGCATTCTCAGGAAAGAAGCCATGTGTAGATCATCTCTGCATTTTTGGATACCCTGCCTACATTCACATTCCTAAGGATAAAAGAAAGAAGTTGGACTCTACTAGTTTAAAGGGTATATTTTTTGGATATAAAATTTCATCAAAGGCTTATAGAATCTACATAAAATAAGGTCGTCGAATTAAAGTTAGCAGAGATGTAATATTTGATGAAAAATTTACATACATTAAGTCGAAATATATCCCCGTTGAATATGATGAAGAATATATCTTGAACTCTTTGAAGAAGAAGAGAAACATGAAAAAGAACCTACAAATAAAGAAGAAGAAGGACCAAGTGAACCCATTCAACCTACAATCATTCTCGAAGTAAAGAAGAGGCCAAATTGGTTAAAAGATACACTTGAAGATGTCGAAGGACATGGAGAAACAAAAGATACTTTTAGACAAAGAAAGAAACCAAAAAGGTACTCTGGATATATATGTAAAAAATAATTGAAGAAGAAACAACCACATTTTATCAATCCACTCATCATGATGAATGGAAGAAAGCCATGCAAGAAGAATATCAATAAATCATGAATAATGAGGTTTGGGAAATTTTTCCTAGACCTAGTGAAAAGTCTGTTGTCACATCTAAATTGTTCTACAAAAGAAAACAAGAATTTGATGGGAGCATAGATAAATACACATAAATATTTGTAGTGAAGGGTTTCTCTCAAAAGGAATATGTGTAATATGAAGAAACGTTTGCTACTACAACCATGTACACTATTATTAGATCCTTGATTTCTTTAGCAACTACTATGGGATGGAACATCCACCAGATGGATGTCAATTTTTTTTTATTTAATGGAACCATAGATGAAGAAGTGTAAATTGAACAACTAGAAGGTTTTGAGATACATAACATGGAATCTCATGTTTTCAAGTTGAAGAAAGATATATATGGCTTGAAACACACACCTAGAGCTTGGTATGTTAGAATGGATGTGTATCTTTTAAAGAATGTATTTTTCAAAAGCTCTGTAGACCCAAATATCTACATCGAAGTAGTAAAGAATGAAAATATCATTATTCTATTATATGTGGATGATTAACTCATTACAGGCATAGGGCATAGAATTCAAGAATGCAAAAATATGTTGGCAACATGATTTGAAATGAAAGATCTAGGACTTAGGCATTACTATTTGGGCCTGGAAGTTTGGCAGAAACCCAAAGAAATATTTCTTGGTCAAGGAAAGTATATCATCGAGATTCTACAAAATTTTGGTATGATGGTTTCCAAGCCTATGAAAACTCTAGTGATAACCAATTTAAAGAAATTGAGAAGTTCAAATTCTAGCCTCGTTGATCCTATACGTTATCGACGGCTAGTTGGATCATTGATGTATTTGGTGAATACTAGACTCGATATATTTTATGCAGTGAATGTTCTAACTCAATTTTAGTTGGAGCCACGCCATGATCATTGGATAGTTGCCAAAAATATTTTGAGGTATTTGTGTGGGAATATTCATCACTGTCTAAAGTATGATGGAGATCAAACTAATAGGTTTCACTGATTCATATTGGGGTGGCAGTGAGAAGGATGGAAGAAGCACTAATGGTGGTTGTTTTAATATGGGATCTGCTATGATTTATTGGATAAGATTTATTTTCTTTTAGTAATGTTGAGGCTGAATATGTTGTTGCTTGTGAAGTTGGAAAAGAAGCAGTTTGGTTAAGGAAACTTCTATTAGATTTTATTAGAGGGCTATTGGATCCCATAGTTATAAATTGTGATAATCAAATCAACATTAAGACGTCTAAGGACCTCATGTTCCATGCCAGAACTAAGCTTATTAACAATAATTCTCACTATATTAGAAGTTTGGTTCAATATGGGGTCATGAAGCTACAGTAGGTGCCAACAAATGAACAAGTCGATGATGTGTTAATGAAATATCTTCCCAAAAATAAGTTATTTTATTTTAGGATAATGTTTGGATTAGTGGATATCTCTGATTTGGTTGAGGGGAAGAGATGAAGAACCATAAAACCGCCCGTATGTTGGTACTTGGGAGGACATCGAAGCCTGGTTAATATTGAGATCTTAGTTGATGTCTAGATCCTAGAGGTAGGGTATTGTGTGGAGCTTTGGTTCAGTGTTGATACTTGGATCCCTGTAAGGGTTGGTGACAAGGCACAAATGCCTATATGGTATATATATCCTATTGAATGGATACTAGTGTTGTAGCCTGATGGTACCTATAGTAGAAATTTCCTAGATGACACCTTATTCCTTGTTGGGAGGATACCTTGCCAGTGAGGGTATCCAAAGAATTGCATATGTTGTAACTCTTCTATGAAAAAAGTTGATTTGAGTAAATCCTTGTACCTTTTTGTACTATTATTAATACCTCCCTAGTTACGAGGGAGCGTTGAAAATTTAACTATTTCCGGTCTTCATAATTTTTATTGTACTTTGTCATTATGTATGATAAAATTGAAAAAGAAGAAAATTAAAATTATTCATTAGGTCAAAGTCTCCATTATAGGCTTATAGGGTTTCTCTTGAGTCTTAAGAGTCATTGTCACATTTATTATACCCTTCTTGGGATTTTTTATCATGTAAAGAAAATTATTTTTGAGTCAAAATAGTCATTTGCCACCTCCTCACCAAGTTGATCTTGCCTTGAAGAAGTCAACCCTGATTGGGGAAATTCCACCCTGTGGAAGAAGTGAAATAGAAGAGGAGCTAGACCTATTTGGAATACATCATACACAAGTTGATCTGCAGTACAAGAGCAAGAAAAATGAGAGCAAAGTCAAGGAGGAGGAGAACAAATCAAGGAAAGACCAAATAAAAGTTTTGTAACAACCCCAGGTTAAAAACTTAATGTAATAACCAAGGTAATGAGACACTTATTCCAAGTTTAATTTTGGGAAAAAAATCCTAGTGAGGGTGTTCTTTTGGTTTATTATGGTTAAGATGAAATTGGCAAAGGAAATGGAAAAGGCTTTGCAAAGGAAAAATGGCATTAAGTGGAATTTTATTTATTGAGTAATGGAAATTAGGAGAAAAGGAAGGTGAAGGGTCATAGGTTGCATGTGAGGAGGAAAATGAAGAAAAAAATAATGGAAATTGAAGAAAATAGAGGCCTCACTAATAAAAATGATTTTGAGGAGTATTTTGTAGCTTTTTCTCAGTTCAGTTTTGGATCTCTCTCTCTCTCTCACACACTCTTGGACACTTAGAGAATTATAACATTTGGTCAAGAAAATAAACATAATAAAAAATAAGGCAAAGGGAAGCAAAGATCAAGAAAGGAAGAGAAGAATCAAGCGGTTACAGTGGGATTACATGTAGGTATCAATTTGCATATGTGATTTCCTTACTAGATTTGGCATGCATGGTACATGCAGTTGTGTATGCGGTTCTCTTGCTGTCATTGGCATGGGTTTCACCAGGTGTGACAATGATGTTTCAGCCTTACCTTTCCATTTATGTATAACCATGATGTGATGGGGTTCTCTCATTTTTGTTGAGTTGTATTTTCGGATGGTTTTGAAACTAAGTGGGGTGGTCTCTAGATCCCTGGATCGGTGAAGGTGGGATTGCAATAAATCTAGATTGTGTGCACCTTGGTGGGCATAGGAATCCTCAACCAGTGAATGATGGGATATAAGATAAATCCTGGAGGCATACGCCCTCGATAAGGCCTAGGAATCCTCGATCGGTGAATGGCAGGATATACGGTAAAGCCTAGAGGGTGGAGTCTTGATTAGGCCTTGGAATCCTTGATCGATGAATGACGGGACATATGGTAAATTCGAGAGGTGTATGCCCTCAATTAGGCCTAGGAATACTCTACTAGTGAATGGTGAGATATAAGGTAAAGCCTACAGACTAGGATACAGAGAAATTCCTCATAGTGTAGGTGGAGATATCCAGAGGTATCCATGCCTGTGTAGGCCTAGTGATCTCTGAACCGATATATGGTGGGTTGCAGTAAAGCCTGGTATTGCATGTTTATGGTTTGGGCCCAGGAATCCCTTGGTGGATTGTGGTAAAGCTTGAGGAAACCTGGATTTTTTGCTGTTGTGAGTCCCACATTCATGCGTGGAATATGGCATAGGGGTGATGGGATAAAATAAATATTTGGTTCAACCTAATATATGGTTGGGTGGTTCTTGGAAGTCCCAGACTTGGTTGGCTTATGCAGTCATTATTAAGAGCTCCTTCTTCTTGGTATTTCATGTGTAAATGTAATTTTTCATATGTGGTTTTTATGGCTGATATATCCTTATTATTTTTGTTGGTTATATGTTGGTTATGAGTTTGTTTTATGATAGACTCTATGTATGGCTCTTATCATGTTTTGATTAGAAAATGAATGAACAGTGAATCTATGACCTAATAGATGATAAGGAAACTATTGTGATAAGGAATTAATGCTTCTTGACAATTCTCAGATAAGTATGAGACTCCTATGCTCATATATGTTGTTATGAACTATAAATTACATATTTGTGACATGTTTAACGAAATTCCCATCATGGCTAGTAGGGGTACGGTCAATTCATTGATTAAATGTTTGTATGAGTAGATTTATTTCATGTTTATGTATCATTTCTGAAAGTTTCACGAAGTTCTAGGCAGTGGTATGAGACCTAGCCCTAAAAAAGTGGCTCATAATCCAAGGTCGCTAGCTTAGAACCTGCCTGAAAAAGGCCACGGTCGCTGGCATGCCTTGATGTGGGAGCGACTAGAAGGCCTTAGTTGCATGCATGGATTGTCATAGGAGTGACTGAGGGTCCACATCAGTAAAACATTTCAAGAAATTTCAACCTAAAAGTGGCCTTCTAAGGAAAAATAATAAAATAATAGTTAAAATAATAAAATGAGAGATAAAATTTTGGAGGGAAAAGAAGAAAACTACTTTTTTAATTGTATTTTTGGCTTATCTCCTTAGAGTTTTACTAAAATTTCAAGTGTAGACACTCATTGAATGTGGAATTAAATTATGCATCTAAATAGTACCCATCATGCATACTTTTGAGGAGACCCACAATGATTAAAATTGAAGATACATCTAAAAAGCGTGTTCAATAAGTTTTTTTAATGTATATTTAATTTTATCAATGTGGGTATTCTCAAAAGTATTCATGATGGATACTTGTTGGATGCAAAATTAAATTCTGCATCCAACGAGTGTCTACCCTTGAAATTTGAGTAAACCTATAGGGAAATAAGAAAAAAATACAATTAAGAAAGTAGTTTTTCTTCTTTTCCCTCCAAAATATTTACATGTACCTCTTTTTAAATTTAAAGGATGTTGATTGGTTTACTTATTATGACATGGAAATTACATGAAAATTTAATGGGCGCTTTTAGGTTTAAATTTCCTTTAATGTGACAAGTTGTTTTAATGATTGAGCACCTGGAAGGGTTGGTTTCCCGCTGAAGGGTCTGTAGCTCCCGACGAAGGTTAGATTGGTTACATTTTGTCAATTACACTTCCTTAAATATATATGGGGATTTGAATCACATCATATTAGCCTCTCATTGCATGTTTATCCCAGTGGACCAATTAGCTTGGGTAAATGTGGGAGGAAGGTGTTACAGAGTGGTATTAGGGCATGGTTCATCCCTTGGACTGGATGGGTGGTGTGTTGGTCATGAATACATGTCAGTTGCATATTTGTTATTTATGCTTGTGGTATATATGCTTATTGTGTATGCATGGTGGTGGCCATGGTTGCAGTTGTGTCACCATTTGAAATTTGATGGTGTTGATGTTGGATGTGGTCGTCATTAGTGTATCTCGGTTATGCATTGGTTGTGCACATCAGTGTTATATGTTATTATGCATACATTGATGTGGTGATAGTTGTCATGCATGAGGTCATGGTATGTGGTCAGTATGGTCATGAATTGCTAACTGGATAATGGTTGAAATGATGTTTATATGATGATATGATTATATTTATACATGTATTGCGTTAATCTTCTTGATCTTACAGAGGGGATATCCTCCTTTGAACTATACTAATGTATGTTGATTATGTTATGTTTTGGTTTAAGCTGACATGATATACATGTAGGAAAGTGATCAAAATGACTAGCAATATGGTAGACTATAGTTCACGAGATTATCCCTATGGATTAAATGAGCATAATGGTGGTGGGAATTCTTCTGACTTAGCAGACACATTGAGAAGTTTAAAGGAAAAAATAAGAAGTTGCAAGGTAGATAATGACAGGATCATTCAGACACAAGAGAAAAAAGTAGAATTGAATGTTGTAATCCTTTAGAGTTTTTCATAATTGCGTAGAAATGGACCACTTCGGATCAACCATGGGCAGGAGGATAGGAATAATGGGGCATATGGAAGTAGATATCATGGTGGGAATCGGTCGAATAGGGATGACACGATCAGAGATGGCAGACTCCTGGATACTCGAGATAGGAGAGGTGATGGACATGGATTATTTTCTAGTTCTGGTTTTGACAGGTATCATGATCATCATCGTTAATATTTACAGGAGGAGTGACATGGGATATTTTCCAAATGATTTCAAGAACGCTAAGCCACTTAAATTTTATGGATATTTTAAGAAACCGGAAGATGAAGAGGCATGGTCACTTGGGATGAAGAATTTATTTGAGCTGCATGATTACATAGAGAATATGAAGGCCCGCATAGTTATCTTTAGCCTCAAATGGAAAGCATACATTTGGTGGGAAGACATGAAGCGAGTTAAAGACATCAGGGAAGAATACTTGAGTTGGAATGAATTCAACATACTTTTTAGGAGGAAATATTTGTCAGAGAGGCACTATGATAGTATATCTAAGGAATTATATGAGATAAATATGGGATTGATGACAAATCAAGAGTATAGGACCAAGTTCCTAGAGTTATTGAGGTATGTACTGTATCTTAACAATTAAAAAGCTAAAGTTCAAAGATTTGTTAGTGGATTTCCATTAGAATTTAGAGATTGGATTGAGTATGATGAGCCTCAGCCACTTGAGGAATTCATTGGGAAATTGAAGCATTGTTATGAGTATTTAAAGCGTAAGGTAGAATCTCAATAAGGTTGGTAAGGGAAAGATAAAGCTAAAGGAAAATGACAACTGAAAAGAACAAGACGTCATAATGAAAAAGATAAAGAAAATATTGCACCTTTCAAGAAGTTCAATGTAGTTGGACAGGGACATGGGTCACAACCTAGAGGGCAACAAAATAGAGGTGATGGTAAGGGTCAATTTCAATGTTGGACATTTGGTAAGGAGCACATTAAGAGAGATTGTTCACATAATCATAGTGGTAGGCCTCAGATTTACAGTTCATAGGAAGCACATATAGTTGGGGATGTTGGATAGATCATTCCATAGATTTATGCAGCGTTGGATAATAGGAATGAAGATCACCATCAATCTATTATCGAGATGGACGATAAGCTTTGTGATCAAGTTGTTTCTATTTTGATTGACCTTGTATCTCATTATAGTTATGTTAGCCTTGAATTGGTGGATAAGTGTGGTTTGAATAAATAAGTGCATGAAAAATATTGGTTAGTACAGTTGGCTACATGTAAAAATAAAATAGTTCATCATTGGGTAAAAGCTTGTGCATTTGAATTGAATGGTATGCCTACGTTAGCGCATTTGAATGTACTTCCGTTGTGATCATATAGTATGCTTTTGAGCATGGATTGGTTATATATTCACAGTAATAAGGTGGGATGTTATGAAAAAATTATTGAGTGTTTGGATGACAATGGGGAATAGATGATCTTAAAGGGTAAGAAGAAGGCAACCTCAGTTAGAATTGTGAAAACTATGCAGGAAAATCATAGTTGCAGAAAAGGTGTGTGTTATTTGCAGTGCATATTTCTAGTGATAAAGGTAAGGTTGTTGAGGATGCAGATGTTATATGCCATTTTGTCACATATGGTTAATAGGCCTGTTAACTGGATCAATCAATATCCATCAGCACTTTTTCATCATCCTTGCAAAAAGCCTTTGGCATGCCTCTTCCTAATACCTGAATTTATGTGCTTAACTGCTTCATTTACATGATTTTAATGCCCAACACACATTATTTCATTAGGAGACCATGTTTAGTGCAAGTTTCTCCACTTTTCACCTGCATTGATCATTAGCAGGTTGTCCCTTGCTGGGGGTGCATCGATTCTAGAAATTTGGAAAAAATATAAGAATCCTAAAGCTTCCTCTTCCAGAAGCTTCCATGAGTTGTTTCAACCATCTACCTTGGATAATACCTTCACATCCTATCTAATCCTACCTTGGAGATTTCACCTCTTATCCCTTGATATCATCCTCCCATGAAGAGTGGATCTCAAGCCTAGATTTGTAAATCGATAAGAATTTCTAAACTTCCATCCTCTCCTATATATTTATTTCCATCCACGAGCTAGTGGTTGGATTTTGGAGATTTATTACCCTCATGTTGTTGCCCTGAATATAAGGAGAGTCATCATTCCATGCATTGAGGTTGAATAGAGGTGTACTTTGTGGTAAGGAAGGATAAGTCAATTTGGGGAGTTATCTACATGATCAACTCGTATATTTGGTTGTAACTCTCTCCATTTCAAATAATACAAGGAGTACATTGTTTTCCTATATATGATGTTGTTGTTCACATGTTTCAATGTTTTACTTATCCATTGAATGAAGTGAATAGATAATGCTACATAAATATCGTAGATCTTTGACTACTTGTGTTTTTATGTGCATATTCTAATTATAGTGATCAAAGATAGGATTAGAGTGTACAAGCCTAGAAGAGAGTGAATCTTGCAACGGATTCCAGGTAGGCCTCACCTCATTGTTCAATTACTTTAAGGGAAAATATATATTATTTGTCCTTATGCTGTTCTAGACTAGAACAATAGGTCTAGGGAAGATACTTATGTCCGCAGTCGTATATTCCACATAATAAATCAGTGACTCCACTAGGGAATGAATCATTCCCTTGGTGGTTTCCTTGTCCTTAGTACTTGTTTTTCCTCTTGTTTAGACTTTCATTGTCTCACTCAACCTGAATTGACCTTGGGAAGACATTTAATTGAGCTTAAGTTGCACTTTTTGTGTAAGAACATAACATTTCTTAATAAACGCTCCCTTGGTTTGGAGGCAAAGAATTTCAGTTCACCTTATGCTTGATTGCGTTGTAGTGCACCCCGACCCTCTCTGCACCTACGTTGTAGAGCACTGGTGCACTACCACCACCTGCGCTGACCCGTGTTTCATGCACACATTTTCCTTATTTTTTTCTCTTTGATCAACATTGTTTGAACTGATCTTCCTTATATTCCTGAGTGTCTTTTGGTCTCTTAGAAGCCTCCATTTGGTTTTATTTTGGTTTTGTGTGCCTTTGATGAGAATTTTTTTAGATTTTTCTTTGTTCTTGTCATAAGGTCATTAGAAAACTATTTTGTTTGATAATTGAGTGCTTGAAAGAATTGGTGTTGTAGTCATCATGATGAATAGTTTCTTTTATTAGTGATTAGACATGCATCTTAGTTTTCATCAGAAAATTAAGTGAAATCCAAAAGAAAAATCTTATGCATTGTGCATTGCATATAGGGCTTTGATTTTGATTGGAATAATGAAGTTGAGGATATCGACCGTTGCATCACTTGTTTTTTGCATTGTTTATTGATTTCTTCTTCCCCCACCTAGTTAGGGCTTTCATTGTTCAAAGGAAAACCAAAAGAGTTGTTTTTGTCATATTAGTTTCATCATAGGTCTGTTCAGGTGGCATCTCGTTTTGAGCCTTGGAACTGAAACATAATTCAAGATAAACTCTAAAATTCACTCAATCAACCTAAGGTGCATTTGTCAAATTAACACAAACATTTAGAGGTCTAGGATATATATGTGTTCCAACGTATTTAAACATAGGAGTTGTCTTTTTTTGCTAGTGTTGCATTCCGGGGGTGATATCCCATTCCACATACGTAAGTGTATCATAATTTTCTCCACGTACCTTTGGGTATATAGGTGATTTAGGGGGTTCATGACACATTTTCCAATGAGTACCATGTCAAAGACAAAGTTTATTAAAGCCCAGGTAATGGGTTTTTGAGCTTCATGTGAATGTGCTCATAGTTTAATTCTTAAAATTTGTAAAATGGAAATTGAAATTATGAGAGGATTTTCCTCAAAAGTAAATTTCTAAATTCAAGTTAAAGTTCAGAGGCTTAAGGGATTTTATCTCATCCCTTGAGTTTTGGATAGGTCCTTGATAGGTGTATTTGAGAGATTTACTCCACATAAATCTCATGGAGCATATTTTAAGGGATTAAGAGAGTTATTTTCTCCTTGGAGTGGGGATCTAAGGATATATTCTCTCCTTTGTTTTGGGACCTTGAAAGCTATATAACACCATTCTATGTACTTTATGGGTTATGAGAGTTTTTAATAAGAGAGATTGAGATAGTTTTTGAGAATCCTTAGAGAGGTTCATTTTGAGGAGAACTTGGAGATCTTGGAGAGCTCAAGAGGTCTTTTAGAGGATTTGTTGATATGTACAAGTATTGAAATATTTTGTGTAGAGGAAAACTCTAGGTTTGGACACCCCTTTGTAGTAGATCATTGTACATATTCCTCATTTAAGAAAGACAAAAAAAGTGATTCAACCTTTTGGAGGCAAATCCAGAGACGTATCCCAGTGGAGGGGGTGAACTCCGTTATGAACCTTGATGTTTTCTTCTTGTGTTTATTTATGGTTTGATCAAGTTACTTTACATGTTTACTAGGTTACAATTTTATGATGAAATGAACATGTTTATGGATAAATTGTAACTTAATAATTCAAGCCCATATCATGTCGATTAACAAGTATTATTTGAAATTTTATTAAGTGCTATCAAGTTTACAGATCATGTGGTACCAGAGTAGTTCATTGTCTAGATTAGTGGGTATATTTGTCAAGTTTGATTCAAATAGGAAGAAGGAAAATTTTCAAGAAGGTAATTTCCTAAGTTTTGAAATATCCATTTCGAAAAATGAGTCTTTTTCTGATCCTTTCTTTGAAAATATTTATCAAGATTTAAATATGTTTAAATAATTCTTAACCCTGAAGAAAATAGTAAAGGATTTGTATGATGATGACAAAGAAATCAATAAGTTGTGGAAACAATTTAAAGCATTAGAAGATGACAAGAAAGAGATTCAAGATAGAATGCAAGTAATGGAGTTGCAATTACAAGCTTCAAAATAGGCCCTAGCGAAGTGTTAGAATGATAATATGAATGAGGTAAGCAGCACTGGTTCAATTTACCATGAAGAAGATGTTTGTTTTGGTTCCTTTGAGAAGCACACTTGAGGAATTGGGTCGAAAATATTATTGAAAATGGGTTACGACGGGAGAGGCATTGGACTCAATGGTTAAGGCATCGTCAATCCTATTAAGGATATAAGAAAACCTCAAAATTCAGGATTGGGATATACATGTGAAGAAATTGGATAATTCTCCAAAGTTGTCAATGTAAGAAGATCGTCAAATATTGAGTTTGTCTCAAAGGGACTTCTACAAATTAATGATGCAGTACACTATGATGGTAATAATGGTGACAAGCTGTATCCATAAGAGGCTGAGCGCATCCAAATAAGATATAATTTTCCTCGTCAAAGTCCTAATTAAAAATACCACAGAAAAAAATATAAGTTCCTCGATGATCATTTCATGGCTAAGTATGAAGAGCATAAGGCAATGAGTAATAAAATGGATGTGGTTCTATAGACAAAATAAAAAAACAGTGGTTCAACTAAGAAGCCTCTTAGGTATAATGGTTCTTCCAAACAAGTGACATTTTGTACTTATTATGGAAAGAATAATCATTGTTTTGTAGAATGTTGGATATTTAAAGCTTATGGTAAAAAAATTGAAGCAAGAAAAAGTAAGCCACAAAAAAAAGATCCGTCACTTCGCGTAAAGAAGAAGAAAAATATAGATGATAAATTTGGAAGGATTCAACCACTTCATCATATTCAAAATTGGAGAAAGTTCATGCACAATACACCGATGGAAATAGACTCTACAAGAGAAAATAAGGTGGTTAGTACTCTTGAGAAAAATTATGAAGAAAACAAAGTTCCTCTTACTTGGCTTGCTAATAAATGGTTGAAATTTCTCCATAACTGAAATTTTCCGATCACTAAGAGAATATGTTAGAACGATGAATGTTATTTATTGATCCGTATTTATGCAGGAACGCAACATAATACACATATAACCATAAATACAATGATGCAGCGGAAATAACAATTCATTTCATTAATATCAAAGAACTGAAATTTTCTTACAGACAGAATGGAAATAAACCAGCTAGGGCGCTGGTGGCTTATCTATGAGAAGAGATGTGGTAGCTACAGGCCTCTGAACTTTGTTACAATGAGGCTCTAGGGCCTATTTATTATAGAGAAATAATGAAAAACCCTAAACATCCAAAAACCTAACCCTAGGAGATGAAGCGCCAAAACTATGGGCCCTGTTTGGGTAAATTGGTGTTTCAACTTCCCAGGGTCATAACTTTGGCATACTATCTCTGTTTGACGCACATGATACATCATTAGAAATATCTATCTAAGGACTACAAATGTTCATTGCGAATATCAATTTTGGAATGGAATCATATTTGCCGGGAGGTGCGATGCCCAAAAAACGTCGTTTAGGGCCTCAAAATGGCTCCGGAAGTTTAGCACCCGAAAAACTGCTAAAAATAGTAAGTTGTGCCGAAACTAAAAAAATGAAAGAGACAATAGTGGGGGCCCCAAGTGGAATAGGCGGGTGGCCACCAATATCCACCTGGATCATTCCTCCCCCCTTAGAAAGCAATGGTCCCCATTGCGTTGAGTTCCTCCATGAGATGAGGAAACTTCTACTGAACTTGGTCCCTGGTGAACCACTTGCCTTGGTGCAAGAGTTGGCTAGCTTTGAAAACCCGATACAGTTGGATATTCTGCTGGAGAGTGTTCTTGATTTTCATGTCCATGATACAATCTATGGTGGCCTGTTCCATGCAGTCTTAGTTTAACTGTGTTGGTGTGAGTTGTTCTACAATGCCAGAGGTGTCCAATAGAGGTGGAAAGTAGGGACTATTAGTCATCAATAATTTTTACTATCTGTAGATGAATAAATATTGGTTCTAGATTTCTAAAAATAAAATTCCTTGAACATTGTGAGTTTTAGAAATCTCACTGCCTTCATTATCCTTATGTAAATTTTTTCACTATTCTACCATTTTTCCATTTCATGGTCACCCTGCCAATCCTAAAAGACTCCTTATGGGCTTGTGCCACTCATCTCTATCCTATTTTCCCACCTATAACCTCATCACTTTGTTTTTCCCCTTGCCCATCACACCACTTTACAACTAGGGTTACCTATAGCCTACTCCTTCCCATGTTCACCAGGTTCCTCAAGCATTGATGGTCCCAAAACTATCTTTGTAGGCTCTTTAGATAAATCAAGTACATTGGATTTTGGATATTCAATACACTACATTTTCAATATTCTGTTTTTACACTTGAAGATTCCAACCCAATTTTCAGTCAAAGACCAGGTCAAAGGATCCTCCCACTAGGCCAATTAGGGTTTCATGTGTTCCAAGGTAAGTCATTGATGTTTCAGACATTTTTTTCTTTGTTAGGATCTGGTTCAGAGGTATTGAAATGTTGAGACATGGCTATTCAAAGAAGATCTCAAAGTCTCTAAAGAAGACCACCTTTTCAGATTCAATTTTTGCAAAAGGTAAAGATAGCTTGGCACTTCTACAGGAGTGTTAAGAGCCCCATCAGCAGAAGAAACTGATAAGGTAAATGATATATTCCTAAAAGAAGACATATTGCAGCAAGGAAGACAAGAAGCACTTGGTATTAAGGGGAATTAGGGTTTCTAAGCCTGATTGGGCCATCATTGTACCAAGAAGGGATCAAATGCAGAAATGAACATGGAGGAGGTACACCAAGAAACCAAGCACGAAGAGAAGTTTTTCAGAAATTATTGATGAAAAAGGGAAAAAATTGAGGTGAACTAGACATAAATGAATGAACTTTAAAGGGCTATAGAGAACTTAGAAAACAACACTGATAATTGTCTTCAAGAACTTCAGACACCTAGGGTTTTGGGAAAGTGTTCAACGAAGGTGAAACCATGGTTTGACCTCCATGGTGACATCAAAGGGATTCTGAAGATCTCACTGTTTGTAAAAGATTCCAAACTTGTCCAAAGAAGTTTGTCATGCCAAAAATGACCATAAGTTATTATGAGCTCCATGGTGTAGGTAAAAGGATTGTGAAGGTGCTAGTGTGTGGAGACATCCTAAAAAGTTGCCAAGCTCAACCTGTCATGCCTCAAGATCAATAAGAAAGGGAAAATCAATGTGTTCAAGTCACCTACACTCAGTGGTCAAAAAGATGAAAAGAATGGTGTTGAGCTCTAAGGTGGAAACCAAAGGTGATTTTAAGGTTGCTGCTGTGTAAATGAATATGTCAAGCTTTAGGAATAAAAGGAAAGGCCACTTCTATGTTTTATCGCACCTGAAAATCAGAAGTGGCCAAAGAAGGTAAAAGGCATAGTTTAAATTCCATGGTGTAGGCAGAGGAGATTTTTGAAGGTATTGATATGTGAAGTCCTCCCAAAGATGTTTAATGAGCTTATTATGCTTCAAGGAGCAACAATAAGGTCAAAATTCATTATCTCAGTACCCTACAAAGCAGAAATTTTCAAAGGGATAAAAAACATGATTTGAGCTCCAAGGAGGAAACAAAATATGTTTTCAAAGCTACTGTTGTGTAAAGATTCCAAACTTATCAAAAGTGAGTTGTCATGCCTAAATAATCAAAGTATGAGATTAAACTTCATGGTGCAGACAAATGAGGTTTTAAAGGTTGTTGTTGTGTCAAGGTGGATAGGTCAGATACTCTAGGGTTAAAATAAGAGCAATTTTCATAACTCAAGAAAACCTGCAGAGCAGAAAAGGTCAGAGAGTTAGTGACAAAGGAATATCAGTGAAAAAGTGAAAGGGGCTTAAAAACATTAGGAAAATGGGCTGTGAAGCTAAAATCAAATCCTTGAGGCTATATAAGGTCATTTTACACTTCAAACAAATCAGTTTTTCCTTGCAAAGAAATTGAAATTTCGAAAGGAGAAAAAACTGTGGGTTTTTGAGCCAAAATTTGGCTAAGCGTTGAGGCGCTATGCGTTCAGGTCGGTGCTACGTGCCTGGAGTTGGGCGCTGCGCCCCTAGCCATTTCTCCCATAAAAATTTGTTCGGCGCTGTGCGCCTGGCAAATCACTGCACACTTGCTTGATTTGCCTGACAGGCCTGACAAAACACCTCGACGCTGCGCGCTTGGCACAAGGCGTTGCGCCTTTGCCTGACCTGACTCCTCGTTCACCTGGGTGCTACGCGCTTGGACAAGAGGGCCTTCCAAGCCATTTCAACACTCAAATCAACTCAAAGTTTCTTCAAACTGCCTCCAAGGGTTTTTTAAGCATCTTTAAGGGGTAAGTATAAGACATCACCTCCTCTCCAATTTTTTGTTATCATTTGATGCAGGAGCATCAAGGCCATTTTTCATTTGTAAATATGTAATAAAGGGGGTTGTGACATTTTTATTATTTTTTAATTAATTTGTTATTTTTAATAAAATAGGAGATAAATTATATAAGTGAGGATATTGTAAATATTCTTTTATTAATTAAAAGGATATGAGAGAAATAGATTAGGAGTAAAATTAGAGAGTAGGTATTCTATGTATGGGACTTTGTTGAGTCCACACCTAAAATATAGATTTAGTTGAGGATTAGGTGGAGGGATTTTTGGAGTGAATTAAATGCATTATTTATGTATAAATATGAGTGGTTTTTGTGAGGAAAATACACTTGAGTAGTTGAAGAGAGAGTGAGAGTGTGAGTAGAGAGCAGGTTTCTACTTGCAAGCCTTCGGGCAACTGTAAAGGGCCATAGATTTTGAATATCTGGCCATGAACAGGAGGTTCTTTGTAAATTGTTGTTTTATATATCAATGTAGAATTTGATTTTTTGAGCCATATGCACATTGTGGAATTCGATGTTGTAATAATATGTTTGGTTTTAATACTCTTTGTATTGTGAATCTGCACCTGGGCGAAGGAATTGATATCGTTAATATCGATATTGCAGTTGTTGATTGGAATGTGATGATGGAAAGTAATTGGTTTTTATGAATTTCTGTTTTAATACAAGAATTTAAATCTCTTTCTGAGGATAAGCGAGAATCGATGTTATTATTGATCTATGGTTCGAAATATGGGTAAATTTCCAAATCGAATGAGGCATTCAATTTGGAAAGATGACATGCTGTGATATAATGGCGCAGAGGTTAAGTCCATGTGGAAAGAACTGACATTGATGTCAAATTGTGCTTGTATGGGTAGTAGGAAACTACATCGAAGGCGTAATGATCGATTGATAAATGTTTGAAGGAGGAACGAAATCGATTCACAGTTCACACTATTGACAACGTTTCAAATCTGGGTGAAGAGCCGAGTTCTGGGTAAAGAACGAGTTTTGGCTTGGAAATATCAATCAACGTTTCAGATCTGGATAAATAACGAGTTCTGGGCGACACGTAGATATGCGTTGTGAGTTGAAAGTTCACAGGTATGTGATTCTGCAATAAACTAGTTTATGATTGTCAGATCCAATTGGATCGATTTCCATTCTGAATTTATGTGTTGGGCGCTAACTAAACGAAGAATTAATGCGTTGAATTGAAGCTGAATGCGTTGATTTGGAAAATGCCTGTTTGTTGGGATCGCTTTTACTTGTTGAGTTTGTGCGATGTAGTCAAATTGATGGAAACCCAAATCTATGGAAATCGATTCCAACCTTAAATATAGTAAAGAAATCGAGTTATATAAATTTAAAATGCAGACAGTGTTATGGTAATGTTGTGGGTTGATTCCCGTGTCATTTTATAATGCAAATGGAGAGAGATTGAGTTTTATTAGCGCTAAAGAAATTGTGGTTAGTGAACTAAAATTGCAGGTTGAGTTCTGAATGAAATCGACTTTAAATAACGACTTTTTTTTGTATCTAAATATACTGTCTTAGCGCTGGAAAAGTTGTATAAACACTAGCCTTTAAGACTGTATAGAGAAATGGAAATTCCATAGCAATTGCAGAGGTGCAGGCGTTGAGAATCATCTGATCGGAAATTACAATTGCAGAAGTAAAATTCAATGCAGCATTTAAGAGTGGAAACTTGAAGTGAATAAACAGTAAATACCTACGTTATTGGTTGGATGAGAGGTAAGTTAATTTGCTGATTTGAATTCTGGTCAAATGTAAATTGGGAGCGCGGGTATAAAAACAAGCAAGTTCGAGTCTTGTTTACATTGTGATGCAGTGGTATTAATTTGCCAATGGGTGCATTTCTTTTATTGAACTTGGATTTTCAAATCCGATATTAAAAGCCCTATGTAAATGGAAATGAGGAATGATGTTTATTGGGTGAAAGCTTGTGAGCTTGGGTTGGAAATTATGATTGAAGTTTTGGGATGATGTGTATTGAGTTTAATAGTCATGGTTTTATAACCATTGTTTGTTTTGTAACAAAGAAACTTCCAAAATATTTGAATTTTCCAGAAAGGGGACTTTCTCGACAGGAAACAAGAGTTGCGTTTTTATATGCATATTGAGTGTGATTCTGGGTATTGCAGGGTTTCCCTGCATCATTTTTGATATCAGAGCTTGGCTCTGTTAAAATTGAAGATGTTTGTTTTTCTGAATGAAGTGCAGGAAAGTTCTATTGAGAACTGAAGTGTGTTTTATTGAATGTGTGATGAATACTAAAAGGAAGATCATATTCTGAATCTGAGATGCAGCAGTACACAATTGCAGTGAACAGGATTGCCGAAATGAATGAAGAATCGTGCAGATAAAGCCAGAATATTGGAAGAAAGGATGATATTCTAAAATCTGATTGACAGTAGTTGAATGTCGAGAAATTGTGCAGTGTAAGCATAAAGATTTGCTGAAACAGATTTGCAGGAATGGTGAGATTTTGAAGGTAATTGAAGGTATGCAGTTTTGTCTAATGATTAGCAGATATGAAGTGAATGAAATTTTATAGTAAGATTGCAGTAGTTAAACTGTAAGAGGGATGCTTGTAAGTTTTGGAAGTAACAGAGATTGAAGACACAGCTGAAATCTAGTAGGAAGGACAGTCCATTTAAAAGTGCAGGTGAATGGAAGGACAAGATCAGACGAGATCTTGAAGGTAAGATGATATGATTTTATTTGGATTTGAAGATTAAAATATTGTAGTCTTTGCATTGAAGCAGAAGTATTATTGCAACTCCCAAAAGGAAATTCCATAGAAGATAAGGTTAGAGTTGCTAACAGATAAAGGAAGCTGGTGAAAGTTTCTAAGTGAAAATATAGATGTGGTAGAACCTTGAGGAATTCAAATAGAGATTGGATAAGGATGACAGTTGCGTTCTTTGAGGATACAGATGAGTTGAAGCCAGAAAGCGCAAAGAGAAGTGCTCAAAGGAGGTTCCAGAGGTAGAGAACCAATTGCTTGCCAAAAGAATGAGTGAGGAGAGCTTAGTGAGGTAAGTGACGGCAGGATAGGACTTGCTGTTGTAGAGGCTTTAGTGCAACTCATAGTAGAGTGAGTAAGGAACTCATAGAGATGGAGAGGATGATGACTAGTGACAGTCGTAACAGAGGTTCTGAAAGAGACCACAGTAGAGGAAAAAAGGAGAAGGATGTCAAGGAAAATGGCATACAGAGACAGTTAAGCAAAGAGGAATATGAGCGGGAGAAGGCTGAGATAGTAGTTCAGCTTGAGGTGTTAATGGAGATGTTGCAAAGAAATGAAGTAGACCAGAAGCATGGTTATGTCATGAGAAAGAAGGTGAAGTGGCAGAGGCTACAAGAGAAGAGGAATCATCAGGTGAATATGCAGTTGATGAAGGAACTAAGGGAACTTGAACAGGTTATAGATGCCAAACAGAGGATAGAGAAGCTCGAAAGAATTGAGCTACAACAAAAGGAAGATGTTGAAGTTTCGATATGTGAACCAGAAAGTGGACCATTACTTTTTGAAAGTGATGAAGAGCTAGAGGAGTTGAATCATATGAATGATTCGAAGCAGCCGGAAGACTTGATGACTGAAGCATTAAATAAGACCGTAGGGTCTTGTGATTTTAAAACTAATGATTTGTGTATGATTGTAGGTTTGGAAGAAGATAGATAGTTTTTTAAAGCTGTCAAAGATGTGAAAGAGTACCTTTCAGAAGATGAAAGTTTTGAAGCAGGATATGATAAAGAGGCTGGGAAAGAATCAGTTCACTACAATGGACAAATGCTGGAAGACATCATTGAAATAGATGATGAGAAGGGGAGACTAGCTGACAGTCTCAAGAGTTCTTTGAGTTTGGATCAGCATACTGATATGCTGACAGAAGAAGAGAAATCAACGCAACATACTGAAGTGTTGCTAAAGGGAAAAGAGGTACAGAGGCCTTATATTTTTTATTATAATGATTGTCTTATAATTGAAGATTTTATTGCAGACGCTGGAACATATTTGGCACAAGTGGATAGCCAAATGGAAGAAGGAGAGGAAGAACATCTACTGAAGGATGTTAAGGAGAGACTGCTGAAGAAGGATGACAAAATAGTTGTCATAAATAATAATCAAGAAGAAGTTGACAGATGCAGAAAACAGAGGCAAGAAATTGTTCTAAAAGACAATGTAGCAGCAGCAGAAAAGGTGCAAAACAGCAGTAAGGGTGAAAAGGAAGTGATCAAAACAAGTGAAGAACAAGCAAGAATGAGAGTTCAGCAATCAAGAGATGGAAACAATCAGCAGACAGAGGATATACTAGACAGAGAAATTGAGTTGATAAGGAGGTTAATGATGAAAATGTCTCATAGAAAGACAGTAGCAAGAAAGAAAAGGAGCGACAACAAGAGAAAGAAAGCAAAAGATTGCGAGAGCACAGCTAGTGGGGCAATGCAACATAAAGTGTGGAAACCTGGAGAAGAACAACAGATAGAAGCAGCGACAAGTGGGAAATTGCAGCACAAGATATGGGATCCAGGCATACACAGATCCGAACACATGATCAGGCGATCATGTTTAATTTCAACCTTGGGAGTCTGATGCAGGAGCATCAAGGCCATTTTTCATTTGTAAATATGTAATAAAGGGGGGTGTGACATTTTTATTATTTTATTAATTAATTTGTTATTTTTAATAAAATAGGAGATAAATTATATAAGTGAGGATTTTGTAAATATTATTTTATTAATTAAAAGGATATGAGAGAAATAGATTAGGAGCAAAATTAGAGAGTAGGTATTCTATGTATGGGACTTTGTTGAGTCCACACCTAAAATATAGATTTAGTTGAGGATTAGGTGGAGGGATTTTTGGAGTGAATTAAATGCATTATTTATGTATTAATATGAGTGGTTTTTGTGAGGAAAATACACTTGAGTAGTTGAAGAGAGAGTGAGAGTGTGAGTAGAGAGCAGGTTTCTACTTGCAAGCCTTCGGGCAACTATAAAGGGCCATAGATTTCGAATATCTGGCCATGAACAGGAGGTTCTTTGTAAATTGTTGTTTTATATATCAATGTAGAATTTGATTTTTTGAACCATATGAACATTGTGGAATTCGATGTTGTAATAATATGTTTGGTTTTAATACTCTTTGTATTGTGAATCTGCACCTGGGCGAAGGAATTGATATCGTTAATATCGATATTGCAGTTGTTGATTGGAATGCGATGATGGAAAGTAATTGGTTTTTATGAATTTATGTTTTAATACAAGAATTTAAATCTCTTTCTGAGGATAAGGGAGAATCGATGTTATTATTGATCTATGGTTCGAAATCTGGGTAAATTTCCAAATCGAATGAGGCATTCAATTTGGCAAGATGACAAGCTGTGATATAATGGCGCAGAGGTTAAGTCCGTGTGGAAAGAACTGAAATTGATGTCAAATTGTGCTTGTATGGGTAGTAGGAAACTACATCGAAGGCGTAATGATCGATTGATAAATGTTTGAAGGAGGAACGAAATCGATTCATAGTTCACACTATTGACAGCGTTTCAAATCTAGGTGAAGAGCCGAGTTCTGGGTAAAGAACGAGTTTTGTCTTGGAAATATCAATCAACGTTTCAGATCTGGATAAATAACGAGTTCTGGGTGACACGTAGATATGTGTTGTGAGTTGAAAGTTCACAGGTATGTGATTCTGCAATAAACTAGTTTATGATTGTTAGATCCAATTGGATCGATTTCCATTCTGAATTTATGTGTTGGGCGCTAATTAAACGGAGAATTAATGCGCTGGATCGAAGCTGAATGCGTTGATTTGCAAAATGCCTGTTTGTTGGGATCGCTTTTACCTGTTGAGTTTGTGTGATGTAGTCAAATCGATGGAAACCCAAATCGATGGAAATTGATTCCAACCTTAAATATAGTAAAGAAATCGAGTTATATAAAGTTAAAACGTAGACAGTGTTATGGTAATGTTGTGGGTTGATTCCCGTGTCATTTTATAATGCAAATGGAGAGAGATTGAGTTTTATTAGCGTTGAAGAAATTGTGGTTAGTGAACTAAAATTGCAGGTTGAGTTCTGAATGAAATCGACTTTAAATAGCGACTTTTTTTTGTATCTAAATATACTGTCTTAGCACTGGAAAAGTTGTATAAACACTCGCCTTTAAGACTGTATAGAGAAATGGAAATTCCATAACAATTGTAGAGGTGCAGGCGTTGAGAATCATCTGATTGGAAATTACAATTGCAGAAGTAAAATTCAATGCAGCATTCGGGATTTAAGAGTGGAAACTTGAAGTGAATAAACAGTAAAGACCTGTGTTATTGGTTGGATGAGAGGTAAGTTAATTTTCTCATTTGAATTCTGGTCAAATGTAAATTGGGAGCACGGGTATTAAAACAAGCAAGTTCGAGTCTTGTTTACATTGTGATGCAGTGGTATTAATTTGCCAATGGGTGCATTTCTTTTATTGAACTTGGATTTTCAAATCCAATGTTAAAAGCCCTATGTAAATTGAAATGAGGAATGATGTTTATTGGGTGAAATCTTGTGAGCTTGGGTTGGAAATTATGATTGAAGTTTTGGGATGATGTGTATTGAGTTTAATAGTCATGGTTTTATAACCATTGTTTGTTTTGTAACAAAGAAACTTCCAAAATAGTTGAATTTTCCAGAAAGGGGACTTTCTCGACAGGAAACAAGAGTTGCATTTTTATATGCATATTGAGTGTGATTCTGGGTATTGCAGGGTTGCCCTGCATCATCTTTTGATTAAAGGAATGGAACCTTAAGGAGATAAGCTAAATTTCATGCTTAAAAACACTTATTAAGCCTCCCTCATCTGCAAACAAGGAAATATCAGTAAAAATAGGGGTAAATTAGGGTGGTTGTAGTGGTTTGAAATTGGTCATCCATCAAAGCTTAATAGCTCTGTCCCTTACACTGCAAACAATTTGACCTTACATTGCCTTCCTTCATCTCCATTTTCCATCAGTGCAAGTTGTTGTCAAAGCAGAATTGTAACAAGCATCTGAGGTTGTCCTTGATTTTTGCCTCTCACTCATATTCCTATACCCTTAACCTCAACCACCCATCCATATCATTCACTTGCAAAGACTTTCATCCTCTATCCCTTCATCTCATTTTTATTGTGCATTACTAGGGTTTTGTTCAAAACAAAGTGATCAAAATGTCAAGGGAAGATGACAATGGTGGTGGTGAGGAAGGCCAATTGCCAAGGAGGCATCAACACAAAGGTGGGAGGATCAACAGGTTTGAACCACTAAACACAATGGAGTTAAATGCATCTCCCTTAACTGTCTCTTGCTTCCAAAATGTAGGCTACTATGAATTTTGTGAGAAAGTACAACAGATGCAGAATCACCCCGAGCTGACTAGGCTATTCATACTTAACCTACATGAGAAACAAGTCAACCTTGCAAGGGTAAACTTTGAGCTGTCTTCAGATGCCATTGCTATTGCCACTGGGATACCTAGTGTGGGTGAAAAATGGTTCAAGCAGGCCAATTTAGACATGAGATACTATGAGCCATACCTTAAACCCAGATACAAAGACTACAATAAATCCATATTTCCTTTCTCACATTTTCTTGAGAGGTATACACCCATGATGAGGGTCATTATGAAATATTTCACATGCAAAGGAAGATCCTCCTAGATTTATTTCTATCACATCAGGTTGCTCATGCACTTTACTAGGGTTAATATGTTGCATCTACCCTACTACCTCTATAGGAGTATTGACAAAATGTCTTATATTGTACAAAAGGAGACCATCCGCAGCAGATGCAACACCTCTTTTACCACTCTCTTATCAAAATGGTTGTGATGCATCAGTTGCAGCAAAATAGTATTCCATGGGAGGTTTTCATTGCCCATGAAGTGTTCACAAACCCACAACCCCATCCTTAGCAAAATGTGCCTTCATCATCTCATCCTCCTATCCCTACTCCTCCATCATCTCCTGCTGAACATGTTTCACCATCTACACATATCCATTCACCTAAGGGCAACCCTCCTTCATCACCCTCTCGCAATGCATCAGAAAATGAACGATGTGACAATGAGAAGTCAAATGAAAATGAGGGAGAGGGTAATGATGAATAAATTAATAATGAAGAAGAAAACAATGAAGAAGAGGGTAGTGATGATGATGAAAATAAGGCTGATGATAGTAAGGAGGATATCAGCAGTGAGGCAGAGGTCAGTGATAAGGTAGAAAGCATGGAAACAAAAGGCAGTGATGATGATGGAGATGATGATAACAATAAAGAGCACAGTGAGGCTCACCAAAATTAGGCAAACAACAGTGAAGAGTGAGGAAATGAAGAGGAAAATATCATTGGTGATGAAGGCAGTGTAGAAACCAATGATGAAGCATCTAACAGTCAAGATAATGAAAATGAGGCTGGTATCAGTGAAACAAATATCAATGAGGCATAAGAAGGCGGTGAAGAAGAAAATAGGTCAAAAATCCATGATGACAGTGATGAAACACAAATCAATGGATCAAATAAGGGAAATGAGGAAGAGAGAAACAATCATGATGGCCATGATATCAGTGGAGATGGTGATAATGATGATGATGATGTTGACCCTGATAATAACAACAATAATATCAATGATAAGGCAGAGAGCATGGAGACAGATAAGAGCAGCCATGAGAGCAGCCATGAAAGCCATAAGGACAGTAAGGATATCAATGATAATGACAGTCATGATGGCTGAAATGGTGAAAGCACTAAAATGATCAAAATTGAACCCTTTTACTTTGACCTACCAAAGTGGAAGTAGGCATGTGTTCACTGCCTCTAAGAGGCAAGGGGCCATGCCTTCTACATCAACTAAGCAACTTGATAAAGGCAAAGAAAAGGTCATGGAAGAAGAAGAAGAAGATCAACATGAGACTGAGCAAGAATTTGAACTCATTCATGTTGACAGTGATGATGAAAATGAGGCAAGGATCTCAAGCATGCTGCTCAAAGGTAAAGATGCCCAAATCAAATATTTGCAAGCCAATCTAGCTAGGGCTAGGAATGTCATTAATTATTATGAGATTGAAAACAAGAAACTAGAGGCACAAAAGGCCATTTATGAGGTCAGGGCAATAAGAGCCTGGAAAGAGGCTAAAATGACCAAGGTTAGGCTAGATGAGGTCTTGGGTGTTTTTGATAAAAGTGAAGATGAAGAAGGGTAGCTGTCTAGGAGAAGGCCAAGAAAAATGGGCTTGAGGAAGGCCTTAGCCAAGGAGAAGGAGCAAGAAACAAAATTGGCAGAGTAGCTCACTCCAAGTGAGCTGCTTTCCATGGAGATTGAATATGATCGAGAACCTTTGTTAGAGAGGGCTAATATACACTTGGAGGATCAACTAGAAAAGACACAAAGAGACCTTGGCCTTCAGAAGAAGATGGCCAAGCACTATGCCTTGAGAAATAAAATTGTAAGGGCCAAGCTCAAAAGAGCCCTTGCTAAAATTCAAGCTCTCAAGGAGGAAAAAAAGCAAAGAAAACCTTGAAATCATTGTTGATGCTTCCCTACAGGCATCCCAAACACCATGAGGAAGATAATTTCAAATTTTGGCAAGTTTCTGGAAATTTTGGGTTTTCACTGTTTTGGAGGGCCAAGGGCGCAACGCCCCTGGCGCTGCACTTTTTTTCAGGGCATTTTCTTAAGAATTGGTTTGCATTTTTGGGTTCATCTTGCCAATTACATCACACACCCCAAATTTTAGATCATTTGGAGTAGATTTGGTCCTCCAAAAGGGTAAAAAACATGCAAAAATTCACCATTCTGCCCAATTTTCAGGGCTGGCACTGTGCCTTGAGCAGTCTTGGGAGATTTAGTTTTTAAATAGGTAAATGAATTACAATCAGAAAACTAAGGGCAGTTTTAGAAATTAGACTTGACAAGATTTCCAATGAGCTATCAAGGAGCTCATTCGAACACTGGGAAGGCTTTCAAAACTCAGCCGCAAGGTGAACTATGTTTCCAGTGTAGGCGCTGTGCCCTTGGATCTCAATGCCGCGCCCTTGCCTGTAAAGTCAAAAAAAGACACAAATTTATTGAAAATATATATTTTGTGGTTTTTTGGGCAAATCAATACAAAGTTAGGTGTTAGAAGTTATTTTTCACTTATTGCATTAGATATTTTGTGCCTTGGGCCTTGCATGGTCTTAATGGACAAATTTAGCATTTATGATGTATTTATGACATTTTGAAAACCCTAGTTAGGGTTTTTGTCCTCCTTTCTTGTTAAATACAAAATTGAGTCCTCATTTTACATGTTGGATGATTATTGAGAGTAATACATAGACTTTGAGATTGAAGAGAATTTGGCTCTAGTTTTTGTGGATGGTTTGACTTGCTTGACAATGGAGAAGGCTCACTTGCAGGATTCATGAGCATAGTTAATGGTGATGTGTTCCTTATTTAGTTCTTGTTTTCTTATGTTATCATTTTGTTCCATATTTCTATTGCAGTAGGACAAAAGTTTTAGGCTAAGAAACGTTCTTTAGAGGCACCTTAGCTTTGTTTGTTCTCTACTGCTTCTATGTTTTCCTCTGCTAGGTCAGCTTAGAGAAATCTTGAATGCTATCTAGTCCCACTTATTTTTTTTATCTTAAGGATGATTCAATGTAGCAAATTTCAAAGTATTTTTATGGTTATCCCTGCTCTTTGATATTACTTAAACATTGTTTTTAAGGTATTTTACTTTGAAGTATTGCTGATTAGGTTTAGCTAAATAGGTCTATGATTTTCCATGCCCTTTTGTTTACCCTAAATGGTTTATTTGGAGGTATTTATAGCTTGATTAATGAATTTAGGAGTTCCCTCTTCTTTTATCTCTGTTATATGTTTATCTCAAATGTTTTCTTAGCTTGAAGGTGAAATCACTGAAGATTTACAAGTTTCTTGCCTTCTATAGTTCACTGGATTGTTGTCTTAATGCTTACTTGCTAGGGTTTAGTCAAAGAAGTTATTGGTATGCCCTGTCTTTGATTATTTCTTCATGATTAGTATTCTTACAGGGCATACTTGTTAAGCTATTTGTTGAAGGATTCTTAACTTCCCTTTTGCGCCTACTATGTTCACAAATTTGATGTTCATTTCATTCACATAAGATTTTAGACCCATTTGAATTTGTTAGATTTTCCCTGTGATACACCCTTGACCTATTTTTAAACTCTTCAAGACCTTTTGTAGACTCCATATCACAATGACTTAACCTCTCTCACTCTATCTATTTTTCTTGACAACCTACCCAAAAAAACAAACAAACAAACAAACCCTAAACCTAACAACTATCCTAAAGTCAAAACCCTAAAAAATATCAAAGATTACATCTTTCACACAAGTATAGAGAGAACCCTCTCTGAGTCTAGGAAGGCTAGGTCCTAGGACTCCAAATACTGGTCTGAAGTTACCCTTATACATTTGGTCTTTCCAATCTAACAAATTACGAGGACCTAACATAATGGCGATCATGGTGGGACTCTGAGTAATTAACATCCTATGTACACCTTAAGAACTCTCAAATCCCTGTCAAACTTAGAAAATCAATTGTTTACCAAGAATAGTATCTAATCGATTCACCATACTAGCAACATGATGACTCAACTGGAGAAAACTCATTATAGTCTTAGTATTACATAAGAAACTCATAAAACCCAAAACATCTCTAGATTTGTTTTTGAATTGTTGATGGTGGACAACAAGCCAACCTTCAAAGCAGTAAACCTTACCCACCTGGTGACTCCATTAGTCTCCAGTAGGCCTAATAACTCCACTAGTCCTCATAGACTCCCCTGGGAACACACTAATCAATCAAAACCGTCTAAAACCCAGTCACTTATTGTGTGAACTTAGTATCCTTGCAGATAGGTATGTTTTCAAGACACTCCTAAACTTTCAGCATCTCTGCATTATTGAGTTTGAAATATGGCTTTACAAAGGATAAGCACTATATCTCACCCTGACCCTAATCCTCATACCATAGTTGATGACCTAGAAAATATTTTGTGGAAAACTTCTAAGATTGAAGATTCAACTACTGTTAGGACCATTTACAAAGCAAGTTCTATCCCTGAAAACCTCACAGCCTTGCAAGATCCCCAGTTTGACTTATACCATAGGAAAAACCCTTTTAGAACTAAGTCTCAGAGTGGGATAAACCAGACAGACCTTGAGTCCATAGATTTGCAGTAGAGTCCTAGTAGAGAAGCCTCTCCTTATACTCCTCCTGATTTTCAGCTTCTCCAAAACTTTGGCTCCTTCCCTTCCAAATCTGCTCAATCTCAGTTTGCTAGTCCAAGTACATTTGCCACCCCCATTCACACATCCATTGTGAAAGCCACTCCACTTCATTCTGCACCTCCTCTCACAAAACCCCCTCTCACTAACCATCCTTGGGTTCCTTTACCTCCAATAATGGCAGCATGGTTTGCCCCATTGGTTCTACCCCAACCTTTACTTCCCATGCCTCAAGACTACCAATCCAAAATTCCTCACTTTACTGGATTTGACTCTACCACTGCCCAATAGAATGTATATAGGATGAATGATGCATTTGAATACCAAGAGATAGAAGAGGAGACCATAAATATGAGGATTTTTTCCCAAATATTAGGAGGAGAAGCAAAGAAATGGTTCAAAAACTTAACTCCTAACATCATACATGACCTCCCTTCCCTCTATCAAACATTCATAAAAAAGTGGGAGATTAAGAAAAACCCTCTCCAAATCCTCTCAGAGTATAAAAACCTTAAGAGAAATTTCGGGGAAAGTGTCCAAGACTACTGTACTAGGTTCAATAGTGTATACAATTCACTCCCACATCACATGAAACCTCCACAAAGCCTAGCCTTAATGAAATTTCTAGAGGGTTTTTATCCAGACATGGCCTACCAATTGAGAGAAAGAGATCCCTTAACCTTAAAAGACATACAAAGGGGAGCTGTGAGTGTAGAGGCCAATCTGATTGAGAAAAGGGCTAGGATGAGGTCAGAAAAGAAAGTCACATATAAAGAGGAAACCATAGCCTCCACATATGATGCCAAAATTGACAATCTAGTGAGGGTAATGGAAATAATGATGGAGATGATCAATTTGAATGAAAGAGCACCTCCTAGGGAAAACCAAGAAATACCCAAAACAAAAATAGAAACCAAAACTTCAGAAGAGACCCTCCCCAAAACAGACAAAGAGACAATGACCAAAAAATCAGGCCTCCTTTCCAAGACAACTATGTAGATAAAGAGGAAAGAGAAACTGAAGAACCGGAAGAAAACCATGTAAATCTGATAGGTTCTAACAATGAGGGTGATTTTTTTCTCATGAAAGAAGAACATGGGTTCTTCTCCTTAGAACAAACTAATAGAACATATGAGGATTCTGAAGAGTATAAATTAGGATTTGAAAATTCCATAATGGAGGTTCATAGGCAGTATGACCTTGGGAGTGAGAAAACTCAAGATACCTCCAAGAAAAACAAACTAGAAACTGCTGTCAAGAAGACCCCTAAAAACATATTGAAAAAGACAGTGGAAAACACCAACACCATGGCTAATAAATCTGATCAAAACAAAGACAAAACTAGCCAATCAAATGGTGACCCAAGTTGCCCTAGTACATCAACTAGTAGCCGTGGAAAAACTGCTCTAAATGAAAGTCCTAATAAAATTCAGCCAACTAATGTTGCTGAAAATACTATGTGTGATAGGAATGATGTAAATATACCAAGAACACTAGCACATTTCAGTTTTGAGGGAGAGATTTCCAAGATCAAAATAAGCATTCCTCTTACTGAACTAGTAACTTAGGATGTATATAGGTCCCAATTTTTGAAAAATTTAAACATAGGGAATGACACCGAAACTCTGAACCTAACTGATGACAAGCCATAGCTGTTGTTTGGACCTGAGGTAGAGGGAAAATATCAAGAAGGAGTTGTCCCTCCATTTTATGCCAGCTTAAAAATTCATGACACAATCTTGTACAATGCTATGCTAGATTCTGGTGCCTCACACAATCTCATGCCCAAGGTGGTGATGGGGAGATTAGGCCTCGAAATAACCAAACCTTACAAAGACTTGTACTCTTTCGATTCAAGTAGAGTCAAATGTTTGGGTCTAATCAAGGATCTGTGCGTCAATCTAGCACAAATACCTACTAAAAGCCTAGTCATGGAAATTTTAGTGGCTGACATTCCCCCCAAGTATGGCATGCTTCTATCTAGATCATGGGGAGCAAAACTCCAAGGGAACCTCCACATGGACATGTCCTATGCTACCATCCCGGTCTTTAACCAAACAAGGAGATTGTATAGGGAATCTCACATGAAATATATGGTTAGTAGCCAAGATAGAATAAACAACACTCCTCTTTATTCTATCCATTCCAACCTTGAATCATTTGTCTTGTATAATTAAGATGACATTGATTAATGATTAAATGAAATTAAGAAATATCTAGGCCTACCACAATAGTTAAACCAAACACTGAATGAAGAAATTGACAGCCAAAACTCTAGCAGCCCCGAACAACAACATAATGGCGAAGTTGAACATGAAACACTTTGGAACATGAGCTTTGATGGCTCTTGTGGCAAGGATGGTTCGGGAGCTGGTGTTTGGATACATAACACCAATGAAGGCCGCTCCTATAAACTAGATTTTCAATGCACTAACAATATTGCAGAGTATGAAGCTCTTCTCCTTGGTTTACATTTGCTAAAAGACATAGGAGCCAAGAAAATTTTTGTTCAAGGAGATTCTGAACTAATCATTAGAAAAATCAAGGGAGAATATTATGCCAAGAATCCTAGGCTAAGAGAGTACAGGAACGCTGCCTTAGACCTCCTGAAAAATTTTGAGAAGTATGAAATTATCTCAATCCCTAGAGCTCAAAACAGCCTTGTCAATGAACTTGCCCTTGCTACCAGCACTTGCCAAATACCCCATACCAATGAAAAATACATTGTAAAAGTAAAAAACAGACCTACAGTACCTGAAAACATAGATTTTTGGCAAGTGTTTGAAGGTGATAAAAAAATTGATGATTTTTCTGCAATTTAAAAATGAATTTGCAATACCAAAACCAAGTTTAGAGCATGAACAAGATTTCCCAAATGAAGAACAAACACCAAAAATAGAACCATTTCCTTCTGTTGATGTAAATCTATTAGAACACTTTCGTGAGGAAAAATTTTCTAGGGACCCGGATCAAAAAGAACTTGAGGCTTTAAAATGCAAAGATAACTCATTACAAAGAGGTCTTGCTCCATTGGAAGAGTTTTTTGACTTCAATGATGTTTCTAGGAAGCCAGAAATGGAATCTACTGAGACTGATGTAGAAGAATGCAACATAGGCAGCATAGAAAAACCCAAAGTAATCAAGCTGTCCAAAACTCTACCACCTCACATAAAACATAAATACATAGAGCAGTGCAAAGAGTTTAAAGATGTTTTTGCATGGAGGTATGAGGACTTGAAGTCCTATGACACAAACATTATTCAACATAAGATTCCTCTCAAGGAAAACCAGAAACCATTTAAGAAAAAATTGAGAAGAATAAACCTCATCCTAGTACCTCTAGTTGAAAATGAAATAAAGAAGATGTATGATACTGGTATCATAGTCCCACTTAGGTACTCAGAATGGGTTTCTAACCTTGTGTCAGTAAGAAATAAAATAGGGGAGATTACGCTATGCATAGACTTTAGAAACTTGAACAAAGACTCCTTAAAGGACAACTACCCTTTACCTAAGATGGGTCATATACTGCAAAGGGTGGTAGGTTCTAAAAGGATATCATTGTTTGATAGTTTTTTAGGTTACAATCAGGTGATAGTACTTCCAACTGATTAACATGAAACCTCTCTCACAACACCTTGGGGCACCTACATGTATGAAAAAATGCCTCTGGGGTTAATGAATGCAGGGGCTACTTTTCAAAAAGCCAGGGACAATTTTTTTTCCGAAGAATTAAGTTACTTCATTATGATATACCTTGATGACATCATTGTATATTTTAAAGCTGATGAAGAATACCTATTTCACCTAAGAAAGGTCTCTCAAAGAGACAAGGTGTTGAAATGGGATTCAAGGAGAGAGGACAAAGGCAAGCATGGAAATTTTGAAAATTTGTGGAAGGGTCCTTACATCATTCATTCAGCTAGAGGTAACAATGCTTTATTTTTACAAGAGCTGGATGAAGTAGAGTTATTTGGAGGTCCTGTCAATGGCAGGATGCTCAAGCACTATTTTTGTCAAAATTCCTAGTTTGAAGCTTTCATTCATTGTACATAAAATTGATTGATGAAAAATCAGAAGAAGAAAAAGAAAAAAAAACACAAAAATAGAGAAAAGAAGAAAAAGAGGGCAAGAAAAAGAGTAGGTACAACCCCGTACAAAAAAAGAGTATTGCTGAAAGTGTGCAAGCCTAAATTCCAATACCTTTGAGAAAAGAGAGTCTTGTTCAGTCATCTAGCATAATCATGACTGAACATGTTTTAAATTTCTGCTGACAGGTTAGTAAAAGAAGACTTGTCAAACCATTTAAGCTTCACTTGTCAGTAGATTAGATTAGGAAAGATTTTTGGTTCCCAAAGCATAAATATGAACCAAAGGAAATGAGAGGGATTCCTAAAAAAATATAAATCACAGCTGTCATGTTTTCTAGTTTTTTATTGTACAAAAATAATGTTCGTGTGCAGCTTGTCCAAATGCCACAACCCATGGAAAATCAGATTGCTTAATCTTGGTTTGATTATGTTTTGAATTTAATGTCAGTAGGTAGAGAATAAAGTCTTTCAAACAACTGAATCTTGATAGATGAGTAGACTAGGTAGAGAATAAAAGAGTTCATTAGCCTAATTTGAATTCTTGGAAGTGATAAGGGTATAAGTAGATAGTTTTTTATGCTTTCAAAAGAAAAGAATGTCAAGGGTTTGCCAGTCCAAGTGCACCTAAAAGAAGAAAAAATGTTAGGAAAAGTATGATGGGTAGGTAGAAATGAGGTTGAAGCATACATGTCTTTCAAATTTTGAGATCATAGCTTCAAAAGAACATCATCAAATGAAGGAAGAAAAATCTACCAAATACAAGTAAGGCAGTGGTTTTCAAAAATCAGAGATTTGAACTTTGAGGTCTTGGAAACCTCCTGAAAAGGAGTTTCCCTCCCCAAGTGGAGCCACTTTTAGTCATCAATTATTTTTACTATCTGTAAATGACTAAATATTGGTTCTAGATTTCTAAAAACAAAATTCCCTGAACATTGTGACTTTTAGAAATCTCGCTGCCTTCATTTTCCTTATGGATTTTTTTTCACTATTCTACCATTTTTCCATTTCATGGTCACCTTGCCAATCCTAAAAGACTCCTTATGGGCTTGTGCCACTCATCTCTATCCGATTTTCCCACCTATAACCTCATCATTCTGTTTTTCCCCTTGCCCATCACACCACTTTACAACTAGGGTTACCTATAACCTATTCCTTCCCATGTTTACTAGGTTCCTCAAGAATTGATGGTCTCAAAACTATCTATGTAGGCTCTTTAGATAAATCAAGTACATTGGATTTTGGATCTTTAATACACCACTTTGTCAATACTCTATTTTTACACTTGAAGACTCTAACCCAATTTTCAGTCAAAGACCAGGTCAAAGGATCCTCCCACTAGGCTAATTAGGGTTTCATGTGTTCCAAGGTAAGTCATTGATGTTTCAGACATTGTTTTTCTTTGTTAGGATCTGGTTTAGAGGTATTGAAATGTTGATACATGGCTATTCAAAGAAGATATGAAAGTCTCCAAAGAAGACCACCTTGTCAAATTCAAGTTTTGCAAAAGGTAAATGTAGCTTGGCACTTCTACATGAGTGTTAAGAGCCCCATCAGCAGAAGAAACTTATAAGGTAAATGATATATTCCTAAAAGAAGACATCTTGTAGCAAGGAAGACATGAAGCACTTGGTCTTAAGGGGAATTAGGGTTTCTAAGCCTGATTGGGCCAAAATTATACCAAGCATGGATAAAATGAAGAAATGATCATGGAGAAGGTACACCAAAAAACCAAGCATGAAGAGAAGTTTTTCAGAAATTATTGATGAAAAAGGGAAAAAGGTAGGTGAAATGGACATAAATGAATGAACTTGAAAGGGCTATAGAGAACTTAGAAGACAACACTGTTAATTGTCTTCAAGCACTATAGACACCTAGGGTTTTGGGAAAGTGTTCAAAGAAGGTGAAACGATGGTTTGAACTCCATGATGACAGCAAAGGGATTCTGAATATGTCACTGTTTGTAAAATATTCCAAACTTGTCCAAAGAAGTTTGTCATGCCAAAAATGATCGAAAGTTATTACGAGCTCCATGGTGCAGGTAAAAGGATTGTGAAGGTGCCAGTGTGTGGAAACATCCTAAAAAGTTTCCAAGCTCAACCTGTCATGCCTCAAGATTAGTAAGAAAGGGAAAATCAATGTGTTCAAGTCACCTACACTCAGTGGAAAAAGGATGAAAAGCATGGTGTTGATCTCTAAGGTGGAAACCAAAGGTGATTTTAAGGTTACTGCTATGTAAATGAATATGTCAAGCTCCATGAATAAAAGGAAAGGCCACTTCTATGTTTTATGGCACCTACAAATCAGAAGTGGCCAAAGAAGGTAAAAGGCATATTTTGAATTCCATGGTGTAGGCAGAGGAGAGTTTTGAAGGTATTGATATGTGAAATCCTCTCAGAGATGTTTAATGAGCTTATTATGCTTGAAGGAGCAACAAGAAGGTCAAAATTCATTATCTTGGTCACCTACAAAGCAACAATTGTCAAAGGAATAAAAAACATGATTTGAGCTCCAAGGAGGAAACAAAATATGTTTTCAAAGCTACTGCTGTGTAAAGATTCCAAACTTATCAAAAGTGAGTTGTCATGCCTAAATAATCAAAGGATGAGATTAAACTTCATGGTGTAGACAAAGGAGGTTTTAAAGGCTGCTGTTGTGTCAAGGTGGATAGGTCAGATACTCTAGGTTTAAAAGAAGAGCAAGTTTCATAACTCAAGCAAACCTGCAGAGAAAAAAAGGCAAGAGAGTTAGTGACAAAGGAATATCAGTGAAAAAGTTAAAGGGGCTTAAAAACATTAGGAAAGTGGGTTGTGAAGCTAAAATCAAATCCTTGAGTCTATATAAGGTCATTTTACACTTCAAACAAATCAGTGTTGCCTTGCAAAGAATTTGAAATTTTGAAAGGAGAACAAACTATGGGTTTTTGAGCCAAAATTTGGCTAAATGTTGAGGCGATGTGCATTTAGGTTGGCGCTGCGCGCCTGGAGTTGGGCGCTATGCCCGTGGCCTTTTCTCCCATACAATTTTTTTTGGCGTTGCGCGCCTGAGGTAGGTGTTGCACGCCTAGAAAAGCACTGTGCGCTTCCCTGATTTTCACGACATGCCCGAAAAAAGACCTCAGCACTACACACCTGGCACAAGGCGCAACACCTTTGCCCGACCCGACTCCTCGTTCACCTGGGCGTTGCGTGCTTGGCCAGGAGGGCCTTCCAAGCCATTTCATTACTCAAATCAACTCAAATTTTCTTCAAACTACCTCCAAGGGCTTTTTTAAGCATCTTTAAGGGGTAGGTATAAGACATCACCTCCTCTCCAAGTTTTTGTTATAATTTGATTAAAGGAATGGAACCCTAAGGAGATAAGCTAAATGTCATGCTTAAAAAAAATGATTAAGCCTCCCTCATCTACAAACAAGGAAATATCAGTCAAAACAAGGGTAAATTAGGGTGGTTTCAGTGGTTTGAAATTGGTCATCCATCAAAGCTTAATAACTCTGTCCCTTACAATGCAAACAGTTTGACCTTACATTGCCTGCCTTCATCTCCATTTTCCATCAGTGCAAGTTGTTTTCAAAGCATAATTGTAACAAGCAGCTGAGGTTGTCCTTGAGTTTTTCCTCTCACTCATATTCCTATACCCTTACCCTCACTCACCCATCCATATAATTCACTTGCAAAGACTGTCATCCTCCATCCCTTCATCTCATTTTTATTGTGCAGTCCTAGGGTTTTGTTCAAAACAGAGTGATCAAAATGTCAAGGGAATATGACAGTGATGGTGGTGAGGAAGGCCAAATGCCGAGGAGTCATCAACACAAAGGTGGGAGCATCAACAGGTTTGAATTGCTAAACACAATGGAGTTAAATGCATCTCCCTTAACTATCTCCTACTTCCAAAATGTAGGCTGCTATGAATTTTTTGAGAAAGGACAACAGAAGAAAATCACCCTGAGCTGACTAGGCTCTTCATACTTAACCTACATGAGAAACAAGTCAACCTTGCAGGGGTAAACTTTGAGTTGTCTTCATATGCCATTGCTATTGCCACTAGGATACCTAGTGTGGGTGAAAAATGGTTCAAACAAGCCAATTTAGACATGAGCTACTATGAGCCATACCTTAAACCCAGATACAAAGACTACCATAAATCCATATTTCCTTTCTCACATTTTCTTGAGAGGTATACACCCATGATGAGGGTCAATATGAAATATTTCAAATGCGAAGGAAGATTCTCCCAGCTTTATTCCTATCACATCAGGTTTCTCATGCACTTTACTAGGGTTAAGATGCTGCATCTACCCTAATACCTCTAAAGGAGTATTGAAAAAATGTCCTATATTGTACAAAAGAGAGACCATCCACAACAGAGGTAGAGCCTCTTTCACCACACTCTTATCAAAATGGTTGTGATGCATCAATTGCAGCAAAAGGGTATTCCATGAGAGGTTTTCATTGCCCATGAAGTGTTCACAAACCCACAACCCCATCCTTAGCAAAATTTGCCTTCATCATCTCATCCTCTTGTCCCTACTCCTTCATCATCTCATGTTGAACATGTTTCACCATCTACACATATCCATTCACCTTAGGGCAACCCTCCTTCATTAGTCTCTCACAATGCATCAGACAATGAAGGATGAGACAATGAACAGTCAAATGAAAATGAGGAAGAGGGTAATGATGAATCAAGTAATAATGAAGAAGAAAATAGTGAAGAAGAGGGTAGTGAGGATGATGAAAATAAGGTTGATTAAAGTAAGGAGGATATCAGCAGGAGGCAGAGGTCAGTAATAAGGTAGAAAGCATGGAAATAGAAGGCAGTGATGATGATGGAGATGATGATAACAGTAAAGAGCACAGTGAGGCTCACATCAATGAGGAAAACAATAGTGAAGAGGGAGGAAATGAAGAGGAAGATATCAGTGGTGATGAAGACAATGCAGAAACCAATGATGAAGCGCCTAGTAGTCAAGATAATGAAAATGAGGTTGATATCAGTGAGGCAGAAGAAGGCAGTGAAGAAGACAATATGTCAAAAAGCCATGATGACAGTGATGAAACAAAAATTAGTGGATCAGATAAGGGAAATGAGGAAGAGAGCAACAATCATGATGGCCATGATATTAGTGGAGATGATGATAATGATGATGATGATGTTGACACTGATAATGATAGCAAGAATATCAGTGATAAGGAAGAGAGCATGGAGACAGATGAGAGCAGCCATGAGAGCAACCATGAAAGCCATAAGGACAGTAAGGATATCAATGATAATGAAAGTCATGATGGCAACAATGGTGAAAGCACTGAAATGATCAAAATTGAACCCTTTTCTTTGACCTACCAAAGAGCAAGTAGGCTTGTGTTTGGTGCCTCTAAGAGGCAAGGGGCCATGCCTTCTACATCAACTAAGCAGCTTGATAAAGGAAAAGAAAAGGTCATGGAAGAAGAAGAAGAATATCAGCATGAGACTGAGCAAGAATTTGAACTCATTCATGTTGACAGTCATGATGAAAACGAGGGAAGGATCTCAAGCATGCTGCTCAAAGGTAAAGATGCCCAAATCAAATATTTGCAAGCCAATCTAGCTAGGGCTAAGAATTTCATTCATTATTATGAGATTGAAAACAAGAAACTAGAGGCACAAAAGGCCATTTATGACGTCAGGGAAATAAGATCTTGGAAAGAGACTAAAAGGACCAAGGTTAGGCTAGATGAGGTCTTGGGTATTTTTGATGAAAGTGAAGATGAAGAAGGGAAATTGTCTAGGAGAAGGCCAAGAACAATGGGCTTGAGGAAGGCCTTAGCCAAGGAGAAGGAGAAAGAAACAAAATTGGCAGATTGAATATGATCGGTAACCTTGGTTAGAGAGGGCTAATATACACCTGGAGGATCAGCTGGAAAAGACACAAAGAGACCTTGGCCTTCAGAAGAAGATTGCCAAGCTCAAAAGAGCCCTTGCTAAAATTCAAGCCCTAAAAGAGGAAAAAAGCAAAGAAAACCTTGAAATCCTTATTGATGCTTCCCAATAGGCATCCCAAACACCTTGAGGAAGATAATTTCAAATTTTGGCAAGTTTTTGGAAATTTTGGTTTTTCACTGTTTTGGAGGGCCAAGAGTGCAGAGCCCCTGGCGTTGCGCTCTTTTTTGAGGAACTTTCTTAAGGATTGGTTTGAATTTTTGGTTTCATCTTGCCAAGTACATCACACACACCAAATTTTAGATCATTTGGAGCACCTTTGATCCTCCAAAAGGGTCAAAGACATGAAAAAAATCACCATTCTGCCCAATTTTCAGGGATGGCGCTGCGCCCTAAGAAGTCTTGGGAGATTTAGTTTTTGAATAGGTAAATGAAGTCCAATCAGAAAAAAAAGAGCATTTTTGGAAAGTATACTTGACAATATTTCCAACGAGCTATCACAGAGCTCATTCAGACACGGGGAAGGCCTTCAAAACTCAGCTGCAAGGTGACCTATTTTTCCAGTGTATGCACTGCACCCTTGGACCTCAATGCTGCGCCCTTGCATGAAAAGTCAACAAAAGACCCAAATTTATTGAAAATAGATATTTTGTGGTTTTTTGGGCAAATCACTCAAAAGTTAGGTGTTAGATGTTATTTTTCATTTATTGCATTAGATATTTTGTGCCTTGGCCCCTGCATGGTCTTAATGGACAAATTTAGAATTTATGATGTGTTTATGACATTTTGGAAACCCTAGTTATGGTTTTGGTCCTCCTTGATTGTTAAATACAGCATTGAGGCCTCATTTTACATGTTGGATGATTATTCATAGTAATACATAGACTTTGAGATTGAAGAGAAATTGGCTCTGGTTTTTATGGATGGTTTGACTTGCTTGACAATGGAGAAGGCTCACTTGCAAGATTCATGAGCATAGTTAATGGTGATGTGTTCCTTATTTAGTTCTTGTTTTCTTATGTTATCATTTTGTTCCACCTTTCTATTGCAGTAGGACAAAAGTTTTAGGCTAAGAAATGTTGTTTAGAGGCACCTTAGCTCTGTTTGTTCTCTACTGCTTCTATGTTTTCCTCTGCTAGGTCAAATTAGATAATTCTTGAATGCTCTCTAGTCCCACTTATTTTGTTTATCTTAAGGATAATGAAGAAAATGTCAAAGTAGTTTTATGGTTAGCCTTTCTCTTTGATATTACTTAAACATTGTTTTTAAGGTCTTTTACTTTGAAGTATTGCTGATTATGTTTAACTAAAGATGTCTATGATTTGCCATGCCATTTTGTTTACCCTAAATGGTTGCTTTGGAGGTCTTTATAGCTTGATTAATGAAGTTAGGAGTTCCCTCTTCTTTGATCTCAGCTATATGTTTATATTAAATGTTTTCTTATCTTGAAGGTGAAATCACTATAATATTTACAAGTTTCTTGCCTTCTATAGTTCACTGGATTGTTGTCTTAATGCTTACTTGCTAGGTTTTAGTCAAAGAACTTATTGGTATGCCCTGTCTTTGATTATTTCTTCATGCTTAGTAGTCTTACATTCCATTCTTGTTAAGGTATTTTTTGAAGGATTCTTAACTGCCCTTTTGCACCTACTATGTTCACAAATTTGAGGTTCATTTCATTCACATAAGCTTTTAGAACCATTTGACTTTGTTAGATTTTCCCTGTGATACACCCTTGACCTATTTTTAAACTGTTCAAGACCTTTTGTAGACTCCATAGCCCAATGGCTTAACCTCTCTCACTCTATCTATTCTGCTTAACAACCTACCCAACCAACCAAACAAACAAACAAACAAACCCTAAACCTAATAACTAGCCTAAAATCAAAATCCTAAAATATATCAAAGATTGCATCTTTCACACAAGTATAGAGAGAGCCCTCTCTGAGTCCAGGAAGGCTAGGTCCTAGGACTCCAAAGACTGGTTTGATGTTACCCTTGTACATTTGGTCTTTCCAATCTAACAAATTACGGGGACCTAACAGGGATGAAGGCAGTCCACATTGAAAACTGGGTGCAAACCAAGGAATGGTGGAATACTGAGCTCGAAGGCATTGCTCCCTACAGCCTTGGTGATAGTGTCTGACCCATATCAGAGTGGGCGAATCTTGCGGTGGGGTCTAGTGAGGCGCTCCTTCTACAAATGTAGCCACACTTTGTCGCCCACCTAGAAGTTGTGTGGCACCCGATGTTGATCATGTCGTTACTTGTAATTAGAATTGGATTTGTCCAATATGTCATGGACCTGTTGGCGGATGTGTTGAATGCACTCGATGAAGATGTTCGCTTTGTCAGCTTCAGACTAGACATGAGCTGAATTGTCTTGAGTAGCCGCAAATGGCATGGTTACATCAATGAGACATAACAACTGGAATCCCAAGCCCACCTGAAAGGGGTTGTGGCCAGTTGAGCTGTGGAGAGTCCGGTTATAACTGTGTTGTACATAGGGGAGGCTCTCATCCCATGTGCGTGGATGCTTTGAATTTTACATGTGCAGAATGTGTACAATCATCTTGTTGACGCCTATGTCTGACCATCAGTTTGGGGATGGAAAGCTGTGGACTTGGTGAGCTTGTTGTCGAGCATTGACTAGAGGCTAGACCAAAATGTGTTGAGGAACCTATTGTCCTGATCTGATATGATAGACTGTGGGATCCCAAATTGCACCCACACTTGTTCAAAGAAGAGTTTAGCAGTGGCTTCTGCTGTGATATTCTTCTTGCAGGCCGCCATAATGGCCATCTTCGAGAATCTATCGATGACCACGAAAACACAGTCGTTTCCATGCTTAGTAGAAGGAAGGCCCGACATGTAATCCATGGAGATGGATTCCCAAGGTCGACTAGGGGTAGGTAGCGGAGTATAAGGGCCTTGCTTCTTTATGGTTAGTTTGAAAATGGCGCAAGCAGTGCAGGATTTGATGTACTTCTCGACATCCTGTCGAAGGTTCGGCAAATAGAAATACTTATGCAGTACTACCATTGTTTTCTTAACCCTGAAATGCCCAGCGACTCGACTTTAGTGTGCTTCCCATATCATCTTGGCATGCTCGCTTGAAGGAACACAAAGGTGTCCCAGGTGACATAACAATCCATCTTGGAGGTAAAAATTTGGAACTTGCGTACCCCCAAGAGTGCCTTGTATGTGTTGTTGAATTCTGGATCTCTCTTGTAGAGAATTGGCCAATCAATTGTCTCGTGCCCATAAGAGTTAAGAATGGTGGTTAGCACCACGATCGGTGGTCGGCTGAGGCAGTCTAAAACATTATTGGTGCTACCCTTCTTGTACTTGATGTTATGATGAAATTTTTGCAGATATGTGGACCACTTATGATGGCGATCGTTTTTCAACTTCCCTTGTGTTTGTATGAATCGCAGGGGTCGGTGGTCTGTATGGATGATTGTTTCCTTCCCCAAAATGTAATGCTTCCATTTTCTACAAGCCTGCACAATGGAATACATTTCTTTGTCATAAGTGGGATACTTGCGAAGTGTGTCAGACAATGTCTCACTGTGATATGCCATTGGATGCCCCTGTTGAGTAAGAACTGCCTTAATAGCACAGTCAGAGGCATATGTCTCAATCTCAAATGGTTGTTACAAGTCTGGTAATGTGAGAACTGGGGAAAAACAGAGGCGACCTTTCAATTCTACGAACGCCTTCTGTTGAGATTCCGACCAAAATAATTTTTCTTTCGCTCCTCCCTTGGTGACTTTACTCAATGGCCAAGTGATATGAGAGAATCCAAACAGGAACCTGCGATAGAAATTAGTAAGACCCAGAAAGTTGCGAAGGTCTTTTAGAGTGGTTGGGGTTGACCAATCCCGAATGACTTTGATCTTGGTTGGATCCACATGCACTCCTCTTTCATCAATAATGTATCCCAGATATTGAACATGGGTCATGCCAAAAATGCACTTTTCCAAATTGGCACACAACTTGTATTGCCACAGTGTTTGGAGGACTTTTCGGATGTGGTGGAGGTGCTCTTCCCAAGTTTGGCTGAAGATCAGAATGTCATCCAAGTACATCACTACAAATGAGTTGGTGAATGGCTGCAAGATGTTGTCCATCAACCTCATGAAGGTTGCCCGATAATTCATCAACCCAAAAGGCATGATAAGCCATTCGAAAAGGCCCTCCTTGGATTTGAAGGCAGTCTTCCACACATTAGAGGGTTTGATTGGTACCTGGTGATACCCAGACTTCAAGTCGATCTTGCTAAAATATTTAAGCCCTTTGAGTTGGTCCAGAAGGTCATAAATCCATGGGATCGGGTACCTGTTATGGGCAATGATCTTGTTCAACACCCAATAGTCAATACAAAGTCTCCAAGTCCCATCATTCTTCTGTATCAACACGGTCAGGCTCCCACAGGGCGATGAACTTGGCTGGATGTGACCTTCTGTAGAAGCTCCTGAATCTGCCTCTTGATTTCATCATTCTCCATAATAGAGTGTCGATCCATTAGGTAGCGACGCACTTAGGGTCAAATCAATGGGGTGCTTGACTTGACAGTGCAGAGGAACCCCTGTGGGTGAGTTGAAAATGTCCCCGTACTCCTCCACAACCTTATCAATTTGTTGTTGTTGTGTAGAGGAGCCCTGTATGGAGGTCGTGCCCATAGTCTTCTTCTTGTGCTGGGGTCGGATCACCAGAAAAAAAAAATTTCCTAGTTTGGGAAATGATCTTACTGCATTTTTTTGCAGTAATCAAAGAGATAGTGGCAGGCAGTGGTACCTATGGTATCCTATACATCTTATTTCCCAAAGTAACAATAATAGCAAGAGGTCGGGACTCATACACAACATGTTGCTTCCACAAGTATGGTTGGCCTAATAATACATCAAAAACATCAAGAGGAGTAATGTCACATAATACCTCATCCGTGAAGGGCTTGATGCTATAGGGAAAACGACACTGTTGGCTAACGTGGAGATCCCGTCCTTGGTGAAACCAATTGATAGTGTATGGATGTGGGTGTGTTGTGGTTGGCAAGTCCAACCGCTTCATGGAATTTGTTGAAATGAGGTTATTTTGGCTCCCATTGTCGACAATGAACTGTAGTGGGGAACCCTTTACCTACATCTAGGAGTGGAAGAGACACTCCTACTCCTCTTGATCTTTCGGTTCCTCCATCTGGATCTTCATAGTGGCAATAATGGCATTGGGCTTTGCATCAATAATATGTTTCCCTTTGTCATTCCCCTTGTCAGGTTCTGATTCATAGTTGGAGCATGTATCTGATTCAGAAGCCCTCATCTCGACCACCAGCGGCTACTTGGCTCGACACTCACTTGTGTTGTGAGTGGAGCTCTTATGGAAATCACACCACTTTCTCGTGTCCTTATTTGGCTTCGCGGTATTGTTCTTTGCTTGTGGCTTTGGCAAGTTGCCTTGGGTCGCGATGTCTTAGCTTTGTCCTTTGTTTTACCATTTGGGGGAACCTTTCTCTTGATTTTGATTCGCAGATCCAAAGTCTCGCTTCTTCCGTTTGAATTTATGCTCAATCTTGGCAACATACCGGTATGTCATACCAAGTGAGGAGATGTTGATGAACTCCATTTTCTCCTGAATGTATGTGTGTAGACAATTGTGATACTTTAGCAGCAAATGTTTCTCTGAATCTTTGATACCCATCTTTGTGCGTAGGGTATGGAACATATTCGTCAGCTCATGCACATCTTGATCCCTTTGTTGCTGCAGCGTGATCCATTGTATTTACTTGTCCTCATAGCTCCCCACGGGATAGTATTGTTCCTTAATGGTGTCTCAGAAAGAATTCCAAGTGGGCACGGTTGAGAACAGATAGGGTTCTGTCTCATCATTTTTCTCACAGTAGGTTTTCTACCAGTCCTTGACATGGGGGGTAGCTTTCAGGAGTGCAAAATAATCTTCTCCCGATCGGAAAAGTCAGGAACCAAAAAATATCCTTCTAATAGATTCAACCATATATCTACGAGATCTGCATCTATTTGATCCTCAAATATGGGAATGTCAAATTTTACTTGTACCTTAAAGGGAGTCGTGCCTCCAAAGTGGCTATTGAATGCAGATGCACTGCCCGTGGGCAGTCGTTGAAGGATCTCGGCAAAGTTATCCATCATCACATTTCTTTGTTTTTCGAGGGCTTCCTCTAGCAATATTTTGATAGGATCTCCTACTCCCTCATCTTTCTTTTCGTCCCCCATGGGCGGCCGTCGGGGTTTGCGAGGTTGTTCTTGCAAAGGTTCAACCAGATCGAGCCCTAACTCCTTATACCACGACCTCGTTGGGGACATGCAAAAAAGGATTGAGAAAAAACAGACTGCTCTGATACCACTGATCCAGATTTATGCAGGAACGAAGCATAATAAACATATAACCATAAATACAATGATGCAGCAAAAATAACACTTCATTTCACTAATATCAAAGAACTGAAATTTGCTTACAGACAAAATGGAAATAAACTAGCTAGGGCGCTCGTAGCTTATCTCTGAGAAGAGATGTGGCGACTATAGGCCTCCGAACTGTGTTACAATGAGGCTCGAGGGCATATTTATTATAGAGAAATAATGGAAAACCCTAAACATCAAGAAACCTAACCCTAGGAGATGAAGTGCCAAAACTATGGGCCTCGTTTGGGTAAATTGGTGTTTCAACTTCCCGGGATCGTAACTTTGACATACTATCTCCGTTTGATGCACATGATACATCGTTCGAAAGATCTATCTGAGGATTACAACTGCTAACCGTAAATATTGATTCCAAAACGATATTATATTTTCCAGGAAGTGCTTCCAAAAAAACGTCATTTAGGGTATCAAAACGGCTCCGAAAGTTTAGGACCCGAAAAACTGCTAAAAATAATAAGTTGTGCCAAAATTGAAAAACTGAAAAAGACAATAGTGGGGCCCCAAGTGAAATAGGTGGGTGGCCACCAATATTCACCTAGATCATTTATAGTGCCATTTAAATTTCAATATGAAAAACACTGAAAAAGAAATGTTTTTAGAAGAATATCCTAATTTATTAATCATGGTTATTGATGTCTCCTAATACAAAAGATTTTGTGGAAAAATTTCAAGAAAAACTTGTCATCAATTCTCTCTAGTTTTACTGAATAGTCACTTCCAGAGCAGTTTTTTCTCGGAGAAGAATTTATGGACAAAGTCATTTGCTCAACTCCTTTTGTTGCCCTATTTAGTTACTCCAAGTCACATGGTTTCGCTGAGAGAAGAAGCAACCTAGATCTCACTACCGTGAAACATCACACACAAATTGGCTCGATAACAACTATTATAGTTATTATGATAATTCGTTGTGCAGGATATTTTCATTCTTGATTGGGGCGCATTATAAATGTTGAAGATATGATAGCCAAATTTTAAGAGCTTATGGGCATCAATGGCGGATTTGGCAGCATATGGCCACGTTTAAGATGAATGGAGGCTATGTAAATTTCACATTACAAGCCAAGGAAATAAACATGATCTTCGCTGGAGGCTATTTATAAAAGGTTTAACCATAGGTCCATGATTTATGCATTTATTTTGGCTATTTTTTTGGCATATGAACACATATTATGTGGCCCATGCCACAGTCAACGTCAATCAGTGGAGTTGATTATCGTTATTGTCCAGGTATGCAAACCGATAATAAAAACTTACGTGAGCCTAAATTCATAACCGATAATAAAAACTTACGTGAGCCTAAATTCATGATTTAGCAAAGGTTGTAGTGGCCATGCCACGATTTATATGGACAGTCAACCGAGACACGTATTCTAGGATAGGTCAACACAATGCCAGTTCAACATTTATATGCCATATCTTTCGGCCCTGCAAATGCATGTGGCGAGGGTATTAACAATGAAGGAGATTCAATGTTGGGAGGTTGCTTTTAAATGCAAATTTGGTTGAGATTTGGTGGCATATGGCCTCGTATTTCGTGGCCCATGCCACAGTCAACGCGTTCAGCCCAATCCATCCACCATAAAGGTAGTAGTGTGGACTAAATATGGCTAGAATCGGAACCAAAGATGAACGATGCTGGTAACAGTGCCATGGATCTCGGCGGATCAAAGCCAAAACACGGCTACATGCTTTTCATTAACGTGTATTATGAAGATCACTTATTACGTTGCTTCAATGGTGGTTGTGTGCCACGATACACATAGTTCCAACCCATGTATTTGCACCATATTAGCGTCATGGACATCGAACGGTGCCACAGAAATTTCCCCACAACCCATAGCGGTCCACAAAACACACCGACGAATCTTGGAATGGTATTGGTTCCATGTGCCACAGTTAACGGTTCCGAAAATAGTTCCATGTATACATCCACAGGTACAAGAAGTTATGTGCCAACCCAAGAGTATAATAGATCTAGGGGGATTCTAGTGCCACACAATTTGCTCCATCTACGTACCAAGGGCTTTGTTTCAGCTATCAGCAACCCTTGGTAATTTTTTATGATGACCTATAATATAATTGTTGCTATTCCAAAGGTAGATCCGTCTCCCATGATGTTTCACTTTTTGAACGATCAACCTACGATGCTTCATGTGCATATTAAGCGATTTCGATGGTGTGCATGGCAGCCTATGACCCTAGGCGAACTGAATACTTTGAGGAACTCGGTTTTTGGATGTGTTGTGCATGCCATAATTCCATTAAAAGGATCTATGAGAATGCTAATCTCAACGATGCCGTCAAGCACAAATTTATAGGTAGCATTCTCATCGAATTTCAGCGTTTCACTAAGTTGACACATAATGTTGGCATTATGATGTATGTGTTGTCTTTGATGGCAACCCACTAATATGAGGATAAGTATGTGTTAACCGGATGAGTTAAGAGTGATGGAACATAGTGACAGAATGATTGGACAAAGGTATGAAAGTCAGAGACATAAGATTTATGAAGGTAAATATTTGAAGAAATATACGCGGGTTATATGAGGCAAAGTCACGTACACACGCGGATATGAAGAAGAAAAGACACATACATTTGGTTCACTATGATTCATTAAATACCAAGGGTCTTTACCATGGTATTAGCCCGCAATATTTTACAGAGTAACGACTATTTGATTCCATCAAAGATTACCACCGACACTAGTGTGGTTTTGGTCTGTGGTATTGGCTAAGGCTCAAACTATATAGGGAGGTGAAGATAAAAGTGTTAAAGTGTGCATATGTGAGAGTGATTGATGATTATTTTGATCTGAAGTTTTATTCCATGGTATGGGCTATTAATGAATGGTTAATCTAAAATAAGTATGCACCTGGTAATACAATCATGGATAAGGATCATTAGACCTGAAATAATAATGGATTGTTTGATCTTCTTATGGATCGATTAGATCTGGGTTTTTGACGTGTTTTTATTGCTGTGTATGACGTGATTTGGTATGTCTGGAGTTTTGATGAGTTGCACAAGTGTGAGTTGGAAATTGTGATCTATATGCAGGTTTGACTTAGGTAAGGAGCATACACACACGAGTTCTATTATGAAAAGTAGTGTATATTTTATGCAGTATTTTGAGATCCATACATGAGTTTATTTCCTAAAAAACATGTATACATACGGAAATTTCTTATTAAAAGCACATATGAAAGTCAGGGTTTCCACTGAAGAATATGTATGATTTGTCTATACAATACTATTGTATCTATGTTGTCTATTAATGAAGTTTTCATGTTGATCTGGGCTTAAGTTGAATTGATTGAGTATTGAGTCGTTGAAGAATGTTCATAATGCAACTAAATTTGAGAGATCTGTGATATGACAAAATGTTTTAATATGTTTATGTGCAAGTCATTGTCTAGTTCATATTGAAAGTAGTTCGGATTTTAGTATGTTGAGATCTGTACGCAGGTTGCATTCATAAAAAGCACGTATATACGCAGGTTTTTTAAAGAAAAGTAGTGTACATATTCTGTCATATGATTGATCAAGGTTGTAATTGATTCAGTATGTTGATGCAGTGTTTTTGGGTTCAGTTTTGATATTCTGGTTACAATTATCTCATTGTTTTGGTTGATTTGAGCTGGTGATAGGTTTAGTGACTGTTTGGTTTTGTGATTGATTGGTTTAGTGGTTGTTTGATTCTACGGTTCAATGATTGGTTGAATGATTTTGTACAGTGACCAATTTCAGTTTTGATTTATGATATTGGGCTTAAATGATGTTAGTGGGTTCAGTCTAAAGATTTGATGAAAAGTGGCCTACAAGTTGTGATGTGTTGAAGCAGGTGGATCCGTGTGAAAATTTATGAAACGTGGTCCATGGTGGTGCTGAGGGTTGGAGTCTTTAATGAGGGGGTCATAGCTCCATTCAAGTGGGTGCTGGTAAATGAGATCACGGGGTTGGAGCTCCCTTCCAGTAGGAGTTGGAGAATGAGTGAAGGTTGTATCATTTTGTAAGTGAGTGCATGCATGCTGGTATGAGTCTGCGCCAATACAAGACTATAAGGAGTTTTCTATATAATAATTATTGAAGACAAAGACAACAACAACGGTGATTTTCTACCACATTGGGTTTCCACCTTAAATCTTGATGTTCATGTGTGTTTCTTATGTGTGATGATTTATTCTATTCCTACTTCACATGTTTACTTCTTATTCAATTTCCGATGAATCACTGATGCACTAGTTTAAGATAGATCGTTGAAGAATTGAATGATATATAAGTCTACTAGATATACGATAGTTTCCTGAATAACAGTTGCATACATATGCTAGTTTTCTTCAGTCAATTTGTGTACAGAAATCAGAATATGAAAAGTAAAGTTTAGGTGATTTTTTTAAATACTGATTCACCCCCCCTCTTAGTATTTTTTTCCAACAATTGGTATCAGAGCAGGTCCTTCAGAAGAAGCTTGATCACTTGAAAGAAGATCCACCAAGATGAGAAATCAAGAAGGGAAAACATCTATCTGGCCACCACTCTTCAACGGAAGTACTCCAATTTTCTGGAAGACAAGAACAAGATCCTATCTACAGTCTCTTGGAGAAAATGTATGGGAAATTGTTGAAGGATGTTAACAGTATCCAACCACAGTTCCCATAGATGCAGCAGAAAAGAAGAAATATGAAACCAATGAAAAAGTTTCCAATGTCTTATTGGGAAGCCTGACAGAATCATAATTTGTCAAATTTATGCAACTAAATTCAACAAAGGAAGTATGAGACAAGATCATCCAGAGCTATGAAGGTGTTGGCAAGGTAAAAATTGCTAAACTCCAAACTCTTAGAATTCAATATGAAACTCTCAAAATGCATAATGATGAAAGTATTACAAGTTTCTTTCTATAAATAGATGATATTGTGAATCATACGAGAAATCTGGGAGAAGATATAAAAGACTCAATTTTAGTAGAGAAAATCTTGAGTTCTCTAACTCCAAAATTCAAGTCAAAAGTGTCTTCTATTGAAGAAAAGAAAGATCTATAGAACCTTACTATTTTAAAACTTCATAAGATCTTAACAACCTTCGAAATAAGAAAAGTAGGTCCCTCGAAAATCGAAGAATTTTCATTCAAAGCAACTTCAAGAGGAAAAGAAAAGGAAGAACACAAGGAATCATGTTATATATCAGAAGATGATGAGGTGAATTTTGTAAAGAAACTCCAACTAGGCATAGAAATGTTCAGCGGTAGGCTTCCCTTCAAGTTTCTTGCTTGTGGTAGAGTTGGTCATTATGATACTAAGTGTCCCTATAAATAAAACCAGGAAAAAGGAAAAGAAATTGCAAAAGAAAATAGGAAATGATTTGAAAACAAGAAAATTTATTAAACTCATGAAGATAGTGATGGTTGGTCAAATAGTGAAGAGGGAGAGTCTGATCAAGATTTTGAATTACTCATGGCATTTGAAAGAAGTACTAATGAGTCTGATGACAAATTTAAGGATGATTTAGAAGACAAATATTTTTTTGAATAAATCACTCAACTTAAAATTTGTTTAGAAGAAGATAAACCGATATAGATACTTTAAAGGAACAACTCAGAGAAAAGGAGAAGCAAAATGAAAAGCTAGAATGTGAAATAGTAAGTATAAGGAAGGAAATTGAGAAGATAAAAACTCCAAATCTTAGATTTGCTAAAAGATCTGAAACCTTAGATGAAATCATCAAGGTACAATTCTCTCCTCTTATGAAGACAAGTCTTGGATACAATGGAGAAACATCAAAGATTGAAAAGTCCTCTACAATAATAGGTAGCTATCTTAATGCAACAAAAAGTAGTAAAAAAAACACCATCTTTCAGCAAAAGAATAAATATACTCCATAGGTAAATCATGCTCACTCTAATCCAAGTATAAACAACAACATAAGATTCAATCAAAAGGTAAACAAAAACAAACGATATTATGATCACATAAACTTCTACTTTAATGGAAAATGTTTTTTATGCCATAATTTTGGTTACAAGGCTGCTTAATGTGCTGCATATAAAACCATCATGACAAGAGAAGCAAGAAAACAAAGAAATGAGACGGGAATCAAGAAAATTTCCTATAATAATTTCTCACCTCTTCAAGATGAAATTGAATTCTCATTTTGCAATAACATTGGACATGAGGAACATGAATGTAGGAGAAACATACAACCATCATCTCAAAAGGAGAAAATAACAACAACTTCTAAGGTATGGAAAAGGAAGAACTTAGAATCTAAAAGTTGCAGTATAACATTATATGTGGAAGATCAAGAAAATCAGTGGCACATTAAAAATGGATGCTCAAAACACATGACAAGTGATAAAGATAAGTTCATTTCATACAATAAATTAGAGAAAGAAAAGAATGTTACTTTTGGAAATGACTCACCTGCTATTATTAAAGGTAAAGGATTTGTCTTTCTATAAAAAAAGATTAAAGCTGGTAATGTTGTGTTTTTCGATGGATTGAAGCATAACTTGTTAATTGTTATTCAAATGTGTGATCAATGAAATGAGGTTGTTTTAATATCAAAATAATGTGTGGTTTTGTGAACTTGACACGAGGAAGACCATAATAAAGGGGACAAGGACTCCAAGTAATATTTATGTCTTGAAAGGTGGTCAAGAATTATGTTACTTAGGCAAAGAAGATGAAATATTTCTATGGCATAGAAGGTTGGTATATCTAAGCTTCTCTCAACTACACAAATCAAGCAAGCTTAAATATGTTCGTGATTTTCCCAACATCACTTTGCTAGAAACTACCATATGCAATTCATGTGAATTCGGTAAGCAAACCAGGGTGCAATTCAATGCCAAAGAAGTATAAGCAAGTATCTTGAACTTATTCATATTGATTTGTGTGGGCCAGTAAGGAAAAAATCACCTCGAGGAGAACAATACCTCATCTTATTTTTTGATGACTTCTCTAGAATGTGTTGGATTGGTTTATTAAAACACAAATATGAAGCATTTGATAAATTCAAAGTCTTTAAAGCATTAATGGAAAATGAGTTAGATCTAAAAATAAAATGCGTCATATTTGACAGAGGAGGAGAATCCATATCAGATGATTTATTTTATTTCTGTGAACAACATGGAATCAAAAGGTAGTTTTACGTAGCTAGAACTCCTCAGCGAAATGGGGTAGCATAAAGGGTGAATAGAACAATCCTACACATGGCTTGTGCTATGCCTGATGAGTCCATAACACCTAACACATTATGGGGTGAAGCAACACATACCATAGTAAATATTCTAAAAAAATATCATGTTCGAGTAAACAGTGATAAAACTCATGAAATTTGGTATGGTAAGCCTCCTACTGTAATTTTTTTTAGAGTCTTCGGAAGTAAATGTTTGAAGCTAGGGTAGATGAAGAAATTATTCTTGGTTACTCATCTAGAAGAAAATGATACAAATGTTACAATAAAATATTGCAAAATATTGTTGAATGTATTGATGTTGTAATTGACGAAGCGTGTACAAATTCCAGAAAGGTAGCAACAATAGAATATGATGATGATGAATTCTTTCCCACATCAAATCAAAGTGATATAGAAGAGGAAAGTAATGAAGCATCATAAGAAAGCGAAACCAATAGGGAAAATACTCCATCCAGGTATGTTCAAAAGAATCATCCATAAACTCAAATTCTAGGAGAAAAGAAAATTGGGGTACAAACAAGAAGAACGCTTATGAGATCTCATAATTATCTAGCGTTATTATCCACTACTGAACCTCAAAAATTAAATCAAGCTAGAAAAGATGAATGTTCGGTCAAGGCCATGGATGAAGAACTTGATCAAATTGAAAAGAATAATACATGGGAATTAGTTCCAAGGCCTCATGATAAAAATATTATTGGGAAAAAATGGATATTCAAAAAAAAATTGAATGAAAATGGATAAGTCATTAGAAATAATTCTAGACTTGTTTGCAAAGGCTATGCTCATCTAGAAGGTATAGAATTTGAAGAAATATTTTCACCTGTAGCCAGACTTGAAGCCATAAGAATGTTTCTTGCATTTTTAAGATTTCGTCATTTCAAAGTTTATCAAATGAACGTAAAATTTGCATTCCTTAATGGAGATCTAGAAGAAGAAGTATATATTGAACAACCAGAAGGGTTATTTCTAGGAAATGATGAAAAACTTGTTTGTAACTCAAAAATAAATTATATGGGCTAAAACAAGCTCCTCATGCATGGTATTATTGTCTTGACAAGTATCTTCAACAACAAGGTTTCACAAAAGTGTCCACAAATAGAAAACTGTACACAAAAATAGATGATAATAAACTAATAATTATTGTTGTTTATGTAGATGATATCATATTTGGCAGCAATGAAGAATTTATGAGTCAAAATTTTTCTTTTGTTATTCAACAATAATTTGAAATGACTTTACTTGGGGAACTAACATTTTTTATTGGTTTACAAGTACAACAAGCAAAGGATGGCATATTTCTCTCACAAAAAAAATATCTCAAGAAAATTTTGAAGAAATATGGGATGGAAGGTTGCAAACTAGTATGTAATCCAATGTTGATAGTGTTGGCGCTGGAATCAACACTTGGACTGCAACAAGTGTCTGACCAGAAACATCCTAAACTTTAGGAAAATTTAATGATTTGTTTTATGGGATTGGCAGATGGTATAAACTTTGATTCACTGAAAAGAGATTTCAGTCAAATCCACATTTCTACTAATGAGGGTATTGGAATCTGATGTGGTAGAAGAGTGCAATTTTGTAGCCTATGAGGAGAGGAAATTGTGAGATATGAGGAAATAGTAGGTCTATGAAACATAAATCTAATTCATTTAGTAGAAATTCAAAAAAGTAGCAGTTTGACAATATTCCATTGAGAGAAAGCTATTTCTAGTCTGACAAGATTCTCATTGAAATATCATGAAGAATAACTATCATGAATGATGCTCTTCCACTATTGCAATATATATTTACAGGAATGCTCACTGTGTGAGACTAACAAAAACTGATAAAACACATAGCATGTTTAAGAGACTGATAAATATTCATAACAACATATTGGTTTGCAAGCTGTAACTGAAAGAAAGGAGATATGGAAACACAAGTAAAGTAGACAATACACACAACAAATTGGTAATAAGTCCTCAGTAGTATCATTTCATTTCATTCACAAAAATATTACAGATCATATGAGTCAAATTCTAAAACCATCAACCAACCCTTTTTACATAGCAATTTATCACATTTATACAAAAATAATAAACTTTCATCTCCACAAAAGGAGTAAACCTGTTCCCAAAAGTTATTACGATGTCGTGCAAGAGATGAGGCTTATCCTAAAACTTTAATACAAAGTGCTATGACATAATGAAAATAAAAGCATCAAGGCTAATAATTCAAAGTGGTTTGTATGATGTGGCAGTTTATGGGAAGACTCATCTTCTATTATAGTGCAACCATCTCCACAAAAAGTGTAAAAAACAGTGAAAATGGCGTGTGGTTGTTCCTTGAATGCTGCTTGGTAAAAATGTGCTGGTGCGGAGAGTAGTGGTAGAAAATTGTTTCAGAGAAACTCTACCACTGTTCCGCTGTTCCTTTCCTTTTTTGGTGGAAAACCTATTGTAATGACGGAAAATCCAAAACTTATTGGATAGAATGGCAATGGTTCATTTTATGAGAAATTAAAAAGAAACCCTTTGAAAAAGGTTTAATTGATAGGGGAGACATGGAGCAGAATGAATGATAAGCGGGGAAGAAAACCTTTTAGACATATATTGCAATTGAAAATTGGGATCGAAGCATTTAAAATTAAGACATAAATAGGAAAAATGTGATTTTGCGATGGGGTGATGTCGTGGCAAAGAAGTGGGACCGATCACAGATCGTGCATTGGAAGTTTTATTATGAAATGCAGGAGTTAAATGTTAAAACTGGCGAAGTGCAATGTGAGATGAGAATGGAGGTGACGTGGCACAACAAACAGTGGGGTCACCCGCAAATCGCACATCGGAAGTTTTAAAGAATTACCTCTCCTCCATTAACATTATCTTGTATCATATGCGATATGCGTTCGAGCGTTGTGCTAACACGTGGCCACCCTCATCCCTGCATCGCAAGATACATTTAACTTGCGAAGTCTTAAAACATAAATATAATAATTGCTAATGTGTGAAATCGCTTTGTTTGTGATTTAACCTCCATCGTTGATCTACGCCTAGATCTAACGGTCTTCACTTCTTGCTCTTCTCTAGATCTCCCACTCTGCTGGTCAATCTGTTTTCTTCAAGCAACACTTTTCTTTTAAAGAACTTTGGTTGCAATACTTTCCATGAAGCCTTGATTTTCCTGCTTTGAAAACTGAAACTGCTTGCTAGAGGAGTGGTCTTCGTTTACCTGTAGCCTCTTTATTGAGATAACCAAAATCTTAGTGAAATAGCTACACTTTTCACTGTGTGGAATATATGACTTTCATTTATGAGAAATAGCTTCCCTTTATTGCATTACTGTTTTGACAATGAAATTGCAACAAAGGTAGCTATTATTCCAGACCAGATGACTGCAACTTTATTACCCAAACAAAGACTAACGTTCAACACTAACATAAGTCAAAATATAGGTTTTACCTTATTTTAGGACTCTAGAACACTATGACACCTATTCACTTAAAAATACCTTGATGTTGGGACTCTTTTTAACCTTTATTGGAAATGACTCAAAATTTGGACATGGACTAGGACACAATAAAAAAATTGAAAACAGTGACATAATGGCGATTACACCATTAAAATTTTCAGTGCTAACAGTGGCTCCTATTAGGGATAAAGTCCTCCCTATGAGGCTTCAAGGACTGTAGACTCAGTGCCTCAAAAAATCTTGAAACTCGGAAGACTTCTTGAAAATAAAGATTAGGATTGACCATTGATAGACTAGACTCAAGACTGACCATATATACAAACATATGAGCCATTGGGCATGGATTTTATTAACACATCACACCGGATACAATGGAACGACTCAATTGACTTACTAAATAAATAACTTCTTAAGAAAATGACCATTAACTGGGCCTCCAGTCAGCTGATCATTATCCAGATGTTTGAGCAGGAAAGTATTGTTCTTTAAAACTTCAACAATTCTAAATGGCCCAAACCACATATTGTCAAACTTACCATGCTTTCCATGGTCTTCTCTCCTAACATCCTAATGCAACACCAAATCATTCTCCTGAAACAACTGCTGATTTTATCTTCTGTAAAAAACATATTTGACTTTAGCCTGATAATTCTAAACTTTTTCCAGCAATGGTTCTTTGATGTGGTGTGCCTCTATCAACTGCAACATTCTCCTGTGGACTGGATTTTCATTATCAAATTCATCTTGCAGAAACTTCATCACATGAAGAGCTAATTGCAAAGGAATTATAACATCAATACCATATACAAGCTGAAATTGAGACATTCCAATTGATTTTTTACCACTTACTCTATCCACCCACAGAGCATGTATTCGTTGTGTGTTCCAATTCCTCTTATTTTCAGGCATCATTTTCTTAATGATCCTCACCAAAATTTTATTGGATGACTCAGCCAATCCATTACCTTGAGGGTAATAAGGTGTGGAATGAATCAATTCAATCCCATATTGGTGACAAAAGTTGCACATATTGGTGGACTTAAAGGCCATTGCATTATCAATTACTAATTTATGTGGACAACCAAATCTTGACATAATGTTTTCCAACAAAAATTTAATAATTATTGTATCAGTAACATTCCTGGTTGGTACAACTTCAATCCATTTAGTGAAATAGTTTGTAGTTGTGAGAATACATCTATGCTATCTTGATGAAGGTGGATGAATTTCACTGATGAAGTCTAGCCCCCACTGCTGGATAGGAACATCTGTTGAAATAGGAATGAGAGGTAATGGTAGAAATTTTTATTTACCAAAAAATTTCTGACATTCGACACAGCTCCTGACTTTGTCAAAAACATCAGAGAAAAGAGTTGGCCAATAATAGCCATCTCTTCAGATTTTTTTTACAGTGCCTCTCCAATACAAATGCCCTCCACACACTCCTACATGTATCTCTATCATAATCTTCTAGGATTCTGCTTCATCTACACATCTTAACAAGACTCCAACAAGATCCTTCCAGTAAAGATGATCTTCCAAAATTCAATAGTTCACAGCTCTTAATTTAAAAGCTCTCCTTTTATACTTCTCCATTTCAGGTGGACAGTTGAAATTTAACAAAAAAAAACTATATCCTTGTACCAATATGAATTAAATATTTCAGGATAATTAGCAATACCTTCTCCATCTTCTCCTTCAGCTTCCTCTACATTCAGATTTAAAGCTTTGTAGTTAGATTCAACCATCAAGCGAGCCAAGCCTTGACCTTTTATGAATTTAGTTGGTTTGATTTCAATGTCAAACTATAGAATTTTGGTCAACCATTGTCCCCTTTTGCCATCTGTATATAGCTGCAACAACACATCTTTAACAGTGATATCGGGCACAGAAGCAATTATTTTTGAATGCAACACATAAAGTCGAAAGGACTTCAAAGCCTTAACTAGTGCATATGCTTGTTTTTCAGTCAAGTTGTACATTAATTCAGCATCCCTTAAAGCACGATTGAAAAATGAAATTGACTACTCCAAACCCTCCTTGTTCTTCTGTAGTAAGACAATTGCAATTGTTTTTTATGAAGCATATGAAAAATCAGAAAATATTTTTCAAAGTCAGGACTAATCAAAACTGGAGATTTAGTCAAGGTAAATTTAATTAATGAAAAAAAATACGTTGCTTCATCTCGCCACTTAAATTATGCATCTTTTTTCAGCAACACATTTATGTGTTTGATCAACTCTGCAAAGTTAGGAAAAAAACGCCTTAGAAAAATGATTTTCCCTAAAAATGACTGCAGTTATTTTTTTATTCCTTGGCAAAAAAATCTTTTGAATAGCTTCTACTCTTCCCGGATCGATACAGATGCCACTTTTTGTTACTATATGTCCCAATAATTTACCTTCTTGGACAACAAAAAATGACTTTTTTGGGTTTAAGGAAAAACCAAACTTTCTGCATTTGTCAAAAATTTGTTTCAAATGTTTCAAGTGGTCTTCATCAGATTTTGAATAGACTATGATGTCATCCAAATAGATAACCACAAACCTGTCCTTTTCTCCTGCAAAGGCAATATCCATTGCCCGCTGAAAGGTTGCGTCTGCATTCATCAAACCAAATGGAATTTTGTTGTACATGAATGTGCCCAAGGGTGTGGTAAATTCTGTCTTTTCTCTGTCTTTCCTATCAATTGAAATATAATTATAGCTTGAAAAGGCATTAATCATTGACAATCTATTGGATCCTATAACCTTTTGCAAGATATAATCCATCTTGGGTAGTGGATAGTTATATTTCAATGAACACCGGTTCAAGTTGCGAAAATCGACACAAATCCTTATCTCTCCATTATTTTCCCATACCGAGACTATATTAGCTACCTAGTTAGAAAATCTCAAAGGCAAAATTATCTCTGCTTCCCATAATTTTTTGATTTCTTTCTCAATGGTTGGGAGTAGCATGGGATTAATGTGTCTGATTTTTTGTGCTACAGGTTTTGTATCTGTTTTCAAAATAATTTTATGCTCCATTATGCTCCTATCATAAGTTTTCAACTCACTATAATACCATGAAAAAATATCAGCAAATTATTTCAGCAGTTTGATATATTTTGTTCTAGTTTCAAGAGAAAGGAATTTGGACACCTTGACTAATTTTAGCTGATCTTCAGTACCAATGTTACATTCTATTGTACTCCCTCCATCAACTTTGCTGTCGGGCTTGTGAAAAATATCATTATTATCAAATAACCTTTCTAAAGGAACTAAACCCTTAGGAATAAAGTTTGTTTTAAGATCTATAATGTTTTTCCCAGCCATGGTTTTCTTAAAAGGGCTATTATTTTGGTTTTCAACAAACTCCTACTCATCATCAATTTGTATGTCTGCAAACTCTTCTACACACTCTAAAAATTTCTGAATCTCACTGTCACCCTCAAATACTTTCTAGTGCTTGATGTTATCAGGAATTGAAGATCTGTTTTTTATTTGAACATCATAGACTGCCTTGACATCTAGAGGAACTTTGAAATTACTAGCAATAATAGCTAGTGAATCAACAATTTGATTTTCTTCTCTAGTGACAAAATTTATATTAAATGCTGAAAAGTAATGCTCAATCAAATCCCAGACTTCATTCCTATAATTCTTCAATTTGGAATTTTTCTCTTGGTAATTGTTTCTCATCTGCTTAATCACCAACTCTGAATCACCAAAAGAAATTAGCTGTTCTGCTCCCAAATCTTTCGTTGCCTTCATACCCAACACAAGTGATTCATACTCAGTAGTGTTATCAGTGGTAGAAAATTGCAGTTTGTATGATATGGTTACCTTCTGCTGAGTAGGATAAATTAGGACTACACTGGCTCCCGATCCCTCTCTTGATGTGGATCCATCAAAGTAAAATTTCCAGATTTGTCCTCCTTCTGAATGTTTCTCATTTGCACCTTGAAAGTGTTGTTTTTCACTTATTTCAGGCTCGAAATCATTATCATCAGCAGCAAGATGTAGAATTGATGACCCCAATTCCTTTTCTTCAACATATATGGGATGGTTCGATGGATTGTGTTGATCACTAATGATGTAGGCCATTTGAGTGTTACACTGAAAACTGTCACCTTGACATTTTTCTAACTGTATGAGCTCAGTAACACTCATACTTACCTCCTCTGCAAGTCTTACAACCTTTTTTCCTCATTCCAAACCTTGAAAATCAGAGAAAAGTTCCTAAAAATGGAGGAAAAACCCTTAAAACTCAAAAAAGCCTTGGGAACGCAGGTAACATGAAGCCTGCATGCGTTTTTAGCTAGGGTACGCAGGTAATGTGAAGATAAACTGCGTTTTAGAACGCACTTTTCCTGTGTAATGCCTGCGGTACCCCTGTAAAGTCAAAAAAGCACGAAATTAAACCAAAAAAGTTGAATTTTGGTCAATTCTAGAAGGTTCTGGAAGAGATTTTTTGGGGATGAGTACGATTTAGTAAGGTGCATGTATCCCACACCTTAAGGAACTAATCCCTTGATGTGAGGAGCCTATCCCTTTGAAGGAGGGTTCTATCCCTTTAAAGATGGAATCCTAACCTCCTCATCTGCTCTATAAAAGGAGGCATTGGGTAGCCTTTTGGGTTAAGTTCAAGAAGTGAAGAAGTTTTTATGTTAAGGAAACTAATGGAGGATTGAAGAATATTTTGATGGGTAAAGTATTTGAGTTGAAGTGCTGTTGAGATTTAGATTTCCTTTTGCTGAGCTTTTGAGAGGAAAGATCACATACCTCTTTTTATGCTTCTGGAGGAAGAGTGCAAGACTTATCAGAGTAGAGGAGATTCCTGCTTCGGACCCCGGGAAGGCCTTTCGAACATCAAGGCTAAGGTTGTAAGGTTCTTCTATATATTTTAAGATTAATACAATCAAGTTCTGTTTTTCTCAATAAATTGTCGTTCGATTGTTTATTTCAATAAGCTGTCGTTTGATCGTTTATTTCATAGATTCCTTGATCACTATGATAGGTATGTTTTATAATTATTTGTTATACATGTGCTATTGATATTTTCTTGTTTGTGATTGCAGATCAACGAGAGATGATACTTTCTTGTGACAAAAGGGCCCTTGTTGCGACGAAGGATTATTGATGCAACAGAAGCATTGCGACCGCAAATAAGCATTTGGATCTAAGGTAGGATCGACACCGTCATAACATTTATTTGTAAAATGAATATATCTAGAGAAAGACAAACTTAGTTGTTCGTTTGTTGCTAGATTGTCTTCTGACACTAGGGAGATCGGTCTTGTCCGCAAGAACGATTTATCCGGCCAACAAATTGGCGACTCCACTGGGGAAAGAACTTGTTTTTTTGGTTCTCTTTTATTTTGATTTGAGGAAAAGTTTTTCCTGGTTTTTGATTGATGGATATCTGCCTGGGTAGCTTAGTTTTTCTCTGTTTTTGAAAGTTTTGAAGTCTTTTATGTTTTCTTGAAGTTTTCAGGGGACCGCACTTTGTCTTCACACACAGTGCGGGCATCTCCGCACTTTCCTTAAGTAACCAGTGCGGGACCGCACCTGTTACTTCTGGGACCTGCGGACCTTGTTAAAAGTCTTGAAAAACTTAGATTTCTTCTTTCAGTTTAGTTTAGATCTAATTTAGGATTTTTAGAATCTACCCAGATCTGTATTTTTCTATCAAAAATCTCTTGTTTCTGAGTTTCTTTCAGCAATTCTTCATCTCATCAATCTCCATTAAGTTAATTGGGTGTTTTGAGTCTCTTTTTTGAGATATTCTTAATTTGATTTCCTTTGGTCATTAATTGAAGGTTTGTCTCAGTCTTTTCACAATTTTGCATCTTTTTGTTTTTGCTTTTGTGTATGAGTGTTAATCGCCTTTGAGTGTTTTTTTTGATCTTTGGAACTCTCACCCGATTTTCTTGACTTCCACTTGATTGGTTCTTAGATTACATTAGAATCATCTTGTGTTTGAGAATTCTCTTGCATAGATCACATTTGCATAATTAGAATTCTCATTTTTAGAATATGAATGAAAAATGTGCATAGATTACATTTGCATACTTTTCAAGTGAATTGTGCATAGATTACAATTGCATAGTTTACATTCTGAAAAATCAATCGTAGATTTAGATTAGTTTTCTTTGATTTGAATTTAGATGTTTTTATGTTTGTTTTAAAAACACAAAAAATAAAAAATTGTTTTGGGATTGATTTGCATTAGTTTTTCTTGATGAAATTAGTGCATTAGAGAATTTGTTATATTTTCTCTTAGTTATAAATCTTTGCATTGTTGGAAGTGATGGAAACTCTCTCCTTTATTTAGTTAGGATTCATCGAATTGAAAAGATTACATTATCATATTCGATTGCATTCAGTTTTGGTTCGGGTCATAACACCATTGGTTTCATATCCATTTACCTTTTTGAGTAATAACAGCCTAAATAACACAGTGCTTAATTAAAATTCATCTAGTAATTTTTACATTTTTAGGGCTCTTTCCACCAATCTAGCTTAGGCTAGTGTCTTGGAATAGGTTTTAGTTAACTCTCCAAGACATTAAAACAAACAAGTAGTCGATCTTGCGGTAGGAAAAATTCCAATTGTTGCATGTATGCTCTGGGAAGCTCCTCTTAAAGGAGTCAAGCATGAGATCATATCTGAACCAGTGAGGTAATCAATCCTTCCTCATTGGGAACGATAGAAGATATACACATATTAAAAACGGTAAACCTCGGATAGACCATTGTCGAGGAGCCTGGGGTCACTTGTCGGTAAACCTTGGATTATGTCAAGGAGCCTTCAAGGGGATTGAGCTTTGTTACTCTGCCCTTGCGTGTGTATCGGATCGTAGACTGTTCCCCCAGGTATATTTGTTTCTATTGGTAACCTTAGTGGCCATAATCTATAGGATTCTTTCCTAAGGTGACGGTGGAGGGAAGATCCCACTGTACCTGGAGCAGACGTCGACAGACTCACTTGGACTCTCTGGGGGGTTCTCTTCACTCGAGATGGTTTTGTGAAGAAACTTGTGCCAGTCTGTTTCATTAAGCAGGTTGTCGGGGTAACTGTTCCAACCGCTCTTTTTGTATTAAATTCTACGATGTTGGATTTCATCACCAACTAGTGTTTTTAGTACGAGAAGTTACTGTTTGTGTGTGGTTTGACTCCTAGATTTGATAGCGCGTGTTAATTTTTTTGTTTTTACTTTTTGAGACCATAGGTGTGAATTGTGAATTTTAATTGTTAGGTGTAAATTGTGAATTGTTAATTTTAGTTTTTAATTTGTTAATAAAATTCACTAAAGTTGAATATAATGGCAACTGTTCCGGAATTTACCAACCAAGGAACCCCTTTTAACGAGAATCCTAGTCCTTTTCCTTGCTTTGGAAATGTTGGTCCTCCTTATATGGCTACATTGTCATTACCTGGATTTACAATAGGTTTACCGATATGGTTATTTTCAACTTCGTTGGCCCCAAATACTCCAATTGTTCCACCTCAACCGGATGCTTCACAGAGTTCACCATCTCAACATCACCAACCTTCTGTTGATCCTTTACCTTCTTTGCCTAATATTTCTTCCTCCATTTCTTCCTCTTCGCTTGGTAAAAGCCTTGACGCTAGTAACCAGGTGACTAAGAAGAAGAAGAAGGGGAAGAAGAAGAAGAAGAAGAAGAAGCAAGATAAGAAAGAAGTCAACCAACCAATCATGGATGTAAGTGTTAGTAATGTTGAGGAAACCTCCAACATGCATCGTAAACCCAAATACCCTTGCAGGCTTTGTAAGGGTGACCACTTCCTTATCAATTGTCCTAGTATTCCGAAGGTTTTGGAAGTATGGTCAGAAAAATCTCATCAACTTTCCGTTGATCCATCAACCAGTGATAGTCAGGTTCCTGGGAAAAAGGGTAAATTTAGGTTTCCTTGTAAGTTATGCAAAGGGAGTCATCAAACTCACATTTCCCCTCACATGGATGAAGCCTCAAAATTATTGGAAAACCTTACTGTTCCACAGCAAGAATTTCCAACTGGTTACCGTAAAATTTCTCCCAACCTACCGTCAACTGACGGAGTGATTGATCTAATTTCAAGTACAATCGATCCCACTCTTCCATTGGAGAGTGAAACTCATATCACTCAGGTTGATGATCCATTAGTTGATCAAGTGGTCGATTCGATTTCACATTCGGTCGATCCCATTCTCCCTGTAGAGAGTGAACTTCATACCGCTCAGGTTCTTCTTGTTACATCAGATTCTTCTATGCCTGGGGGCATTTCACATGTTTCCACAGAGCCCCCTCCAAGTACTGAGGTCTTTTCCTTTGATTGGAATAGACTGACAAAACCTCGTCTTCCTTCCTCCATCCCTTTCCAAATCATTGTGAAGTTTGGTGGTAGGGACATACACCGCACACAGGTAGATGAAGGTGCTTCTGTTAGTATTTTATCCTCAACTGCTTGGAAAGCTTTGGGTTCCCCTCATCTTGTGCCTATTACACAGAATCTGAAAGCTTTTAACAGAACCATTAGTGAACCTTTATGGATCCTTCCTAAGTTTTCTATTACTTTGGAAGGTAAAACTGTCTGTATTGATCTTATGGTAGTTCGAGGCCCCTTGGATTTCAATTTACTCCTTGGGCGAGACTATTTCTATGCAATGAAAGCTGTCGTATCGACACTCTTTTGTGTGATGTCTTTCCCTCACAATGGAAATATTGTGACTGTAGACCAGCTTTCGTTCCTTAGTCTTGATTCGACTACCAATAATCCGACATCCCTAAATGTTCCTGATTCGCAAGTGGTATCTACCCCGCCACGGGTTAATTATGTGGCAACTAGTCCCATGTTTTCAGTTACCGATGGAAGCGAGCCTCTTACTGTTTGCTCGACTTTCTATGACTTAGATCCGGTAATTGACATGGAAAACTCTATGGGATTATTTGAACGTGATGTTCTTATCCCTTTTGAGTCCCTTGACATGTGTTCCTTCCAAGGAATTGTTCTTCCTTCTTGGAAGCCATGATCAAGGTGTGTCCATTGACATGTGTTTCTTCCTGTTGGAAGCCATGAATCAGTGAGTGTGAGGAGAGTTCCTTTTACTGTGCCAACCTCGTTAAAAAATGAATCAGTGAGTCTGAGGATAGTTCCTTGTACTGTGTCAACCTCGTTAAAAAATGAATCAGTGAGTCTGAGGATAGTTCCTTGTACTGTGTCAACCTCGTTAAAAAATGAATCAGTGAGTGAGGAGAGTTCCTTTTACTGTGTCAACCTCGTTAAAAAATGAATCAGTGAGTCCGGGGATAGTTCCTTTTACTGTGTCAACCTCGTTAAAAAATGAATCAGTGAGTTTGAGGATAGTTCTTTTCCTGTGTCAACCTCGTTAAAAAATGAATCAGTTAGTCGAGAGCATAGTTCCTTTTCTTGTGTCAAGCTCGTTTAAAAAATGAAACAAGCTTCTGTGAGGATAGTTTCTGTGTCAACCTCATTAAAAAATGAAACAGGTGTCTGGAGCAGAGTTCCTTGTACTGTGTCAACCTCGTTAAAAAATGAATCAGTTGGTCATGAGGATAATTCCTTGTACTGTGTCAACCTCGTTAAAAAATGAATCAGTGAGTCTGAGGATAGTTCCTTTTACTGTGTCAACCTCATTAAAAAATGAATCAGTGGCTGGTGAGGATGGTTCCTGTTACTGTGTCAACCTCGTTTAAAAAATGAAACAAGCTCCTTAAAAAATGAAACATGTAGGTATATTGTAGAGAGTAGATTGGTAGATTAGAATAAATAGTTTCTGAGGACGGTTCTTTTCCTGTGTCAACCTCATCAAAAAATGAATCAGTTGGTCTGAGGATAGTTCCTGTTACTGAGTCAACCTCATTAAAAAATGAATCAGGTATGAGGATAGTTCTTTTCCTGTGTCAACCTTGTTAAAAAATGAATCAATTGGTCATGAGGATGGTTCCTGTTACTGAGTCAACCTCATTAAAAAATGAATTAGGTATGAGGACAGTTCTTTTCCTGTGTCAACCTCATTAAAAAATGACTCAGTAGGTTATGTAGGTAGATTAGAAATAAGTAGTTTTTCAGGACAGTTCCTGTTACTGTGTCAACCTCGTTAAAAAATGAAACATGTAGGTGAGGACAGTTCCTGTTACTGTGTCAACCTCGTTTAAAAAATGAAACACGTTGCCATGAGCATAGTTCTTTTCCTGTGTCGAGCTCGTTAAAAAATGAAACAAATCCTCCCCTAATTGAGTCGATTCTTTGAATAGACCTCGTAAATGTTAAGTAATATATTTAGGTTAGTTTTTAGGTCGGGTCTTTCATATGATTTCGTAAATGAACCTTCATTCCATCCAGCTTTTAATTACCAGTAGTGTACTTAGTTGAATGAAATGAAGCTGGGGGGGCATGCGCTCTAGCAATTACGCTTGGGGGGCATCAAGCACGATTTTATCTCTGTTTCAAGCTTTTGTAAAAATGAAACCTATCTTGAGTCAATTTCGGTTATTTTCAAGACTCATTAAAATCATGAAAATCCCGAGATTATTTTGCTATCTTTCATTCTCGTAAAAAACATGAAAATGCCGAGTTCTTTCCGTCTTTTCCTGCTCGTAAATTAAATTGAAAGTCGGCCACAGGAGTACATTTTTATCCCTTTTTCGAACTCGTTAAAACTTACAAAAAAGTGAAAACCATGAGTACATTTTTATCCCTTTTTCGAACTCGTTAAAACTTACTGAAAAAGCGAAACCTTGGAGTCCTCTTTTAAGCCCTTTTCAGACTCTCTAAATATGAAAAGATTGCCGAGCACTTGATTATTCGAACTCGTTAAAGTAAATGAATGATCGTCCCTTCAGTATAAGTTTACCCCTTTTCCGGACTGAAATGGACTATTTACGAAAAAGGTATACATTGACTAATTACGGTCAATAGAGTTCTCTCCCGCATTATTTTATCCTTTTTCGGGCTCGAGAGACTAAATTTACGAAAAATTACACCCATGGATTTTTCTTAAGTTTTTCTTCTGACTCCCTAAAACTGAAAAACACCGAGTTTCTCCTATACTGGACTCGTTAAAATTTAACAGTAAAGGACCTGTTTAATTTTCAACAGGAACGAACCACTCCTTCTTAGGGTTCGAATCTTAAAATAAGTTGGACTCATCCGAAGGATGAGCTTATAAACAAGCAAATGTTATCCTCCTCAAGCTTGTCAAAAATAAAGAGGTACTTGCCAGAAATGGTGGGGGAAAAGAGAGAAAAATGGACTTGTTTGTTGTATTTTGATTATTCAGAAAATCGTTAACCACTCTTGAACACGACACTTTTTGTTCACCTGGGTTGGGAAATCCTTTGCCTAACAGTTAATCAAACCATATTGAAATTCTTCAGCCGGTTTCTGGGTATTAGCTTTGGGTCAATTTTCGCCAAGCCATCTGCAGTGTCGTTTTGTGTTCAAGAGGACAGTTCAAATAAACCATTCATCTGCAAAATAGCTATCATCCATTTTGACCATCCCTGAGTCAGTCCTTGCCAATATATTTTCAAAACTTTATCTATGATTTCGTGTTGTGGGCTTGCCTACGACAGATCACTTTCTATCGACGACAGCTCATTATCTAGGAAGTTGATCCAGAAATCGTCAGTACCTTGAAATCTGCATGCCTCAATGGCAGGTTTCTCGCCTTCGACGACAGGTTGCATCATTGACCTTCGATTGAATGATTCCATGAGATGTTCGACTTCAGCTCATTCATTCACATTTCATGGATTGTACTGGGTACTTTGAGAGCCATTGACATTACTGGTGGTTTCTCTCACACTTGTTAATAGTTTACATCATTGACTGGTAATCAAGTGATTTCTACCATGTTCGACTTCAACACATTTATTCACATGGATAGAATCGTACTAGTTCGAGATGCGGAAATCAAGACCCTGGATCTAGTTTCCACCATCCAGGCTGCGAGGAATTTTGTTATTCATTATGCAATAGACTATTTATAAACAGATGGCTGCTTCCATGCTGTGTCGACATATGTCTATACTGTGATGTATTCAAAATCATTCCTGTATCAGAACAATTTAGAGTTAGTTTCTAGTTAGTTTTGATCTAAGTATGGGAATGCCTACCTCAGCGATGATATGATTACATATATATATATATATATTGCATTGAATGTTTTTACAGGTTCCGACTGGGGCATCCACAGGATGATCCTTGAAATGATAAAGTACTTCACTCTTCATATATGACAGACTTCATCTTCATCTATTCCAGACTTCGCACTTTAGGGGGAAATTTGTTACACTGAAAACTGTCACCTTGACATTTTGATAACTGTATGAGCTCAGTAACACTCATACTTACCTCCTCTACAAGTCTTACAACCTTTGTTCCTCATTCCAAACCTTGAAAATCAGAGAAAAGTTCCTAAAAATGGAGGAAAAACCCTTAAAACTCAAAAAAGCGTTGGGAACGCAGGTAACATGAAGCCTGCATGCGTTTTTAGCTAGGGTACGCAGGTAATGTGAAGATAAACTGCGTTTTAGAACGCACTTTTCCAGTGTAATGCCTGCGGTACCCCTGTAAAGTCAAAAAATCGCGAAATTAAACCAAAAAAGTTGAATTTTGGTCAATTCTAGAAGGTTCTGGAAGAGATTTTTTGGGGATGAGTACGCTTTAGTAAGGTGCATGTATCCCACACCTTAAGGAACTAATCCCTTGATGTGAGGAGCCTATCCCTTTGAAGGAGGGTTCTATCCCTTTTATGGTGGAATCCTAACCTCCTCATCTGCTCTATAAAAGGAGGCATTGGGTAGCCTCAAGGGGTTAAGTTTTTATGTTAAGGAAACTAATGGAGGATTGAAGAATATTTTGATGGGTAAAATATTTGAGTTGAAGTGCTGTTGAGATTTAGATTTCCTTCTGCTGAGCTTTTGAGAGGAAAGATCACATACCTCTTTTTGCTCCTGAAGGAAGAGTGCAAGACTTATCAAAGTAGAGGAGATTCCTGCTTCGGACCCCGGGAAGGCCTTTCGAACATCAAGGCAAAGGTTGTAAGGTTCTTCTGTATATTTTAAGATTAATACAATCAAGTTCTGTTTTTCTCAATAAATTGTCGTTCGATTGTTTGTTTCAATAAGCTGTCGTTTGATCATTTATTTCATAGATTCCTTGATCACTATGATAGGTATGTTTTATGATTATTTGTTATACAGGTGCTATTGATATTTTCTTGTTTGTGATTGCAGATCAACGAGAGATGATACTTTCTTGTGACAAAAGGGCCCTTGTTGCGACGAAGGATTATTGATGCAACAGAAGCACTGCGACCGCAAATAAGCATTTGGATCTAAGGTAGGATCGACACCGTCATAACATTTATTTGTAAAACGAATATATCTAGAGAAAGACAAACTTAGTTGTTCGTTTGTTGCTAGATTGTCTTCTGACACTAGGGAGATCGGTCTTGTCCGCAAGAACGATTTATCCGGCCAACATTGAGTTTCCCTATACAACCTTCTGAATTTCCCTCCAAATACTAGGATGGTAGCATATGACATGTCCATCTGAAGGGTACCTCCCAATTTCTTAGACCAAGCTCTGGAAATTAACATCCCAAATATAGAAGGAATTTCGGCAACCACAATGTCCATCACTAAGCTCTTCATAGGCAGCTGGGTAAGGGAAACGACCAAATCCTTAATCACACCTAGACACTTGAATTTTTTGGATTCAAAGGTGTAAAATTCATGGTATTGCTTGGTGATCTCTAATCCCAATTCATCCATCACTTTCTTTGGCATGAGATTGTGGGAAGCTCCAGAATCTAACATATAATTATGCAACAATTTGTCATGTATATTGAGTGAAAAGTATAAAGGTGGTGATTTATCATCATTTTGGTCTTGGATATGACAGCCTAGATAAATAGTGGGATGCTCATCCTCAAGGTTGACTAAATCAGGAGTGAGAGGAGGCTGCAACAGACCTTTAAAAGACTCTTTATATGATGGTTTTTTCAATAATTCCAATAGTGGGACTGGAATTTTGATTTTATTCAATTCAAATTTGAAACTAAAATAAATTGGAACTGATTCCTTATTTTCTGCAGTAATTTTGACAATTGGGTCAGAATTTTAAGGTGGAGGAACCTCATTTACCTTGGCCTTCTGTTCAACAACTTGTTTATCTGAATTTGATTTTTGTTGAGGCTCTTGAACAAGACCTTTAGACCTCAAAGGGTGATTTCTGTTTTGAACTTCTTGTTGTTTTTTATCATTCTGTGCATACATTTGAGCATTCATATCATCAGAAAACAAACAAATCCTTGATCTGTCTTCATATTCCTGCAATGTCAAAAATGTTTACTGTGAAGTCTCTCCCACAAGGTTTATTTCTTCATTTTCTTCTTCATTTCCTTGCTGTTATTCTTTAGCAAAATTATTCAAAGGAGGTTGAACATTTTGATCATCAACATTCCTCCTTGGGAGTTGTAGGATTTTTTGAGGCTGAAAAGGATTCCTGAAGGGGGCTTGATTTCTATTAGCTTCGTTTTGATTGGCTCTAGAAGCTGGTTTTTTTTCTACCTCTAATTTTGACATCTTAGAGGCAAGTTCTTTGATCAAATTGGACATTTGATCAATCTTTTCTTTTGTTGAAAAAGACTTAGAAGAAGAAGGTTTTTCTTCTTTCATCTTCTTTTTGTCTTTTGCTGCCTTTTCTTCCTCCATTTTTAATTTATTAGAAGCCATGAGATTAGATTGCACTAAAATTGCAACCTCTTGCATACTTGTCAGTGTTTGTACTTTTTCAACCCTCAACCATAAGGAAAACTTAGAATCTAAATAATTTGAAAAATTTATCATAGATGTGGTTTCAGTGGGTTTAATCTCATTAGGAATTTTATGATAAACCTTATTAAAGATCTTAGTAAAATTAGATAATGACTCATATGCCTTCTTCTTTAGAGTTCCAAATTCTATAAGATAATAGACATAGTCTTTCCTATCACCCCAGTGCTTCACAAATATCTCTTCTAGTTCATCAATTCCTGTTATTTAATTTGAAGCCAAACTTCTAAACCATTTTCGAGCTTCACCATCCAAGCTCTGAACAAAGAGACTTGACCAGACTTCTTCATGTTCAATATTCTGATTATCAGCATAACTATAGAAAGCCACTAAATGTTCCTCAGCAGAAACTCCTTCTCCCTCCCCAATGTATTTTGGAAAATATTTCAAGTAATCTCCTTGAGGAAGTGGATGCAAGGGTTGAGGGAGAACAAGTGGCACATATCTTGCAACCACTATATACTGCATCCTTGTAAGGGCAGGCTGAGCCATATTTTGCTGATGTACAGTTGATGTAGCTGTTTGGGAAATAGGAATTACAATTGGTGAATTATGAATCTAATTTAGGACATACCTCATTGTTAGCTAACTATTATTTAATTAACTATTATTATTATTATTATTTATTATTTTTTTATAAATTATATTCATAACATTTCCTTCCTCTTCAGAAAGCTTTGTCCTCAAAGCTTATCACTGACCAGGTGTGTACTCTTGTTTCTTTTTCTTGTAATCTATTCAGATCTTTATGAATTCTTGGAGTTGTCATCTTCATTGATACAATATGATAGGATCTTGTGAGTGATAAAAAAATTATTGTACTGAGAAGGGATCTGACCAACCTAAATCAATCTTTTGTGAAATCTTGTGGTTACTGGATATTTCAAATGAATTTTTTATTATAAGACTGAATTGAGGTGACAACGATATTCTTTGGAACACATGTCACTTGTTTATGATATGAGTGATATGGATCTTTGGACTAGTTGAGATATCTGATTTTATGGTTTGGGTGTCGATGAGGAGTTCTTGTGATCTGACCTCCATTAAACATGTTTGTGATGATTTCTCGATTTTCTTGAAGTATTTTATTTCCTTCATGTATTGAAGTCTCTTGGTTAAACAATGGATTTTCATTTGAAATTTATGTTGTTTGAATTGCAATATATGAATATGTTTTTACTTCCATTGGTTTTTCATCATATTGAGTTGTGGTATTGACTGGATCAATATTCATTCCTTTCTTCAACTTGGACTATTACGCGTGAAGACTTTGATGCTTCTTTCATGATAAGTTCTTCTAGTTTGTTTTTCAACAATTTCTTATCATTTTTAAGTTTCTTAATTTGCATCAGTAATTTCTCATTTTGATCCTTGAGGCGAATAAATTATTCGTTTTTGTTTGTGATAATATTGTCAACTTCCTTCAACACATTTTGCATAGATTTTTTACTTCCTTGAAGGATAATTTTGAGATATATTTTATGTTTTCTGGTGTTATTGAATCTAGTCTAAATGTAATGTCTTGTAGCATTATTTTCTTATTCTTGTAATAAAATGTCATAAATTTTTTCTTCATATTTAAAATGAATGACCCTACTGACTCCATCCAGGGTGAACCCAAAATTATGTCACCTCGATGGCCCCATAGGGATTAAACAACTAATTGCGATATACATGTATAGTCCCCAATGTTTACTTGTAGATCGGTTATGTCATATTTTTTTGTGTTCCAGAGGTCTAATTTTTCAATTATATTTGACTTGGGGTCACCAATTGGTTAGCGAATTTAGGGTTTATATAATTCATATCCTCGAACGACGAGATAGAAATAGTAACATCCTTCCTTGCAAGAGTCCCTTTAATTTTAAATAGCACTGAATCATAGTTATATGAAGTTTATAAAAATCTTCCTTCATTTTCGAATTAGACTCCATTTGCGGTTGTCAATAGAAAATGATACGTTTATCAAAGGGTTTATATATTCTTCATGTGAATGACCAATTTATCAAAATATAATAAGTCCCTTTTTTTACTCTCTCTCTCTCTCTCTATATATATATATATTTTTTTTTTTTAATAATATTCCCTTTTCTAATTTCCCTTTTTTTCACATATATATAAAATAGGACCTTGAATAATATTTTACAATGAATATTTTTCCTTTTATAAAAATATTATTGTTAACCCTTATTTTTAAATATCATCAGGTATAATCTTAATATATTTTTTGCTATGTAATCTTAATATATTTTGTCTTGATATTTTGAATCGATACATCTTCTGTTGCCACTGTTTTGGTTGTCTTAAAGTTGGTGGGTGCGGTTCTATGTTACACGTGGTATCTTAAATGCCCAGGGTTAAATTATGTAAATATGGAAGTGGCAAGGATGGATGCGATGATGGGATAGAGAACAATGAAGCGACTGGAAGGGAGGACTCTAACTACAATGTTGATGATGAAGTGTATTATCAAGGTCAGCAATGCAAGGTGATGGGTGTGGTGTGCCAGGGGTAAGCGAACTAAGGTGGTGGTTGTAGTGTGTAGGGCATAGTGAGGCAAGGCAATGACTACGGTGCTTGGGGGTGTTAGCTTGTTTTGACTTTCGTTTGTCCGTTGTTAAGACATGGGCCGAGTTTGCAGGGTGGTATGTGCCTATGGATGCCCGTCGGTTGCAGTCCTAATAATGGTTTCGACGAAGCTGGCAGCTCACTCTATGCAGCGAAATCAACGATGGTTAAATATATAACTTTTTTTCTTTTATAATTATTCCTTTGTTCCTTCTTTTTTTCTTTTTTATGGGTAGAGGCTCTCTTTTTTTAAAATATTAATGGTCGAAGACCTAATTGCAGAATAAAGAACCTCCCAAAATTTATGTACAAAACTACTGCATTCACAATGACAATGAAGTTGACGTAGGGTTGATGGCCAAAGGTCAAATCAGATTGGCTTTGTGCAATAGTTGAGTGGCTAGAGGATCGAAAAACTATGATACCAATGTTACGAACATAATTATTACTATGCAATAATCTTCATATCACTTGGTACATGAACAAATCCATTGAGGATAAAACTATATATATTGAATAATGTATATAAGAATTGATTGGAGATATGTGATTGTTACAAATGAGGCCCCCCTTATATGCCTAGGCATGTGCCCTTTCATGAAGAGTCATGTCCTTCGGGACATGCCTCTTTGTTAACTAACTATAGTTAATTAACTATTATTATGATATATATATATATATATATATATATATATATATATATATATATATATATATATATATATATATATATATATATATATATATATATATATTCATAAAAAGAACCCAATTTATAATAATTACCTTAGGTTCATTTTCACACATCAAGGGCACCACTAACATGTCCTTGATGTTCCATTCATTATTTAACATCAAGTTTTACATCCTTATAATGGGCTTTCTTTTAAATTTCAATGCAACCTTTTAAAGCCCTATCATTTTTCTAATGGAAGTATCCTTACTAATCTTCCAAATGCATGTTTTTACTAACTTTATTCAAGAATCTCATCATCTCCCTTATGTAGTAATCATCATATAAGGTTAACATTCCACATCTTGACCTAGATGGTAGTAGGCTCTCTTCCTAATACTTTCTCACATCAACATTCAATCCATTTACCATGCATCCATACCTTACATTGTATAAGTTACTCAAGGGAAGAATTCTTTTCATACATTCATATGCTCATTCACAGTCACACTCACGTGTATCACCTCAAACATGAATCTTTCCCTTAGATTTTAAACAAATCTGATTTGTAGGGGTATGCTTCCCTACTTTCTCTTTTCATAAATTTCAAACATGTATTTCCATAAATATGGATCCCTTTTATAAGAGATATTTATTTTTCACACTTGCATCCATGAGCACCATGTGACATATATATGGCCTCTTATTGAGACAAACTTAGCGATGTCCATTATTCCTAAAACATAACGACAATCCTCATGCTTTCCAATCAACTCATCCGATCCATGCATCTTCCCCCATTAAGTTTGGCTAGAAAGCATGCTCATCCCTTTCATTAACTACATTAATTCACTTCAAGGAACCATTCCTTGCCATTTAGGAAAACTATCTTGGAAATCAAGACTAAGGCCCTTTAACTTAATCTTTTCCATTTTTCACACATAAGATAATTCCCTATCCCTAGAATAATAGCCTTATCCATTTAGAATTTTACATTTTATCATTTTCAGCCCAAGAGGTAACTCCACCAAAAAACTGACTTGTTATTCATTAACGATGCATATGAATCTATACATGGCAGTGAGAATCTTAGGATTCATATCCCAGTGTCTCTTCAACTTCCTTATTTTATATTTACATTATATTACAATTTCGACCAATCCCTAGTATTAGGTGTTAACATTCCCACCCCTTAATCTGAAGGGATGTTGGTGAGTCCAAGAATTGTTCTAAATCTTTCAAACTTTTCTCTTCCGAGCGCTTTGGCGAAGATGTCTGCAATCTGCTTATTTTTGGAACAATGGCGTAGATGGATTGTCTTGGCCTCAACATGATGTCGAATTAGATGGTATTTTGTATTGATGTGCTTCGTTCAATCATGGAACTTTGGGTTCTTAGCCAACTTTATTGTAGAAGTGTTCTCGATCATAAGTGGAGTTGAATTCATTTGTTTCATTTGCAAATCTTCTAGGATTTTCCTGAGCCACACAATTTCCTTTGTCGCATCAACTGCTACCACATATTCTTCCTCAGTTGTGGAATTTTTTGGAACTAATTATTTGCGTGATCTTGAGGAGACAACTCGTGATCCAAGACTCATAGTATAACCTGAAGTATATACCCCAGTTTCTTTGTCTCCATCAAAGTTTGAATCAGAGTATCAAATCAAGCTGAAGTCGCCCACCTGTGTATACTTGAGTCTAAATTATTGTCTCGTTCAAGTACTTTTGAGCTCTTTTTGTAGCAGACCCATGTAACTCACAAGGATTTTGCATAAACCTGGAGAGGATGCCAACAAAAAATGAGATGTTAGGTCTAGTAGTAGTCATGTATATGACACTTCCTACAAGATGTCTATACTTTAGTGCATCCTCAAATTCTTTCCCTTTAATGGATGTGGGCTTCGAGTTTTTTCCATTGGAGTGGTCAAAGGATTGCACTCACCCATGCCAAACTTGTTCAATAGATCTCCAATGTACTCCTTCTGAGAGAGGAATATAAACTTAGTATGTTGAGTTACTTCAATAACAAGATAATAGTGAACATAGCCCAAATCAGTCATTTCAAAACCTTTCCTCAATTCCTTCCTTATGGATGCAATATAACTCTCATTTTTCCATGTCATCAAAAGATCATCTACATACAACACAAGATATACAATTTTTTTCCAACTTTCTTGACAAACAAAGTTTCAACATCAAGATCATAATGTTTGAAGTTATGTTTCAGAAGATGCTTAGTTAACTTCTCATTCCAGGTTGGCAGTGCTTGCTTGAGGCCATACAAGGATTTTAGAAGCTTGCATACTTTGTGCTCTTGGCCTTTCACAAAAAATCCTTCTATTTGGGACATAAAAACATTATCCTTTAGATATCCATTCAAGAAAGAAATTTTTACATCCATTTGATGGACTTTCCAACCGTTCTCAGTTGCAAAGGAAAAGAGTGTCTAAATGGTAGCCCATTTTTCTATGGGGGAAAATGTATCCTCATAATTGACCCCTTATTTCTGTGCAAAACTGCTTTCCACAAGCCTGGATTTGTGCTTGTCAAGTGAGCCATCAACTTTGTACTTGTTCTTGTAGACCCACTTGTAGCCAATTGTTTTGGTTCCCAATGGAGGATCAACCAGCTTCCAAGTTCCATTCTTTATCAATGCATCATATTCCTTTTGCATTAATTCATTCCATTAATCATGAGAAGTAGCTTCATTGAAGGAATTTGGTTCAATATTTGTAGACAAAATCAATTCACAATTATAAGAAACATCCATATCAACAAGTGAATCAAAATCATCTTCATCACCTCCATTTTTCCTGGTGGAAATTATTTTTCCTGTCTTTCAAACCTCCTCAAGACGAACATTTTCAAGTGTATTTGTCAGCCATTTTGGAGGAACTTTCTGAGATGGCCCAGGCTGCTCATTTGACCGATTTGGGATTGAATCAAGATTCAGTCTCCCAATTCTTTCAATCACATCACTCAAAGTGTCATCCATGGTTGGATATTCATGTGGGGGAGAGAGTGCTTTGGAATATGATTCCAAAGATTGATTCAATATAGGAATAGCCCCTTCAATATGCAGAATCTGATTATCAAATTATTGAAATGACTTTGCATTCCTGAATCTATCCAAGTGATCAAGCTGCCGCTCAACAACATTGTCAGTCTTGGAAGATTCAAGAAATATGACATCTGTAGATATTACAAACTACTTATTAACTTCATCATAGAGAAGATATGCTTTGGAGGTATTGGAATTCCCCAAGAAGATACATTTTAGACTCCTTGCACCAAGTTTATTTCTTTTTTTCTTATGTATCAAAGCATAACAGGTGGAACCAAAGGCCATGAGATGTGTTACCAAAGGAATGTGGTCATGCCACATTTCATAAGGAGTCATATTTATAATTGAATTAGAGGGACACCTATTCTTTATGTACACAACACATAGAACTGCATCAACCCAAAACATCAATTTTACATTCTTGAAAAACATCATGGAACATACCATATTTAAAATTGTCAGGTTCATTCTTTCAGGTACACCATTCTGTTGGGGAATATAAGGCACAATTATTTGATGTTTTATCCCATGTTGGCAAAAATAGTTTTAGAATTCATTTGAAGTGTATTCTTTTCCATTTTCAGTGTGTAAAGAGCCAATATGAGTTTGTGCATCATTTTCAATCCATGCATGAAAGTTATTGAATGTTTGAAAAACATCACTTTTATTCTTCAATAAGTAAACCCAACACATTCTGCTGCAGTCATCAATAAATGTCATCATATATTTATTTCCATTTTCATAAGGAACATGTGTGGGGCCACATAAATCTGAATGAATAATCTCAAGTTTTCTATGTGCTCTGGAATGTGAATCATGAGAAGATTGTTTGTTATGCTTTCCTAGAATACAAGCATCACATTGCTTCAGTTTCCTAGGAATTGTAGGCAAACCAGTAACACCATTATTCTTCAACAATTGAAGGTTTTTATATTTTACGTGTTCGAATCTATCATGCCATAAAAGACTTGATGGGAATGTGCCTTCATCATAGTGAGAACTGAATGCTATTTTTTGTGCATGAGCAGAGGTACCTTGCAGCTTTAGAAATCTTTCTTCTTCTATCCCTCTCATGACAAGTGAGAATTCTGATACTTTTTTGACCTCAACCTTGCCATCAAACTTATTAATGGAGTGTCCTTGTTGGCAGATGTGGACAAAAGACAACAATTTTCTACTCAACTCTGGGAGGTATAGAACCTCATGCAAAAGAAAGTCTGGAAGACCAGGCAACATAAGCCAGATTGTTCCAAGCCCTGATGGCTTGAGCTTTTATTTTTCTACAAATTATACTGGTACATCAACCTTGTTAGTAAATTATTCAAAAAATATCTTCTAAAAGTCATGTGACATGTTGCTCCTGAATCTAGCAACCAACCATTTCTCGAAGAGGAAACTGAAGCATTAAAAAAGTCTTTAGTTACTCCAATATTACAATGTTCTACAACATAATGAGCAGACTCAGGTTCCTTACCTTAATCTTTGTCATGAGTTTTACCTTTGGCTTCATTTGTTTCCTACTCAATTATGTCCCAAGGCAACTTACATGTGGATGCATCATGCCAATCTCTATTGCAGCATTTGCAACGAAGATAAGGTTTGTCACTTTGAACTTGTCTGCCCCCCCGCCTATGAAATTTCTTCTTCCTCGTCCTCTTTTTCCAATAGATATAAGTTAATGGATTTTGTAAAAAAAAATCACTCTACTACCTTTGTAAAAAAACACAATTCTGGTGGTCAAAAATTAAATTCTGCACTAGCATGACAATCATACTTCCCATCCTCAAGGAATTTTTATCATGACAACCACATCATCCAACTAGGGATGAAATCCTTTTAAGGATATTAGAGTATGGCCATTTCCACACCATTCATTCCAACACTTCACTCTAAAAATTTCTTAAAACAGGACATCCAGAATTTCCCACACACACATATCCATATGCATTCAACATGCATGCAAGTGAATTCATTGTACTTTTCATCTTTAGTTATATCATTTCGATTTCCAAATAAACATCATTCATAGGAAATGAACTCCTTTAAAAACCTTCTTCATGACACTTTTTTCAAGCACAACTCTCTTTTCTTTGAGAACACTCTTTCTTTTACATAGTTTCACCACTCAAAGCAACATAGCCCTCTATGGAAAATTCAAATCCAAGTTTATTACTGTTACCGGACATAACCAACAAACTATTTACCTTGCTCCAAATTCATCATTGTGGTATATCTATGCTCTTGCAGACCTAATGTTTGAACCAAACCTCTTATACGAATTTGTCACACACCCCATATATGAGTTTTTTAGTTGTAGTCTCAACCCTTATATATATATATATATATATATATATATATATATATATATATATATATATATATATATATATATATATATATATATATATATATATATATATATATATATATATTTAACATACATAATGAGAATAAACAGGTCTTAATTCAATATTCCTTTATTTAAGACTCATTTTTTGGTTGTAGTCTCAACCTTTTAGTCTACCTTAAGAAAATTAAATCTAACATTCCTCTTATGTTAACAATCACGAGCTTATTTTTTGAGGCCACCATCAACTTCTACTCATTGAGATGTTTCTAATGATATAAAATTAATTAAATTTTGAGCTCTAGATACAAAGTTATGGCCCTTAGAACATTTCACTTCTTGAGCCACATCACCATACACTACCATTGACATGTGGAAATTTATCCCTCATGAAACCATAAGATAGTGACACATCTACAATTCGGATACCTCATCATACCTTGTTTATATAGTTCTAGGCCTTTTTCCTTATAAAATTTTCTAATTTTTCTTGATTTATCTGGATTCAAATAAGGCATTTAGTCAATGCATTAACTTTCTTGATATCCCTTTTATGAAAAAGCTAAATTTTCAAATTTCCATATTCCATGTCACTTTTGCCACGATGACTACCACTTAGCCTCCACCTTAGCATCATTGTGCCTCTAATCCATGTCAACATCATGCCACATCAATACAATTAATGTGCGTCAATATTCCACCCATCCAGATATCTAAATTTCTTAGCTTTTCTGAATTCATCCAAAAATCCAAACCTTTTATATTTCTGGATGCTACAGCTCACATCAGTGCAAACTCCATATCACCATCATATATCTACCTCATGATGATTAATATAACATAAATTAAAAATACCCATGCATAGTTTAAACAATTTTAATTTCAAATTTTCCAAGGATAAAAATTGGGATGTTACAAGGGACAAGATATAAGAGCTCAAGGTGGAGTAAAGGAATGAGAGATTTTATATCTAGATTTAGAATGAAAGGTTGAGTGAAATTTTTTGTTAATTTGGGAGACAAAGTACCCATTGGTTAGAAGAATTTTAATGGGGTGGGATTTTTCTTTCTTAATGAAGTGGGGAGCAATGATTTGAATGACATGAGAAACAATATTTTTAAAGACAATGGATTTTGGGTTAGAAAATGGTGGGATTCGGCATGGAGGTATTTATTGATGTGTTTCTTTTTTGTATAAACTTATTGGTAACGATACCATTAGGTTGGTGGGATGAGAGCATATAGGAATGGAAGAGATTTATCCTTTTGGATTTCCATAGTGAACTAGATGTGGGGAGATACATTGTTAAGGTGGTTAAATAAAGAATTCAATAAGGTATTTCAAGTTTTTTTTGGATGCAGTCAAAGGAATCTTTGAAAAATGAATATTTTTTGTCAACAAAAATCCTAACTAAAGCATAACTAGCAGAATATATATATATATATAGTGGAACATCAGAAAAATGGAAATAGATTTTGGGAACAGTTATAAATTTCGTCCACATTAACCAAAAATGATAGATTGAGAATAAAAATATTATATATTAAGAAAATTAAATTAAATTTTACAAATTAAACTTAACTATAAGCAATAATATATTAAAGTTTAAATTGAAAACTAATTAAATAACATTATAAATAAACCTAGAATAAAGCTAGAGAGTGTGATTCCTTTAAGGAAATGCGTTATTATAATTTTCAAGGCAAAGTATGATGTTAAAGGCATCTATACAAACCATGTGTGTGAATTAAAGTTGATAATTATTTTGAAATGAAACCTATTTTATTAATTCAATATTATGTGAAAATCCTCTTATTTCAACTTTTGACGTAGTCTTTTTTTTTTTAACTTTAAATTATTTCAAGATAGAAGAGGACTGTCTAATGTGGGACTTGGATTTTCTTCAAAAAACTTCACTAAATTTAGAGACAAAAAGACAAGATGAAGGAAAACAACATACACCTGGATTCTTTTATAAGGTTTTCTTATTGGTTTCTCTACCCATTACATGGTAATAAGATTCAAGCAATTATCAAATTGCAATATAAAACATGTTATTGTGTCTTTCATAGTAGTTAAACCCGGGTAGGTTTCACTACATTTTCTATCAAACTATTTAGGGATTTGGAAGACTTTTATCAAGTTGATTTTTTTGCCAGGCTTGTATTTTGTGTAGGATCTTGTACAAAGAAGAGAAAAAATTATCAATCTTACTTTCTTAAAAATTATGTTCTAATGGCATGTTTAGACAAATACCAATCAATTACATTGAACTAGATTCAAACAAAACATTATGGTTAACAATAGAAAGTATGATAATAAACAATAAAATAATAATTTAATTTTAAGGTCACTTCAAAGCTAGAAACCAAATAATTATTATGTGAGAGCCCTTTGTTTGTGGGTTAAGGAACACACTTCTATGGAATGATTTGACTATTAAAATCTATTGAGGTGTGTATACTCTATCCCTATTTGGATTTGAACTTGTGACCTCTTATGAGGAAATACATGCTCTTAAGCATTAGACCCACCCAAATTGTACTAACCAATATGTAATAATGTAAGTTACTACAATCCTTTTTTTTTTTTTGGGCGTTGGGAAATTTCATTGTTTTCAATTTTTGTATTGAAAAATACTTTTTTTTTTACAAGAAAGAAATGAATCAAGGGGTTCCTCGTTTTAATTACGTCTTTTTACCCGAGGGGAATTTAAACTATTTATTTAAACTTTATTTTAATCTTTTTTTAAAATATTTCTTCTTAGGAGGGAAATCTACCTTTGATATCCTATTTTGATTTTCAAGATTAAATAGTCTCCAAAGGACAACACCATTTTCGAATTTGATCTTTTATGCTTACTTGTAATCTATTGTAGGTTTTTAGCATATGAACACATTAAGAAAGTCAGATGTGGTCCTATTAAGAAAGAAGGATGTGCTTTAGTGGTTTGAAAGTTGCAATATATAGGAAACAACATGCATGGGAGCCCATCTTCACCTACTATACCTAGAATATTGTGGAACATGCCAAATTTCATTATTCACATAACACAAATTCCTATTGGACTAGGATATATGAAAAGTATGGTTATGTTTATGAAACTGCTAGAAATGTGCATTCTATCCCAATGCTTTTAATAAATTCCAAACTCATATACAATCTTTATAGGCCACAATTTTAAAAGTTCTTATGTGATGTTATTAAACGTTAGCATGATGTACCATCCTCAATCTATATAGAGGAGACTCTCTTTATTCTTTTTCTATGGTGGTCAAACAATGACACTAAAGGCATTAGCGCAAGCTCCACCTGCAAGGCCTTCTACGAGGTCTACAAGGCACTAGAGGATCACCTTAGCCATCTCTATCAATAATAAAGGATCTAGTTGAAGAAGGCAATAATCCTTACATGGTCCAATTATTCCCATGAATTTTCCAACATAGTGACCTCTTACACTAGAAATGTTCTCCCATGGTCTCAATTTCATGAACTAAAAAATCCCTAAATGCTCTCACAATCCTAGAGTCATTCCTAGTCATTTGGTACATTTTGTACTCATTCCCAAACTCCTAGATACATATGAATGTTCAAATCTCATGTTTGGGCGCACACACATTCATATTCTCACCCACACCATCCACCCTCCCAAGGGACAAGGATATAGATTTCCCTCCTTATCCCTAGGGACGGTGGATGGTGGGGTTGAGGATATGAATGTGTGTGTGCCTAGACATGAGAGTTGTGTGCCCAAGCAATGTAACATTATTAATAACCTTTGATCTAGATTTATGCAGGAATGCAAGAAACTACATATATAACCATAAATACAAATATTCAGCGAAAATAACACTTCATTTAATTAATATCAAAGAACTAAAATTTGCTTACAGACAGAATGGAAATAAACTAGCTAGGGCGCTGGTAGCTTATCTCTGAGAAGAGATGTGGCGGATACATGCCTCTGAACTGTGTTACAATGAGGCTCAAGGGCCTATTTAATATTTATAAACAATGGAAAACCATAAACATCCAAAACCCTAACCCTAGGAGATGAAGCGCCAAAACTATGGGCCCCGTTTGGGTAAATTGGTGTTTCAACTTCCCGGGGACGTAACTTTGGCATACGATCTCCGTTTGACGTGCACCATACCTCGTTAGAAATATCTATCCAAGTAATACAAAATTCAATGTGAGAAACATTAGTCCTTCAACCCATTTTGCTCCCAATTTTGCCAAAAAATGTCATGTAGGGCCTCAAAACGGCTCCGGAAGTTCAGGACCTGAAAAACTGCTAAAAATAATAAGTTGTGCAGAAACTGAAAAACTAAAGAGACAATAGTGGGGACCCAAGTGGAATAGGTGGGTGGCCACCAATATCCACTTGGATCATTCCTCCCCCCTTAGGAAGCAATAGTCCCCATTGCGTTGAGTTCCTCCATGAGATGAGGAAACTTATGCTGAACTTGGTCCCTGGTGAACCACTTGCCTTGGTGCAAGAGTTGGCCAGCTTTGACAACCTGATATAGTTGGATCTTCTGTTGGAGAGTATTCTTTATTTGCAATTCCATGATACAATCTATGGTGGCTTGTTCTATGTATTCTGGGTTTAAATATGATCGTGTGAGTTGTTCTGCAATGTCAGAGGTGTCCAGTAGAGGTAGGAAGTAGGGACGAAGGTGGTCCACATTGAATACTGGGTGTAGAAATAGGAATGGTGGAATACTGAGTCGAAGGAATTGTTCCCTACAACCTTGGTGATGGTGTACGACCCATATCGAAGTGGGAAAAGCTTGCGGTGGGATCCAGTGAGGTGCTCCTTCTGCAAATGTAGCCACACTTTATTGCCCACCTAGAAGTTGTGTGGCACCCGATGTTGATCATGTCGTTGCTTGCACTTAGCATTGGCTCTGTCTAATATGTCATGAACCTATTGGAAGATGTGTTGAATGCGCTCGATGAAGCTGTTCACTTTGTCAGCTTTAGACTGGGACATGAGCCGAATCAGCTTGAGTTGTTAGAAAATTATATATTACAGAGCAATGCAACACATAAAATATGCGGAAAACACAATCACACAAAACACATAAAACCAGAGAGACACAAATATACGTGGTTGACCCAGTTTGGGCTATGTCCACCCCGAACATCCAGTCCTTCCTTTCTATTATCCAGCAAAATGAAGAGACACAACCTACAACAGATCCGCTGTAATATACTTTGTTCTCTCTTACAGTCTCCCTATCTATTTATCGCTCTGAGAATACACATACAATACAGAGCCGCAATACAATAACCTAATACAAAGTGAGTTGTTGCCTTCTAGGGCAAAAAACCCTAAACTAAACATAACTTCTACCGTTAGATCATCCGCCTAATGAACGGCCAAGATTGACTAGAAATTACTATACTTTTACAATGCAATTTTACATATGTTTTTAGCTTCAGGGGCGCTACCCCCAAAACCCCTGCTGGGGGACTGCTGGCCCTCGGACCCCCAACCGGGGGGTTAGCCCCCCCGGACCCCACGGCGGGGACAAGTGCAAGGGTGTACAGTTTTCCTGGGGTATACATCCGGCTAAAACAAGGATCTCAGAATCAGGATGAAAATCAGGCTCCACACCCAACATGAGTAGCTGCAAATGGCATGGCTACATCAATGGGACATAGTGGCTGGAATCCCAAGCCCACCTGAAAGGGGTTGTGTCCGGTTGAGTTGTGGAGAGTCCAGTTATAACTATGTTACACATAGGGGAGGCTCTCATCCCATGTGCTTGGATTCTTTGAATTGTACATGCGCATAATGTGTACAATCATCATGTTGACGACCTCTGTCTGGCCATCTGTTTAGGGATGGAAAGATGTGGACTTGGTGAGCTTGGTGTCCAGTATTGACCAGAGGCTAGACCAAAATGTGATGAGGAAACTGTTGTCCTGATCTGAGATGATAAACTGTAGGATCCCAAAGTGCACCCACACTCGTTCAAAGAAGAGTTTAGCAGTGGCTTCTGCTGTGATATTCTTCTTGCAGGCCGTCATAATGGCCATCTTCGAGAATATGTTGACGATCACGAAAACACAGTCGTTTCCATGCTTGGTATAAGGAAGGCCCGACATGTAATCCATGGAGATGGATTCCCAAGGTTGACTAGGGGTAGGTAGTGGAGTATAGAGGCCTTGCTTCTTGATTGTTGGTTTGGCAATGGCGCAAGCAGTGCAAGATCTGATGTACTTCCTGACATCATGTCGAAGGTTCGGCCAATATAAATTTTTTTGCAGTACTGCCATTGTTTTCCTGACCTCAAAATGGCTAGGGAATTGACTGTAGTTTTCTTCCCATATCATCTTGGCACGCTCGCTGTGCATATTGGAGGTGAAAATTTGGAACTTGTGTATCCCCCAAGAGTGCCTTGTATGTGTCACCTAATTCTGGATTGCTCTTGTATAGAAGCGGCTAATCAGAAGTCTCATTCCCACAAGAGTTGAGAACGGTGGTTAGCGCCATGATCGGTGGTTGGATGAGGTAGTATGCAACATTATTGATGCTACCCTTCTTATACTTGATGTTCAAATGAAACTGTTGCAGATATGTGGACCACTTTTGATGGCGATTGTTCTGCAACTTCCCTTGTGTCTGTATGAACTACAGGGGTTGATGGTATGTGTGGATGATTGTTTCCTTCCCAAAATTGTAACGCTTCCATTGTCGACAAGCCTGCACAATGAAATACATTTATTTGTCATAAGTGGGATACTTTCGGACTATGTCGGACAATGTATCACTGTGATATGCCACTGGATGCCCCTACTGAGTAAGAACTTCCCCAACAGCATAGTCAGAGGCATATGTCTCGATCTCAAATGGTTGTTGAAAGTCTGGTAATGTGAGCACTGTGGTAGAATAGAGGTGATGTTTCAATTCTATGAATGCCTTCTGTTGAGATTCCGGCCAAAATAATTTTTCTTTCGCTTCTCCCTTGGTGACTTGACTCAAGGGCCAAGTGATATGAGAGAATCCCAACACGAACATGTGGTAGAAATTAGCAAGACCCAAAAAAATATGAAGCTCTGTTAGAGTGGTTAGGGTTGGCTAATCCCGAATGAATTAGATCTTGGTTGGATCCACATGCACCCCCCTTTCATCAATAATGTATCCTAGATATTGAACCTCGGTCATGCCAAAAGTGCACTTCTCCAAATTAGCACACAACTTTTGTTGCCGCAGTGTTTGGAGGACTTTTCGAATGTGGTGGAGGTGCTCTTCCCAAGTCTGGCTGAAGATCAGAATGCCATCCAAGGACACCACTACAAATGAGTTGGTGAATGGCCACAAGATGTCATCCATCAACCTCATGAAGGTTGCAGGAGCATTCGTCAACCCGAAAGGCATGACCAACCATTCGAAAAGGCCCTCCTTGGATTTGAAGGTAGTCTTCCACACATCAGAGGGTTCGATTGGTACCTGGTGATACCCAGACTTCAAGTCGATCTTGTTGAAATATTTCGCTCCTTTGAGTTGGTCTAGAAGGTCATCAATCCGTGGGATCAGCTACTTATTCCGGACAATGATCTTGTTCAATAGCCGATAGTCAATACAAAGTCTCCAAGTCCCATCCTTCTTTTGTACCAACACGACTGGGCTCCCACAAGGCGAAGAACTCGGTCGGATGTGACCTTTCTGCAACAACTCCTGAATTTGCCTCTTGATTTCATCGTTCTCCAGAACAGAGTACCAATAGATCGGTCCATAGGGTAGCAGCGCACCTATGGTCAGATCAATGGGGTTCTTGACCTGACAGTGCAGAGGCACCCCTGTGGGTGGGGTGAAGATGTCCCCGTACTCCTCCACAACCTTGTCCATTTGTTGTTGTCGTGCATAGGAGCCATTTTTGGAGGTCGTGGCCATAGTCTTCTTCTTGCCCTAGGGGCGGATCATCAGGAAAACAAATTTCCTGGTTTTGAAAATGAGCTTACTGCATTTTTTTGCAATAACCAAAGAGATAGTGGCAGGCAGTGGTACCTCTGGTATTCTGTATAGCTTATTTCAAAAAGTAACAATAACAGCGCGAGGCCAGGACTCATACACATCATGTCGCTTCCACAAGTATGGTTGGCCTAATAATACATCACAAACATCAATAGGAGCAATGCCACATAATACCTCATCCTTGAAGGGCTTGATGCTGTAGGGAAGGCGACACTGCTGGCTTACGCAGAGATCCCGTCCTTGGTGAAGCCACCTGATGGCGTATGCTTGTAGGTGTGTTGGGGTCGAAAATCCCAACCACTTCACGGTTTCTGCTAAAATTAGGTTCTTTTGGCTCCCATTGTTGACAATGAACTGTAGCAGGGAACCCTTTACTCACATCTAGGAGTGGAAGAGATGCTCCTCTTCCTCTGGATCTTCCATCTCCTCCTTCTGGATCTTCACAATGGCAATAGTGGCGTTGGGTTCCACATAAATAATATGTTTCCCTTTATCATTCCCCTTGTTAGGTTCTAATTTAGAGTCGGAGCATGCATATGATTCAGAAGCCCTCATCTCGGCCACCAACAACTGCTTGGCCCAACACTCACTTGTGTTGTGAGTGGAGCTCTTATGGAACTCACACCACTTTCCCGTGTCCTTCTTTGGCTTTAGGGTGTTGTTCTTTACTTGCGGCTTTGGCAAGTTGTCTTGGGCTTCCATGCCTTGGATTTTTCCTTTATTCTGTGGTTTGGAGGCACCTTTCCCTTTATTTTGATTCGCAGATCCAAAATCTCACTTCTTCTGTTTGAATTTCTGCTCAATATTGGCAGCATGCCGATATGATGTATCAAGCAAGGAGATGTTGAGGAACTCCATTTCCTCCTGAATGTATCTTTGCAGACAACTGCGATACTTTAGCACCAAATGTTTCTTCAAATCTTGTATACCCAACTTTGTGCGCAGGGTATGGAACAGATTCGTGAGCTCATGCACATCTTGATCCCTTTTTCGCCACAACGTGGTCCATTATATGTATTTGTCCTCATAACTCCCCATAGGATAATATTGTTCCTTGATGGCATCTCAGAAAGAATTCCAAGTGGGTACGGCTGAGAAAAAAGAGGGTTTTGTCTTGTGCTTTTTATCATAGTAGGTTTCCCACCAGTGCTTGACATGGGGGGTAGCTTTGAGGAGTGAAAAAATAATCTTCTCCCGGTTGGAAAAGTCATGAACTGAGAAATATCCTTCTAATAGATTCAACCATCTATCTACGCCATCTGCATATATTTGACCCTCAAATATGGGAATGTCAAAGTTTACTTGTACCTTAAAGGGATTTGCGCCTCTAGAGTGGCTGTTGGATGCAGATGTGTCGCCGATGGGTAGTCATTGAAGGATCTAGGAAAAGTTATCCATCATCGCGTTCCTTTATTTTTCGAGGGCCTCCTAGAGCAATATTTTGATAGGATCTCCTGCTCCCTCATCTTTCTTTTCATCCCCCGTGGGCGGCCGTCGAGGTTTGTGAGGCTGGTCTTGCAAAGGTTCAACTAGATCGAGCCCTAACTCCTTATACCCCAACCTCGTTGGGGACATGCAAAGAAGGATCAAGAAAAAGCAGACCGCTCTGATACCAGTGATCCGAATTTATGTAGGAACGCAACAGAATACACATATAACCATAAATACAAAGATGCAGTGGAAATAACACTTCATATCATTAATATCAAAGAACTAAAATTTTCTTACAGACATAATGGAAATGAACTAGCTAGGGCACTGGTAGCTTATTTCTGAGAAGAGATGTGGCGGCTACAAGCCTTTAAACTGGTTTACAATGAGGCTCGAGGGCCTATTTATTATCTAGAAATAATGGAAAACCCTAAACATCCAAAACATTAATCCTAGGAGATGAAGCACCAAAACTATGGGCCCTGTTTAGGTAAATTGGTCTTTCAACTTCCCGGGGACGTAACTTTGGCATACAATATCTGTTTGACGTGCACCATACCTCGTTATAAAGATCTATCCAAAGACTACAACTTTTTGAGCGAGAACTATTGGTCTATGGACCCATGTGGCTCCCGGTTTTCCCAAAAAATGTTGTTTAGGGCTTCAAAATGGCTCCGAAAGTTCAGGACTCGAAAAACTACTAAAAATAGTAAGTTGTGACGAAACTGAAAAACTAAAAGAGACAATGGTGGGGACCCTATTGGAATAGGCGGGTGGCCACCAATATCCACCTGGATCAACCTTAGAAATAAAATTATAGTAATATTCATATCCTCATCCACAAGGAAGGTGAGTGGTTGCAGGGGTGAGGATATGAATGTGTATATGTATGCCCAAACATGAGAGTTATGTGGCCAAGAAATGTAACACTATTAATAAATTTAGAAAGAAAAATTATAAACACATTCATATCATCATCCAATAAAGTGTTTGACTACTATTAATAGTAGCTAATATATATATGTGTACTTTGGGAGGGTGGTTAGTGGGGGTGAGGATATGACTGTGTGTGTGCCCAAACATGAGAGTTGTGTGGCCAAGCAATGTAACATTATTAATTATAACCTTATAGATAAAATTATAGAAATATTCATATCCTCATCCATAGGGAAGGTGAGTTGGGTGCGGGGGGGTGGGGGGGTTGAATGTGTTATGTATGTCAAAACATGAGAGTTATATGGAAAAGCAATGTAACACTATTAACAAATTTAGAAATAAAAAATTTAAACACACTCATATCCTCATCCCTAAAGTTTTAATAAAGTGTTTGACTACTATTAGCAATAGATACACATATTTAGTTGAAGTATAAAATGTAATAATAAAAATCATGTGATCATTTATGCTATATGAACACATCCATATCACCACTCCTATGAGCGTGGGTGGTGGGTGATGGGTATATGAATGTGTGTGTGTTCTCAAACGCGAGAGTTGTATGGCTAAACAATGTGACACTATTAATAACATTAGAAAGAAAACTTATAGAAACATTCATATCCTCATCCATAGGGAAGGTGAGTGGTGGGGGTGAGAATACAAATGTATATATGTATGCCCAAACATGAGAGTTATTGGGAAAGCAACGACACACTATTGATAATTTAAAAAGGAAATATTACATATCTAGTTGAAGTATCAAATGTGATAGTAATAGTCATTTCAATAATTATGCCACATGCACACATTCATATCATCACTCTTAGGAGGGTGGTTGATGGAGGATAGGGATATGAAAGTGTATGTGTGGCCAAACATGTGATTATGTGGAAAATAAATGTAAAACTATTAATAACTCCAGAAAGAAAACTTATACACATCCATATATTCGTTGCTAAAGTGTTCATAAAGTGTTTAGCTAGTGTCAATAATAACTATACATATTTAGTTGAAGTAAAAAATTTAATAATATCAATCATGTCAACATTTATACCATATGCATACATTTATATTACCACTCCTAGGAGGGTGGGTGGTGATGGAATGAGGAGATGAAAGTGTGCATGCCCCCAACATGAGAGCTATGTGGCCAAGCAATGCAATACTATTAATGACTTTAGAAAATAAAAATTATAGATGTACATTCTTCTCCTCATCCACAAGGAGTGTGGATAGTGGAGATTATAGATATTGATGTGTGTATCAACACCCAAACATGAGAGTTGTGTGGGAAATAAATAACACATTGCTAGTAACTTTGGAAAAATAAAGTGTATATTCATTTAAAGTACAAGATGTAATTATAATAGTGAGATGAACATTTACGCCTCATGGACACATCCTATCACTACTCCTAGTAGGGTGAGCGACGGGGGATGAGGATATGAAAAGGTGTGTGTTGCTAAACATGTTTAGAAAGAAAGTTATAAACGCATTCATATCTTCATCCTTAGAGTGTTAATAAAGTGTTTGAATATTGCTAATAGTAGTTATACATGTTTAGGTGAAGTACACAATATTATAATAATGATCATGTGAATGTTTATGTCATATGCACACATTCATATCCCTTCTTTTATGAGGATGGGTGGTGGGGGATAAGGATATAATAATGTGCATGTGCCCAAACATGAGACTTGTGCAGCTAAGTAATGTAACATTATTAATAACTTTAAAAATAAAAATTAGAAACACATTCATATCCTTGTCCTTGGGGAGGATAGGTTGTAGGCGCTGAGGATATGAATGTGTGTATATACAACCAAATATGAGAGTGAACAAACAACATAGCAAGACTAATAACTTTAAAATGAAAAATTACACACCCATACCTTTGGGAGTGTGGGTGGTGAGGAGTGAGGATATGGATGTAAGTGTGTATGCTCAAATATAAAAACAGCAAAGAGAAAAATTTATTTTAAAAACAACAAAGAGAAAAATTTTCACATACATGTCAAAATAAATAGAAAATCATAATTTTTATCCTAATAATTAAAACCAATTTTTAAAAATAATATAACAAATTAAAATTAAAATTATAGTCCACTTCTATAGGTATAGACATATATTTGAGTAATGCAAATAAAAATTATATTATAAGTATTAAATTCAAATAATCAAACTAGATTTTTTTGAGAAAACCATCATGAAATGAAATTATAGTCATATTTCAACCATACACAAATACCCATTTTTCATATTAACTTTAAATATTTAGTTAGAATATAATAACCACAAACAAATACTCATTTTTCATATTAACTTTAAATATTTAGTTAGAATATAATAATCACAAACATGTGAACATTTATAGCACCAAAATACATTTATATCATTTTCCAATTTTGATATTAATTATAAATATTTAGTTAAAGTATAATAATTACAAACATGTGAACATTTATACACCAAGATACATTTATATCATTTTCCTTTCTAAATTTTTTAATATCATTTTCTAGTGGATCAACCAAATATAAAATTTTGATGCAATTTTATAATTTTTTGTTTTATTTTCCTTTTCTTTAGAGAATATAGAGAAAATATAGTGAAACAAATTTTGGTCCAACCTTATATTTTTTAATAGTATAAAATGTATTTTTTTAATTTAAAAATGAATTTAAAACCAATTTTTAAAAATAATATAACAAATTATAATTATAATTATAGTCCACTTCTATAGGTATAGACATATGTTTGATTAATGCAAATAAAAATTATATTATAACTATTAAATTCAAATAATCAAACTAGATTTTTTTGAGAAAACCATCATAAAATGAAATTACAATCATATTTCAACCATAAACAAATACCCATTTTTCATATTAACTTTAAATATTTAGTTAGAATATAATAACCACAAACAAATACTCATTTTTCATATTAACTTTAAATATTTAGTTAGAATATAATAATCACAAACATGTGAACATTTATAGCATCAAAATACATTTATATCATTTTCCAATTTTGATATTAATTATAAATATTTAGTTAAAGTATAATAATTACAAACACGTGAACATTTATACACCAAGATACATTTATATCATTTTCCTTCCTAAATTTTTTAATATCATTTTCTAGTGGATCAACGAAATATAAAATTTTGATGCAATTTTATAATTTTTTTGTTTTGTTTTCCGAGAATATAGAGAGAATATAGTGAAACAAATTTTGGTACAACCTTGTATTTTTTAATAGTATAAAATGTGTTTTTTTTTAAATTTAAAAATGAATTTAAAACCAATTTTTAAAAATAATATAACAAATTAAAATTATAGTCCCACTTCTATAGGTATAGAATATGTTTGATTAATGCAAATAAAAACTATATTATAACTATTAATTTAAATAATCAAACTAGATTTTTTTGAGAAAACCATCGTGAAATGAAATTATAGCCATATTTCAACCATACACAAATACCCATTTTTCATATTAACTTTAAATATTTAGTTAGAATATAATAACCACAAACAAATACTCATTTTTCATATTAACTTTAAATATTTAGTTAGAATATAATAATCACAAACATGTGAACATTTATAGCACCAAAATACATTTATATCATTTTCCAATTTTGATATTAATTATAAATATTTAGTTAAAGTATAATAATTACAAACATGTGAACATTTATACACCAAGATACATTTATATCATTTTCCTTCATAAATTTTTGAATATCATTTTCTAGTAGATCAACTAAATATAAAATTTTGATGCAATTTTATTATTTTATGTTTTGTTTTCTTTTTCTTTAGAGAATATAGAGAGAATATAGTGAAACAAATTTTAATCCAACCTTGTATTTTTTAATGGTATAAAATGTGTTTTTTTAATTTAAAAATGAGTTTAATTTGGTGAAAATTCCCTATTCATATTGCCACTACTCAATAGATAAAATCTCTACAAAATGTTAGACAAATTTAACTTAAAAATATTAGAAAAAAAAATTAACTAATTAAACCTCTACTAGCATTTTTGTCATTTTTGCCTTTTTAGTTTAATTTTCATTTTTGCCTTTTTAGTTTAATTTTGTTTTCAATTTATTAATAGTAATATAAGCCTTAACGCTTACATTTTCATTTTGCCATTTAAGAGTACGTTTTCCTACAAAACACTCTTTCGTTTCTCTTAATAGAAAATGATGTTAGTGACCGCCCTTCATTTTAATGAAGACTGGCTATTTTTCATGCACGCATCATCACATTGTTTGGCCATGTCATTTTCATGGTTATACACACAACGATCATGCTAAGAAATCGGACATATTCAGTTCTGCATTGACAAATTGCTTGGCCACACTATTTCCATGTGCAGACAAGCTACAATAACTTGTACAGACACTACTTCCTTCATTGTTTGCTTTCAAGTAAGCAAAAATTGATGGTGTACGCTCAATTACAGGCTAAAGGAAAGGAGGTAGAAACATGGATATATTTACTTTCAAACAGGCATAATTGATGCTGTACATTCAATTACATGATCTGAAGGAAAATAAATGGTTATGGGTATGTGTGAATGTCTTAATTCCGTAATTATAAACATTGAATTCAGTCAATTTCTCGATGAAGACAATAAGAAAAATATACAAGTACAGTGGGTCCATGGCAGTCCCAGGAACTCTGTGACATCGAACACGTTGGCAGAATTTAATAACTCTACAGGGTACCACATTGTATTTATTGATCTTTCAGTTCTAGACAATAACTTCTCAACGGGACAATACAACGTAACGTTTAGCATCTCATTTCGTCAATACTAAATCCGGAATCTTTACCACCCTCCAGATGTAATGGCCTTTTTCTAACTATTTTACGTTTTGCTTTTTTCTCATAAATTGGCAGTATAATTATGGGTAATTATGGGTGATATTGTGATGGGACTTTCTTTAAATATTGTATTTTTGGGTTGTGGTTAGGGGAGTCTATTTTGGGGTTAACAGGTTTATTGGATGGAAGAAGAAAGGTTAATTTACACTAGGACTATTAGTTTCAATTTTCTCAAAGTGGTTTTTATTGTCAACTCCTCCTCATGAGGTTTGAACCTGCAGTTTTGGCTAGCTGGTTTATTAGATGGAAAAAGAACTATTAGCCCACAATGAGATGACACCCCTTGGAATAGTTTTATTCTTCTAAAATGGCTTCCATCCTCAACCCCTCAACCCACAATGAGATGAAGCTCTTGGAATAGTTTTAATTCTCCCAAAGTGGCTTCCATTCTCAATTCTGTTAATTCTCCCAAAATAGCTTCCATCATCGGCCCCTCAACCCACAATGAGATGGGACCCTTGGAATAGTTTTAGTTCTCCTAAAATGGTTTCTATCCTCAACCCCTCCCCATGAGGAACACCTCTTGGAATAATTTTAATTTTCCCAAAATGGCTTCCATCCTCATACCAGTAAAGACTAAACCCCAAATAAACCAACTAATTTAAAATTTAACTCCAAAAAAACCATAGTTACTTCACAGAGATTCTAACAAATCTCTAACAACAACTTCAACCAAAAAGTATGACAAAAAGATGCTGAAAAACGTAGAAGATTGACTTACGGCCTCTAAAATTTTTTCGCATATTGCAATCACCACTGATGGGATCCCTACGTCTCTATCCCAATCAATATGATGATAAGTGAAATTGCATGCTGGTCCGTCTCCCCACAAGCCCTCTACGGAAGCATCTGAAAGATTGATGACATATAGGCTTTAAGCTCCCATATAAGGAGGAAGCTGTGTGAGAATTCGATCAAGGGACGGTGATTCCAACAACTGGTAGTTCGTTCAACCCTGGTCCAAGTGATCGATCTCCAGTCCACTGCACGATGAGAAATACTAATGGAACGAGCAATGGTTTCGATAAAGGCAACATGCTGCTACATCATGAGCTCAGAGAGGTTGTTGTCAAGAAAACAGGGGAGGAAGGCAGTTTACACTATTTGTGTATACCCAAGGATAAGCCTGAGTTACCAGATGGAAAAAGTTCATACGAAGAACCGCTGAGTCCAGTTGCCTACCTGACCACTAGGAGGTTATTGCACAGTTATATTTTTACCATTGTGGGATTTAAGAAAGATATTGACGTTGTGTCCTTGAAAACTTCACTTCAAAATAGCGTGGCACAGCACCAGAGATTTTCGAGCATTTTGGTTAGTTCCTTTCTCATCCTTTTATTGAAATGCAGATCACCTAGTGTAGAGTTATGGATTCCATGGTTTTGACTTGGTTTTTCATATATTACATTTAATTTGAGCTGAAAGTAATGTTCTGATATGCCTTGTGGTTGCAGATAAGGGACAAGAACAATAATTTGAAGTGGTCTCTCAGAGAGGTAGAGATAAATGATCATGTCATTGTCCCCTTCCTTGATCCTTCCTTTTCACAGAATCCAGGCTTTGTGAATGAATACACAGCTTCTCTTGCAAGTGCTCCTCCACTCAATCCATCCAGGCCTTTGTGGGAAGTCCATGTTTTGAATGTAAGATCAGCAGAGGCAGCAGCCAGCCTTGTATTCAGGATCCATCACTGTCTAGGAGATTGTGTGTCTCTTTTGTCTCTTCTTGTTAATTCCACAAGAAAAGCCTCTGATCCCAAATCCCTACCAACCATTCCAGAACCAAACAAGTCCAGAGTCAAAGAAACATCAAGCACTCTTCTGACTGTTTATGGTTGGCTTGCAGCATTTTGGTTCACATTGTTAACTATCTTTGATTATACTTCCACTGTTTTCTGGAAAAAGGACGTGAATACATTGAGAGAAGACGCTACAAAGATGAAATTCTGTAACACAAAACGCCTGGCTCACGTGACTCTCGACATGGTGGATATATGCTCGGTGAAGAAGGCAGTGAACGGAGTACTAATTTCTTTTATATTTTCAGGCTAGCTTGTATATGTGTGTGAAAGTTTACAGAGTTGTTTATGTTGTTATTGTTTCTTGATATAAAATGTGTGTGGTTTTATGTTTTGGATGGACACTCTATTCATCATGCACTCGTTGACAAAAAAAAAAAAAACTCAGCTAAAAATAATAAAAAAAGTGCTGAATGAAAATGACTATATATCATTATTATAGCACCTTTGATTTTTTTAGTTTTTGATAATGAGTGAAGTATCAACCTAAAAATGAGACATAGCCCACACACAATTTACACCAAGAAGAATTATGCAGCTAGTATATTTTGTCATTTTATAAATTATTATGTCTGTGATCATCATGCTTCAGATGAGACTGGATTAGCCATTAGAGGCACTAATATGTAAACATTTATTGTTGTAGACTGTGAATGATGTTATGATGGGAGCCATTTCTGCAGGACTTGTGCGTTATCTCAGCAGGCGCAATGCTACATGTATGCTGCCCGTATCTAATTTCTTTTAATTTTAATGATCGAACTTTTCATCTTCAATTCACAATTCTTGTTTCCATTATTTTATGAAATTTCTACGTTTCAGCAAAACCAACCATAAATGGCGACGGTAGCGCAGAGCATGAATATTGCCTTCCATCAAACTTGCGTGCCAGAGCACTAGTTGCAGTTAATACGCGGGGCTCTCCGGTGCTCAAGGTAACCCTAGCCAGTATTAACCCTAACCCTAGCCAGTATTTTATATTTGACAGGTTATGAGATATATAGATTTACATTTGTCCTTATTATTTGTCTGGGAATTGCTGACAGAATCTTGATAGCAATATGAAAAATCCAACCCAAGTAATGTGGGGCAACAAACTAGGGTTTTGGTTGTTCCCGTTACCGACAGTTTATTACGCAGATCCCCTGGAGTATTGTCGAAAAACAACAAGTACGTCCAGGATTAAAAAATTATCTTTCGAATCTTCCCTCACATTTACCATCGCCAGTTCCCTGGCAACCAAGGTATCCCTCTAACCATCAGATCTGTTCACATGTTATTGAATGTTTTGTACAAAATTTTTCATTTATAGTTATTTTTATATTTCTTATCTAGATTGTAGATTTTAAAGATGGGCTCTTCTTACTTCAGAATATTTTTGAAATCTACAATTCACATAAAATTCCTTAAAATGAAATACACTATTTAACTTTTCAGTTTTTTCCATAAATTTGAAATCTGCAATTTCTCAATAATGCTTCTTATCTTCTAAAAGAAAGATTCCAAAATCTCCAATAAACTTAATCAACATCCAGCACATTTACCAATCAAAGTTTGTAATGGCAGTTCGTGGAGTACATATCCAACAAGTTAAATAACAGCACAACGTTGGGTTTCTCTAACGTGATTGGGCCTGCACAAGAAATTGAGTTCTGTGACAATCACGTTACTCACATTATTCCCACTGCATGTGTAAACCATTCTGTGAGTATTATCTAGGCTTGTTTAATCAATTTCTCTGTATTTGGATTTCTAAAGACATATTTTGAGTTTAATGGATGAATGTTTGAAACAGCCCATAGTGATGCATTTCATAAGCTATGGTGGGAAGGGGAAGCTCATAGCATTGGTCTCCGAGGACGTGGTTCCAGATCCCCAGCAGTTCTGTTCAGATTGTGCCGATGCACTGCACCAAATGAAAGAAGCTGCTCATAAATAATATGTACTCCTTATATAGCCTGCGGAGTTGCAGGCCTATGTATCTCATGTTGGTGATTATTGCTTTTTTTATGGCATGGCATAGCCAAATATTTTATAATTTATGGGACATAATAGAATCACAGGAAAATGATCTTTTTGAAAAAAAAAAAAATTTCACAGGAAAGTGCATGCAAGATTGGAACTCTCCGACAATCCACATGCAATCCTGTAACTTGGCCAGAGTCAATAAATATATGTCACAGGCTTTGTAATTATTTCTGTATGTGGTAAGCATATAATTTAATGTTGTGCTCAGAACAGTTAGACAAGGCTGTTATTAATGATGTTCGGCTTTGAACAGAACAAAAACTCGGTTTGTAGTTATGAGTCAAGGTCAAAATTCATGACAGCTGAGTTATTTCGCCATTACTCACCATACCTTTCCAGGCTTTTAATGGACAAACGTCTTTGGTGTAAGGTTCCTTAAAACTGAAATAACCTATTAACCAGCTAAACTGGAAGAGTAAGGGCGTTTGTTTTTGTCTTTGGTGTAAGGTCATATCACAACTGCAACAGTACGAGCTTTTGCTTTTGTACAGGATACAGGTAACGCCTTAAGTGAAATAATGTTAACATAAACTGATGTCAGTTTATAGTTTCCATAAATATTAATATATTTCTATGTTACGGGGCATATATACAAATTCAATATGAATATCAAGAAGCATTTGCACCTAGAGTTGTAAGTTGGGAGCGGGGAAAATGGAAATTTTAGTTTTTATATATTTTTTAATAAGAAGTTAAATTTAAAAATTAGTTATACTAACATAAAATATATTTTTTAATAGGAAGTTAAATTTAAAAAGTAAGTTACACTAACATAAGGTAACACTAATATAATTGTGAGAGAATAATGACATAGTAATGATGGCATCCTTCCTCTTCTGGCTAGTTATTACATGAATGTTTTGTTTTTTTTTTTTTTTGTTTTTTTTGTAAATTCCAATTATTTTAAAATAAAATAAAAATTTTAAAATTAATATTTTATACTTAATTTTTTATAACCAAAATAAAATGAAATTATAACACATAATTTTTACTCAATTTTGAGAAAAAAATTATTCACTTATAAAATTAATATGGAGAAATAATATAAACATCTTTTTGTTTATTTTTCCTCTAAATATATTTTAATAATAAATTTTGGAAAAATATTTAATTCATAAATTTTATTCCAATATAAAATACAAAATCTTAATACCAACAAATTTTCAAAATAAAAATACACTTTATTATTTGAAAAGATACTCAAATTATAAAAAATCATTAAAAATAAGTTATTTTAGCCTTATCTTCAATCAAATTAAAATTTCAAAATAATATATTTTAATTTAATATCAAAATAGTATATTTTTTATTTATCCGTTTTGATAAAGTAAAAACCTTAAAAATACATTATTTAATAATTAAAATACATATACTATCTATTAATTGTATGATGAACCAAAATATCTTGCATAGATAAACCAAAACGATCCTCCTCAATATCTATAGCTATGACACCATTGTTTATTAAAACACTAAACTAACGGTTATTATGCCTGCAAAACCAACGTGTACTCCCATTTGAACTTTCACATTTGCTGAGTCCACGCACTATTTTAGAAATCGTGAATGGAAGTGTGCACAGCTTTGTGAATGGAAGTGTTAAAAATAAATGAGTGCATGAACATACTACAAAAGTTGAAGAATTAGTAAGATCTTAATTTACTTTTCAACTGATTGTTAATTAATTTACCAAATAGTGGGTAACTACCTTTGTGAATCATGGCCATGGATGAAAATGAGATTATTGAATAAAAAGAATGAGGCAAAAGAAACGTTTATCATTCAGTGAACTCCATTGTGTTCATTCTATTGGAGAGGTTTTCTTGCAAATTTGTGGCGAGAGGGGAACTCTAACTCTCCTCCATAAGAAAGACAATTGAGCTATCGATCCATTTCCTTTGTTGTATTTGTTGCGGGTTTTGTTCCTCTCATCCTATGGCGATCATCAATGATGTCAAACACCCATTTTCCCTCCCCTTTGCCTCAGACTTTTGGAACCCTCTTTTTCGTGATTATTACTTTTACTTATTTTATAAAATTGTATTAATCTGAACATCATGACTTATATTTACGATTAAAATTTTGACAAAACGATCAATATAAGATTCTAATTAAAGATCATAGGCAACTCAAAAATAAATCTTCAATCTGCTGCCAAAACTGGAATTCTTACAATTTGGATTGATTCGAAAGTCATGAATAAGTTTAAACCTCAATTCTAAATTGAGAAAGTTGCAGTTTTAAGGACCCGAAGAACCCGCCATGGCTTCGTGACTCAGGAAGTAGTACTGTATTCATCATGTTCATATTAGCAACAAAAACACTCATGCTCTGAAACAACAGGTATTGATTATCAGAATACGGATCAGGGTTAATGTTCCAGCTACCAGAATCACGTGTTTGCTTGCCAGGATGCTCATGTTCAACAAAAGGACCGGACGAGATTTCTCCTGCAAGGTGCTTCCACATGGCATCGCCCTGTCTTTCTTGAACTTGAGTCTTGGGCAGAGACTCTTTGCCCGCCATTACCTAGTTTCAAAGCTGCCAAATTCCCAAACCATCAGATTCACGATGTATGTATAATTTCTGTGTGTAAACCGTTGCTCGCATTCTGAGTTGCCAAAAACAGATGGATGCATTGAAAACTATAATACACGACCGAACCGACAGCCCTTTTATACAACTTACGGAAGGTCGATGATGAGGGGGAATGGGTGGAGGAGATGGAGCAGGAACGGGCGGAGGATGACCAGGACGACTTACTCACCCAATATTCTGTCGACACATGACAAAATATAATTGGCTAGAAGGGCAACGAGGAAGCTTCCTAATTGGGTGGGGTGAACAATGTTTTCCCACCCAATCTCATAAAGAAAACGTCTCCAGCGTAATTAACGACCACACGTGTTTTACGCCTCAAAGCTGGTAATTATAGCGTCAATGAGAAACAGAGCAATCCCCGTTGGATTTTGTGACACGTGGCTCTTTTGGAGTGATTTTTTCCATGTGGAAACATCAACTAATAGCAGCATGGTAATCCCTCTCGACAGAGTATCTGAATAGAAGAGCTAGTGACCAGAAGAAGTCATCCGTAATGTTGATGACCGAAAATAGACGATATCTTTAAAATTTCTCCAAGTCGATAATTTGGTTATGTTTTTAAATATATATTTTTTTATTTTCTAAATTTTTTCTCGCTCCCACTTTTTCCAATGCAGTGAAGCTCTAACTCTGGTGCCACTACTGAGACTGCTCTGAAACCTTAACAAAGAAAAATGAAGCAAATATTCTTGTATTTCGACAGACTTGAGCAAGTTTTGGTAAGTATTTGAAGCTTCAAGGAACTACAATTGGAGAAAATATATTAATATTTGTTTTCTTTCTTATAGGATGTTTAAATACTGATACTTTTTTCTGAGGATTTGACAGTGAAAGAGACGCAAAGGTGTATATTTTGGACTATCTATGAAAGCATTAATGAGTTTCTAATGGTTTGGTGGTAATACTATCCGGGATTTGGCCTATCCGAGCAAAGTTTATGAGATTTTAAGGGTTTAAAGAATTGCAAAGGGATCGATGTGTCTGTAACTTATTCTAAAGCTTTAAATTTTGAAGAATTAAATGGAGTTGGAGTGCCTATAATTTGACATAGCTATCCCCCACGTGTAAATTTTTCTGAGAACTGAAGCATTTGAACATTGAATACTTGTTAAATATGTGGCTAGTTTGAGGTACTCATGCGACCTTTGTGAAATTTTGAAGCTTCAAAGTATTGAAACGTGGAGAAAATCCAAAGTAGCTTAACGATTATGCGCTGAAGTTACAAGAACATCGAGTGTTATAGTATGCAGGAATTCGAATTCATGAACCTAGCTGTCATTCTCATGTTCTTGGAAAGGTCAGTAGCTCTCTGAAATACACCATTTTGCATTAAATTTAGATAACAGAGTTGGTTGGAAAATATTGAAGCAATCTATGATGGTTTTATGTCCATCAATCGTGCTCTGTTGTTACTCGATCTTTATATTTTGTCCATTCAGTATCTTTATAATACACAACCGATCTGAGAGCCATTTTCTGCAACTTACAAAAGGTCGAGGATGAGCGGGAATGGGAACATGAACTGAAGCTGGAGCGGGCAGAGGAGATGGAGCAAGAGTGGGTGGACGACGGCCAGGACGACTTACTCACCCAATATTCTATCGACACATGTCAACATATAATTGGCTAGAATGGCGATGAGGAAGCTTTCTGATTAGGTAGGGTGAATAGTGTTTGCCCACCCATTCTCATAAAGAGAATGCCTCCGGTGTAATTATTTAATAAATGTAATAATATATGTATATATTCAGAGATGAATCAAATGTATATATATATTTAGAGATAGAATCAAATATCTTGGCGTACAAACATTTTTTGGTTTTCAAGCTTCTGTGGTTATCAATTGATGATGAAGAATCTGGATTTTCCACACTGTCAGAGAATATATGTCGACGTTTCGAATCTCCATGAAGATCCATCTTCAGAACGATTGAATGAAGAAATGAAAGAAAGACTTGGTCAAATTTATAGAGAGGATTTTATTTTTTTTAAAGAGCTGACAAACATTAATATCTAGAAAATAATTACTTTATTTTTATTATTGTTTTTATTTTAAATTAAATTAAATAAAAATAACTATTTAATCATTTAATTCCTTATATTGAATAAATTCAATTAATAATGATATATGTATATAATAAAATCTAATAATAATACTACTTATATTATTTATTTTAGAATTTTTATTAATTATTTTATGTTTAAATTTTACTTCCTATGCCTTTATTTTTAATATTGATTAGAATTAATAGTTATAACTAAACCTATAGAAATTACTAATAAGAGTATTAAAAATAAAGATATAGGAATTAAAATTTAAACATAAAATAATTGATAAAAAATTCTAAAATAAATAATATAAATAATATTATTATTATATTTTATTATATAAAGGCATAGGAAAATCGAGATTCTTCTTCATCAAACCTTTTTTTATTGTGTAAAATTTAAAAAAGATTGCATTCCTATTACACTTTCAAAAGATTGCTGGATAGATGACATGAATATATGGAATAAAATGATTTAAACATGAAATTCCAAAAATATTTACTCCATTCAAAATACTGGTCAAAATGTAAAATAATAATAAGCTATAACAATATTACATTTTGCACACTAAACCTTTTATTATTATTATTAATATATTTTTAAATAGATTTCAATATTGCTTTCAATCTTTTTATTCTCAATTAATTTTCATACATATATCCTAAAATTGATATTAAAATAAATTAGTTAACATAGGTATTAAATTGGTTGATTTAGGTATGTGATTAAAAAATATAAATTTTATTTGTTTTTTTTAATTATTTTAAAATAAGTTTAAAATTTTATATAAAATTATCTTATTTTATATAAATATGGAAATATTTTATTTATAATTGAGAGTGAAAGTGAAATGCACTTAAAGTGTAACTATGTATATGAATATTTTTAGAATTTTGGCTTCTATGATCCATGGTAAAAAAAATTAGAGTTCTTTCCATAATAATCACATTCAAATAAACAATGTCGACTCGTTTCAAACCAACCAGTCTGGTTCATCATTAGGACTAGGTGAGAGATCACATCTGGACGTTGAGTTTAAATAGATGTAGAAATGACCAGACTAGCCATTAGGATAACAACTAGTTTGACTTTCAAAATTAAAATGGATGAATAATGACTAGTTTTATTTAACTAATTATATATATATATATATATATATATATATATATATATATATATATATATATATATATATATATATATATATATATATATATATATATAGTTTTATTTTATATTTTACTTATTTATTTATAAATGTATATAATATTATAATTATTATTATTTAAATTTTTATTTGATTACTTGTTTTATTTGATTATATTTTTACATTTATTTATTTATATTTTATATTTTATTTTTCTTCATCATGGAGCTCGAAAAAAAAACAGAGAACACAAGAACATTAAGAATAAAGGGCAAGGATCGAACACCTGTTGATACTCTACTCGTCATCTCTATTGAGATTAACATGTTTTTTTTCAATTTATAATTCCTCTCTTAACTTATGATGATGGAAATGGTCAATCTTCGCTATGACCTTGGCCTCTTCAATGCATATATGATGGTTAGTCTTTTTTGCATACTCAGCTAGGGCGAAGGAGCGGAATCTTCTATGTTTAATATCAGCAACATGTTCACAGATCCTTTGGTAAATAGACTAACTAGTTTCACCAATGTAAGGTGTCCCACAAGAACAAGGAATAATATAGACACCTTTCCCATCCCTAGGGTCTACCAGATCTTTAACTGATTTAAGAGAGTTGCGAATCGTGCTAACGTAATGTCTCTATTCCCTGATTTCTGAATTGTACCTATATGAACTTAAATTTAAGTGAAAACAGATCTAATGAAACATTGTAACAGTTAAATTGAAATTTCAGCATGCATGATTAATCTATACATGGAGGAATACCTAAAAATCAGCACAAATTTACAAATCTCGAAGCGGGCTGAATATTTGTTGAGCACCTGATGATGTCGTGAACAGATTACCGGGACAATCAAATCCTCCCAGCCAATCTGGGAACAATCCCAGACCTAGAGGATGTCTCCTCTGCCCCCGTGCCCAGATTTCCATGAACCCAGAGACTCCTTCCTAGACAATTTGATCTAACTTAAGCAGAATTCATTTCTTTTCTCTCAAAACATCCCCCCTTCTTCTCCATATCACCTCCCTTAAATAATCTCCCTCCACCACCTCTTACTTCTCGAGGTCTTATCATTATTAATGGTGATATTATATGTATTTATGGTGGTATACTTTTCATTATATTTGGATAGGAATATAATTTAAACAACCTTCCTCCACCGCCTCTAACCTCCCGAGGCCTTATCCATCCTAATGTTGATATTAAATGTTTTTATGGTGAGGTGATCCACATTAATGTGGGTACGAATATATATTTATGGAGGTGGGATTATATAGTTGTTTTATTTATAGAGCATGGGACTTTATATTTAAGTACTTTTAATATTAATCTTTAATATTTGCATACTCATTTTTAACTTAAGGAGTTAACTTTATTATATCATTTTCTTTTATTAGTTCTTTTCATAAAATTTATACTTAGTTGAACTTAATAATAATCTGAAATCTTAATATTAAGTTCCCAATTTATGTAATCTTGATATTAGTAGGTAGGTGTACTAGTGCGATGTGTGCAATATAGATAGGTGTAGCTATCAAATGCCTATATCGTTCACACGCTAATATCATTTTGTGTATAACTTGGGAATGGGTCATTACATACTTCCTCCCTTCAGAAAACTTTGTCCCGAAGTTTAGGGTTTTATATACTCATATCAATATTGTGTTTTTAGAGATTAGGGTGATGGTAGAATGCTTGTATTTTAAGATTGAATTTCCGTTTAAATAAGTATGTATCTGTAATTTAATTGTTACTTCCCATCTTCATCTAATCTCCAAACTATTCGAAAATCATCCTATCCTTCCTAATCTCTTCCACTCCCATCCTATCTGTCCTCTACAGGAATATGCCATGGCATCAGTTTTACTAATCCATTCATAGACCTCAAGGATATCAGTGTCGATTACGTCGACCTGACATGCTTGTAGGCATCTGATAGTCATCATCACATGTCTAGGGGAGCGTGACTTGCATAGTCCTCCCATGACTCCAGGTATTGGAGGATAAACGGTGGGCAACACCTCCACCCCTCCCAGTAGGACTAGGGTCAACACCCTATCTTGGGATCTCAGGGAGTCTCAACTATTCTTGGAAATCTGTCATCATGTATATTGTTCCGGTAATATTTCCACAAGGTAATCACTGGTACACAATCTGCAATGTAAACACTCATACACATATTACAGCATATGCATCTATATTGTTCATAACAAATTGTTACCCATATAACAATATCTACACATTTCAAATACATTGCTATCTATGATATGGATCCTAGAACTTATATAACATACTTGAATTAAAACATTTTGTCCACATAGGTATCAATATGTCTAATAAAATTTATCGTTCAAATACTGTTTTTGTTTAGTTCATACATGTTCCATCTATGATGCATTGTTTTAGCCATTTCAATCTGTATACCAATATGTTTCACTTTTCATATCCAAAATGTAGTTACTCTTCTATTTCCCTTCCTTCGGTCATAAAATGTAATGAAATGAATCAATAGATAGTTTCATCTATAATATTTAATCTATGATTTCATATTCTTGCAATGTTAATTTAAATGACATATTTCATATCGGTATCCATGCACCAGTAAATTTAAACAAACAACATATATCCTGTATCACTAGAGTGAAGTAGCATTCTATTTTTATGGGTATCCATGTACCAGCAAAGTAAACTCATCTTTACGTAATATTTCAAAAAAAATGTTTCAAGTGTCAAAATAGAGCAGTCATATATAGATATAAAGTTTCCAGTTCTCAAAATTTAGCATAAGCTGGGGTAATTCTGGCAGAAAGTCTCAGCATCCTCCCAAGTCGCTGATCTAGGACTATACTTGTCCCACTGGACTTTAACTTGGTCTATCTGGTGGTTCTTGAGCTTTCGAACCCTACGTTCTAGAATACGTAATGGTTCGACTGTTAGGGTTCCCTCGTCCAATACCTGCAGTTCCTTCCATTGAAGGTCAATGAGATTTATCAGCAATATAGTGTCGTAAGACAGATACATGAAATACATTATGAATTTTGTGTAGGTGGGGTGGCAGTGCAAGACGATAAGCGACAGGTCCAAATTTTTTCAGGACTTCAAATGGTCCTATAAACTGGGGGGATAATTTTTTCCCCTTCCCAAACCGAATGGTGCTTTTATTTGGTCTGATGCGGATGAAAACCTGATCTCCCACTACATAGCTTTTATCTGTCCTGTGAGTGTCCACATAAATTTTCTGTCTATCCTGAGCCTCTTTCAATCATTGTCTAATCAGTTTAACCTGATCCTCCATCTCTTGGATCAATTCTGGTCCGACGATTATTCGATCTTCTAGCCTGTCCCAACTCAATGGCATTTGATAGGGTCTTCCGTATAATGCTTCAAATGGCGGCATCCCGATTGAACTGTGATAGCTATTGTTGTAAGCAAATTCTACCAAGGGTAATTAATTTTCCTAGCGTGACTGTTGGTCCATAACATACATCCTTAGCATATCCTCGAGTACTTGATTTACCCTTTCTGTCTATCCATAGGTCTTAGGATGATATGTTGTACTCAAATTTAACTGAGTTCCCAAGGCTGACTGCATATAATTCCAGAACCTTGATGTGAACCAAGGATCTCTGTCGGATATGATTTTCTTAGGTACTCCATGAAATCTGATGTTTTCATTTATGAATACCCGAGCTACATCAGCTACTTCATAAGTATTTCTTACTGGGATGAAATTGGCACTTTTTGTTAATCTATCCACCACAACTAGAATGGAATTATGCTTTTGTTGCGTAAGAGGCAGTCCACCAATAAAATCCATAGAAATTATCTCCCATTTGGTCATAGGGATGTCGTGAGGTTGTCAGAGACCTGCTGGGTGACGATGATCAACTTTTACCTGCTGACATTCAAGACACCTAGCGACAAATTGGACAATGTCGTTTTTCATGCCTGACCAGAAGAAGAGTCTCTTAGTGTTAGCATACATCTTCTTTACCCTAGGATGTGCACAATATACTGCCTAGTGTGCTTCCTTCAAGATGGTGTTTCAGAGATCCCCATTATCTGGTATATACATCCTTCCGTGAAATCGTAGAATTCCATCCTCTTCCAGATCATATCCTTCGAACTTAGGTTCCTTCGAATGGTTGCTTTTGAGCCCCAACCTTACTTTTAAGTACCAATTATCTCTTACAAGATGCGCAAGTACTTGATCTCTCAAGTTCACCCTGATAGGTACGAGGGAGAATATTCGAGGTCTTCTAATTAATGCATCTGCTACAACATTCTCCTTCCCTTTGATATATGAAATCGCAAAATCGTATTCGCTTAGGAGTTCACTCCATCGTCTTTATCTTGCATTCAATTCTCTCTAGGTGAATAAATACTGCAAACTTTGGTGGTCACTTTTAAGCACAAAGTTTCTCCCCACCAAGTAATGTCTCCACATCTTTAAAGCTAATACCACCGCAGCTAACTCCAAATCATGCGTAGCATAAAGTTCTTCATGGGTTTTTAATTTTCTCGAAGCGTATGCTATTGCGCCTCCTTTCTGCATTAATACTGCACCTAACCCTTGCTTATATGCGTCGGTACACACAATAAAATCTTTATCCATATCTGGTACTCGCAAAATTGGTGCACTAGTCAATAATCGTTTAAGTTCCGAAAAAACTTTATCACATTCCTTAGTCCACTCATACTTAACACCTTTGCACTGGAGGTTTGTGATCGGCTTTGCAATTTTGGAAAATCCCTCCACAAACCTTCGGTAGTAACCTGCTAAACCCATAAAACTACGTACTTCATGTGCATTCTTAGGTATCGGCCACTCCCTGATTGTGTTTACCTTTTCAAGATCTATAGAGATTCCTTCGCCGGATATGATATGACCTAAGTAATGGATTTCCTTATGAAAGAAAGCGCATTTGGATAATTTTCCAAATAACTTGTGTTCTCTGAGACAAGACAACACTATCCGAAGATGCTCTTCATGCTCCTTCTCATTCTTAGAGTAAATGAGAATATCATCCAGGAAAACTTGTACAAATTTGTCGAGATACTTGCGGAGAACGCTATTCATAAGGTTCATGAAGACTAAAGGTGCATTGGTCAATCCAAATGGCACCACAATGAATTCATAATTCCCGAAATGAGTTCGGAATGCAGTCTTAGAAACATTGCTCTCGCTAATCCTGAGTTGATGATAACCCGATCGCAGATCGATCTTTGAAAATACTGAAGCTCCTTTCATTTGATCAAAAAGGTCGTCAATGCGAGGCATTGGATACTTATTCTTTACCGTGGCCTGGTTTAAATCTCGATAGTCCACACACAGTCGTAATGAACCATCTTTCTTCTTGACAAAGATTACAGGAGCACCCCATGGTGAAACACTGGGTCGAATGTGTCCCACATCTAACAGTTCCTTCAGCTGTATTTGCAATTCTTGAAGTTCCGGGGTGGTCATTCTGTAAGGATTTTTAGATATAGGTTCCGTACCAGGTTTTAATTCAATGGTGAGGTCTAACTCTCTCCGAGGAGGCAGTCCAGGTAATTCCTTTGGAAAAACATCTAGAAATTCTAATAGAATCGGATACTGATCTAAGGAAGGCCCTTTTTCTTTGCTTACCTCTTGAACGACATACACTTGACAAACCTTCCTTAAGCACCACTTTATTTGCATGGCTGAGATGAAACACAAGGATACTTTTCTCTTAATACCTTGAATTTGGATTGTCTCACCCACATCATTTAAGAAAAGTATTGTTTTCCTGGAACAATCTACCCATGCTCGATGAGACTCTAACCAATCCATTCCTATCACCAAGTCGTAAGTACCTAGGGCCATGACATATACTTTTATTTTGGTTGAACAGACTCCTAGATCAACCTTGCAATCCTCAACACTTAATTCTACCGATTGAAGGTCTCCCGAAGCCATTTCTACCTGTCTAAAATCTTCCTGTTTGTAGGCTGCCAACCCACATTTATTCAATGCATAAGATGAAATAAAACTATCAGTAGCTCTAATGTCAAATAAGATTCTGAGTTTTATTCCGTTGATTGTACTTGAAGATTCCACTACAGTGGATTGATGTGCTGCTTGGTTGTTGTTGACAACAACATGGATTCTATGATTGCTTTGGGCATCTGATGATGGTTCTTTTCCTGTTCGCTAAGAGTTCTTCGGACAATCACGTCGAAGATGAGGTCCTCCACACCCCCAACAGTCCACTCGGGTTGGTCCTTTTGCATTTGACTGATAAATCCCCGACCAAGAACTATGTCCCCTGGTGCCGCTTCCTCTCCCATTCCTTCCCTGATTACCAATCCCTTGAGATCTCCACGGACTGATGTTTGAGGATTCAGAAGCTATTGCATTTATGATCTTGGGAGCTCCCACCCCCGCTCCTCTTGGGGTAAACCTGTTACCATAAGGAGGTGGTCTTGAGTTATTTCCTCAGAAGAAATTTCAAGGAGTTCTTCTTGTAAATACCTGTGGTATTGGTTCAGCTGGCCTGAAATCCCTTTTAATCCCCAGATGTTCTTCTACATAAAGAGCACATTCAACCGCCTCTGCCACCGTCGGTGGCTTCCACATTCTTACCATGGCCCTGATTCGAGGATTTAATCCAAATATGAAACACTCGGCCTGGCGTTCATCCGTGTCTAGATAAGGAACATATTTCACAAGTTCCATGAATTTTATCTCGTATTCTTCCATGGTTTTTCCACCTTGGGTTAGAGTATGGAAGGCTCCTGCTTGCTGCTCTTGAAAGAAAGACGGTAAGTATTTCGCATGGAATCGGTCCACAAACAACTCCCATGGAACGGTATCTGAAGTGAGATGCAATTGTTTTTCCATATTTCCCCACCAAATCAGAGCATTCCCCCTGAGTTGGAATACAACTTTGTTTTAGAAGTTGAAGAATATTCTCTCAATGCGAAGCATCTGATCATCCCTTCCAACCATGCTTCAGCATGTTCTGCAGCTCTTCCTCCAGAGAATTCCAGGAGTTTAATCTTTTGCAGTTCTCGTGAAATATCTTCTCTATGAGGTTTGCCATCATAATCCTTAGGCTTTTCTGAATGTCTTTCCTCTAGATGAGGTCGTTTCTCCTTGCTACTGTTTGGCTGCGACCCTTTTAAAGTTTCCAAAATGGCTTCTAATGAGCTCATCACAGTAGTAAGATCGGGTGGAGCGATAGGTGTTGACGACGATCTAGATGGTAGCGATGGTGATGGTGAAGGTGGAGGTGGCGGCGATGCATTTCGCTGGCGCTGTCGCCTTTGGTACGTGTTAAACATTGTAACTTTTCCTGAAAATCATAATAAATTTATGAGAAGAGGTTAATTTTTAGATTGACTAAATATAATTTTTATGAAGTTTGAGCTTGCATACGAGTATAGTTCTTTTGCTATTTTACCTATAGGCAAGTCTTACTGGTACCGAGGTGAAGGAGGGTGGAAACGCGACCTCCTTGTCCTATGCAGGGTAATTTATGCGTACTAACTCTAGAGTGAACAATGCAGGGTTTCTGATAGATAATGATGTATTTCTTATTATTTTCTAAGTGAATCTGAGCCTAAATATAGTTACAGAGAGGTTGTTTTATGCGTAAAATTATTATTATTATTATTATTATTTTAAATTTATTTATTTATTATTACTAACATATATTTAATTTCGAAGACACTTAGAGATATAAGTGCACATTTAACCCTAAATCATATTAATTTAGATTATCAAATCCTAGTAATCCTATGCTAATAATACTATCTTATACCTTTATATATATATATATATATATATATATATATATATATATATATATTTTCCCCACTCCAAGATATTTAAATAAATAAAACAATCAAATTAATCTAATTTCGGAGAAGAGATGAGATATCACATCTACTTCATAACCTTTTTCTTAATGCCTACTCATACATATTGCAACATGTAATAATAGTATAGGAATAACAATTTAATAAGGTCACCATATTTTGATTTTATAAATATTACATTCTATGTAATAATGTATATAAAATACAAAAGTATGAAAACTAAAACCAAAAGTTTATATATATATATATATATATATATATATATATATATATATATATATATATATATATATATATATATCAAAATGCACAAGTCGTATTGCTTGGGTTAAGCGATGGTTTGTGGGGCAGAGGTTAGGAGTTCAAACCCGACCCCGCCCATTCTATGTCTGCGTTCTTGTGTGAAGGCATTGGCACATATAATTTTGGATGGGTCGGCGGGTCGAAACCCCCGCCCACCATTCCGCCAACGGTTATTTTATTTATGGCAATGTTATTCTATATATAACATATATATATCAAATATAAATCGCATATACCAAATGTAAATATATAACATATATATATCGCATATATTAATTTCCCCGTGGCATGGTTTGAAAACTATACCATATGCAATGTATATGGTTGATGCGATAAGGTTTCAAATGCGATGATTTTGACAATATAATAATAACGCAGGATTGAACAACACAACATATTCTAGCACATAATATTCTGCCTTGCCCTGGCTCTTGTTGCGTTGGATATGTAACTTGTGGCTCGACAGACTTAAAGTCTTTGTTTCAGACTTCGCGGTAGTTGCTTGGATGGCATATATAACATGGACTTGGCCCCATATATTTTAATAACGCGGGATTGAACCATATAATACGCAAAATATGACTATGGTTAACGGACTTTGCATATGTTACGCAGACTTTGGTATTGTTAAGTTGAGGCAACACGAAAAATTTATACGGTGATGACAAATCGGTGGCATAAACTTCAGCGTGGCTTCACCATAATTACGCACCGATTTTGAGCTTTTGACAACGAATCATAGGTAACCCAGATGGCTATTTGCGGTTTACAACTTTCCTTACTTATACCTCATGAAATTTTTAGTATTTAATGCAGATAACAAACCTACTGTTTGAGGAGGATAGAGCTCTGTCCTCGACACTGACCTTGGCACAATTCAGCCCTGCAGCCTAGTCTCTTAGACAGAGCGAATTCGTTTTTTATCTACGGCAATCCCAGACAGGGCCTACTATTCGAGTCAGTTCCTATTTGGTGCTAAAGTACATGAAGTTCCAAAAATTCGAGCTCAAAGGCATGATTTTCAGCCACCTCGTGAATTTAGGCGTGTCATTAGGATGATTCGGGATGGCTATTTTGGCTTCAAAGATTATTTTAAATCATTATGTGACACAGTCGATGGTGATGGTGGAGATTTCTATTTGTTGGGAAATGACTTCGCAAGCTATTTTAGAAGCGCAGGCAGCAGTAGATAGGACCTTTGATGACAAGGAAAAATGGACACACATGAGTATTCTTAGCACCGCTGGTTCAGGGAAATTCAGCAGTGACCGAACAATTAGAGAATACGCTGAACAGGCTTGGGGTATTGAGCCTTGCAAGCGGCCATGCTAGAAAAAAAATGCAGTAGATGCCTCTGTCTTGTGTTTTGATGGTCAAATTAGAAATTATGCAAAGAATCATGTTTTAATTGCTTAGACTGAGTTACTCCAGCAACCATCAGATGGGGTTTCTGAAGGTATTCTGCATTTGCCTTGCTGTGGGTAAAGGCACCTGTGGACCCCTGGCTAGGCCTCACAACAATTCAATAGAGCCTGCCCTTTCACATCACTGCGAAGGAGTCTATAGTAGCGAGGCAGATTCGTTGGTACTAGTAGAGGTAAGTGCAAGTAACACAGACAAGTAGTGACAAATTAATGGTCCGTTATTAGTTTAGCAACACAGAATTAAATAGTGTGAACAATAAACTAATGATCTATTGGACACTGTCAGCACAATCTGAATTATTTTTAGTGGATTACTTATTCATTGGTCAGTCAGCAATCATACTAGTACTGGAAAATTTTATAGTCATGCATGCATAGAAGATATCTACTGTTATATTGAAATCAGATTCATATTTCAATTGTATGTACATAGAATTCAGTATATATGTAATATTGTAATTGAGTGTAGAATTTCATTTCAATTCTATATGTACCTAGTACTAATAAAATTTCGTATGTTGGCAACAACTGTTGATGCTAGAGGCAAATCTGCTATTCAGTGGTATAAAGAGATATTCAGTGGTATTCTCCTTACTGTAGTCTCCTCCAGCTTCTCTGAAAGGTGCAAGGCATCCAAACATAGATATGATAGGTCATATTTTCTTTGAAGATTCACCTACCTCCTTTCTGTCTAACCTTCTGGCTGAGTCACCCTATATATATAGTGACTGTCTCTGGCTGTTCGGCTGAATTCAAGATAGGAGGATTTATTCCAGTTTCCTTAATCCACTCAGTTTTCCTGTAAGGCTCAGTATTGTGAAATCTATATTTGTGCCTATGACTTGCTTCAGCAGTTATAGAAAATAATTCAGCTTTGGAAATGATTATGTCTACTTATCGAATGTATGAATGCATACAGAGATTGAAACAATACGTTCATACAGTCAGCAGGAATTTTGGAATGGTATCCTTTGTAGTTCAGGGTAATTATTATGCTTTGTCCATTTTAAAATTGGAATTGGAACAGCCCTAGACTGGTTTTAAACATGCAGAAGCTTTATAATGAAACTTAATGAGCCTATAAGGTCTAAAAAGGGTTTGAAGCACCCTCTGATACCAAATGTAATAACTCTTTTCCCTGATTTCTGAATTGTACCTATCTGAACTTAAGTTTAAGTAAAAACAGATCTAATGAAACATTGTAACAGTTAAATTGAACATTTCAGCTTGCATGATTAATCTATACATGGAAGAATACCTGAACTTCAGCACAAATTTACAAATGCTGAAGCGGGCTGAAGATTTCTTGAGCACCTGGTGATGTCGTGAACAGATTACTGGGATAATCAAATCCTCCCAGCCAATCCGGGAACAATCCCAGACCCAGAGGATGTCTCCTTTGCCCCCGTGCCCAGATTTCCAAGAACCCAGAGACCCCTTCCCAGACAATTTTATCTAACTTAAGCAGAATTCGTTTCTTTCTCTCAAAACATCCCCCCCTTCTCCTCCATATCACCTCCCTTAAATAATCTCCCTCCACCGCCTCTTACTTGGGTCTTATCATTATTAATGGTGATATTATATGTATTTATGGTGGTACACTTTTCATTATATTTGGATAGGAATATAATTTAAACAACCTTCCTCCACCGCCTTTAACCTCCCGAGGCCATATCCATCCCAATGTTGATATTAAATGTTTTTATGGTGAGGTGATCCACATTAATGTGGGTACGAATATATATTTATGGAGGTGGGATTATATAGTTGTTTTATTTATAGAGCATGTGACTTTATATTTAAGTACTTTTATTATTAATCTTTAATATTTGCATACTCATTTTTAACTTAAGGAGTTAACTTTATTATATCATTTTCTTTTATTAGTTCTTTTCATAAAATTTATACTTAGTTGAACTTAATAATAATCTGAAATCTTAATATTAAGTTCCCAATTTATGTAATCTTGATATTAGTAGGTAGGTGTACTAGTGCGATGTGTGCGGTATAGGCAGGTGTAGCTATCAAATGCCTATATCGTTCACACGCTAATATCATTTTTTGTATAACTTGGGAATGAGTCGTTACAACTAAGGGGCTTGAAAGAAGAATAAAACTTATGCTTCTTAAAGATTCTAGCAATCCTATCAGTGGTTCCCTGAATGAAAGGGAGGCGTACACTGCAGAAACACTGATTAGGTTCATTCATATTTTTATTTTTAACTAAAAGACCTCTTTCTACTTTAAGAAAAGCTTTAAGGCCTTGCGACTTACTATAACCATTTTTACAAAAGATACTAAAGAAATGGATATACAAATATTTGTTTTTTATTTTAATTATAACTTATATTCTTTTTTAATTTAAATAATATTTTATTTATATTTTAAAAGTGACACTTGTCACCTCTACATTGAGTATTTATAGAATTACATATGGCTCTCATATTGGTTGTAGAATGAATTTCTTAACTCAAAAACCTTGTATGTAAAAAACTTTTAAAAAATCCATAAATAATTTTAAAATATAATTAAAATAATAAATTTATAATTACAAAATAAATTATTATAAATTTAATAATATATCTATAATTATAAAATAAAATAATATAAATTTAATAATATGAAATAAAAGATAGTTTAAATAGTAAATAGTTTATATAATAAATTAATATAAATTTAATAATATGAAATAAAAGATAGTTTAAATAGTAAATAGAGGTTGTTTTGTGGAGGAGTCACTATGGCGGGCACTGGCAGGACGGAGGCGTGCAAGAAGGAGACTTGCATGGCGATGAATCAATCTGATCTGTCACTCCATCGCGGCAAAGAAGCTGAGAAGGATCGGATCCAGGGTCTTTCCAATGAAGGCAAGGAGATCAGCGCAGGTTGGGGAAGCAAGTTCAGCGAAAATTATAAGAAAATACAAGGGCCTATGAACATGGGAGGCGCTGGCGATGGATCTGTTTGCAGCATCAGATCTGGGCTTTTGGGACGTCGCCCTGTCCATTCCCAGCAACCAGCAGTTAAATCACACAGGAAACAAGTAACATCAACAAGTTTTCAGATTTTTATTAAACCCCCGCTGGGGAAATCTAGTCTAGTGTGGGTACATGCAGAAAACTCCATTTTGCAGTTGAAACAGCAAATCTGGGTATTGATGGGATACCCTGTTCAGATCCAACACTTGGTCAGTGGGAGATACTCCCTTCAGGACAGCAGAACCCTGAAGAACTATGATATCAGCCCAGAAACAACCATTGTTCTAAATCTTAGGCTGAGAGGGGGTGCTGTGCCTCAGGGACACCCAAGATCCACAGGAGGAGACAAAGGGAAAAGGACAACATTTCAGCAACATCCCAAAGGAGGTCTCTCTTATAAAAACATTTTATAGAGTAATAGAGAGGCAGGGTCCTCCCCAGACCAAGGTGGGCATTCACCTAGGCCATATATAGTAGATCAGCTTGGGCAAACCCCAGCCCTCAATATTGACTCTACAGGATTAGATGACTACGTTAAGTCATATGAAACACAGGCGCTAATTTGTCGTTTTAACTATTTTTGGCCAAATCCCATGGATCTATTTCACTGGATCTACACCCATTGGACCATGGAATGCGATATACATCTGTGCTCCAAGGGGTTTTTCATTGTAAAGTTTGCATCTACGGAAGCCAGAGAAACAGTCATCAGTGCAGGGCCTTGGTTTTGGGGAACAACGGGTCTCTTTATGACCCCATGGTTTCCAGACTTTGACCCAAACACAATGACGGTCTCCAGAATGCCGGTCTGGGTCCGCCTATATAATCTTCCTCTTCACTTTTGGAGTGAACAAGTATTGGAAGGAATTGGGAACAGCATAGGGAAATACATCAAAACAGATCTGGAGAGGATTGAAGAGAGGATCTACACCTTTGCACGCATTTGCGTGGAAGTTGACTTAAGTAAAGGACTGCCGGAAAATATAAAGCTGGTATATAAGCAACAGAATTGGCTGCAAGGACTAGACTATGAAAACACTGCCTTCAGATGCAGAATCTGTAGGATGACAGGACACTTGCAAAGTACATGTCCGGAAGCCAAGAAAGAAAACAATAAAAAGAAACAGAAAGGGAAGCAGAGAAAAGGGTGGAAATACCCCACTCTTGACTCAGAGGAAGAAGAATCAGAAGCAGAGGAGGAAGTTACTCCCATAGAGGAGACGGAACCTTCCCAAGGAAAAGAGACCCAAAAGGAAAACACATCAGACAACAAGGTTTCGCTTTTCCATTCAAATCAGGCAGAGAAGATTAGTGAGGACCCGAGTATAGGAGGGATCAAACGACATCACCCGTTAGATACTTCAGACTCGGATAAGGATACAGGCTCCCAAAAAGCAGAACAACAGTTAGTACTAGCAACAATTGAGCCCTCCCAGGGAGAGTGGCGCAAGGTCGAGAAGAAGAAGGGGAGGAAAACATGAGGTGTGAGTCCTTTACTCACTCTCTGGAACCAGTTTCTACTGTCCGCTCCTCCTCTTCTTTCTCTTTTTCTTTTTTCTTTCATTCTTTCTGAATGCACAGTAGCCCTGCTACGCTGCATTGTGTGCAAAAGCACATGAGCCCAATGGGCAAATCCTGAAAATGCTTCAATGCATATGCTATGTGTAACTTTTCATTTTTATAAATAAAAGGTTACCGATTTTGTCTGTGGAAAAAAAAAAATAGAGGTTGTTTTTATAAATATTTATTATTAAAAAATAATTTAATTATTTTTTAATAAAAAAAAAAATAGTCATCTTAATATTTTAATATAATTTTATTATAAATTGATTCTATACATTTATGTTAATTTTTAGGAAAGAAATATATTAAATTTATTGAAAATAATATTTAAAACAAATTAATATTAAATTATAATTATATATATAATTTAGATGTATTATATTTTTTAATTACTTTTTTATTATTTAATTCTATATAATGGATTAATTTTATTATATTAAAAGTAGTGTAATTATATAGATTAAATGGTTGGTTAATAACAATAGACATCAATTAATGATAAATATTAAAATACTTCGTGATATGTCTTATATTGCCAAAGATTAAAAAAATCATAAAAATGAACTAAATTGTAATTTTATTTTTAATTATTATTATTTGGTTAATTTGTATGCTTTCATTAAATCATAATTCATTCATAAAAAATAACATTCTTACTATTGTGGCTTGCCATAAAGGAAACAAAATAGGCCACCATGAAGATATTGTAAGCTCTTTTGTGTGTAAAAAACTATATCAAAATTACAACATGATTATCACTAAGCGAGATGTCTAGTAGCATCCTCGTGGAGATTAAAAAATAACATATGGGTATAACAGAGAGACCGCATAAAAAATAGTAAAATGAAATTCATAAAATATAAGCATAAAATTGTAATGAACTTGGGTATTCATCCTTCGTTAGAAGAAGCTACAAGTGTGAGAGCTTGTGGGCTGAGACCTCATGGGCATTGTCTCCCACACCGAAGATGCATCTCAATATGCACCAAGCATTTAGGCTGACTAGACAAGAATGCATATGCTTTTGGACCCACTAGAAAATGCTAAGGTGAAAAATGATTTCATTGTGCTCCTTTTCTCAGATGACATAGCCCAACATTATTTTCATCTACCAGTACAAATTGATGGAGTGAAATTATTGGTTCCTGTGACCCCTGATATGTCTGGGATCTTGAACCCAATCACAAACTTTGGCTTAAATCTCTAAGTTGAAATGGTCATTTCGATCGTGAACTATTTGAGCTTTAAGTAAACATATTTCATTTGGAATTTCAAGGGGGGTGGCCAAATGGTAAATTTTCGTTGCAGACTAGCTCTGAGATTGGGATCAATGTTTTGCTAGTAGGGCTTCAGCCACCAGAGCCATGCCTTGGGCGCATGCCTTACCATCCCAATGACACTAGGGAAGGGCCAATTCCTAGCTAAATATGATCTAGGAAATAAGAGACGGTTAGGGGAAGCAAGATCAATGGGGGGGTAAATGTAAAGCATGCAGGAATAAAAGCTTAAGGGGTAAGAAATTTAATTGCAACGAGAGACAAGGAAATTATAAATATGAATAGGAATTAACATTAGAAAATAGAGGATCCTCCTTGAGATGGAGAAGACCGAGGTAACCCCCCCACTAGATAAAACAAGTTGATGTCTCTTCCTATGAGGACGAGACCAATTTCTTGGACTAAAAAACCAAAAACATAACACTATAATTACAATACTAGCCAAGGATTTGGATGTCAACAATTTTACCAGTGGATTAGTGTAGACGCGGTCCAGAAGACCTTAATGGAATCTTGATATTATTCCTCCTGCTAATTTTCACTCAGAAAAACTACATTCACCCTTGTGAGCATTTTAATTTGGTAGACTGTCCAACCAAATATAACAAATGAGAGCCGGAAGGCCAGACTAGGAAGGCCCAATCCTTCTTTAACAAGCGTGCCACAATTGCAGACACAAGGGAGACAATGCCCTGCAACCAACTCGATGTTACAATGAAGACTTCAAAAAACAAAAGGGTGACTCTTGCAAGACCACAAAGTTGCAATGGTTGCATAAGTTTCTAGTTTAATTCTTTGGGTTGTTATAACTCATAAAAATGTGTGAGTGCATGGATTCGATTGGCCACGACATCCCCCTATTTAATACATGGGGTAACGGTGGTGTGGTGGGTCTTCTTTCCTCCCTCCTTGCCTACATGTTTCAACACCCCCATGGAGGCAAATTTTTATTATTATTATTTTATATAAGTTAAACAAATATACATTTAAAAAAACTTGCCACAAGATTCTTAACCACAAAGATTCATCCCTTACTATACCTTGAAATTTTTAACCTATAAATAGTCTTTGTTTCAATTCCATGGACCAATTCCATAGTTTATCAATACCACATGCCCAATAAATCATAACTCATTTCATATGACAGTTGTCCATATAAGATTTTTTTAATTAATAAATTTAATTAAAGGGGAAAAAAGGGCAAAATTATTTTGAGATAAATCAAGTTTGATTTATGACTGCTACTAAGACTACACCCATATAAATTAAATCGCTGGTAAATTCCCATATACATCAATCTATAATCAACATCAAAACACTTACTTTTTTAAAATGAAAAAAAAAAGCATAAAAACCAACTAAATTATAACTATATTTTAAATTATTAAAGAATTAATATATAAGTTAAACATATATTCATTTATAGAATATGGAAGAAGATTCTTAACCATAGAGATTTACCCCCTCTTTACCATGGAGATTCTTAATTTGTATATAGGTTTTGTTACAATACCATGGTTTATCAATCCCAAATGCTCGAAAATCATAACTCAATTTATATGACACTTGTTCATATGATATTTTTTTAATTAATGAATTTAATTAAAAGGGAAAAAATGGAAAAACTGCTTGGGAAATAAATCTCAGCCTTTGATTTGTGTACACTACTATGAATATTTTAGAATATGTCTTAGAGGTTAAATCCTACCATCTACATAATAATTATTGATATTAAAATTAAATTGTGGAAGCCCATTTCCAAAATAGACCCTCAACATAAATATTATATAGTATTCCATAGAAGTTAAATCCCTACCATCTACTTAATAAATATTAATAATTAAACTAAAATTTGAGAAGCTCTATTCCAAAATAGACATTATAGAATATTTTATGGAGGTTAAATCCCTACCATCTACTTAATACTTATTAATAATTAAATTAAAATATAGAAACTCTATTCCAAAATAGACATGCTTATCGACATAAAAATTTACACATTACAAATTTGATCTCTTTGAGTACTTAATAGATATGTGCTTAATATGAATATAGATTGGTTTATTTATTTTTTCAACAAATTTAATTTTATGATTTAGTTAATTGTTTTATTTAAAATGGAGTAGTATATAATTTGTCATCTATCCTACCACTTTTTAGGTAGGTGTTCTCAATTATAGAGAAATAATTAGGTCTAATGGATTTATCCCAAGAATATGATATATTACTTTACTTCTTTTTATCATTATATTAATGTAACTATTAAATAAAAGGTTAAATAAAGATAAAGAAATGCATTTTAAAGTTTTCATGTTTCTTAATTTAGATTGTAAACAATGAATCGTGTATTTAACACCTATATCTCTCCAGCACCCATAAACGTTCAAGTGATAAAATTTGCTTATTATTTTGGTATAATTTCATAAAGTTAAAGTATCTTCAAACAATTTAAAGTAATCAACTCCCAACCATGTAACAATTTTATCAATTTAATTATAAAAATATGTAAACATTTAATTATAAATAAGAACAAAATTTGTGGGGTAGGGTTGGTGCTTGGAGGGGGAATTGACCTATGGTTCAAGATTATTTCGGCAAAACCCCCATGGATATCGACATTATCAACATATTCAAGTAGATGAGGTGTCACTTGAGTTATCCAATGGGATTGCAGAACCTGCATAGTTTATGCAGGGAGACAGGGGCATAGGAAGTGGTTTTGGTTCACCATGACCCAACCCGGGTTATAACAATTTATTGTGTGTTAGAGATAATCCTAGGGCATAAACACACACATTCCTCACTTTTACCATGAACATTTCAATAATAAAAAACTATATATATGTCACGAGTTGCATATATCTATACGAGGAACTCATTCTTTGACAACCTTCTAGCACATATGCACCATATACCTCTGACAGAGAAAAACAAAAACTAGGTTCACTCTTTGTACATCGACATAGTTATTTACAATAAATAAAGTAGCCACAATAATAGAAAACTCCATGTGGAGCTAAATTCCATCCATGAAATTAACCATTAAACACAACATAATACATTAATATTATATTTGAAGTCAAAACTCCTGGCAAGCTCTTATATTCATTTTAGCCAGTAACGTAGATTTAAACACAAATACATGTGTCTTCTCGCAAAACTTGGAAAGAAAACATCCAATTTATACTTATGGCCAACGCCATACAATTCATATCCATACAATGTTTACACGAGACAATATGTTAGAGCTCCATCATAATATTTCTCATTATACCCAAAATATAGAAAATAGAATAGAATATGTTGTAATAGAGTGCTCGACCAGAATAGGAAAAAATATCCACAAAAAACTAGTAACTAGAACCCTTGATCAACAACAATTATCATTTTTATAGCACATTGTCATCCATATTCAGCTCAAGGAATCTTCTGCTAGCTCATCTTGCTTAGTTTTTCTCGCTCATTCCAACCTTAATTTTTTGCCACTCCATCCCTTGTTGAATCTTCCACCTTAGTCCTTGTCTCACGACCTTCCATCACCGGAATATACTTTTTCAATTGAATAATAACATGGTTACTACACAACCTCTGTTGCACATCTCCATCGAGCATTTTCATGGTATGTCAAGCACTATCTTTTCATTCATTTGCACTGTTTGTAGGGCCTTTATGTGGTCTTCTTCTCATAGTATTCACCCCTTTCTGGGTAGTACTCTCATACTTGATAAAAAATTTAAAAGTTTGGCCCTTATCTCTTCTTTTCCCCAACAACCCTCGTACACTATTTGTGGCTCGTCCTCGAGCCACTCTTTTGTTGTTATGTACTAAGGGACGAGATGAATTCTACAATCTTGGTGACAAATTTCTCAAAGGTTTCCTTTGCCTGATGCTTAATGGTCTCGACCTTGATCACTGTTGCAAGAATGTTGGTGGTCATGACTCATATCTATTTTTACTAGGGGGATTAGAAGAATGGTTCATTGTCAGTTATAATAATGTATGCCAAGCTCTAAGCAGTGACAAGGTCATCAGTAATCAACATTTCTTCATCTTGTAGTTGGTCAACTTTTTGCACTAATTTCTAGTCTCCACTCTCCAATGATTGATTTGTCAACACAGTGTTGTACTTTCCAGCATTGTTGTGTAGCATCTTGATGTGGGAAAGGAGATCATATTGTTGTGAATGGATTCATTGCATTGTTTGGTAGCTTGAATTTTAGCACCAAGATCCCTAAGTTCAAATGTGTCCTATAGTTTGTGCCATATCCCAATCCCTGCCTCATACAGTTCGGTACATTCCCTTTCAACTCCTCAAGCAGTTTCGAGAGGGTTGAGAACATCTTGTTCCTTTTCTCTCCTTTCAATCTCCTCTAAAGGGATGGCAAGCTTGATCTACAGTTGTAATTTTCATACCCTTGCTTCTAGATTGTAAACTACCTGTTCAATATTAGATAACTTTTCCTCTAGTGGAAAATCCACCTCCATGGGTACTCTTGGCATTTTTCTATATACAACTTCGACAACTTGTCGAAGTGTCTCTTATTTTCCCTCTACCTGATGTTTGGCCTCCTCTATTTGGATTTATGCCTCTTATAATGCTTGGTGTTCCATAATCAACTAGACTAGATATGTTTCTATTGATTTTTCTTTGACGTATATTTCTTATGCAATAAAATACTATAAATAATTAAAAATAGACATGGGTAATTGAGAGATAACCAAGTATACATAAGATAATACTTGTACCCACTATTGAACTTCAGTATCTCCAAATTGAACTATGACCAATGATAAGGCTAGTGTGCGAGGCTATAAGGATGTCATAAATGGCTATGACGGTTGTGTCTCAATCTCTAGTGTAAGGTGCATTCTAGTTGCTTTTGTGACTGTAGTTGGACATAACATGTTGGCTGTAGGTATTATGATCCTTAAGGCCTCTATCATTAATCACAACTATTCTAACTGTTGTTGCATGTGGTCATGTGGTTCGCTTTACTCCCGGGTTTCCATTTTGTTAACATTTACAAGGGGCACAATCCCTTATTTGGTCACCTCCTTCAATTGAGTGATCGTCCTTTCTAGATTGTCCTATGATAAAATGGGGTCAATCTGCATGGTTTCCTTCATCTTATTCCTTTCTTTCATTTTTTTTTCTTAGCATGGACCTCTTCTCCTTCTCTGGGACTATCTCCTCTTGCTTTGGATCCTGTAGTGGCATCATAGGATGCTACCACTATGTTTCTTTTTGCGAGGGCTCTGACTGAGTTTTCGTTTGGGGTGTAGTCTACCCACTTAGTTGGCCATTGGTTTGCACAACCTTTGGATCTGTATTTGTCTTAGAATTGAAACCCTTGACATCTACCTGTGTGTTTGAGACATATATGTCCATCATTGATACATAAGGTATTAGTATTCTCCACTCCACATGCCATTAATTGACGAGATGTGACATAGTCTCCTCGTCAAGCTTGTATCTACATTTTAACAATGTGCCATCATGATCAAACTTTTCCTAGATATACGTAGAATGAGAATTATAATGGAAGCTCACCATGCTAGGATATATACAATGATTGTATAAAATCCACATAGATTCAACTAATCTTGTAATATTCTAAACCAAAAGACTTGAATCTATTCTACAAATTGTGGAAACCAATTATGATCACATAATCACATGAACAAGAAAGAGAAAGAATTTCAAATGCACAACACAAATATGTATCTAGGGAAAGCCTCAACTAAAAACCTAGTTATCTGTATATTGCATAAGTCAAAGAATATGAGAACAATACAATTCTTCTCTCAGGTTTGAGAGCTCTCTGCACTATATCTGTCTATCTTTATACCAACTTGTGCACAAGATTCTCTTGGCACACCTTTCTCTCACAAGCTCCACGCACAAAGTTGTGCTTGCTATTGTTTGTTCTCACCAACTCATGCTCACCTTGAAACAATTATTAAACTTGTGCTTTCATTCCTCCTTTTAAAGGAATTTTTTTCTAATTAAGGAATGCAGATTTATTTTAGGCCTTCTTCTGACTACGTGCACCACATGTAAAATTTGGACGATTATACAACTCACAATACACTTCCCTTTAAATCCAATCTCAACTAGGTCTTTCTCAAAACTGACATGCAACAAATATTTATAGAGAATTATCAATTATATGATTTCTCATTGCATGTGAATTAAATTAGATTTAATTCATTGGACCTCTCACTAGTTCCTCCATCAGTTAGAACTAGTTAAACTGATTTTAACTAAAATAATTAGGTTAAATAATTACAACTCAAAATAAACTGTAACTCGACCCCATAAAACATAGAGATAACTCTACATGACTCTATTTTTACCATCAACTCAAATTAATTGAACTAACTAAGTCTTCCTGAATTAGTTAACTCGTACTAGTTGTCATGTGATGTGGAATTACAATTTACTTATAATTTAATTAAGGGAGAGTTAAATTAGAATCCTCTTCTTGTTTCCATTTTCAATATTTGTTGTTGCAAATTTCAACACTGCCTATCAATAAGAAATGAATTCAACTCTATCCCAATATGGTACCTTTGGAATGTTTTTCATGCAACATTTCTCTCTAGTGTTGTTACTACTGCAACTTCTGAAGCTAAAAAGCATCCAAATTGAATCAACTGTGATCAATATGATGCATCTGTCACCAATCTCTTACTACTACTAGCTACTGCACTGTCTACTAAAAACTATGCATTGTTCCTGACTCTACATTCTGCCATCTGCTCTGCGCTCCCCAGTACCTGACTGTTGCTAGTCTCTGCATCTGTCACTTTGAAATCTGACTGCATCAATTGCCACTGATCCATCCTGCTACTGTGTAATGGGGCCCCCCGTAGCATGGTAATGTTCCATGATACAAGACATCTCAATGGACCTTGCCCAAATTTCTGCACTCTTGGGTGTATTACTTCACATCACCCCACATCTCACCTAGAGGTATGGCTACATGTGCTCCCTCTGCCTACTTGGCTCAAAATTCCCCCCTACTAGAGGTCTTTGATTGAGTGGATGCCTCCACTCAGTCTCCTCTCTACTTCTCTAATTGTGACTGATCCACAACTTTTTGAGGCTTCTTCTGAGGCTCAATGTTGAGTGGTAATTCATGCTCCCTCTTAACCACAAAGTCTCAAAACTTTTCCTTGCTCCTCAAATATTTGCATGCATCTGGTACCTCAAGTGCATAAAGGTTCTTGACTTGCACACCAATCTATTTCACTTGCCTCGTGGTAAATCTTCTAAGGAAAACCTTTCATTTTCTAATATCGCATCATAGTCACGACCTTCTAATACTGCTATGGAAATAAGATTCTTCTTTAGTCCTGGAACAAACAATACATCTATGAGTCTGATAGGGGAGCATGAATCCCTTTGAAAGGTAACAATACCAATACCAGTCACACTATACCTCCCACAATCTCCAAACCCTATGTTCTATTTGAGGTCTTTCTCCTCCAAGTCACTGAAGAGATCTGTATTCCTCGTCATTTGGAATAAGGCACTGTTTTTGAGATACTACATGCATCCCATTACAATGCTTTCCATGCATGCAATGAGAGTGAAATCAAGTTCGAACTATGAAGCTAGAGCTTCACCTATTGCTACTACTGTAGGCTCTTTCTTGCTTGCCTTCTTTGGAAATTTCATGGCATAGTGCCCGAACTCGTGACAATGAAAACAATTGATGTTGGAAAAGTATTTATTCTTTACCTTTTTGCCTTGGGAATTCTTTCCCTTAGATTTCTTTCATTTTTTGACTAATGGAAAATCTTCTTTGTCTTTGGAAGAGGTCTTGTCTCCAGTGTTTTGCCGAACTCTTCTTGCACCAAGTCCAACCATAATCCCTCCCACTCTGGTGGATTCTCCCTCCCATTTACCGAATCTTGGTAGTTGTGCCCGCTATTGGGAAGGCCTAGAAGTGTTAAGATCACCATATCATCCTTGGGAATGGTAACACCAACACTTCCAATCTCATCTCGACATTGAGTGAACTTTGTCAAGTATCTTGGTATTGTCTCACCCTCTTCCATCTTGATTTTTATGAGCTTTTCCTTTAGCGCTATCTTCCTGTGGCCATTTTTTTTCTGAAACAAATATTTTAAGGCCTTCCACATATCATATGAAGTTTCCTTTCCATGGAGGTTCGATAAAATTTGATCTCAAACTCCGTCTAACAAATTCCTTCTTGCATTTGCTACATTCTTCTTCCATGCATCATGATTTTGAGCATCTGTTGTTATGAGCATGGGAATATCACTGTCTATGAATTAATTCAACTCGTTGTCCTACAAAAATGGCTCCATCATATCCTTCCAAGCTATGTAATTCGAACTACCCTCAAGGGAATATTCAAGTCTCAATCCATAGAAAGACATCTTGATTTGTTGTTTGTCCTGAAGAATAAATCTTCAAATTTGATTCACCCATTAAAAAAAAACTCGCATTCTTCTCCCCTAAAGTGATTCATGCTTCGATACCATGTAGAAAATCCACATAGATTCAACTAATATTGTAATTATGCTAAAACAAAATACTTGAATCGATTCTACAAATTGCAGAAACAAATTGCGATCGCATAATCACATGAGCAAGAAGCATAAATAATTTCAATCGCACAACACCAAGATGTATCTTGGGAAAGCCTCAACTAAAAACCTTGCTATCTGTATATTGCATAAGTCAAAGAATATGTGAAAAATACAACGCTTCGCTTGGGATTGAGAGCTCTCTTCACTATCTTTGTCTATCTCACTACCAACCTCTGCACAAGCTTCTCTTGGCATACCTTTCTCTCACAAGCTCCACGCAAAAACTTGTGCTTCCTATTGCTTGGTCTCACCAAAACAATGATTAAACTTGTGCCTTCATTCCTCCTTTTAAAGGAAATTTTATCTAATTGGGGAATGCTTTATTTTAGGCCTTATTCTGATTGCATGCACTACCTGTACAATTTGGATGATTATACAATTGATAGTACACTTCCCTTTAACTCCAATTTTAACTGGGTCTTCCTCAGAAATGACATGAAACAACTATTTATAGCAATTTATTAGTAATTATCTAATTGGTCACGAATTAAATCAGATTTAATTCACTAGACCTCTCAGTAGTTCCTCCATTAGTTAGAACTAGTTAAATTAATTTTAACTCAAATAATTACAACTAAAAATAAGCTATAATTGGATCTCTAAAACTTAGAGAGAACTCTACATGCCTCTAGTTTGACCCTCAAATCGAATTAACTAAACTAACTAAGTCTTCCTGACTTATTTAACTCGTACAAGCTGTCATGTGATGTGGAATTACAATTTACTTCTAATTTAATTAAGGGAAAATTAATTTAGAAGCCTCTTATTGTTGCTATTTTCAATATTTCTTGTTGCAAATTTTAACAATGATTATTTGGATTGCTATCCAAAATACTTTTATGATGACATGAGTGATAGATTATTTCCATATATAAAAAAATTCATTATCATCTTATTGTTTCTTTTTGTGAGTTGTAAACCATAAACTACCAAACTTGGGCACAACGAAGATGGGATTTTCTAGGTCGGGGAAGGTAACAATTTTGGGGAGCTTCCATGCTGTGAGTGTGATGCGAATCAACAACCAAGAGTAGTGGAAGTTCATGTTCGTATCTTACACTTCGAGGCAATCTTGCATGAACTAGAATAGCAGGAATGTTTCCCCTTTCATGTACACACCTTACAAAAAATTCGTAGTTGCGATGACCACATCTGTTGGACACTGGTCTTTCCAATACTTTCATAGAAATTTACAAACCATTAACTTAGTGGCAGACATACCATCATGCTCAATACTTGAAATCTCAATTCCACGCTTTTTGTGTGCTACCTTGAATTTATTCTCAACTTATTTAGCCATTGTTTTGTCATGCTTCTTCTCAAACCATGACTTTGGGTCTTCACCATCTGTTGGGAGCCATGTTATCTTGGAAATTAACCTTCCATAGATTTCTATGAGCTCATCAAGCCACAAAAATCCTTCATGTAAACAGATTAATAACAACCACACAAATATTTACCTCGTCAATCTAGGTGAAGTGAGGGATGCTGAGGAGGTTCATAATTCTAGATTTCTCCAACTCATTTGCCCATTGTTGTACCTCTACCACCACTAGCTTCCTTGGGTGTTTAACCCTTTCTGTATAAAGATCCTATCCAAATTCTGGGATTTTTTTAAGGTACCTCAAATTGTGATCATTGTATTTAAGCTTATCCACTAGGCCCACCCTCCCCACTTCTCTGATGACACCCTTTGGAAACAGAGTCATGATCCATTTATACTTTGATGTCTTAGGTCTGGAAACCTTCGACTTAGTCGCAGCCTGGGGAATAGGCACGTTATTAGTGGTCTTTTTTCTTGTCCTCTTGGGAACTGTCAAAGATGTCATTATGAATAGGGTTTGAAAATCAAGAAATGGGCTCACTAATTCACAATTTGTGCTTTGAAATGCATTCGAATCTCTATGTTTTCTTGATGCTCTAAACTTAACACTTGAGAAATGTGTAAAAATGAAACTAAAATAAAAAGAAATACTAATGGCTTACATTTCTGGTGCACGTCTCTAACTAAATTAATTAATGGTCAATCATGGTCATACGCCCATAACTTCATTGAACTTCGCACGTTGTGGATTGTCGAGTGAGAATGTTGCTTGTGGTTCTTTTCAGGTTGAAAATCATGTCAGCATTGTCGCTAAATTTGACCCTTTTAGAAACTAGGCTCTTCCTATGGATTTTGCCTTGCTTTTCCTTAGTCATATGACTTCCTCTCATATTCCTATGATCAATATTGTTTACTCAAATCTTCATCTCTTCACTATATTAGGTTTATTATTATAATAATCATTATAACTTATAGAAATCATTATTTTATTATATAAAAAATTAGAAATATTAATATTAAATTAATAATTACAAATTTTTATAATTATAATAAAAAATAAAATAAATTATAATGAAAAATACAAAATTTCATTAAAGTAATTATAAAATTTATTTTAAAATTAAAATATAATTCATAATTACATCACAATTAAATAAATTAAATTCAAAATTTAAAATATAAATAATAAATACAATATAAATACAAATAAATCAAAATTAAATAAAAAATATATTAAAAATAAATAAAATAAAATAAAACAAATAAACAATAAATATACAAATGAAACATAAAATAAATAAATAATTCTAACTATCTCTCCTACCTATCCATTACGCATGTTCCCTTTAAGATTATGATAGAGCATTAATACCATGCTATAAACCTTATCAAAAATTTAATGAATGCATATGACAATCATATCTCTCTAAAAAATACCTTGGTCCTGCATTGAATTCTCGTGGGTGCGTATTAATGTTTTCGGGCCCAACGAGGTGGTTAATCCCCGATCACTTCTCCACCCGAAACAAACTATTAGGAATGGTTGGACAAACATTTTGTTTATATTAAAAAAAAAAATTATATAAAAGAAGAGTGATGAAGCGGATTTGAACTCATTTTAATGGTCTATATTAGATATAGAATTCATTCCGGCACTTCTCAAAAATCAATTTCAAAATTAATACAATTTTAAAAATATAAAAACTAAGTTTTTGTAAAGTTACGAGGAATGATTTGTTGGGAGAAAAATTCATAAACAGGTATATATATTATGTTAAGGTTAATATTTTATGTGTTTTTTAATTTATGCAAGAAACTTATAAGAGTGCTTTAATAATTCATTGACTAAAGATTTGAGCGGAAGTTAATTAAAGAATACATGTAGAATACATATTTCATTTAGAACAAATAATAGTTAATATCATTTTATTGGATGAAGTTATATGAGAAATTCCCAGCAGTATAAAAGAAGATGTAAGTGTTCATTTCAAGAGTTCGATGTAAGTGTTCATTTCCAGAGTTCTAAGGGGACATAAATATTAGAGAATGACAGAGTAGAGATGAAGACTTATTATATGTAGAGCCATATGTACTTGCTACACTGGTTCAGTTTTTGATTAATAATATTATGATTTTTTTTAAAAAAATTTATATGTTTTTCTTCCCCTAAGGTTTATATTTACTGGTTTATTGTTTAAGATTGTTGGTTTTACATGATTATACAACAATCTTGAACACATAAATGATTTAAATGCTTTAAATACACGATATTTAAAGCTTTGAAATCATATTTCAATTTAATTGTTGTAGGTTGAATTTCTAAATGATACATGTTATCTAATGTTTTCTTGCACACTAAGCTTGAATACCATAAAAACCGGTTTTATTTTTCATTTCTCTTTTAATTTTATTGTTGCTCTCCATCGTTTTTATTTCAGTGACATATGTGATGGATTGTGAATGATTTGATTTGATCATGTTCTTTAATCTTTCACACACAAATTTGATTTATTTTTTTCTCCAATATTTATTCTTAGAAATAATTAAATCAAATATTCTAGTTATTATGTTACAATGATAATAATACTTTAGGTCATATTACTTTAACTTCACATTTCAATTAGATGCATTCAAGCTAGCTTGTTTTAACCTCCTTCTTTTCCTTTTATTTTAAATTTTAATTTGTACTAACCATCGTCTCTATGAATTATGACATATTATTTTAACCTCGTTTTGTCTTAAATGATAATTTTATTTAATAAGTTTCATACATTCTGTGTTTACCACCTTTCTTTCCCTAAAACCTTATTTTATTTAAAAACACTCATTATTATTAATATGGCCTAATCATTTTTCTTTTAAAGAAATTTTACATAATTAACATTAGAATAGGGAATACCTCATAAGGTGGATGGGGGTCAACCCTTGTCACCTGAAGGGGGAGGATCCTTAGAGTCCTCAGTGAATGTCTTCTCGGGTTTTTCTTAGTTACTGGGACAATTCGAGAACCAACAATCAATAACCCTTATGACAAAGTCATTGATTTGGATGAGATTTACTTTAATTAAATTTTATTACCTTTTTCATCATCTAGTGCCACAATGTCCAATCCAAATGTGTGGCACATGCTTTTACCAGTGTCACATTTCAAATGAGGATTTCATATCAATGAAGAACAAAAAAGAGATCAATTTAAAATACATAGACAACTTGAAAGGAAATTGCAGCAAATAAACATAAACAACACACCACACACGATAAAATGACACTAGCATGTTGATAACGGAGTTCGACTATCTCCAAGCCTACATCTTCGGGTCCAATCTTCACTAAAGAGACCTATTTATTAAAAATGTTCAAAACATGTGTACATCAAATTATAAGGTCCATCTCGTCAAAATAATGCCACCGGTGTATTCAGAAGGTTTGAAAACCCTTTTTTAGGCTCTTCTCGTGCTCAAAATGGTATCTAAATGGGCACAATAAGCCAAAAACACTCTCTGTCACAACTCAAAAGGAAATGGGATTGTAAATTATTCAAAAAATGAACTTGTGGCTCCATGGTTGAGCACCCAAGTTATATAGCTCCAATTCAGGGGTTCAATGCATAATGAGTGAAAATTTTCTTGTGATATGTCAAAGGTTATATTAAATTTTTGGCATATAATAATTTTTAAAAGGATATGGTGGTGAGGTCAATGGACCCACCACCCCACCATACCACAATACAATATATTAAAGTTTTATGGCGCAAGGCCTTAACCAATGCGTTGAGGTGTATGATAAATGACGGAGTAGATAACTATATTAGTGGATATGGTAGAGCCTCCAGACATGGCGGGCTCTCGCCATATTCCTTCCACCCAAATGCGTCGGTAATACTCTTTAAATAACACACCTCCGCCATACATAAAAAATGACTGCCATGGATTAGTGGTAAAGCATGAGATTTGTGCCCGACATGTTTGGGGTTCGATCCTTGCCAAATGCACTCCATAATTTTTTTTTTGACACCACATGGACACGTGGCCTTCTTGGATTGGGCCACATGTCGCACTTTGATCAGGCATGTGTGGTGCCAATCCATTGGTCCACATTGCACCGACCATATAGTGACAATTGTCAAGCTCTGGAACCACCACGTGTTGGCCAACACTGTGAGCCTAGAACTCTAAATGTCAGAACCATGAGTTGATCGTTGACTGTCGAAACCTGGAGCATTGACTTTGAGTTTGACTTGTTGAACTTTGAATTTTTGCCCTGCTTGGACCTGAAATTTGACTGGTTGTAACTTCATCATACAATATCATTTTTCTCCTGTTCAAGTTGCGTTGGATTCAGAATGATGAAATCTACGCAATGGATCTAGTTTGAAAACCATTTGAAAACTTTGATTTTTGATAATTTTCCATAACTTTGAGCATATTTTGGATCCTTTGGATCACTCCTTTATCATTTCATATCATTCATGATCGTTCCTCCCCACTAAGACCTTTTGCACCACCAATATACTTTACTTGGTTTTGACATAAAGACAATGTCTCTCCACCTACCTGGTATCTTTGGGCCAACCTGTTTTGAATCTGTACATGTTACGCATGCACACAATCATTAGTGCAACATAAAAATTGCAAAGCACATTGTTCTATTTTCCATCCATATCTACATCTATGTTTGTTGTTATCATCTACATATTGTTGAATACAAAAAATCTCAATAACAACACTGAACATACTGACATAAATGAAATTGTACCTTGCTGGCTCTTCATAACTGGAACACAACTCAAGTTATCACACAATGATACTTATTGTAAGATTTTCGATTTCTTAAGCACATATTTATGATTTGTTTTAGTCTTTTTATGCTTAAGTGTCGTTAATAGTACAAACATAGTTTTACTTGCATAAGTTTCCCTCTTTAACAGCTCCACTGTTTGAAAATATTTGCTTGCACTTATAGGATGAGAATGCAAAATATATTCAATTCCTCTTTTAAACAAGTGATATTGATTTTGTTCCCTGTAGAATATTTCTTTCCAATCATATAAATATGGACTACATAAGACCATTCCACATGAATCTAGTGGTACTACATCACATGTTACCTTATCCACAAATTGAGATGTAATTACAAATTGTGACACACACTTCTTAGTTACTCGCAACTTATGAATTTTACTCATCCAATTCAATGTATACGGCTTTTGATGCATTTTAGTTTTTAACCCCAACTGCCTAACTACTTTCTTAGAAATTAAGTTAACTTGAGATCCACTATCAATCAAAGTGTCGATCTTAGTTTTCTTCATAATGACCCTTATGTGAAATAACTTGCATCTCTTCTTATCACATCAAATTCAATAACCAAGCCTACTACATTTTGAGCCTCATCACCGATTCTAAACCCAATCTATTGGCGCTATTGCTGCTACAACTTTTTGCTTATCATTCTTTCCTTTAGACCACTTTGGTCACATGTGAGGGTGTAGTTGCCAACATTGTTCTTCATCGTGCCCTTCCTTCTTGAAATGCTTGCAAGGGAGCTTCTCCTCTTCCATCTCAATGGATTATTTCCTCTTGTATTTTCCCTTGTATTTTCCCTCTTTTCTAGATGTCGATTCTGATGATACACCAACTCTACATTTTCCTGCTTCAATGTAAGTTTCTTGAACAACCACTTCATCCAGGTTAGTAGGAATAAACATGAATACAATATTACGAATATATTTAGGTAATCCTCCTATATATTTCATTAGAGTTTATTTGTATGTAAGGGAATATTAAACATTAATTCCTTCTTGTGAAATTCATTTGTGTATTCTTGAACTAATTTTCCTCTCTTAACTTTAAGACTTTGTCATTCTATTAGGGCTTTCTCCTTGTATCCCAATGGGTAAAAATTTTTTCTAAGTGTGGAAAAAAAATCATGGCATGATGGAAAAATATTACCAATTTGTTGAGTCCCATGTTGTAACTTACTCTGCGACCAGATGAGTGTTGTGCATTCTACATGAAGGGAATCCAATCGAATCTTGACCACATCGTCAGAAATTTGTTGCATGCTACAATACACCTCCATATGTCTAATCCAGTTATCAAGTTTCTCAGCATTGAAATCACCATTATACATGGGTAAGTCAAATTTCAAATCTAATTTAATAATTTTTTTTGGAGAATATGGTTCAAGTTAACCACCAAAAAGAGAAGAGAATGATATTTTTTATCATCATCAATTTCTATCTTTTTACCTGAATAAGATGGTACTTCATATTTAGTTTCTCAGAATGTGATGCCTCAAATTCACCATCCTTGGGTTTATCTTCATCCTTTTCCTTTTTGAACTCAGAGTACATCTCCTCAACCATGGCTCGCAAGGTCATGAAAGAATCCACAAAGCCTGCATAAGATCTGAAAGGATGATCACCTCTTCCTTCTTCAATCATTTATTGTACTCGAATTGTCCCTCTTCTCAAGCCAACTTCTGGATTTCCTTCAACAAATTCTCCTTCACCACGTCTCGACTTTCTCTTGGTGATCATGCACATCTAAACCAAACTATCAATAACCCACTCTGATACCAATTGATTTGAAATCTACGATCGAAATTGATACTGGTTTATTAAATTTTTAAAAGTGTTTTCATGTAATTAAAATCACCATTAAAAGACCTCAATTTAAAAGACACAGGAAACTTGAGAAGAAATTACAGAAAATAAAATTAACAACAAACCACACTAGAGAAAATGGCACCAACACATTTATAACAATAAGCCAAAAACACTCTTTATTGCAACTCAAAAGGAAATGGAACTATAAATTATTGAAAAAATGAACCTGTGCTCAATGGTTGAGTGTCAAGATTAAAAGCCCAAGTTCAGGGGTTCAATGCACAATGAGCATGATTTCTTTTGTGATATGTCAAAGGTAATATTACATATTTGGCATATAATAATTTTTAAAGGAATATGGTGGCAGGGTCAATGGACCTGCCACCCCACCATACCAGAATACAACATATATATTAAATTTTTATGGCCCAAGGCCTTAACCAATGCGCTGAGGTGTAGGTTAAATGGCAGAGTGGATAAATATATTGGTGGATATGGCAAAGATGCCAGATATGGCGCACTCCCTCCATATCCATTCCCCCCAAATGAGTCGACAATATTATTTAAATAATATGTTGAATATTGCAACAAGAAACGGTGAAATTGGCATTCGGAAACAACATCCTTGATCCTAGTGAAAATTAAGCACCTACACTAGGTGGGGCCCACACATGCTATTTTTAGGTGGATGTCTATTTATAGATGTATGAGAAAATTATATTTATAGATGAGGTATATTTATAGATGTATGTGCAAATTATATTTATAGATTGCATGTCTATTTATAGATGCATGTCGACTATAATTATCCCTTAATAATAGTTGGACAATAAACAATAATCTATTCTCAATGAGCACTTGGAAACAGTTAACTGAAGTGGAAAATCAGTTAGCTAAGTGAATTTCGAGTTAAGAGGTTGGTTGGTGGGACATGCAAGTGGACTTAGTTGTAACTGAGTGATTCAAAGTTGTAACAACGTTGGAAGTGTAGTTATGAAAGTTGTAAAGTAGTTTAACTCAGTTAAGTGAGTTAAACTCAGTTTTGCTAGTTGTAATTGAAGATACACTAGTGAGATATCAAGTGAATTAATTATTAATTAATTCACAATCAGTGGTCTCATGTGAAACTGAAGATTTACTACTGTTAACTACATGCATGTCAGATCCAGTGGAGACCCAGTTGAGATGTAGGTGAAAGGGATAGTTTGACTATCAGTTGTGACATCAGTGGTTGAACACATGCAACCACACACACATTGGATGTGCCTATGAGGATTGCATAGTCAAGGTAGGCTAGAATCAATCATTCAGAGCTTCTTGACCATCACGGATTGCGTAGTGGAGGCAGGCTATCCGGAGGAAGTAAATTGGCACATGAAATTGCCAATTTTTGTGTGACAGTGTGAGACGATTGTATATTGTGCTGAGAGCTCTTGGATTAGATTTTTGTATGAGATTGTTTCATGATCCATGATATATACATAATATATGATACTGGGGTTTTTAGCTTTATGCTTTCTCGGTAAAAATATCTGTGTTATGTGTGATTGATCTTTCTTCTTGATATTGCAATTGGCGATTGTGTTTTAAATTCCAAAAATATTTTTGTAGAAGCGATTATGTATTTAACAGTGGCATATAATTGTTAGACCAGGAGAATCCAGGCAATACATAATCTGTATTAAATTTTCTACATGGTATCAGAGCACAAGATATTGCAGTAGTGAAGAGGAGCTGAGTTTTTTGGTGGAAAGAATTCGAATTTACAGAAAGGCTTTCTTGGCACTACAATTGATTCAAGATCGAAATGGATTTCAATGGCTTGAGGTTAGAGTATGCACTCGAGTGCATCTTGTACTACATTTCTTGGAAGGATGGGATGGAGGAAGTACTCGAAGACAATGGCTTGAAGGAATTCATTGAAAAAGATGTTCCTAAGCCAGATGCTGCAGATGCTGCAAATTTTGATGCATGGCGAAAGAAAGTGGAAAAGGCGAGGAGGATTCTGTTGGAGGGAGTACGAGACCACATTGTCTCAAGCCTTCATGGGAAAGCCACAGCATATGCTATGTGGAAGGCTTTGACGGATCTATTCCAAAGTAGTAGTGACCATAGGAAATTGGCGCTCAAGATAAACTCAAGAAGATCAAGATGGAAAAGAACGACACTATTCCGGTATACTTAAAAAAGTTTTCCCAATGTACGGATGAGCTTGGGAGTGTAGGAATAAGTGTTGTTGATGATGATTTGGTGAGTTTGGCTCTCTTGGGACTTCCAAAGAGTTGGCACAGTTATGAAAACTCTATCAATGGACATGAAAAATTTTCGGATTAGGAACGACTGTGGTTGGATCTAGTGTAGGAGGAGTTTAGGTGGAACACTAGAGATGGCTCTTCATCAAAGCATGGTGATGAAGAGGATTTTGATTTGGATGCCAAGGAGAGGAAGGGTAAGGGGAAGAAATTCCATTCCAAATCTGAGGCCGATGAAGATGGCAAGGAGCACAACATATCCAAAGTGAATTGTTTTCACTGTCACGAGTATGGACATATTTCCATAAATTGTCCACAAAAGAAGGACAAGATGGCTACTGGAGCTGCAGCTAGTGAGGCCCCTGCCTCGCAATTTGAACTTGAATTCTTATTGATCGCATGCATGGTTTCAAGTGCATCGGGATCGGGGTTGTACTTGGATAGTGGTGCTTCCTTTCACATGACAGGAGATAAGAAACTTTTCAGTGACTTGGAGGAGAAAGATCTCCAAATTCATATTGAGTTGGGTGACGATGGACGATACAGTGCGACTGGAATTGGTACCATTACCTTTCGGAGGGTGTCAGGTAAACTCTTTCATTTAAAATATGTAATGCATGTACCAGGTTTGAAGAAAAAATTAGTCTCAGTCGCAATGTTAAAGGATAAAAGCTATGATGTTGTCTTTAGTGAAGGAAAAATTTTCCTGCGACAAAAAGCAACGGGGAAACCCAAGAAGGTTGGGATTCGAGTTAAGAATCTCTATAGAATTGATGTAGATGAGATTTGTACAGAGCTTCCTACTATTGGGAAGTGTGAGAAATCCATGCAATTGACCCTTTAGAGGGAGCTGTATTTGCATGAAGGTAAGAGTGAACCTCAGGATGTGGAGCAGCCACAAGATGAGGATCATGGAGTGGGAGAAACCACTCATGTAGAGAAATTTCGTGCCAGATTGGAAGAGGGAGTGCATGCAGCTATACTACCAGGTGAGAGGTGGGGTGACATGCATGAATAATCCCAAGAAATTTCTGGGTAGGATTCATTGAGATGGTGAGGATCTCATGAATCGAACTTGGCTACGGGGAGTCCATAGAGTAGTAGTAGTAGGATCAGTTGGATTGATGCAGTCAGATGTTGTGAGGACATGAAATCAAAGTTATAGTGTCAGATATTGGAGCGCGGATCAGAGTTGACAGCAAGTGTAGAGTGCATGGATGTAGAGGTCAACAACGCAGTGGATCTAGAAGACATGTGCAGTTGGTACCAGTATAAGTCAGAAGACTTTGATGATAGATGCATTATAATGATTCAGTTTTTTGGAGGCTATTTAGTTTCAGAAATTTTGCATGCAAAGGGTGCATGGCGAATGCATGGAGTTGCATGTCGCATGCATGAGTTTGCATGGCACATGCAAGGGTTGCCAAGCACATGCATGGAGTTGCATGGTGCATGCATGAGGTTGCATGGCACATGCAAAATGTTGCAGGGCACATGCATGGAGTTGCATGTCACATGCAAAGACATTCCTTTCTTGTTGAGAGGGAGTGTTGAAAATTGCAAAAAGAAATAGTGAAATTGGCATCCAGAAACAACATCCTTGATCCTAGTGAAAATTAAGCACCTACACTATGTGGGGCCCACACAGGCTATTTTTTGGTGGATGTATATTATATATGTACGAGAAAATTCTATTTATAGATGTATGCACAAGTTCTTTTTATAGATTGCATGTATATTTATAGATGCATGTCAACTATTATTATCCCTTAATAATAGTTGAACAATAAACAATAATCTATTCTCAATGAGCACTTGGAAACAGTTAACTAAAGTGGAAAATCAATTAGCTAAGTGAATTTCGAGTTAAGAGGTTGGTTGGTGGGACATGCAAATGGACTTAGTTGTAACTGAGTGATTCAAAGTTGTAACAGAGTTAGAAATGTAGTTATGAAAGTTATAAAGTAGTTTAACTCAGTTGTGCTAGTTTTAATTGAGGATACACTAGTGAGATATCAAGTGAATTAATTATTAATTAATTCACAATTAGTGGTCTCACATGCAACTGAATATTTACTACTGTTAACTACATGCATGTCAGATCCAGTGGAGACCCAGTTGAGATGTAGGTGAAAGGGACAGTTTGACTATCAATTGTGACATCAGTGGTTGAACACAGGCAACCACACACAAATTGGATGTGCCTATGAGGATTACGCAGTCAAGGTAGGATAGAATCAATCATTCAGATCTTATTGACCATCAGGGATTGCGCAGTGGAGGCAAGTTGTCTGGAGGCAGTAAATTGGCACATGAATTTTCCAATTTTTGTATGACAGTGTGAGACGATTGTATATTGTATTGAGAGATCTTGGATTAGAGTTTTGTATGAGATTGTTTCATGATCCAAGATATATACATAATATATGATAGTGGGGTTTTTAGATTTATGCTTTCCCGGTAAAAACATCTGTGTTATGTGTGATTGATCTTTCTTCTTGATATTGCAATTGGCGATCGTGTTTTAAATTCCGCAAATTTTTTTGTAGAAGCGATTCTATATTTAGCAGTGGCATATAATTGTTAGATCACGAGAATCCAAACAATACATAATTTGTATTAAAATTTCTACATAATACATCTCTGATATACATAACAAGCGACTCCTGTGGCTTAGTGGTAAAGCATTATATTTGTGCCCGATAGGTCCAGGGTTTGACCACCGTTGAGTGCACTCCATAAATTTTGTTTAAAACCACAGGACCATGTGGCGTCCTTGGATTGGGACACATGTATCACTCTGACTGGGTCGCGTGGTTCCAATTCATTGGTCCACATTCCACACCCCATATACTAACACTTGTTGATGCAGGAGCATCGAACCACCCTTAAATCAAAATTGATATTCAAAGTTGCGAAGGGCAAGACGTGGACAAAGATCTGAAAAGGGGCACTAATTTCCATTTAATTTAGTTAAAATGATAAATTGATTATATCAAAGGTTGAAATCGATATGTTTCTAGAAGATTTGATTTGTTTTCAAAATCCTCCATGTAATTAAAAATGAGCGATTCTAAGGGTTAGTTAAGTGATTTATGGGAGGAAATCATGGATCCTAGATGATCCACTCTTTTGTAAATTCTTTAAATGCAAATTTTGTTTTTGTGTGTAGGTAGAGGGCTAGCTACAATGTATTTTGATGTGTGACAACCAGGGCCTTGGGAGGCCACAAAAAATGTAATATCAGGCTTGAGATTTAAATTAAGAAAGCGTGTATTTTATACTTTGGAACGTTCTGTCTCATATGTTGTTGTGTGCATTTATGTATTTCCCTGAGTTATTAGAATTCACTAATAAATTCCAGATATTTCTAAACGAGGATAAAAATATTAAATTGTGACAATAGAGAAGTGGACACATGTCGGGCAGAGGATCCATACGCATATCGCACATCACATGCGATATGGGGAGTAGCTAACGACGGAATGATAAATCAGCTAAATGCCGAATTGAAATAAGCTTTGGGTTGCAATGTGGTGATGCGATATCATCATTGCAACTTTGTATCAGCATTATTATTGTTTATTGTTAAAGTTATTTGTTATAAGTTGCGACTTGCAGTAAGGGTTTTGACCTATTTGCGGAAAGATATAATCTGCGATGTATGTTAAAACCTATGATATTGCGATCCACTGTGAGAAAAGGGAACTTTATGTGGGTCCATAACCCACAGGTCCACGATTTTGTGTAAAGTTGCAGTTTTTCTGCATCACTTGTCGAGCTCTGGAAGTGCCACGTGTCGACCAAAACCGTGAGCCTAGAACGCTGACCACAAGAACCATGAATTGATAGTTGACTGACAGAACCCTGAGCGTTGAATTTGACTTTGACATGTTGACCTTTGACTTTTCTCCCTACTTGGACATGAAATTTGATTGGTTGTAACTTTTTCATACGATATCCCATTTTGCCCATTCAAGTTGCGTTGGATTCAGAACGACAAAATATACATAATGGAGCTAGTTTGAAGATGATTTGACAACTTTTATTTTTTACTATTTTCCAGATTTTTGAGCATATTTTGGATCCTATAGATCACTCCTTGATCATTTCGGATCATTCTTGATCATCCATTACAGGTATCAAATGCCAACTGTATTACAATCTCACAATCTTAATCAATATTTTGTGCCCCTTTGATTGTGAGATATTCTTACTGCATGGTGTACCAAATCATGGTGCATCAACTCTTTTATGTGACAAAAAAAGTTCTCTTCACCTGGTATATCACATTACTTCCTTAGGGTTTCTACCGCATGACTTATACCCGCACTAAAATAAATGCTATATAATAAAGTTTTCTTTTTCTTTGACTATATATACATTTCATCCTAGGGTCGAGGAGTGATTGTCTCTGTACACCTTCAAGTTTATCCCACTTACAATACTGTCAAGGAGTTCACCATTTAACTTCTACAACTGAATTTCCCTTCTCTTTATGACATATCGAACAATATAGGGACCTAAACTGTGCATTTGAAATTTTGTAAGCTGCTTCAATTTTTTTTCATACATCAACACTTTATTTCCAAATTCAAACTACTATTGTTTGATGTAGAGATTGTGTCATGCATTTTCCCTATCTTTTTTTACATTCTGTTGAAATCCTGCTATAAAACGGTCCTCCTCTAGCTGCAGTAGCTCCGTTAGTCTTTTCTCGACTACACTAGAATATACTAGCCCCATTACTATAATGTACAAATACTTGGAACTATAAACTCCATCAGTATCACTACTCCTTGTCCATAGACCATATGAAAAGGTGTTCGACCAGTGAGCTCCTTCGACATGGTCAGGTATGTCAAAAAAACTGCAAGAATTATTAAATCCCAACCATATTTGTTTACATTACAAACCTTTGTTAATGTAGTCTCAAATATTTTATTAATGGCCTCTAAAGTGTCATTTACTTGTAGATGATAAGGTGTACTCTTCTAATGGTATATCTGCAACTCCTTGATCAGGGCTTCAATGGTGTGATTTATAAAATGAGTTCCTTGATCCCTAATCAAGATCTTTAGGCATCCAAAGCATGTAACGACATTTTCAAATAGAAACATGGCAGTGTTCTCCACACTAAAATCTCCGACTAGTGCTACCTCATCCCACTTGGTTAAGTAATCTGTCACCATAATGATATATTGTGCTCCACTTCTCTTTGTCAATGGATTTATTGGCCCTTTGAAATCAACAACCCACTTCTTGAATGGCTACAAGGAAAATTTGGGGTTGAGTGACATCTGGTCTCATTGCAAAGGTCTTCCTACCCTTTGACATATGTCATATCTATGACATAATTCCTTTGCATCCCTGTGAATAGTCGGCCACCATAAGCCCACATGATAAACCTTATGCATGGTTTCCTTCACCGCATAGTACCCTCTAACCACACCTTCATTTTCTTCCACCAATATAGTTGTCCTCTCATGCTCTAGTACACATGGCCAGAGCATTCCATCTACACCTATTCCATAAAAACTTTTGACGAGCTAATAATTTTCAAGCTTGATAACATTAGGGGAATTTTGAGGTCTAAAATGGGCCTCCCAAGGAAATAATAAAATAATGGCTAAACCAATAAAATAATATTTATGAATTTGCAATTGACTTTTTGCACCACAATCCATGTAACCATAGTTAAATTCAATTCAAAAGTTGTACCAAAACAAAAATTAATAAAAAAATTGTATTGATGTGACTATAAATAAGAATGAGCTTTTCAAAAAAAAGTCATTATCATTGAACAACTAATGCATTTGTCCTTTGTACTTAAATAACTTAAAGTAAAATATAAATATAAATTTATAAATTCTTAATTATATTATATGCTATTAAATAAAAATTATATTATTTAGATTGTATAATAACATGTAATTAATATAATATATAAAAAAATAATATAATATAATAAATGTATAGGGATATGAATTGTTTCTTTCAAGAAATATGAAATGAAAATAATATATTTTTATTCAAAAAGTGTGAAATAACATTTATTATGAGTACTTTACTTCGACTTTAAAAGTACTTAGAGCACTACCATGGTTAACCATGAGTTTTTATCCACCATTGAGAATGTGACAAGTAAGTACCTTTAACTCAAGCAATGCCACCTCCACCATTAGGGATGATGTCATCCCATAAAATGTGTTTGGTTCTCATAAAGTGAATTTTGATTGTACATTTTCCTTAGAAGGCCCATTTTAGACCTCAAAATTCCCCTAATGCTAGTTGTTTTTTATGCGCCAATGCATACTGTTGTGGCACTATACAGGCTGTAGTCAAAAACTAGATGATTTAATTGAAGTGATTTTCCACCATCTCAACGTGAAATAACTATGTCTAGTAAGTTATCATTTAAATTCACCACCTCCTCGTCAGAACTTATCTAGGACAAGTTCTCTGGCCCTACGTTCAACATGCCAGGCATGCAAAAAATTAAAAATCATACTATTTAAATAAAAGCAACCATTTACATATCATCCCTCCCAACATAAGCTTGTTGATGAGCTATCTTAGTGAAAAATAATCTGTGTATAACTTGAACCGAGAACCCAACATATAGTGCCTAAATTTTTTGCAACGCATACACAATGGCCCAATATTTGTGCTTTGTAGTAGTATAGTTGTACTTTGTGATAAATATTTTTTTGTTGGAAAATGAAATAGGATGGCCTACCTTTGCTTCCCCTAGCTATGTCAATATTGTGCCTAGTGCTATTGATGATGCATCAATATGAACATGAAATTTGTGATCTAATCGGGGAACACTAAGATCGATGGAGATACCAATTTTTATTTTAGTGTATTTAATTACCACTAGCACTCCTTTGTCCATTCAAAATTAACATCCTTCTTCAACAATCTCTCCAAAAACATAGTGATATGGGAATATATGCGCGTAAAATTCCTGTAATATCATGTATGTCCCAGTTTCACATGAAATTGTCGAACCACCGTTGGGAGAAAATGATTCACTATTACCATGATCTTTGTTTGATTTATAAGAAGTCACTGCTTACAAACCACTTGCTCGAGAAAAATACCCATCGATGAGAAGAAAATATAGTTCTTCAAATTGAGAGAGATATGCATCTACCTACATCGATTTAACATAAGTCATAGAACCAAAATCTGCATCTGTAGAAGGCTAAAAAAATCCAGTCATCAAGGTAAACTTCCAAAAACTTATGAATGAATTCCTTAAAATATTCCATAACCACTCAGGAAAATATTGCTGGTATATTCTTTAACCTGAATGGCATGACAATATACTGAAATAAGCCCCACTCTATCACAAATGTGGTCTTATGGCAGTTCTTCTTTGCAATTTTGATTTGGTGATATCTCGAGAACCAATCTATAAATGAATAGGATTCTTTCCTCCAACATTCTCCAAGTCCTCATCTGCATACAGGGTGGGGATTGGATTATAGAAACAAATTCCATTTATCTTCCTTAAATCAACGCATATTCAAATTTTTCTTGTCTTTTTTTAGCTGCACCACCATGGACTAATCCACTTTGAATGTTTGATAGGCTCAATGATACCTACAATTAGAATTTTTTCAAGATCCTCCCTCACTTTCTTCTTATAAATGGGATTAGGGAAATAGGTTCTCTGATGCATTGGATTTGAACCTAGATTTAAAGTAATTATCATCTTTCCTAGTTCACCCACTATCCCCTTTATCTCTGCAAAAGTGTTGGGGAAATAATAATGGTATTCACACAATAGGTCAAATATGTTCTCAATAGTTGCTTCATCCTAATAATCTCTGATCATTGCGATCTTGGGGTTATCCTTGGTGCCAACATTTACTTTTTGCATTCTGACAAGCTTGGTGTAATCCCATGCAATAGAGTCAAACGTTGGCCCATTCACCTGTCTTCCCCGCTCAAACTCTGAGATGTTCATATCCCTCGAATCTTCATCATCGTCAGCTTCTTCTGCCACCCCATAAAATTCTACCAACTTCTTATTAATTTGGCAGTTATGGAGAAACGCACAGAGTGGAACCTCCCTTACCATGGGCTCTATTTTTGGTGCAAATATATTCTCTTTGATATTGTGTAGAGCCTCATTTACGAGTGGATCATCTAACTAAAGTTTAAAAGTTAATATAAATATTTCTAAATTTTTTTCCCAATTTGTATTTCTTCGTCATAGCTCCCACTTTTTGTACCAATTTCTAGGTATGAAGTCCAACAAGTGAAAAAAAAATGGTGCACCCCCTCTGCTATCGAGAATACCTTTGTCTTTCCATTCTATGAAACAATTATCAATATGAGAATTTAGGGACTCTTTTATAATATATTATTTTGCATACTCCCTGGAATCTAACCCAAATTTGATTTATAGTAGGTGCTTGCATTGTTTCTGCATCTTTGTGTGCACCCTATGAGTTTCCCACCAATGCATGGGAGTCTCCTTAAGAGCAATGTCAAGCACAAAAAACATCAGATGGTCTAGCAATTGTATTTCAAAATCTTTCACAAAAGTAATAACATCAGTAAAATTGTCAAATATAGGAGGTTACCATACTTCATGTGCCAATCCACCTCACGAGCCTTGTAATCTAGGCACATCTTTTGGGGGAAATTTTGTGGAGGCACTACTATTAGTTCTCCATCGCCTCATTTGAGTCTGACGAACATGAGCTAATGCTTCACCAACTCAATACACCATCGATAGTCGAGTTGACATAGTCATCACACCATGTTATGATGTTATAAATATTATCAAGACAACTACGTCATGGTACTCTCTCACTAGTTCACCATAGCATCCCCCTTCTTTAGGGTCCAATGGCACAATGACCCGTAAATATCTCGTTTCAAAAATCATTTACCTCTTTTTCAACTTGATGATAGATTGGTTATCGAATGCCAATTAATACTAAGTAAGGTCTGATAAGGGCCTGTATCATCCACAATTTCAATAACTTGAAATTTTTTCGGACTCTTTACTGCAACAATATTCACTTCCACATCCACTAACCGCCTAATCAAAAAAATCTAATATTGATTGGAAAGGCGCAATATGATTGGTGACCATACAATATTAGGTGTGCCCATCAATTCCTAAGTCTTATTTGGAAATATATTTACATCAAAATCCAAATATAGAATGGTATTATCCATGTCATAGTTAGCTATCTATGTTCTTACTCTAAATTATCCATTGGTGCACCTTTTTCAAAACACCTTCTTTACTGACTTTGGAGGGAACTACATAGAGTTAGCTTTGCTAACTTGCATGCCATGTGTTATCACAAAATTGCACCTGATAGGCTGCTAATCAGATAATCTTATGTAATTGTTTCAAACCAATATTTTGACTGAGGCTTAGCCTCCTCAGTCTGAGAGGGCTCTCTCAAGGGTTAATGATATTGAATAAAGATGTATATGGCTAACTCTATGTAGGAAATAACTTGCTTATGATTAGTGTAGGTTGAAAATTATATCAATATGGAAACATTGGGCTTATGGAGTCAACACTTTCAGTGATTCAGTGAGTTCACTTGACATGGAAACTGAGGCAGGTCAGAGTTTTTAGTAGTAGGTCACACACACATGAAATAGGAAAATACATAGTCATCTATAAAGGAAGTCAGAGCATTGCAAGAATGAATTATGAGTATTAAAAATGAAAACCAATACAATGAGATACATAAAAGATATAGATAAGATAGGCAAGCACCAAAAAATCATTCAAAATATCAGGTTGGTCAAGTAACAAATCTTTGTATTGCTGAAACAGTCAATTTACAATAAGCTGCAATTTAGCCAAAAATCTCCAACCCCAGACAAATTTGACTCAATGGCATTTAATAGACTTGTTACATCATCTGATGATCTGCCTCCTGGCTATATTCGTCGAATTTTTTTCCTAATGACATCTTGCATAACCATAAAACATCAACTTAATGGCAAACATACACCTATCCTACTTGACAGTCCTTTTCCTAATAGGACTCAAACTACTCATTATTGCTTTTAACAACCTTATCTACTAAAGAAATTACATTGTTTGACAAGTAAGCTTTCACATGTTCGAATTTAGGTGACGGGATTCATCACTTTATGACCACTGACCTCAAAACTAGGAAACAAAAACCCTGTTTTTTAGGTAAATAGTCTTCTTCTTCCACAAATACTTTAGCTGTCAGTTTATCTTCAATTCGTGGTCCTTGAGTGCTAATTAATTCCTTGTCATGGCCTTTAATCCTTCAAAAATCTCCAGATGTCCAAATATTCTCCAAAACCTGCTAAAAGGGCTGAAATACAACACGCTACGAAAGTAAGGCAGTTTCGTAGCGTACTTTCGTAGTGCTGCAAAACATGCCTTTAACCTCAAAATTCTTGATTCTTTCCTTTGGCATAGTCTTCATCATCATTAAACACATCTCATACACCAATTCCACCTCTTTATTTCATCCAAAACTAGTTCAAAAAGTAAAAAGAGCAGCTACAGTGGTTTCATAGCGTTTTGTTGCCCTTCAAGCCCAGACACACTACGAAACTCCTAAAAAGTGCTGAAAATGCAGTTTTTGTGTAATTTTGAAAATTGAACCATGTTAGTGCCAAAATATTGTCTCTAATCATGTCATTAACCTTAAAAAACCATAAACCAACTCACCTTATGCTCCTTGATGCATTTCTTCCTCATTTACAATTGGTTGAGCTATTGGCTCTTCAATCACAATCATTTCAAGCCCTTTTTTCTCTGACTCTTCATGAATTAGTTCAAGTTTCTCTTGAAGGTATTTAACCTGGTCTTTCAATCTTCTATTGGTGGCTTTCAAATGTGTGCTCATCCTCTTGACATGTTTGGCTTCTTTCCTTGCTAGAATTGTCCATTTGATGAGCTGTCGTGTGTTGTCCACAGTCTTAGAGACAGTGTCAACCTGTTATTCCCAAATTGCCTTCATATTTTCAAATTAAGTCTTCTCTACACTGTGTTTCCTTGCTTCCCTTTTCATAACAACAATTTCATGATTAGCCACTTTCAATTTTTCTTTGAGGAGCTACAACTCTGTTTTTTCCATCACCTTCTCTTTTCCCTTCTTTGATTTGTTGACTGTATCTTTCTCTAGAGGTGATGATAGGTCAATAACCTCTTGAGGTGGCTAAGCTGTATCAGTGGGTGGTTGAACTTATTTACTGCTCTCTAATAGCTTCCTAACATGCCTTGTCATAGGATTTCTTGCTTGGAACATGAAACCTGTATCTTCTTCTTCAAATTCTAATTTCTTTGCAGATTTAGCCTTCTTTAACTTCTGCCCACCTTCCTCTATAGACTCAGCTTGGACAATAGGATTTTCCTCTATGTCAATGGCATGTAAAATATCCTCTAGTTTTCCCTTACGTTCTGCTCTGTCTTCTACAACCACTGTCTTCTCTTCAAAAACCATTGTTTGACTCCTAGTCATCCTTTTGGTTCCTTGTTTACTAACAATTTGTTTCTGTTTTGCAGGTTTGACCATCTTTGACTTCTGTTTTGCAAGTGGTACACTTGGTGTGTCAAAAATCTGCATTTTCTCTAGCTCCTTCATAATTTTTTCACTTGGTTTTTCTATGGTAGGTTCACTTGGCTCTGCTACTAATGATTCCCTCTGTTGTGCTGCTAATGGCAATGGAATTTTCCTAGACTTAGGAGTTCTTGAAGGAGTAAGAGCATCCGGCTCAAAACCACTAACAAAAAAGAATGAGGACCAATCTCTCCCTAACCTTTGAAGTTCATCTAAGACCAATAATTTCATTAAACCATGATGAAATAAAGAAGTCCCACTCCCCTCAGACTTTGCTTGGACCTTATCTGCCATTTTTGACAAAATTCTATGCAAATAGAAAGGAAGTTCAATGGAAACCTTACCAGTAAAATGCAAAATTAATTTGAAATGATATGAATAGACTTTGTGGTACCGTCCTTCACAAGTAAAGTACTTTTGGATGATGAGTAGAAATTTTGAATAGTTGTCTTTTATGTAACTTCTTGGAATAGCATTGGTGATGTCCATTTCAATATGCTCAGGCTTCATGAACTCTTTGCATTGCTCCATATTAAACTTGAAACCCTTATGTTATCCACCTATGAATTTTTTGTCAAGAAAACAGGTGGCTAAAATGTTCTTGAGCCTTCAAGGAATGTGTCTCCTCTGAAAACACATCATCCTTGAAGCCCCTATGTGTTCATTGTCTTTAAAAAGATCCTGACTGCTGTTCCCATTCGCTAAGCCTCACTGCCTATGGAAAATTGTGCTCAGAAAGTCCCCCATTTTCCCTTGTACCTATGCAAATTTCCCCATTATTAATCTTTTTCCCACTCTTAAAATTTCCCCTTTGTTTCCCACAATCCCTCCAAAATCCCCTAAACCATCCATCTCATCCTTAGGACCAAGTGAAAATCCTTCATTTGATTTTAAATCCCTCTATTACCTCTACCAAAAACCTTCTTTCAGCCTTAAAACGTTGTCTCTAAGGCTAAAAACTCATTTTCCTCTATAAACAGGCTAGCCCCCTTCGGCCCAGCCCCAAAAACCACTTCCCCACATGACCCCAGTGCTAAGACCAAGCGCTAGCCCCTAAGGCGCTTATCACAATTGGAGAGACGAACGAAAGCACATTCCTGTGCTAAGCAAGGAAAAACTCTGATGCGATGACATTGTTTTATGAGTCTCGGGAATGATATCCACCGTCGATCTTATTTAGATCTGACGGCCAGTGCCGATTGCAATCGCAACTCTTAAACCGTTCCACCCGCTACACTCCCCGATTGCGATCTACCGATTGCACACCCATCGTCGATTCACTTTAAATCTAACGGCCCTCGCATCCCTGCTCCGATTACAGTCGTAAATTTCAAATGGAGCCACCTTCCGTTCCTCTTGATTGCTACCCTCCGACGCGATCCTGACCGTTAATCTCACATAATATCTAATGGTCATAAGCCAATCGCACCATCACTCATCGAAGGTGTTAACCCTCCCATCGCTCCCCTCCGATTAGATCGCAGTCGTCGATCTCCGCCTGTGATCCGATGGTCTTGATTGAATCGCCCTCCACCCATGGCCGGGTCCCACCATTCAAACTCATTCCATATGTTTTTCATCGCATTTTCATGCATTTTCCATGTATTTCATTCAAAAGCCCTAACCTTGGTTTTTACATTAAACATCGTGCCATCCTGCCAAGCATTAAGATTTTAATGTTTTACATTAAAGTTTTCCATTTCGCCGACTTCCACATACATTTCCCACTGTTTCATTGCATTTTTACACAATATCCTTGGCATCCATCGCTCTCATCCATGTTGTGTTTCCATTCTCACAACCCTCCATAGCCATCTTTCCCATGCCAGGATTTCTTAACAAATTTGTGTGTTTTGCAAGGTACACGCGGTGAATGCCGCCATTGTTCGTAGTCACTGTTATAGTGGTATAGTGCACAAAGAAAGCTGGGTTCAAAGCCTGATATCACAGAGAAGAGCCTGAGAAGGTGCTTAGAGCATAATTTTCATTAAAGGACAGAGTTCATCTCTGCAAAACTTCTCCGACGCCACCAAAGCTCACATTTCACTGACAGAGACGGTCATGAAGTGACAAAGAGTATCAGTACAGAGTTAAGGATTTCTAATGCACATTATTGAAATATGTTAAGCCTTAATTCAGTGTTTTAAAGGCAAAATACCAGATTGAAGAACTCATGGATCACACGGAAGGCCTAATAGGGCCTAATTCGCAGTAAACAATATCATCAAGGTTTCACATCAGTAGAAGTCTTCTTCCGAAAAGGGACACAGTACCCTTACTGTTTTTACTCTACATTGTGTGCATAAGAAGATTTCTACCCTGATAGCAGTCCTAACACTACCAGAGCATTTTTTATGTAGTAAGGCAGACCTCAAAGTCATTTATCTGCCCCTTTGTTTATTCACCAGAGTACTGCAGCGAAATCACATCAAGAACATACCTGGAGTAAATTGCAACCTGTCGAAGACCACTCTTTCATCCAAAGAGTACTGAAGATTAATGCTCGGATATTAAAACAGAATGGGTTTCGACCCACTTCTTCCACTCTTTTTTTAATGTTCATTTAGTGTTTCATCTACCCCCTCTGCCTCTCTTTCAGCTATAAAACTCATGAATAAACTCATTTTAAAGGTTGTTGATCGGATATCTGTGAATTGTAAGCTGTTTCTCTTGAGACATAGTCTCTGTGTAAAGTTGTAAGATAGGCTTAGGAAGATGTTTTCAGACTGAATATCAAGTTGTTGGAAATGTTGTACATGACTGGTGTTGCCCTTTAATATGACAAGCACATTTCTTTGGATCCTGATTTAAAGCAGCGGTGATGTTTTTCTTACTTTGTCTCTGTTTTCATTTTTGATTCATCACATTTCATTTCTCTGGTAGGCATCAGAAATATGGTTTAGGATATACCCTCGCATGGTACCCTAAGCTTCTGCTCTCCCTACCTTTAATGTTTTCTGTTATATGTGTTATCTGAGCACTGATTCAAGTTAATTTAACCAGTGTTGTGGCTGATATTTGCTGCTAGCTGATGTATGAATTAATGAATCTATTCTTAGATGTTCTTTTTAGGCTTTAATTGAATGAATTGGGATACTGGGAGTTTAGAACTTGGTCTCTATCTGACTAGGGTCCTTTTTCAATTAATTGAACCTTACTAAGTCCCCTTAAGCTGGATGCTAAAGCATTGAGAGTTCAAAGTCTCTCTCTGATCTCAGGTTTTCACCTTTGTGTTCAAATCTTTAATGTTCCCTTGTCTGAAGAGTTAACCTTTTGGGTTTTTTAGATCACAAGTTGTCCAATGGCATGCCCTGTCCTTGGATCTGATTCCAGAAAGGTCACCTTGGAGGTTTCCTTGCCTTTCACCTTCTTTCTCACCAATTCAAGCCACACTGTCATCTTTAAGATCCAATGCTTTAGATGACTAGCCCAACTGAAAGCTTGCATATTGAATAGCAAGTAAACCCTTTCCTGACTCCATTGCCCAATGGTCTTGAGTGTTCCCTGAAATATTTCCTTCTTTGCCTAAATTCCTCTTTATTCAGCCTTGTCTCATAGTGAACCCTTCCTTCCTGTTTCTTAACAACCAAACAAAAATCAAACAAACAAACCCGTGCCTATAACTAGCCTTATATCTTAACCTAGAGCTTCAAAGACATAAAAACTTTGCCTATATAGAGAGATCCCTCTCTGGACCTAGGAAGGCTAGATCCTGAGGTCTGAAAGTGGTTCTGATGTTGTCTAATCTTTTGGTATTGCCAAACTTGCCAAAACATGGGAACCCCAACATAGTGGCGAATCCGCTGGGGAACATATTTGAGTGTTTTCCATCTTATTACATCATTAGAACCTCAGAAAACCAAAATATCTGGTTAGTCTGACAGTTATCATTGTGGTGGACAATATACCTCCTCGACACATTCTAAACCTTCCACCTGGCGACTCCATAGTTCTTCAATGGTTAAAAGACTCCACTGGTGATCAGTAGGCCCGCTGATTATCTTGGTTCACATAAGACTCCACTGGGAGACCAGTCCCCATAACAACATCAGTCATATTAGAAGTAACAAGTAGGGTTAAGCTACTTTGTTTGAAGGCAGCATTCTGGCTTCAAGAGCCATTCACACAAGAGCTTATCCCGACCCAAATCCACCTGAAATAGTTGACAACCCCGAGAGAATTCTCAGGAAATCTCCTACACCTAAAAGACCAACTATTTCTAGACACATCCATAGAGCTAACTCTACACCAGAAGACTTCATAGCTCTATCAGACATTCATTTTGACCTAGACCAACCAAGCAGTCTACTGAGAACTAGGTCATCCAGTGTTCTAGACCAGCTAGACCTTGAGCTTCCTGGTTCACCACCTCACAGTGGTCAACACATTAGGCACAGAGAGACCCCTTCGTCTACACCTCCCGATATCCATTTCATTCAAAACTTGGGGCATTGTCATCCTAAATCTGCTCAACGGACTTCTGCTAGTCCTAGTATTCCTGTCATCCACATACAAGCTGCTCAAAATAATCCTTTACCTCCTCAAAATACCATTATGGCAGCCTGGTATGCACCTCTAATGTTACCTCAGCCCCTAGTGCCCTTACCCAATGATTATCAATCAAAGATCCCACATTTCACTGCAAAGGAGTCTACAACAGCGCAACACCATGTAGATAGGATGGAAGATTCGTTTGACTATATGGAAATAGATGATGAGGAAGGTCTGCAAATTCAAATGAAAAAAAGGTTAGGATTGTAGGATGGGTAGGTAGATTGTTTGGGGAACGTTTTCTGTTGATTAACATCTATCATGTTTGCAACAGCTGAAATCAAAGAAGAGAAGATGGTTCAAGGATCAGGCATCTGGCCTACTTCAAAGAGTAGTTTCTGAATTCTTGATTCCTTCAAGAAGAAGCCATCCCCATGTGGAGCCACTGTTAGCCACCTATGAATTTTTTTTCAAGAAAAAAGGTGGCTAAAGTGTTCTTGAGCCTTCAAGGAATGCATCTCCTCCGAAAACACATCATCCTTGAAGCCCCCGTGTGTTCATTGTCTTTAAAAATATCCTCACTACTGTTCCCATTTGCTAGGCCTCACTACCTGTGGAAAATTGTGCTCAGAAAGTCCCCCATTTGCCCTTGTACCTATGCAAATTTCCCCATTATTAATATTTTTCCCACTCTTAAAATTTCCCCTTTGTTTCCCACAATCCCTCCAAAATCCCCTAAACCATCCATCTCATCCTTAGGACCAAGTGAAAATCCTTCATTTTATTTTAAATCCCTCTTTTACCTCTACCGAAAACCTCCTTTCAGCCTTAAAACACTGTCTCTAAGGCTGAAAACCCATTTTCCTCTATAAACAGGCTAGCCCCCTTCGGCCCAACCCCAAAAACCACTTCCCCACATAACCCTAGTGCTAAGACCAAGCGCTAGCTCGTAAGGCGCTTATCGCAATCAGAGAGACGAACGGAAGCGCATTCCTGTGCTAAGCAAGGAAAAACTCCGATTGCGATGACATTGTTCTATGAGTCTCGAGAATGATATCCACCGTCGATCTTATTTAGATCTGACGACCAACGCCGATCGCAATCGCAACTCTTAAACTGTGCCACCTGCTACACTCCCTGATTACGATCCGCCGATTGCACACCCACCATCGATTCACTTTAAATCTGACGGCCCTCGCATCCCCACTCCGATCGCAGTCGCAAATTTCAAATGGAGCCAACTTCCGTTCCTCCCAATTGCTACCCTTCGATGCAATCCTGGTCGTTAATATCACATAATATCTAACGGTCATAAGCCAATTGCACTATCGCTCCCCTCCAATTAGATCGCAGCCATCCATCTCCGCCTGAGATCTGACGGTCCTAATTGAATCGCCCTCCACCCATGGCTGGGTCCCACCATTCAAACTCATTCCATATGTTTTTCATCACATTTTCATGCATTTTCCATGTGTTTCATTCTAAAACCCTAACCTTGGGTTTTACATTAAACATTTTTCCATCCTACCAAGCATTAAGATTTTAATGTTTTACATTAAAGTTTTCCATTTCGCCGACTTCCACATACATTTCCCGTTGTTTCACTGCATTTTTACACAGTATCCTTGGCACCCATCGCTCTCATCCATGCTGCGTTTCCATTCTCACAGCCCTCCATAGCCATCATTCCCATGCCAGGATTTCTTAACAAATTTGTGTGTTTTGTAGGGTACAGGCGGTGAACGCCGCCATTGTTCGTAGTCACTATTATAGTGGTACAATGCAGAGAGAAAGATGGGTTCAGAGCCTGATATCACAGATAAGAGCCTGAGAAGGTTCTTAGAGCGTAATTTTCATTAAAGGACAGAGTTCAACTCTGCAAAACTTCTCCGGTGCCACCAAAGCTCACATTTCACTGACAGAGACAGTCATGAAGCGGAAAAGAGTATCAGTACAGAGTTAAGGAGTTCTAATGCAAATTATTGAAATATGTTAAGCCTTAATTCAGTGTTTTAAAGGAAAAATACCAGATTTAAGACCTCATGGATCACACGGAAGGCCTAATAGGGCCTAATGCGCAGAAAACAATATCATCAAGGTTTCACATCAGCAGAAGTCTTCTTCCGAAAAGGGACACAGTACCCGTACTGTTTTTACTCTACATTGTGTCCATGAGAAGGTTTCCACCCTGACAGCAATCCTGACGCTACCAGAGAATTTGTTATGCGGTATGGCAGACCTCAAACTCATTTATCTGGCCCTTTTTTTATTCACCAGAGTAGTACTGCTGCGAAATCACATCAAGAACATACGGCCTGGAGTAAATTGCAACCTATCGAAGACCAATCTTTCATCTAAAGAGTACTGAAGATTAATGATTAGATATTAAAACAGAATGGGTTTCGACCCACTTCTTCCACTCTATTTTTAATGGTCATTTAGTGTTTCATCTACCCCCTCTGCCTCTCTTTCAGCTATAAAACTCATGAAGAAACTTATTGTAAAGGTTGTTGGTCGGATATCTGTGAATTGTAAGTTGTTTCTCTTGAGACATAGTCTTTGTGTAAAGTTGTAAGATAGGCTGAGGAAGATCTTTTCAGACTGAATATCAAGCTATTGGAAATGTTGTACATGACTGGTGTTGCTCTTTAATATGACAAGCACATTTCTTTGGATCCTGATTTAAAGCAGCGGTGATGTTTTTCTTACTTTGTCTCTATTTTCCTTTCTGATTCATCACATTTCATTTCTCTGGTAGGCATCAGAAATCTGGTTTAGGATATACCCTCGCATGGTACCCTAAGCTTCTGCTCTCCCTACCTTTAATTTTTTCTGCTATATGTGTTATCTGAGCACTGATTCAAGTTAATTTAACCAGTGTAGTGGCTAATATTTACTGCTAGCTGATGTATGAATTAATGAATCTGTTCTTAGATGTTCTTGTTAGGCTTTAATTGAATGAATTGGGATACTGGGAGTTTAGAACTTGGCCTCTGTCTCACTAGGGTCCTTTTTCAATTAATTGAACCTTACTAAATCCCCTTAAGCTGGATGCTAAAGCATTGAGAGTTCAAAGTCTCTCTCTGATCTCAGGTTTTCACCTTTATGTTCAAATCTTTAATGTTCCCTTGTCTGAAGATTTAACCTTTTGGGTTTTTTGGATCACAGGTTGTCCAATGGCATGCCCTGTCCCTAGATCTAATTCCTGAAAGGTCACCTTGGAGGTTTCCTTGCCTTTCACCTTCTTTCTTACCATTTCAAGCCACACTATCATCTTTAAGATCCGATGCTTTAGATGAATAGCCCAACTGAAAGCCTGCATATTGAATAGCAAGTAAACCCTTTCCTGACTCCATTGCTCAATGGTCTTGAGTGTTCCCTGAAATCTTTCCTCCTTTGCCTAAATTCCTCTTTATTCAGCCTTGTCTCATAGTGAACTCTTCCTTCTTGTTTCCTAACAACCAAACAAAAATCAAACAAACAAACCTGTGCCTATAACTAGCCTAATATCTTAACCTAGAGCTTCAAATACATAAAACCTTTTCCTATATAGAGAGATCCCTCTCTGGACCTAAGAGGGCTAGATCTTGAGGTCTGAAAGTGATTCGTATGTTGTCTCATCTTTTGGTATTGCCAAACTTGCCAAAACATGGGAACCCCAACACCTTGAAATAGTTTTCCTGACCTATTGGAATCTCTGTAGCAGCAGCAATAATATCTGGTGTGATGGAAAAATTGAGCATTCCTAATTTAGTGGTTGTTCCACTAAAATTCAAAGAAAACTCATTGGACACCTGTGTATGATAGCCATTTAATTTCTCACAAAACTATAGGCAACCTGCTCTTTTGAAGGCTTCTACTATTTCTAGGTCTTTATAGATCAAATTCATGTCTATAGGTTCATATCTCAGGCATTGGCCACCCTTGTTAGTCCTTCTTTTCTCTGCCAAGGTTTCTCTAAGATTTGCATAGCCTCGCTTGATGATGTTCAGCCTCACTTGATGAATTTGAAGCCTCACTTGATGATGTTCAAAGAAAAACTTTGAAAATAACTAGCCACAACTTTGTCTTAGTATAATAACTCTCCATAGCTCAAATATTACGCAAGGAGGAATTGGAAATGAGAATGACTGAATTAGGAAAGAATTTGAAGTTTTGATGTCTTCTCATGACTCAATGATGACTCCTACATTACCTAAATTGATCATGATGACTGCGAACCTAAGCATGTACCTTGGATTTATCCCTCCATGACTCGAAAATCATATAACCTACTCATTCCCAACGATTTTCTGACACCTAACAGCTAGACTGACAAGACAGATAGAAAACCGCGCTTTCGTAGCATTTTTAGTGTTAATTTAACTGTTTTTGCTATGAAACTATCAACAGTTTCATAGCGAAAAGTGACTTTTCACAGTGTATTTCGCTACGAAACTGTGGTTTCTTGGCTAATTTGACACTTTTGGTACAAAAAATTTCGAAATTGAAATGAGTCAGAAAATGATGAATGATGTGACATGAGGGAGTTTGAAAATGAGTGGGTTTAGACCTTAGGGTAACCTAAAACAAGAAAAAAAAAATATTTCCCTTGACCAAGCATAAAAATGAGTCCTACAACCTAATTTTTTGACACATGAATCTGTCTAACCTTGTCAAATGTTATTTCATTTTGGTGATAACACCATGTTCCATGGTTTCTTATGTCCAATTATTAATCATCTTGTACATTATATCCATCGCCTATTCATTTCTCATCAAATTCAAATAAATCCTCAAGATTTTGGATGGCGCTCACCTCCCCTAGAATTATCTCAGGAAGAGGCTTGTTGAATATCAACGACACATCATATATTAGTGGCCATTGTGCCTATCTCACTAAGCTTAACACTCCCCAATCTGTAGATAAAAAGTACCTCCTCGCTTCTGTCAATGTTTGCTTCTTCTTGGCAAGCTCAAACCATGGAGGAGTCTTGGCAGCTTTCTGCACCCCTTGATGATGCTAATATGGCGGGTTTACTACATACATGCTTTTCTTGGCCCCACCATGATTTGAGAGAATGCCACATCATCCCTGGACCCCCATTATTCATGGGAAATGGGCTAGCCACATGATCATGATGAATAAGACACTAGAAGAGTTTAAGGAGTCAAAATTAATCACTAGTAGGCTATCTAATTTTGTTATAATCGGGCCACTAAGAAGAAAAGGGTTTCATTCTATTCAATTCCATTTTGTCCCATAGATGAGAAAAGTATCCAAGAGTGAATGGGGAGAGATAAAACAAAGAGGTTTTGTGTACTATAAGAACCCACGATCAACAAGACTTACTTCTTTGTACTTGCATCCATTTTTCCATTCAGAGAATCAGAGTAGAGAAACCTCACCTTCTAGTCAGTTATTCTCTTGAAAGGGCTTCCCAAGTTATATCTTGTGTTAATTTGCGGTTTACGAGTTTTATTTCGTTGTTCTATATTTTCTTGATAGTTATAATTTTCTTGCATACATAATAAATAATAGTTAAAAAATATGAAAGTATAAGGAGAATTAAATCCTCATAATGTAGATTGTGGATTTTATAATATATTTTAGTAGACCTGTTGTGACAGAATGTCTAGTGGAATATACACACCATTTTAATAATCAAAGAGAGATGTAATCTACATGCATTCATAAAATATATTACAAGAGGTTGAATAAATGGCCTTTTAAGATAAAGAAAAACCCTAGAGGTCCAAAACCATAATCCTAGAAGATGAAGGGGCCAAAAGGTTTGTAGGCTCTGGGTGGTTAGTTGGTACATCAACTTATTGTGGGCATAACATTTTCATACAATATCAATTTGAGGCACACATTAGATTTTTGGAAATAACTATATGGGGACTACAACTTTCTACTAGGGCCAAGGTATGTCACTATAACCCCTTCCCCCCCAAATTTCTAAAAATTATTTTCTATAATCTTAAAAGGGCCCCACAAATTTTGGATCCAAAAACCTAAGGAAATATAGCTAAGAAAATAGAGAACCTTCGAATCAGTGGAAGAGGTGGGCGACCACCAATATCCACTTGGATCACTTCTAGAGTATATTCTAGGAGATCCTTTAATTCAATTTCATTGCAATATTCATTATCTAGTGGGCATCTATGGTTTTCCTTGAAGTAACCCATGCACACCTACACCCTTTTTGAGAGAAACCTTCAATAACCCTAAAAATGAAACAAAAAAAGTATATGAAATATACATATTGTACTATTTTTGAACGGAAATCATGGAATTTTTACACTTTTATGTCCTCAAATTAAATCCTATACTATGGAAACTAACTCTTCAAGTATAAATATAAGGATTATGGATGGGAAGGGTTAGTGTGCTAACCATTTAACATAATATGCTGACTTGATCTTGATCTTATTCATTCCAACTAAGGCCCTAGTTGTTTCTAAAATTCTAAGAAAGATCCTTTAGGGTGCATTGGACACATTCTTTGGCTCCCATATCATAAGATTAGCTTGATCCTTAGTCGTGTAAGGGTTTGAATGAGATTGAGGTAGAAGGAATGCAAACATTGGGTGAGGCCATGGCAAGGAGCTAGCACAAGTATATATAGTAGTACATTTCCTCTTTCATTAATATAGATCTATTTTCTTTCCCCTTCAAAAATTTTATTCAATATATGATTAAATGTTTATGGATTTCTATAGTTGGATTCATAAAAATATTACTCTAATTGGATTCATAAAACTATTACCTTATTCACAACAGATTAATTTCCTATAACTAAAACTATTTTAGTTATAGGAAATTATGCAAAGGACATGGGTAACATATCAATGTCAATATTATTTTCCTTCACAAATCATCAATGATTTATATTTATTCCAGAAAGTCTAATTAAAATAAAGTGTTGTGAAAATACAACAATTTTTAGGTATCACAACTTTAGGGGCTCCAATGGTTATAAGGCACTTTGATGGGCACACCATGACCCCTCGAGCGTGTGGCCCCAATATGTTTCACAACTGCCTAATGTATTCCATAGTTACTACATTTGGACTATGCCTCACAAAAAGCTTATATAGTCTCTATATTATTGGTTACTTAGTGGACTATCATAACCCTTCAATATAACGCAAGTAAATCTTATTGTCACTTCTATTTCAGTCAATTTCCATTCATCAATCATTAATGAGAAAAATTTTAAGACATCACATCTTCATCATCAATACAAGTTAAAAATGCACAATTGTATATGAAATGACCCTCTCACCTTCTGCTTTTATAAATATCACAAGTTTTACAACAAAAACAAAGACAATGGCTTAGTCTCATAAAGTATAATGCCAAAAACCTAGAAGCAACCCAAGGAAAACTTGTTTAGTGATTCCACCCTACACTAGTCACCCTTCCACTTGAATCATCACACTTTGATTCGAACTTCTTCCTTCAATTGAGGTTTGCATGACAACAAACCCACTAACCTACTTTTCCTTACTTTGGATTCTGAACTGCTCTTCGTAGTTCGCTTATGACCTCTAATCCTCTTAACTATGTCTTGCAACTTGTTCCACCTATCTTGCAGCTTGTGTATTTGTTGTTTCTCCCCTTGTGTTCTTTACTTCTATTTATATGGCACTCGATTAATAGCTATAGTTCCTCACACAACCATTCACTTATGGTTAGGTCGACTCCATCATTTGTACTATTTCTTCGGTTGTGGTGTGAGTGTCCTTTAAACCCTACTATTACATTTTAGGGTATGCTTAGTGCTCCACCACATCAGGTTAGGCCAACTTCCCATCATCCCACTCGTCCTTCCTTGCTCATCCAATACATGGTCCTTCACCTTTGCATGTTTTCTCAATGCTTGAACCAACGCACTTGTTCGTCCTCCAATTAGATCCACACCTTAGGTCGACATAAGTGCTCATTTATTTTCCACTTGGTTGACTTGTCTCTGAGTCACACATCTTGGTCGTGTTGTGCCCATGTGGAGCTTGTGCCATCAAGCCTACATAAAATAAACCCAAACTTTAGTTTTTAGACACCCATGTTGGCACACCCTTGCCAAAAATAAACGTTTGTCTAATTTCATGCGATATTTTCATCAAAAATCATGTGATGGGGATGTCTCCCATGGAACACACCATAGTTAAATCCATTCCCACCTTTAGGGCCTAGCATGTTAAATTGTAGCAAGAAAATAATTCATTTGACTTGTGCCTTATTTAAATGGATAAATTTGAATTTCCACATCAGCAGGATGACTTGAGTTACAGTTAGTAGGAGTGACATGGCCAAGTCACTTAGTTAATTAAGTCAGTTCGAGTTTGTGGGTAAGACGTAGAGTTGTGCATGAGTTGATTGCAAAGATCTATAAACATAATGGATTTATAGTTAGTGAAACTTAGTTGTCTAAGCTCTAGTCATTAATAGATTCAGTATGAGTTTAGTTGAGTATTTGTAATTGTTGTTAACTCAATGATCTCTCAGTTAACTACCCAATTTAGTAAAAATAACCCTAGTCATGCATGCAATTCGAATTTCCTAGTTGAGTGTAGGGAAAACGAATCAATGTAATCATTATTGTATACTAGTGAGTGTACAAAGTTTGTATTGAGAATGTGAGATAATTTTCTTGGGATTTGCCTAAGGAAATATGAGCTTCCCTATTCTTTAGGAGCGGGAATTGTGCAAGGAAATAGGAGGAAGAAGGAGGCCTATTTTTCCTATGTATTGGGTAGAGAAGACTCAGGAGGAGGAGATTAGTATTACAATGTAGTTTGAGCTTCAAGGATTGAAGTTTTCATTGTAATAGATCATTTTTCTCATCTGATTTAATACAAAAAGAAGAGGGGTTTTTCCTAGTTGGGTTCCCTAATGAAAATACTGCATTCATTCTGATTGAATGATTGCATGTGTTTCTATTGTAGGTTTTATTTTCCATAGATTGAGTAGAATAAATTTGTATATATCGTTTTTAATATGAATTCATTAGAAAATGAAAATTTCGAGTTATTTCTACATGGTATCAGAGTTATTGAAAACTACATAGAAACCATGTTCCTGATCTTCTCTCAGAGGAATTTCAAATAGCAGATTTGTGGTGTAGCAATTTTCTTCAGTGTAGGAACAATGTCCTTCTATGGATTGAGGCTTGAGTATGCATTTGAGGGCACTTCGAATTTCATAGCTTGGAAAGACATAATGGAAGTTTTGTAGGATGATAATGGAGTATTAGAATACAAAAAATATATATTCCAAAACTAGTAGAATTATATGCACAACAACTTGCTCAGTGGAAGAGAGACACAACAAAATCTAAGAGGATCATTCCGAAGGGAGTCAGAGACCATGTGGTTTAGATTTTGTGTGAAAATCAAAATTCTTATGCAATGTGGAAAACCCTCATAGATCTATTCAAAAGAAACAATGATTCCAAGAATTTGGAATTGAAAGATAAGCTCTGTTACATTCAAATGTAGAAAAATGAAACGTTTGTTCAATACCTATCCAAATTCACTCATGCGAGAAATGAAATTTGAGGAGTAGGAGAAGTTGTGCCACCATTTGATCTTGTGAGATTAGCACTCCTTGGTATTTTTAAGTCCTCACACAACTATCAAGATTCATTTAATGGAAAATACAAGCTCCCAAATTGGGAGAGACTTTGTATGACTTGGTGTAGGAGGAGATTAAAGAAACGCCAGAGATGGAGTCTCATCCATATCTGATGAGGAAGAAGATTGTGCTCTATTTTCAAAGGAAATAATGACAAATGAAATAAGGCCCAAGGCGATCCAAAATCCAACTAGAACCATGGAAAGAATAAAGACCTCAGTAAAATTAAATGCTTTCACTGCAATGAATATGGACACTACACAACCAAGTGTACACACAAGAAATACAGCAAGGACCCTGCAACAGGAACAGGAGGAGATGATCTCAAATCACAATTTTATTTGGATTTCACCCTCATTTATTGCAAGGAAAGCACAATAAGAGGGAGTGAGTGGTACCTATAATCTGGTGCTTCATATCATATGCCAGGAAATAATGATTTCTTTAACAACCTAGAGGAGAAGGACCTACAATTACCCATAGAGCTTGGATTTGATGGGATATATAGTACCAAATGGATTGACACTGTCACCTTAAAGAGATATTCAAGCTCTCATCTTAACCTAAAGAATGTAATGTATGTTCCTAGCCTATAGAAACATCTAGTTTTTGTAGTTGTACTTGAGGGCAAAGGATATGATGTGGTGTTTAATAAGGGGAAAGCTTATATGAAGCATGTTTACATCAGACAAGAAAGATAAATTGGTGTTCGAGTTAAAAATATATACAAGATAGAGGTATATTTTTCCATGCATGCAACTATACCTCCAGGAGTGAGGTGGGGAAATGTAGAGCCTTAGTCTTAGAGTTTGAAAATATTTGGGTAGGGTCCATAGGAGAGCAATAGAATTTGAATTTATTCTTCTCATGGATCATTATCCTTGCTATAGGGGAACACAATATTCAATATCAAAAGGATCAATGTTAGTTGATACAGTCAGATCTTGAGCAACGACTGCAGAGGCTAGTAGCAGTCAGACGCTCAGGAGACAGTTGTAGCTCAGAGACATAGTTGATTCAATATTTTGGATGCTTCCCAAATGAAATAGTTTCATTAGCAACAAAAACAATGAGAGGGAGTGTTAGTTGTGTTAAACTACAATCCTAAGAAGGAGCAGGATTGGGGTTGTGCATAACCCTTTTTCCTTTTAAGAGGGAGTGCTAAATTGTAGCAAGAAAATGCTTCCTTTGACTTGTGCCTTAGTCAAATGGAGAAAACTGAATTTCCACATTAGCAAGATGACTTGAGTTGAATTTATCAGGAGTGATGTGTCCAAGTAATTTATTTCAGTCAGTCAAATCGATTTTTTGGGCAAGAAGTAAAGTTTTGCACGAGTTGATTGCCAAGATCTAGCAATATAGTGGAGTTATAGTTAGTGAAACTTAGTCATATTAGCTATAGTCATGAATATAGTTAACATGAGTTTATTTGAGTAGTTTTAACTATTGTTAACTCACTGATCTCTCAGCTAACTAGTCAATTTACTAAAAATAGCCCTAGTCATGTATGCATTTCAAATTTCCTATTTGATTGGAGGAAAAAGGAATCAATGTAATCATTATTTTATACTTGTGAGTGTACAAATTTTTCATTAAGTAGATGGTATAATTCTCTTGGGATTTTCACAAGGAAATCTGATCTTCCCAATTATTTAGGAGCAGGAATTGTGCAAGGAAATAGGAGGAAGCATTAGGTCTATTTTTCCTAAGTATTGGGCAGAGCAGAGTCAGGAGAAGGAGATAAATATTGTAGTGCAGGTTGAGTTTCAAGGATTGAAGAGGTCATTGTAATAAATAATTGTTCTCATATGATTTAATCATTATTCACATTTATAAGTCATTGTTTCCATCAGATTTTCCTCTTTCTGCTCTAAATTTCCAATCCTCCTCTCCAACTTCTCTATCCCATCTATTAGAGTAGACATAATATCCAAATGCCGTGAGAGATTAAACTCTACCTCACTGATGTTCATACCTCCACATGTAGCTCTACAATCCTATTGCTCATCTTCAAAGATGGTGCTCATCACTACTTCTTTGAGGTATCCTCTTTGAGTCTTCACTACAATCGACTCAAGTCTCAATATAATGAACATATTCCCTATATTAGGCACAGAGAAAAATATTTCATCAATCAATAAATCCTACTCCAACATCAATTCATAATCATCAAGATGCACTATTGTAAGGTCCACCTTTCCTTTCCATTCCCCCATACAGATAGGCACATCCTCAGTTGAACCAATCATTCATATCATTAGAGAAATTTTGAGGGTCTAAAATGGGCCTCCTAAGAAATATTATAAAAATAACAGTGGAAATAATAAAATAACATTAGATTACATCATCAAATTTTAGAGGAAAAAAAGAAAAAAAAAATTCAACTTATCTCCCTACGATTTTACTCAAATTCTGAGAGGTGTAGGAATTTACAGGGTAAGTTCCTTAGATAAAAAACCAAAGGTCACCGCTCACAAAAAGATCAAAAATTAGTACACCAGTATTATCATGTGGTTAAAACCCTCAAAGAGGGAAATAGTCCACGACCTGAGCCAACACGGCCACTTCTGACAATTTATCAATATAAAAAGAAAGATTACATATGTTTCTCTCATAAACGGTTATCGGACAAATGACCCTCCATGCTCTTAAAATAGATATCATGGACCAATCGGGTGTTAAGCCATGGATCAAGTGTTGCTAATATCGAGGAGAGAGTGAATCGTCAGATCACTATAAATCGTGACTGTCAGATTATAAGTTACAAATGTACATAGTAAAGAAACACACTTTACCTAACTCTACACTAGACTAAGTTATTCTTAACTATTTCCTATGTGTCGAAATATCCTAACATCCCCCCTTGAGAACAACTTGGGATAGGATTGAAGGATTTACAAAGGTGACACAAAGGAGCCTATTTCCTATGTGTCGAAATATCCTAACAACCCCCCTTAAGAACAAATTGGGATAGGATTGAAGGATTTACAAAAGTGACACAATAGGAGAAGGAAGGAGGCATTAGAGCCTATCCCGCCTTAATGATAAATTTCCTGAACTCCAAGCATGGATCGAAGTTTGGTAAACTTCGCTTCTGTGAGAGCCTTTGTAAAGATATCAACTACTTGATCATTGGTTGGACAATACTGCACTTCAAGAACACAATCATGAATGAGATTTTTGATGAAGTGTATGTGTAGCTCAATGTGTTTCATACGCTGATGCTGAACTAGATCTTTACATAGCTGAATGACACTCTGATTATCACACCAAAGTGTAGTTGGATGTTGCTGATGAAGACCAAATTCAAATATGATCTGATGAAGCCACATGGCTTCCTTACTAGCTTCAACTGCAACACGATAATTTTCTTCTGCTGAAGAAAGAGAGATGGCACTTTGTTTACAAGACCATGTAATAGGTCCTGAACGAAGAGTGAATACATATCCTGCAGTAGAATTTCGATCTTCAGGGTCACCAGCCCAATTAGAATCAATGAAACCAATCAACAATGGAGATGCTCCTGCACTGTAATGAATACCTAACTGAATTGTACCTCGAATATATTGAAGTATTTTTTTAGTTGATTTCCAGTGAATTTCACGAGGTTGGTGGATAAACCGAGTGACAAGACCAAAGGAAAAGGAAAGGCCAGGACGGGTATGGGTTAGATACAGAATTTTACCAACAATTTGATGGTATAAGGTAGCATCAACTTCAGGGGTAGTAAAAGTGAATGAAAGCTTGACTCCAGACTGAAAGGGAGAAGGGGCTGGCTTACAATTTTCCATGTGAAAGTGGCATAGAAGATCACAAGCGTACTTGGACTGAGAAAGGGTAATACCTTCTTTGGATTGCAAGACTTGAAGACCAAGGAAACAATGCAAGTGTCCTAATTCTGTCATTTAAAAATTATTTTTGAGGCTAGACTTCACATGGTTTATATGGTTGGGATCACTACCAGTAAGGATAAGATCATCAACATAAAGAAAAAGGATGGCGAAGGACATATCCACTTTCTTGGTGTAGATAGTGCTGTCAGAATGAAACCTAGAAAAGCCATTATCTAATAGAAATCTATCCATTTTGGCATACCAAGCCCAAGGAGCTTGTTTGAGACCACAGAGAGATTCTCTAAGATGAAAAACAAGGTTGGAGTCATTTTGGATAAAGCCATGGGGTTGTTCCATATAGACTTTTTCATGCAAATCTTTATGTGAGAAGGAAGATTTAACATCCATCTGATGGACTTCCCATTTAAAGGAGGCAGCAAGGGAAAGAACAAGGAAGATAGAATTCATTTTGGCAATAGGGGAGAAGGTTTCAGTATAGTCAATGCCTTAAACTTGTGGAAATCCTTTAGCGACAAGAAGAGCTTTATGTCTATCCACTTTTCCATCTGGTCCAAACCTTGTTTTGTAAACTCATCTGCATCTTACAAGTTTTCTTCCTTTTGGAAGAGGAACAAGATCCCAAGTATCGTTTGCCAATAAGGAATGATATTATTCATTCATATCTTCATCCCAATCTAGATGACCAGAGGCTTCTTCAAAGGCTTCTGGATCAGGATTTTCTAGAGCTTGAGCCAATAAGGAAGAGGCTCTTCGAACTGAGAACGTGTGCGTCGTCGATCTGTAGCGTCACCTGCAAGAGAACTTGTTGCATCCCGAGTAGAGCAGACCCATCTTGGAAGCTGTGGAGTAAAAGTAATAACTTAAAGAGGTGGAGGAGAATTTTCATCCTCGCTGTCATCATCTGAACTAGAAGGAATGATATTAAAAATAGATGAGAGAGAGAGAGAGAGAGAGAGAGAGAGAGAGAGAGAGAGAGAGAGAGAGAGAGAGAGAGAGATAGAGAGAGAGAGAGAGAGAGGTGGCACATATGCTGAATCAGGCTTGCAGGCAAAAGGTGGCACACTTGCCAAACTGGGCTCATAGGCCAATATATTTTCATCAAATTTTACATCTCTTCTAATGATTATATATTTTTATTTTGGTTGAAGAAGTCTATATCCTTTAACATCTTTAGAATATCTAGCAAAAATGCATTTTTTACTCTTAGGTTCTAAGGCTTTATATTTCGCATCTGGAATATGGGCCCAAGCATCAATTCCAAAAACATGAAAGTGACTTACATCTGGTTTGATTGAGCTCCAAGCTTCTTCTGGAGTTATATTCTTTAAAACCTTAGTAGGAGTGTGATTGGCTATGTAATTTTCACAGTTAATTGCTTCTGCCAAAAAATTGAGACTAAGTCCTTTAGATTGAAGCATACAATTAGCCATTTCTTTTAAGGTGTGATTATTCCTTTCAACTACACCATTTTTTTGTGGAGTATATGGAATGTTATGTTGCAATTGAATTCCATGCTCAATGCAGAAGTTGATAAATTTGTTGTTAACATATTCTCCTCCATTTTCTGATCTTAACTTTAGAATTTGATGTCCAGATTGTTTCTCAACAAAGGCTTTGAAGGCCAAGAACATGTTAAAAACTTCACTTTTGAGTTTAAAGAAGTATACCCAAGTACGTCTGGAAAATTCATCAATGAAAGTTAAGAATTACTTGCAACCAAAGAAAGAAACAACAGGAAGTGGACCACATAAATCACTGTGCACAAGCTGCAAAGGGGTTGAATCGTGCCAAGAGGAACGTTTGTCAAAACTATCCTGATGATGTTTTCCGAGTACACACCCAGAGAAAACACCATCTAGGCAAGATACCATAGGATGACCTGTCACCATATTTTCTTTACATAGAGTTTGAAGAGAGTGATAGTTTAAGTGACCAAATTGCTCATGCCAAAGTTTTCTCACATCATCATTATGAGCAACAAAAATGGAGGGAAGACATGATGACACAAAATTTTCAAACTTATACAACCTTGTGGAATCATCGGCAATGCTAGTAGATAAAATATGTCTAGGATCTTTGAGGTCCTTGATTGCAACATCATGAGGTGAGAATTCTACTATTTTCCCTTCACCTGAATGAGTTATCTGATAAACATATATAAGGTTGCATGACAAGGTAGGAACACATAGTACATCATTAAAATGACCATTATCTAGGTGAATGGTTCCAGATCCTACAACACTAAGAGATATATCATCACCAACATAAATATGTTTGGTGTTATAATCATTTAAAGAAGAAAACATGCCTTTATTTTTAGCCATGTGGTAAGAAGCTCCAGAATCAATGAGCCACTCATGAGAATGAGAAGAAGAAGATACATTTAATGCATAACCAGATCTTGAAGCTTGACAACCAAAAGCAGAAAGTGCCATTCCTGAGGATGAAGGTGAAGAGTGCTCCAAATTGATGTTGTGCTTCTTCATTGTTGCTTCTAAGGCTTCCATCTTCTTAAAACATTTGGACTCTATATGGCCATCATGATTACAAAATTTGCAATGTCTATCTATCTTCTTCCATTTTTATTTATTTACCTTATCATTTTGGTGAGTTGCTTTTTCAGTTTGCGGCTGAAATTTCTTATGACCTTTGTTTGGTTTCGGACCATACTTTTTAGGATACTTATTCTTGGGATTCTTTTGATATGGTTGTTGTTGGGCTACTAAGACTTTCTTAGAAGCGTTTCCAGAAGTGATAAGACCAAGGTGTAAGAGTTTTTCTTTTTCTCTTATCAAAGAATCACAAAAGACATCAAAAGAGGGGTTCTTGTAGGCGGTTCCTAAAGAAGTGATGGCTTCTCTAGTGGAATGGAAGGTGGAAACAAATACAGAGTATGCAGTGCCAAGCTTAGAAAGAATGGAATTGATGAGGCTACCATCGTCCTTTTTGACCTTGCAACCTTCTAAAAGAAGTCTAAGGGTCTTGAATTTGGACAAAAAATCTTCAATAGAGGAGAAATTATTGGGGTCCAAAGTAAGCAACTCATTTTCAAGCTAGTGGGCTCTGATCTGATTTTGAATTCCAAAAACATTATTTAGCTTTTTCAGGGCTTCATCAGGGATGTCAATTTCAAGGATATGAAATCGAAGATCTTGAGCAATAAACATTCCTATCAATCCTCACGCTCGATCTTATTTATTTTCCCATTTAGCGACTTTATTATCATCGGAAGGTTTAGTTCTTGTCCTATGGATATTTTATGAAGCCCTTTACTTCTAAGTATATATACCATGTGAGGTAGCCATTGGAAATAATTGGTGCTATTAAGAATAATTGGGCATGCACTTTCCATTTAAAAAAAAAAAACTAAAGCTGAAAAAAGCTGAAACTAACTGCTCCAATGGAAAGATCTTGAAACATTAGGCTGATTAAAAAAAAAACAACTCGAAAAATGGCTTCTAGATGAAGAAGTTATGCCTTTTTGAAAAAACTGAGTTGTAGATGCCGAATAGTTATGGGAACAGTTTGAAATTTGATGATGAAGTTCAACTTTTAAAAAAAATCCCTCCCCTTTAATAAATTTTTTTTACAAAATAAGCCTGAGAAAGAGACTTGAACCCAAGACCTCTATTCTCATAAACTAACTTCTAACCAAGTGAGATAGTAAAAGGCTTCTGTAATTGTTTGAAAGGAGGAAGGGTTTTTATTTTTATTTTTATTTATTTTTAATTAGTCTTCGATGTGCGTGCTTTTTCCTGCAAAAAAACACAAAAATTCGAGAAAAAAAATGAAATGCAAGCCTTACGGCAGAACGTTAGATTTTCGGTTAGCTATACCAGTAACTATCTATTTTTTCACTATTTTTGATTTCCTGAGATTGCACAAAGACGCTGGGAAAGAGCATGTGTAGCAAAAAAAATTCCTTCTTCCTGTTTCTAATTTGCGAGATCAAACACAGCGCAGAGAAAAGAGCATACACAGAGAAGAGGGTATAGATCCAACAAATAAATAAAACCTAAAAACCAAAATAAACAGAGGGAACCGAAATAAGCAAAATTATTAACAAATATAACTGTAAAACAGATACTTAATACCCCCAGATCTAAACTGACATAACTTGGGCAACCAGAAACCTTTTCGCATGAAAAGAAAGACGTTCCGCACTGTAACAGATGCTCCAAACACAACAGAGCAGTTCCCTAGGCCCGAAAATGTTCAGAAATAGTAGATCTAGAAAACGGTAGTCGCATGCAGTCAAACTGGCTTCGGATTTGGATCAAAAACTGATGCGACCCTCAAAATAGCTCTGATACCATGTAGGAATTTACGGTAAGTTCCTTAGACAAAAAACCAAAGGTCACCGCTGACAAATAGATCACAAACCAGTACACTAGTATTATCACGTGGTTAAAAATCTAAAAGAGGGAAACTGTCCAGGGCCTGAGCCAACGTGGCCACTTCAGGCAATTTATTAATATAAAAATAAAGATTACATATGTTTCTCTCATAAACGGTTACCACACAAATGACCCTCCATGCTCTTAAAATAGAGATCATGGACCTATCGGGTGTTAAGCCATGGATGAAGTGTCGTTAATACTGAGGAGAGAGTGAACCGTTGGATCACTAAAAATTGTGACCGCTGGATTATAAGTTACAAATGTATATAGTAAAGAAACACACTTTACCTAACTCTACACTAGACTAAGTTATTCTTAACTATTTCCTATGTGTTGGAATATGCTAACAAGAGGGAGTACTCATTGGATGTGAAATTTAATTATTCATCCAAGGAGTAACCATGTTGCATACTTTTGATGGACCCTACTACAAGAAAAATGAGAAATACATGAAAAAACATGATTGCAATCACGTTTTTCATGTATTTATCATTTTCTGTGTAGCAGGGTCCATCAAAAGTATGCAACATGGGTAATTCTTGGATAAGGAATTAAAATTTTCATCCAACGAGTCTTCTTGCTCGAAATTTGAGTAAAACCGTAGGGAGATAAGTTGAAAAAGTAGTTTTTTTATATTTTTTAATCTTTTTACTGTTTGAATCCAAAATTGGTGAACCATCGCCCATGGTTGACATCATCATGTTGAATCCTATTAGTTTTTGGATGTACCTTTTTGTTTTAAGTACCAATTTTGACCTCATAATTTCTCTAATGATCTCTGGAGTTGATAGTCTTAAAAGACGCCTTCTCAAACTTGACCCTAAGTCCAACCTTACTCAGCACTTCTTCTTTCACAAAGTTGTGGGTAGCTCTACTATTCACCATCATTGTGCCTCCTAGTTCTACCCCAACAAAATCCAACTAAGTTATTTACTTATCCTTATCTTCTGCTTTCTTCTTGTGAGAATACACTACTCTCAGTACCTATAGCATCCTTAATTTTGTTGCTTCTTGCTGCTCTAAAGCATCCAACTTGTACTTAATGAGGAAATTCCTTGGAAAGTGATATTCTCCATAGATCCAACATGATATGGGCCTCTTCTCTTTGGTTGCATTTTTCATTTTTCCTTCCTTGGAAGCCTTCCCCTTTTCTTGGTCCTTCTTCTTCTTGCTCTAATCACTCCACACTTCCTCCTTGTCCTTCCCATCTGTTTAATAGTCTAGGAGATTCTTTGCTACAGTGCTAGCTTTTGCAAGACTATGGGAAACCTAGTTCATGACTTCGTTTTTTTCCCATGGATGATGATTGTTGATAAATTTATATATTTTGTCTTATCATACATGTCTCTGATTTCCAACGAAAGACTTGAGAATTCCTTGATGTAGGTTTGGATCTTCTTAGTATGCTTCAATTCTCTTGATTTCCTGGTCCAAATTGCACATAAAAATCTTCTTTTAGCTTTGTCCAAGTCAAAATATTATCTGTCATGTGACCAACTGCTAAATTCCCATGAATTTTAGCACTTCTAGTCCCATCCTACATTTTTGGTTCTTTAAGCTTCACCCTCATAGATGAAATGGTTGGTATCTTCCCTATGGATTAATTCAATATTGCTGTAATGTTTGCTTAATCCTTTGTGAGCACCACAAGTGTCCTAACCCAATTTTTCAAGTCTGTCATCTAATCCTCATGATCTTGGACCTATATTACTACATAATCAATAGAATAAAAACTTGCTTCACATGGTCGTCAAATCTCATGGATCTATGCTCAGAGCTCTTCAAATTCCTTTCCATGGCCTTCCATAGTTTGTAAAATCATTACCAAGCTTCTTTCAACATATTGGACTCTCTCTGATAGTACCACCTCATCTTGGTCCACTAGATTAGACTTAGATTTCACCATCGTAAATTACCTGCTTTAAAATTTGGTTTGACCTTGTTAAGGCTCATTTAAATTCCCCCCTAATGTAACCTATACTAAGAAACAATAGTCAAAAACCCCTTTCCCACCCGACAATCAATTACAGAAGCCCCTTCCCCCAATAACTTATGAGATAGAAAGGAAACAATCTCTGCAATATTCTTTTCCCTTGCTTCTTCTCTTGAGGTAACTGCAACCTCCTATACATCTCCTTAGATCTTTGCATGGACCTCCTACTGTGTTTCTTTTTATACCACCTTAATGTGGTAAAAAGCTACACTATCTCTTCTTGTACGTGGTGGCTCTAATACTATCTATCATGATCCTAGGGGCTCATACAATTACAAGGCGCTTTGATGGGTGCATTGTGATTCCTTGAGTGTGTGGCACCAATGTGTTTTGAAGCTTCCTAGTGTAGTGCAAAGGTTACTCAACCGACACTATGACTCACAATAAGCTTACTTATATACTCTATATATGATCAATTACTTAGTGAAATATCATAACTCTTTCATATAGTGCAAGTAAAGCTTATTATCACTTTTACTTCAATTCATTCATTAATCTTTCATGAGAAAAATGTACAAATATCACATCGTCATCATCAATACAAGTCCCATACACACAATTTTATATGAAACGATTAGCCCTTTGATGTTTTTCTTTTATAAGGTCACATGTTTTACATCAAAACTCGAGACAATTGCTCAGTATTTGAAAGTACAATGCCAAAAATCTAGAAGCAACCCAAGGAAAAACTAGTTCACCAGTTCCACCCTATGCAAGTCACCCTTCCACCCAACCTAAGACATTTTGGTCCAGCCTTATTCCTTTGCTTGGAGTTTGCATGACCACAACCCCACTAAGCTACTTTTCCTTTCTTTCAGTTTCAGCCTATTCCTCACACTTCACGTGTGACCTTGACTCCTTTTGGCTGCCTTGGGACTCGTGTCTTCATTGTTTAGATCTCCTTATGCGCTTTACTTCTATTTATATGTCACTTAGGTAATAGTTACGAGTCTTACCACAACCCTTTTCTTATGGTTGGGTCAACTCTATTGTTTGTAATATACTTCGGTTGTGGTGCGGGTTTCCTTTCGGCCCAACCATTCCATTTAGGGTCGGGTCACTGCTCCACCACAACATTGAGTTAGGTTGACCTTAGATTTTCCTACTCATCCTTCCTTGTTTGTCCACTGCTCAGTCCTTCACTTGCATGCTTTCCCACCACTCGATCCTTCTCGCATGCTTTCCCACCGCTTGGTCCATCTCAACTGTGGTACCTCAAGCCAACACACGTGCTTTGTTATTTTCCATTTTATCGACTCTTCTCAAGGTTGTAGATCTCGGCCGTGCAATGCCCATGTAGCACTCGTGCCACTAAGCCTGCATGCAAGAAAACCCAAATTTTATTTTTTAGCACCCATGTTAACATGGCCATGCCCAACCTCCACTTTCATCACATTTCTTGTGATTTTTTTGTTGCAAATCATTCAATGGGATGTCACCCATACCCAAAACGTTGTGCATTTATGGGCCAATAGACTGTGACTTCCACGGTAAAACGTGAGTTGTGTGATAATCACGTTACTCACGTTTTACCCATACCCAAAACGTTGTGCATTTATGGGCGTATGTGACTTCCACGGTAAAACATTCCTTCGTTGGAATTTCTAAACAGTCTTAGAAAAACCTCTCAGAATAAAATAAACATTTTGGTGAAGATTTTTAAAAATTTGGGTTACAGTTGTTAAATTTCAATATTTTGGGTGATTTAAAGAGTTTGGATGGTGATGAATCTATTTACACCATAAAAAAATGCAATTTAATTTTTAAATTTTTTTTTACTGGATTTTGACAAAAAAAACTGCAGTCTGGACTATTCTGTTGGATATGCTATTGGGTATGTAGACAACTCCTTTGTTTTATTTGTCTACACATTTTTTCAAAGAAAGATATTGATGATTTGATGATTTTGTAAATTTTTATTTTTCAAATTTTCAAGGAAAAAAGTTGATGATTTTGTAAAATTTTAAACTATATTTAACAAGAAAATCACTCTATGACAAACATTTTACAATTTAAACTTCAAAATCTATCTCTGCACACACATGCATATATTTTTATCTAGGCAACCAATATTTAACCGGTCATAGGTCCATTAATGAGATTCCACTGTATATGTCTATCTCTAGATATTGTACTTGTATATGCCCATCTCTAGATATTGTACTTGGTCCATTAATTGTTGTATATGTCCATCTCTAGATATTGTACTTGTTTAGATATAGCGATGAGCATATACAACCTGACAACTTTAATGACTTTATAGACTAAGAAATATATATCATTTTTTTATTTATATCTATACATATTTTCTTACAATAATGTACTACTTCAGATATAATGGGTGTACAACTCTTTGGGCCACTATACATATTTCTCAGACTATAGCCTCATTAATGAAATTGGACAGTATATATCCATGATTAAATTTAAATTTAATAATGAACATATACTGCCCACCCACAATGAAAAGGTTATACTATAACCTGGAAAATAATAGTAACCCTCAAAGACCACTGCTATAAATTTTCCCTTCCCACCCTATCTTATGAAATGCATCACTATCCAATGCTTCAAACATTCATTCATTACAGAGAGGTGATTTAAACAAGGCTAGCTAATACTCACATTATGATTTACGTGTGCAGGGGGAATAACGTGAGTAACGTGATTATCACACAACTCAAATTCCTCTGCTGGCCCCACCACGTTAGAGAAACACAACGTTATGTTCATATGTAACTTGTTGGCTATGTACTCCACCAACTACCCCCATTCCAAAATTTGTTCCGTCAATCTCCTATGAACAGAAAACTACATGCAATAATATTAACAACATAATGTTAATGTTAGGATACATATTTAGAGAATTGACTTCATTGGATTGTAAATCTCAGAAATATTTAGAAATTTCGACACAGGAGAAGCTTTGTTCATGTTCTTACCCTAGTTTGTTACCCACATTGCTTGCTTTCGGTTTTTCATACTTGCTATCAAGATTCTGTCAAAAATTCCCAAACAAATAATAACTAATAAATGTTCTTGAGGTGAATCTATATGTATGAAACAAATCTATAATCAAACTGCAGTCAGTTATTTCTGAATTAGAGTTTCATGGGACATCGGAGATTCCCTGAATTTACTGTAACCATTGGGCTAGAAAGCAAGTTTGATTGAGGGCAATATTCACAAGTAATTTTTTTTATCATAATTTAGTTATTAAATTAGCAATAAGAGCAAGTTAAATTAGCAGTAGAGACAAGGTAGCTACTATCTCGTAATGTAAATGAAGTTTACCAATGACTATAATTCAAGAAAACTAAATAACCTAAAATTACTTCCTAAAAAATAAGAATAAGTTTTCACTACAACCACTTTGAACAGATTTGTTTCTTGCCTTTCCATAAAAACTAACACCTACCCACCCAAAAAAAAATTATAGATAAAACTTAAAACTAAAGATGTTTGCTTTGGTAGCATTAATTGATTCAGGATCAGATGTTAATATGTTTTCTAAAAAGGCTATTCCATCACAGTATTGGGTTGCTGCTACCCGCAAGCTCACTGGGTTGGGAAAAATTACCCTTGATTATGAAGTTCCAAAAGCCGCAGTCTGTTTTGATTCTAAATGTGTCACATTGAAGTTTGTTGTTGGTGAAGTACAAGTGGACTGCATCCTTGGTAATGTGTTTTTAGCTGCAGTTGAGCCCCATGGTTCAATAAGGTTCAAAAATAGGAAGGCTGGTTACTTCATTACTGTAAAGGGTAAAAGATTCTATTTGCCATATGTTTCTAACACTCGTGTGTCTACCATGGTACAGGCCATGCAAATAGAGATGCAGAAAGCAGAAAACAGTCTCACAGAACTCAAGGAACATAAGAACATTTTGAGCAATGAACAATAGTTGGGTTCTACAGCAGTCCAGAAGCAGATTTCTGAATTGCAAAAACAGTTTGAAGAACAATGCTGTTCCAAAGAGCCTAATGCATTCTGGCATAGAAAACAACATTGTGTTGAACTACCCTACAAAGAATATTATGTGGGTATACCTTGCAAATCCAGAGCCATCCCCATGAACAAAGAATACACAAGGCTCTGTGAAAAAGAAATTGATCAGCTTCTAAGCAGAAAGCTTATAAGAGAGTCTAGCAGCCCTTGGAACTGCTATGGATTCTATGCAAATAAACGAAGTGAACAGATTCGAGGCATTCCTAGACTGGTCATAAACTACAAGCCTCTGAATACTGTATTGGCTGATGATACCTACCCAATTCCCCACAAAGGAGATCTGCTCAGTAGGATCGCGGGAGCCAAAGTATTTTCCAGGTTCGACCTCAAATCAGGATTCTGGCAAGTGGCCATTGCAGAGAAAGATAAGTTCAAACAACTTTCAGTGTTCCTGTAGGCCATTACGAGTGGAACGTAATGCCATTCGGCCTCAAGCATGAGCCTTTAAAATTTCAAAAGGTAATGGATTCTGTGTTTAAGCCGTATGGTGAATGGTTGTTAGCATACATTGATGATATCCTGATTTTCTCTAAAAATCTCCAAGAACATTTCAGACATTTAAAGATTTTTATGAGATTGGTCAAAAATAATGGTCTGGTACTAAGTAAAAAGAAAATGGAGTTATGCCAGACAAAAATAAAAAATTTAGGGCACACAATTGAAAATGGCCAAATTGCTTTACAGTCTCATGCACTGGAGTTTGCAGATAAGTTTTCTGATGAGATTATTGATAAGACACAGTTGCAAAGATTCTTAGGGTGTCTTAATTATGTAAGCAATTTCTATCCAAATTGTGCCATAGATAGATCTCTGTTAAATCAGAGATTAAGAAAGAATCCTCAGCCTTGGACAGAAGAACACTCAGAAGCAGTCCGACAAATCAAGGCTAAGGTCAAGAATCTCCCTATTCTGTATGTTGCAGAAGATTCTTATTTCAAAATTGTTGAATCAGATGCCAACAACATTGGTTGAGGAGGTGTGTTAAAGCAAAAGCCAAATGAAGACAACAGCAAAAAAGAGGAACAAGTTGTTCAGTTTGCCTCTGGAGTATGGAACAAAGCTGAAAGGAATTACTCCACCATTGAACAAGAGGTAAAGGTAGCTTGGAACTGTATCTGTAAGTTTTCAATTCATTTGGTTAATAAGAATTTCCTACTAAGAACAGATGCACAGGCCTTGGCTAAAGTCTTAACCAAGACTATTAAAAATCCAAAAGATGCCAAGTTTGCACGATGGCAGGCCTACTTCACCAACTTTGATTTTAGAGTTGAGCATAACAAGGGAATTCATAACTATCTGCCAGATTTCCTTAGTAGAGAATATATACAGCACATCCAACAACAAGAACAAGATGATGACCCTGAAGAGGAAGGAGAAGCACATGTGATGGTCATCATTACTGAATGGGACCCTGCCCATCAAAGAGAAACGCTCATACATGTATCTGATGATGAATGATGGGTAGTTTACAAAGAAAAGTGGAGGCCAACATGGCAGCTCTGCAATACAAAAGTCCTAGATGCAGACTTGCAGAACCATTCAGATATCCAGCATCTAGTTCCTGAGAGAAGAGTACATTCGAAAGGAAGCGGATGGATCCACGACATGATGTACTCCACATCCATGTCAGCTTCAGAAGAGGCTGAAAGATCTTTATCCCAAGATTTTTGTGATCTCACTGTTATATGTACTGGCAGTAGTGATAGAACAAGAATCTATTATAAATCATATGCCATAAATAGAACACGGTGGCCAGGACATAACTGGATGGAACACTTCCAAATGTGGCCGGGTAATAATCCTGACCTGATTTTTCCTGACACTGTGTATAATTTTGCAGGGTATAAACGGAATTGGTGGAATCTGGTAAATAAAGATGGTCGTAATGAGACACATTACACCAAGTTGAAGTTCGGTTCCACATAGATCAACCAACACAGCTTACAACCGCCCTGGCTACATGATTGGTGGTTTGATTATGGATTGAGCGCATACAGTATGGATCCATGTTACTATGAATCCTATTTCCAGAGTAGATGCAATGAATGTTTGGAAAGAAGAATAGGAGAATGTTTTCATTATCCTTGTCAGACTGTTGGAGAATTGGGACAACTTGAATATAAGCTATTTAATTCTATCCTAGAATCTCACATGAAGATGCATCATCAATGGTTGGTGTTAACAAAAATTAAACACCAAATAATCCTAAACAAGCCCATGATTGTACACCGGATCTATACAAAGGCATGGGATGATAATATCTACCCAAGATTGAGATTCCCAGGTATTTAAATCTTGGATGATAATGGAGCCAGTACAAGTGGTTCACGAGATCTCCACTAAAACAAAAGCATTCTCTGTGTAGTGGTACCCAGTGACGGGTTTACAGTGACAAGTCTTTTCTGGAGGGATTTTCACCTGTTTGAAAAAGCATCCTCCGTGTATATAATAAGTGATGTTTCCTCGTGGGCCTTGTACAGAAAAGGTATCCACTGTGTATTCCACACACTTCACGAGTTTGTGTCGGATGGACGAATCTCGGTGCGGATGTCACTTCGGTGTTACCCGAAAGCCATGATTCTCCTCCACGTGTCAATAATCTGACGGACCGATTGAATGTTTGTCCCCCCTCATTTCTTATATAAGGAGGGTAAGGTTCATTCATCGGGAATTGGAATTTAGAGAGTCTAGAGTCTAGAGTCATTGGTGTTTTGAGTCTAAGTCGAGCCGAAGCTCCCAGCTCTGCATCTGCGCGAAGTCTTGCGATCTCCTTGCATCACGCTGCCAAGACTCAAGTCCTTAGGTGATCAGAGAAGCCTGCGTGTCTATGTGCTCAGCATAGGCAAGAACCTAAAGTGGCCTGATCAATAGATCGTGTCTGTAAAGTCTGTTATGTATTGTGTGTTCTATTAAGAACTCTGAGACAGAGTCTGCAATTGGCCAGGAAGCCTCCAGTATTGCTCGCTCATTTACTGAGTAGCAAATCTGGTAAATGCCACTGCAGTCCATCTCTGGAAAGAGATCTATATGAGTCCTGTAAATCTGATCTCTGATGTAAAATCATTTTGAAATCAATAAAGAGAGAAAGCTTTGTTCCGTATTTTAAGAACTGTAACTCTAAGCTTTATGAATTTCCACTGAGGTAGTATTGTCTTCTTAAGTTGTCGTCGAAAGTTCGCCAGAGGTTCGCCAAATCGCGAAGGGACGTGAAGTAGGCCGTTAGAAGGCAAAGGGAAGCCGCAGAGAAGGCCGAAAGAGGCGTGAAAGTGAAAGTAGGTTCGTGTATGGGTTCACATAGGGAACATTAAGAAACAAGAAGATACTCAGTGAGCCAGCCTGCCTGTTGAGTAGTTTGCAGTGCAAACCTGTGTGAGAGGTCCCTGTAGTAAAATTGGTATTGGAGCCAAAAGTCAAGATTGACTGTGTGAGATCTGGTTCGTGAAAAGGTCAGTTCTTAAATTATCCTCTCTTTATTTCTAAATCTAAAATGGACTCATTCAGAAAGTCAGTGTCATTTAGAGAACTTGAAGAGCAAGATAGGGCCACCCAAGACCCTCTCAGAGATATGTTTGCTAGCTCTAGTAGTTGTGTGTTAAACCAGTCAGAACATTTATATGAAGAAACAAAACCAACTGCTAAATGTGTTCTTCCAAAAATAAGTCCTGAAAAATTCTATTCGGATCTAGGTGTCTGGCATCTCAAAGCAGCCACCCGAATTTCCATAAAAGAATCCATAAGTTCTGTTCGAGAAAACTCTGACTGTGTCATGTCTATTCCTCTCTTAGATCCTAAGTCTTTGCAAGAAAAAGAAGCCAAGTTAGGAACAAAGTTTTTGCATCTGGGTTGTATTCGTGTCGACATCCATGCCCTCACTCATCAAGGGCTGAATACATATGTGTTAGCTACTGTTCGGGATCTAACACATAATAAATATACAGATTCCTTGATTGGAGGTATTGTAGCTCCATTATCAAATGGACCTATCTGGTTTGACTGTCACCCAAATTTCTCAGTCTATGTCTATGATGAAACCCTGTTTAACATTCTTCAGCTTCAAATCCAAACATATGGGTTTGATATGAATAGAAAAAGGAACAATATTGCTATATAGACAAGGGGATGTTTCCGTCATACCAGCACTCTATCAACTGCAGTCCTCCATACTCCCGGCAAAGAAAGAAAAACTAGTGTCGTGGTCATGACAGACCCTAAAAACCAGAAAGTAGAACATCAAGCCATAAAATGGGAAGAACTTTCTTTCCTAGAACACTGGACCATTCCTAACCCGAAACCCATCTCTGCTCGTGCCATCAATTCTGCCGATATTGTAGAAGACCAGTATAAAGCTGTTTTGTCTTTTCCTAGAAGGTCTACAATAGACAGAAGAAGGATGAATGAGATGTGTCAAAAGTATCTGTTGTATATACCACCCGATTATACATATACTGCTTATTCATCAGTAGTTTCTAGTTGTAGCCACATTTCTTTATTTGAATTTTCTCAGCTTGTAAATTTCCAGCCGCTGAAAGTTGACTGTCCTCAGTGCCATCAGTCTATGAATCTCAAACATCTTGCCAAACTATTCATCAGACATCAGAACCACAATCCAAGAACAAGTGAAGCTCCTCCTTCTACATCGGTCACTCCCTGTCCAAATCCCAAGTGTTCTGATATTCCTTTCCCTCATGAAGACGAACAAGTCCTCATGATGCATCTAGTCCCCAGTCTGCAAGATGAAGATCCCAGACTGACAGAAATGTTCATGAATATGCAATATCCCAGAGATAAACATGGCATAGGTTTTTACAGTCAAAAGGATTGTTTGATTCCTGAGTGCAGATTCAAATATCTGCCAGAAGATATAAAGAAACCATCTGTCCCTGAGATACAGAAGTTTTATACATTGATGGATGGCTGTGAAAACAAGTGATCCCTGAGAAATGGATGAAACAGATGTTAAACTGGGATCTCCACACACATCCACAGACAGATGAGTTTGTTGTTTCTCACAGCACAGAGGAGAAAATAAGATTAGCCTCTCAATGGAAGGAATATATGAATGAAAGAAATGTCTGGATTTATTTCTATTCATGGAAGAAGGCTAAAGAGTCAGAGGTGATTTTGATGACTGACTCTGCATCCTCCTCTAGTCATACCTGGATAGCTATAGATGGAAATAAAGTTGAAACTTCTTCCATCTTTCCTCCTTTCAAAGGAATTGTTCTTGGAGAAGGACAAAACTCAGCCAATGCATATCCCTTAGTCCAAAAGGAAAATCTTGTCGGGATAGAGAGGAGAATTCAGACAGTTAGTGAACAAGTAAATTGGACAAACACTGCTGTCACTGGTTTAGAAAAGAATATGGCTAAAGCTATCTCAGTGAAAGAACATATAGACCAATTCCAAGTGTCTATTAATGGTGTAAATAGTGTTCTGAATTCTGTACAGTATAATGCTTCAGTTTCTAAAGATTTTTGTTTGAAATCGTTGAAGAAGATTTATGAAGTAGAGAATTGTATAATAGAAAATTCTATCTCTACTCAGCATTTAATTTCAAATTTGTCTGATAAGATTGAGAGTGTTGATAAGAAAAAATCAGACAAGCCAGTTCCTTTAGCCTTTCTCCACAAAGCAAAGACCGTCTCTATTTAGAAGGCTATTGAGCGTTTTCCCCAGCTTATACCAAAAGAGTCTGCTCCTGAGTCTCCCAAACTCAAAGTTACTGTTGCATCTTTTTTTGAAGAAACTGAGTCTGAAAGTCATGTCCTTCCTCTATATGAACCACTAGAAGCTCAGTATACCAGACATTCCCCTCCAAACTTGAACGGTGTTGGAAAGATTCCTCCTCGAGAGACATTCTTTGAGTCTAGTCGCAAAGAATGGAATATTGACAATCTATCTTCAGCATAGATCAGACAAGTTCTAGATCTAATGATCACAGAATATAAATTAATTTGCATAGAGGGAAAGTCAGAATTTGAGGCATGCAAAACCTTGATTCCTTGTTTCACAGGAACTCTAGCCAGATGGTGGGAACTAGAGTCTTCTCCTGCTTTAATAGCAAAAATGGAAGCAGAGGTAGTTAAAGATGAGAACGGAGATGTGGAATTCCATCCAGATGGCAGAGCAATCAATAACATGATTGGTGCTCTCACAGAATTGATCCAACAAAATTTTTGTGGAGATGACCCGAACATTTCAGATCAAAATGAGTTGATTTTAATGAATCTGAAATGTAGAAATATAAATCAATTTGAAGATTTCCATCGGGATTGGATTCAAATAATCTTCCTGGTGAAGGACCCAAATAACTTGCTTTGGAAGCAAGTCTACCTTGCGGCATTACCCTCTAAGCTTGTAGATATTTTGAAGTTGCAAGAGGCATTCCAGTTGCCACTGGAAACATATACATGGGGTCAAATGTACAGTACTATTACTAAAGTTTTAATTACCCTCTGTACCAGCTCAAATATCAATAAGTCTATATACAAGCTAAATAGACTGCCTGGTACAAAGTCTTTTTGCAGTAATTATGGCATTACAGTTGATGATCCCCTGGTGAAAAGGAGAAAGTATAAGAAAAAGGCTAAAAAGTATTACAGGAGACGTCAGCCTTACACATATCATATGAGCACCGGGAAAAGATCTGAGCTTAGACAATCTAAGCCTAAAAGAAAGCCATATTCAAAGCCTTCCAGAAAGGGGTACTACAAGTATACCCCAAAAACTCACTATTATGAGCCACATGACATCCATACTAAAGATGCTAAGTTAAAAAGGATGCAATCTATCTCATGCTGGATTTGTGGAAAACCTGGACATACATCAAACATGTGTCCCCAGGCCAAAGAGTCTCGCAGTGGGCTGGGAAAGAAGTCCCAAGCCAAATACAAAGGAAAAGGCCAAACTTCCACTGTCAAATCTGAACACATCTGTGATAGATGTGGTGGCTCTCATCAAACAAAAGAATGCAGAAGGTTGTTTCTTCAACAAGCCCAAGAGTCTTCCTCTTCTGTTTCTAGTTCTAAATGTTCTTCTTCTAACTCTGAAAATGAAGAATTTCATGCATATTGTCAGTGTAGTGATTCTGATAATTGTCATTGTGATTGTTCATCCTCAGAATTTGGTTTTTCTTCTGACAATAATCTTGAAGAAGAATTTTCAGGAAAAATGAAAGTGCTCATGGCTCAAACAGATGAAGATGAGTTAAAAGTTTTTGCCCAGATACGAGCCATGGAAGAAGGTGACTTGAAGACAAGACTACTTGATGCTAAAAATTCTTACAGGAGACGTCAGCCTTACACATATCATATGAGCACCGGGAAAAGATCTGAGCTAAGACAATCTAAGCCTAAAAGAAAGCCATATTCAAAGCCTTCCAGAAAGGGGTACTACAAGTATACCCCAAAAACTCACTATTATGAGCCACATGACATCCATAATAAAGATGCTAAGTTAAAAAGGATGCAATCTATCTCATGCTGGATTTGTGGAAGACCTGGACATACATCAAACATGTGTCCCCAGGCCAAAGAGTCTTGCAGTGGGCTGGGAAAGAAGTCCCAAGCCAAATAAAAAGGAAAAGGCCAAACTTCCACTGTCAAATCTGAACACATCTGTGATAGATGTGGTGGCTCTCATCAAACAGAAGAATGCAAAAGGTTGTTTCTTCAACAAGCCCAAGAGTCTTCCTCTTATGTTTCTAGTTATGAATGTTCTTATTCTAACTCTGAAAATGAAGGAGTTCATGCATATTGTCAGTGTAGTGATTTTGATAATTGTCATTGTGATTGTTCATCCTCAAAATCTGGTTTTTCTTCTGACAATAATCTTGAAGAAGAATTTTCAGGAAAAATGAAAGTGCTCATGGCTCAAACAGATGAAGATGAGTTAAAATTTTTTGCCCAGATACGAGCCATGGAAGAAGGTGACTTGAAGACAAGACTACTTGATGCCTATATGCAGTCTTCTAGTTCATCCACCTCTCGCTCTGGTAAGAAGCCGATGTTTCTTGATGCTTCTTATGAGCGTAACACCTGCAGTTATCTCCGCCAACAACAAGATGACAAAGTTCGCGCACTCACTTTGGGGGAGGTGAGTAGGGAGATACACTGCATGAAAACAAAAATCTATGCCTTGAAGACCAGAATTTCAGAGCTTGAGAAAGGAAAATAGGTTCAAGCCTCTCCTGTTTCCTCTCCTATTTATTCAGGTAGAGTCACAAACTATACTCTGCATGGTGCCCCTAAACATACTGAAGAAGTTGAAGTTGCAGAAGGACATCCTTATCCTCATATGGGAATTAGAGATATGCATTTGCTTGTTATCCAATATCAGCAACATCATGTTAATATAAAAGTCTGGATAAAAGGAAAGATGTTTTCTTTGGTAGCATTAATTGATTCAGGATCAGATGTTAATATGTTTTCTAAAAAGGCTATTCCATCACAGTATTGGGTTGCTGCTACCCGCAAGCTCACCGGGTTGGGAAAAATTACCCTTGATTATGAAGTTCCAAAAGCCACAGTCTGTTTTGATTCTAAATGTGTAACATTGAAGTTTGTTGTTGGTGACATACTAGTGGACTGCATCCTTGGTAATGTGTTTTTAGCTGCAGTTGAGCCCCATGGTTCAATAAGGTTCAAAAATAGGAAGGCTGGTTACTTCATTACTGTAAAGGGTAAAAGATTCGATTTTCCATATGTTTCTAACACCCGTGTGTCTACCATGGTACATGCCATGCAAATAGAGCTGCAGAAAGCAGAAAAAAGTCTCACAGAACTCAAGGAACATAAGAACATTTTGAGCATTGAACAACAGTTGGGTTCTGCAGCAGTCCAGAAGTAGATTTCTGAATTGTAAAAACAGTTTGAAGAACAATGTTGTTCCAAAGAGCCTAATGCATTCTGGCACAGAAAATAGAATTGTGTTGAACTACCCTACAAAAAAGATTATGTGGGTAGACCTTACAAATCCAGAGCCATCCCCATGAACAAAGAATACAGAAGGCTCTGTGAAAAATAAATTGATCAACTTCTAAGCAGAAAGCTGATAAGGGAGTCTAGCACCCCCTTGGAACTGCTATGGCTTCTATGTAAATAAACGAAGTGAACAGATTCGAGGCATTCCTAGACTGGTCATAAACTACAAGCCTCTGAATATTGTATTGGCTGATGATACCTACCCAATTCCCCACAAAGGAGATCTGCTCAGTAGGATCGCGGGAGCCAAAGTATTTTCCAAGTTCGACCTCAAATCAGGATTTTGGCAAGTGGCCATTGCAGAGAAAGATAAGTTCATAACAGATTTCAGTGTTCCTGCAGGCCATTACGAGTGCAACGTAATGCCATTCGGCCTCAAGCATGCGCCTTCAAAATTTTAGAAGGTAATGGATTCTGTGTTTAAGCCGTATGCTGAATGGTTGTTAGCATACATTGATGATATCCTGATTTCTCTAAAAATCTCCAAGAACATTTCAGACATTTAAATATTTTTATGAGATTGGTAAAAAATAATGGTCTGGTATTAAGTAAAAAGAAAATGGAGTTATGCCAGACAAAAATAAAATTTTTAGGGCACACAATTGAAAATGGCCAAATTTCTTTACAGTCTCATGCACTGAAGTTTGTAGATAAGTTTCCTGATGAGATTATTGATAAGACACAATTGCAAAGATTCTTAGGGTGTCTTAATTATGTAAGAAATTTCTATCCAAATTGTGCCATAGATAGATCTCTGCTAAATCAGAGATTAAGAAAGAATCCTCAGCCTTGGACAGAAGAACACTCAGAAGTAGTCCGACAAATCAAGGCTAAGGTCAAGAATCTCCCTATTCTGTATGTTGCAGAAGATTCTTATTTCAAAATTGTTGAATCAGATGCCAGCAACATTGGTTGGGGAGGTGTGTTAAAGCAAAGGCCAAATGAAGACAACAGCAAAAAAGAGGAACAAGTTGTTTAGTTTGCCTCTGGAGTATGGAGCAAAGATGAAAGGAATTACTCCACCATTGAACAAGAGGTAAAGGCAGCTTGGAACTGTATCTGTAAGTTTTCAATTCATTTGGTTAATAAGACTTTCCTACTAAGAACAGATGCACAAGCCTTGCCTAAAGTCTTAACCAAGACTATTAAAAATCCAGAAGATGCCAAGTTTGCATGATGGCAGGCCTACTTCACCAACTTTGATTTCAGAGTTGAGCATATCAAGGGAATTCATAACTGTCTGCCAGATTTCCTTAGTAGAGAATATATACAACACATCCAGCAACAAGAACAAGATGATGACCTTGAAGAGGAAGGAGAAGCACATGTGATGGTCATCATTACTGAATGGGACCATGGCCATCAAAGAGAAATGCTCAGACATGTATCTGATGATGAATGATGGGCAGTTTACAAAGAAACGTGGAGGCCAACATGGCAGCTCCGCAATACAAAAGTCCTAGATGCAGACTTGCAGAACCATTCAAATATCCAGCATCTAGTTCCTGAGAGAAGAGTACATCCGAAAGGAAGGAGATGGATCCACGACATGATGTACTCCACATCCATGTCAGCTTGAGAAGAGGCTAAAAGATATTTATCCCAAGATTTTTGTGATCTCACTGTTATCTGTACTGGCGGCAGTGATAGAACAAGAATCTATTATAAATCATATGCCATAAACAGAACACGGTGGACAGGACATAACTAGACAAAACACTTCCAAATGTGGCCGGGTAATAATCCTGACCTGATTTTTCCTGACACTGTGTATAATTTTGCAGGGTATAAACGGCATTGGTGGAATCTAGTAAATAAAGATGGTCATAATGAGACACATTACACCAAGTTGAAGTTCAGTTCCACATGGATCAACCAGCACAGCTTACAACCGCCCTGGCTACATGATTGGTGGTTTGATTATGGATTGAGCGCATACAGTATGGATCCATGTTACTATGAATCCTATTTCCAGAGTAGATGCAATGAATGTTTGGAAAGAAGAATAGGAGAATGTTTTCACTATCCTTGTCAGACTGTTGGAGAATTGGGACAACTTGAATATAAGCTATTTAATTATGTCCTAGAATCTCACATGAAGATGCATCATCAATGGTTGGTGTTAACAAAAATTAAACACCAAATAATCCTAAACAAGCCCATGATTGTACGTCGGATCTATACAAAGGCATGGGATAATAATATCTACCCAAGATTGAGATTCCCAGGTATCAAAATCTTGGATGATAATGGAGCTAGTACAAGTGGTTCACGAGAGCTCCACTAAAACAAAAGCATTCTCTGTGTAGTGGTACCTAGTGACGAGTTTATAGTGACAGGTCTTTTCTCGAGGGCTTTTCACCTGTTTGAAAAAGCATCCTCCGTGTATATAATAAGTGATGTTTCCTCGTGGGCCTTGTACAAAAAAGGTATCCACTGTGTATTCCACACACTTCACGAGTTTGTGTCGGATGGACGAATCTCGATGCGGATGTCACTTCGGTGTTACCCAAAAGCCATGATTCTCCTCCACGTGTCAATAATCCAACGAACCGAATGAATGTTTGTCCCCCCTCATTTCCTATATAAGAAGGGTAAGGTTCATTCATCGGGCATTGGCATTTAGAGAGTCTAGAGTCTAGAGTGATTGGTGTTTTGAGTCTAAGTCGAGCCGAAGCTCCCTGCTCTGCATCTGTGCGAAGTCTCGCGATCTGCTTGCATCACGGTGCCAAGACTCAAGTCCTTAGGTGATCAGAGAAGCCTGCGTGTCTATGTGCTCGACATAGGCAAGAACCTAAAGTGGCCTGATCAATAGATCATGTCTGTAAAGTCTGTTATGTATTGTGTGTTCTATTAAGAACTCTGAGACAGAGTCTGCAATTGGCCAGGAAGCCTCCAGTATCGCTCGCTCATTTACTAAGTTGCAAATCTGGTAAATGCCACTGCAGTCCATCTCTGGAAAGAGATTTATATGAGTCCTGTAAATCTGATATCTGATGTAAAATAATTTTGAAATCAATAAAGAGAGAAAGCTTTATTCTGTATTTTAAGAACTGTAACTCTGAGCTTTATGAATTTCCACTGAGGTAGTATTGTCTTCTTAAGTTGTCGCCGAAATTTCACCAGAGGTTCGCCAAATCACAAAGGGACGTGGAGTAGGCCATTAGAAGGTGAAGGGAAGCCGCAGAGAAGGCCAAAAGAGGTGTGAAAGCGAAAGTAGGTTCGTGTATGGGTTCACATAGGGAACCTTAAGAAACAAGAAGATACTCAGTGAGCCAGCCTGCCTGTTGAGCAGTTTGCAGTGCAAACCTGTGTGAGAGGTCCCTGCAGTAAAATTGGTATCGGAGCAAGAAGTCAAGATTGACTGTGTGAGATCTGGTTCGTGAAAAGGTCAGTTCTTAAATTATCCTCTCTTTATTTCTGAATCTAAAATGGACTCATTTAGAAAGTCAGTGTCATTTAGAGAACTTGAAGATCAAGATAGGGCCACCCAAGACCCTCTCAGAGATATGTTTGCTAGCTCCAGTAGTCGTGCGTTAAACCAGTCAGAACATTTATATGAAGAAACAGAACCAGCTGCTAAATGGGTTCTTCCAAAAATAAGTCCTCAAAAAGTCTATTCGGATCTAGGTGTCTGGCATTTCAAAGCAGCCACCCGAATTTCCATAAAATAATCCATAAGTTCTGTTCGAGAAAACTCTGACTGTGTCATGTCTATTCCTCTCTTAGATCCTAAGTCTTTGCAAGCAGAAGCAGCCAAGTTAGGAACAAAGTTTTTGCATCTGGGTTGTATTCGTGTCGGCATCCATGCCCTCACTCATCAAGGGCTGAATACATATGTGTTAGCTACTTTTCGGGATCTAACACATCATAAATATACAGATTCCTTGATTGGAGGTATTGTAGCTCCATTATCAAATGGACCTATCTGGTTTGACTGTTACCCAAATTTCTCAGTCTATGTCTATGATGAAACAATGTCTGACATTCTTCAGCTTCAAATCCAAACTTCTGGGTTTGATATGAATAGCAAAAGGAACAATATTGCTATACAGACAAGGGGATGTTTCCGTCATACCAGCACTCTATCAGCTGCAGTCATCCATACTCCCAGCAAAGAAAGCAAAACCAGTGTCGTGGTCATGACAGACCCTAAAAACCAGAAAGTAGAACATCAAGCCATAAAATGGGAAGAACTTTCTTTCCCAGAACACTGTACCATTCCTAACCCGAAACCCATCTCTGCTCACGCCATCACTTCTGCCGATATTGTAGAAGACCAGTATAAAGCCGTTTTGTCTTTTCCTAGAAGGTCTACAATAGACATAAAAAGGATCAATGAGATGTGTCAAAAGTCTCCGTTGTATATACCACCCGATTGTACAAATACTGCTTGTTCATCAGTAGTTTCTAGTTGTAGCCACATTTCTTTATTTGAATTTTCTCAGCTTGTAAATTTCCAGCCGCTGAAATTTGACTGTCCTCAGTGCCATCAGTCTGTGAATCTCAGACATCTTGCCGAACTAGTCATGAGACATCAGAACCACAATCCAAGAACAGGTGAAGCTCCTCCTTCTACATCGGTCACTCCCTGTCCAAATCCCAAGTATTCTGATATTACTTTCCCTCATGAAGACGAACATGTCCTCATGATGCATCTAGTCCCCAGTCTGCAAGATGAAGATCCCAGACTCACAGAAATGTTCATGAATATGCAATCTCCCAGAGATAAACATGGCATAGGTTTTTACAGTCAAAAGGACAAGTTGATTCCTGAGTGCAGATTCAAAGATCTGCCAGAAGATATAAAGAAACCATCTGTCCCTGAGATACAAAAGTTTTATACATTGATGGATGGATGTGAAAAACATGTGATCCCTGAGAAATGGATGAAACAGATGTTAAACTGGGATCTCCACACACATCCACAGACAGATGAGTTTGTTGTTTCTCACAGCACAGAGGAAAAAATAAGATTAGCCTCTCAATGGAAGGAATATATGAATGAAATAAATGTCTGGATTTCTTTCTATTCATGGAAGAAGGCTAAAGAATCAGAGGTGATTCTGATCACTGACTCTGCATCCTCCTCTAGTCATACCTGGACAGCTATAGATGGAAATAAAGTTGAAACTTCTTCCAGCTTTCCTCCTTTCAAAGGAATTGTTCTTAGAGAAGGACAAAACTCAGCCAATGCATATCCCTTAGTCCAAAATGAAAATCTTGTAGGGATAGAGAGGAGAATTAAGACAGTTAGTGAGGAAGTAAATTGGACAAACACTGCTGTCCCTAGTTTAGAAAAGAATATGGCTAAAGCTGTCTCAGTCAAAGAACAGATAGACCAAGTCCAAGTGTCTATTAATGGTGTAAATAGTGTTTTGAATTCTGTACAGTATAATGCTTCTGTTTCTAAAGATTTTTGTTTGAAATCATTGAAGAAGATTGATGAAGTGGAGAATTGTGTAATAGAAAATTCTCTCTACTCGGCATTTAATTTCAAATTTGTCTGATAAGATTGAGAGTGTTGATAAGAAAAAATCAGACAAGCCAGTTCCTTTAGCCTTTCTCCACAAAGAAAAGCCTGTCTCTATTCAGAAGGCTATTGAGCGTTTTCCCCAGCTCATACCAAAAGAGTCGACAGTTATCTCCGCCAACAACAAGATGAAAAAATTTGCGCACTCACTTTGGGGGAGGTGAGTAGGGAGATACACTGCATGAAAACATAAATCTCTGCCTTGAAGACCAGAATTTCAGAGCTTGAGAAAGGCAAACAGGTTCAAGCCTCTCCTGTTTCCTCTCCCACTTATTTAGGTAGAGTCACAAACTATACTCTGCATGGTGCCCCTAAACATATTGAAGAAGTTGAAGTTGCAGAAGGACATCCTGATCCTCATATGGGAATTAAAGATATGCATTTGCTTGCTATCCAATATCAACAACATCATGTTAATATAAAAGTCTGGATAAAAGGAAAGATGTTTTCTTTGGTAGCATTAATTGACTCAGGATCAGATGTTAATATGTTTTCTAAAAAGGCTATTCCATCACAGTATTGCGTTGCTGCTACCCGCAAGCTCACCGGGGTGGGAAAAATTACCCTTGATTATGAAGTTCCAAAAGCCGCAGTCTGTTTTGATTCTAAATGTGTCACATTGAAGTTTGCTGTTGGTGACATACCAGTGGACTGCATCCTTGGTAATGTGTTTTTAGCTGCAGTTGAGCCCCATGGTTCAATAAGGTTCAAAAATAGGAAGGCTGGTTACTTCATTACTGTAAAGGGTAAAAGATTCGATTTGCCATATGTTTCTAACACCCGTGTGTCTACCATGGTACATGCCATGCAAATAGAGCTGCAGAAAGCAGAAAAAATTCTCACAGAACTCAAGGAACATAAGAACATTTTGAGCATTGAACAATAGTTGGGTTCTGCAGCAGTCCAGAAGAAGATTTCTGAATTGTAAAAACAGTTTGAAGAACAATGCTGTTCCGAAGAGCCTAATGAATTCTGGCACATAAAACAACATTGTGTTGAACTACCCTACAAAGAAGATTATGTGGGTAGACCTTGAAAATCCAGAGCCATCCCCATGAACAAAGAATACAGAAGGCTCTGTGAACAAGAAATTGATCAGCTTCTAAGCAGAAAGTTGATAAGGGAGTCTAGTAGCCCTTGGAACTGCTATGGCTTCTATGTAAATAAACAAAGTGAACAGATTCGAGGCATTCCTAGACTGGTCATAAACTACAAGCCTCTGAATACTGTATTGGCTGATGATACCTACCCAATTCCCCACAAAGGAGATCTGCTCAGTAGGATCGCGAGAGCCAAAGTATTTTCCAAGTTTGACCTCAAATCAAGATTCTGGCAAGTGGCCATTGCAGAGAAAGATAAGTTCAAAACAACTTTCAGTGTTCCTGCAGGCCATTACGAGTGGAACGTAATGCCATTCGGCCTCAAGCATGCACCTTCAAAATTTCAGAAGGTAATGGATTCTGTGTTTAAGCCGTATGCTGAATGGTTGTTAGCATACATTGATGATATCCTGATTTTCTCTAAAAATCTCCAAGAACATTTCAGACATTTAAATATTTTTATGAGATTGGTAAAAAATAATGGTCTGGTATTAAGTAAAAAGAAAATGGAGTTATGCTAGACAAAAATAAAATTTTTAGGGCACACAATTGAAAATGGCCAAATTGCTTTACAGTCTCATGCACTGGAGTTTGCAGATAAGTTTCCTGATGAGATTATTGATAAAACACAGTTGCAAAGATTCTTAGGGTGTCTTAATTATGTAAGAAATTTCTATCCAAATTGTGCCATAGATAGATCTCTGTTAAATCAGAGATTAAGAAATAATCCTCAGCCTTGGACAGAAGAACACTCAGAAGCAGTCCGAGAAATCAAGGCTAAGGTCAATAATCTCCCTATTCTGTATGTTGCAGAAGATTCTTATTTCAAAATTGGTGAATTAGATGCCAACAAAATTGGTTGGGGAGGTGTGTTAAAGCAAAGGCCAAATGAAGACAGCAGCAAAAAAGAGGAACAATTTGTTCAGTTTTCCTCTGGAGTATGGAGCAAAGCTGAAAGGAATTACTCCACCATTGAACAAGAGGTAAAGGCAGCTTGGAACTGTATCTGTAAGTTTTCAATTCATTTGGTTAATAAGAATTTCCTACTAAGAACAGATGCAGAGGCCTTGGCTAAAGTCTTAACCAAGACTATTAAAAATCCAGAAGATGCCAAGTTTGCACGATGGCAGGCCTACTTCACCAACTTTGATTTCAGAGTTGAGCATATCAAGGGAATTCATAACTGTCTGCCAGATTTCCTTAGTAGAGAATATATACAGCACATCTAGCAACAAGAACAAGATGATGACCTTGAAGAGGAAGGAGAAGCACATGTGATGGTCATCATTACTGAATGGGACCATGCCCATCAAAGAGAAATGCTCAGACATGTATTTGATGATGAATCATGGGCAGTTTACAAAGAAAAGTGGAGGCCAACATGGCAGCTCCGCAATACAAAAGTCCTAGATGCAGACTTGCAGAACCATTCAGATATCCAACATCTAGTTCTTGAGAGAAGAGTACATCCGAAAGGAAGCAGATGGATCCACGACATGATGTACTCCACATCCATGTCATCTTCAGAAAAGGCTGAAAGATATTTATCCCAAGATTTTTGTGATCTCACTGTTATCTGTACTGGCGGCAGTGATAGAACAAGAATCTATTATAAATCATATGCCATAAAGAACATGGTGGCCAGGACATAACTGGATGGAACACTTCCAAATGTGGCTGGGTAATAATCTTGACCTGATTTTTCCTGACACTGTGTATAATTTTGTAGGGTATAAATGGCATTGGTGGAATCTGGTAAATAAAGATGGTCGTAATGAGACACATTACACCAAGTTGAAGTTCGGTTCCACATGGATCAACCAGCACAGCTTACAACTGCCCTGGCTACATGATTGGTGGTTTGATTATGGATTGAGCACATACAGTATGGATCCATGTTACTATGAATCCTATTTCCAGAGTAGATGCAATGAATGTTTGGAAAGAAGAATAGGAGAATGTTTTCATTATCCTTGTCAGACTGTTGGAGAATTAGGACAACTTGAATATAAGCTATTTAATTCTATCCTAGAATCTCACATGAAGATGCATCATCAATGGTTGGTGTTAACAAAAATTAAACACCAAATAATCCTAAACAAGCCCATGATTGTACGTCGGATCTATACAAAGGCATGGGATGATAATATCTACCTAAGATTGAGATTCCTAGGTATCAAAATCTTGGATGATAATGGAGCCAGTACAAGTGGTTCACGAGAGCTCCACCAAAACAAAAGCATTCTCTGTGTAGTGGTACCCAATGACGGGTTTACAGTGACATGTCTTTTCTCGAGGGCTTTTCACCTGTTTGAAAAAGCATCCTCCGTGTATATAATAAGTGATGTTTCCTCGTGGGCCTTGTAGAGAAAAGGTATCCACTGTGTATTCCACACACTTCACGAGTTTGTGTCGGATGGATGAATCTCGGTGCGGATGTCACTTCGGTGTTACCCGAAAGCCATGATTCTCCTCCACATGTCAATAATCCGACGGACCGATTGAATGTTTTTCCCCCCTCATTTCCTATATATGGAGGGTAAGGTTCATTCATCGGGCATTGGCATTTAGAGAGTCTAGAGTCTAGAGTCATTGGTGTTTTGAGTCTAAGTCGAGCCGAAGCTCCCTACTCTACATCTGGGCGAAGTCTCGCGATCTGCTTGCATCACGGTGCCAAGACTCAAGTCCTTAGGTGATCAGAGAAGCCTGCGTGTCTATGTGCTCAGCATAGGCAAGAACCTAAAGTGGCCTGATTAATAGATAGTGTCTATAAAGTCTGTTATGTATTGTGTGTTCTATCAAGAACTCTGAGACAAAGTCTGCAATTGGCCAGGAAGCCTCCAGTATCGCTCGCTCATTTACTGAGTAGCAAATCTGGTAAATGCCACTGCATTCCATCTCTGGAAAGAGATCTATATGAGTCTTGTAAACCTGATCTCTGATGTAAAATCATTTTGAAATCAATAAAGAGAGAAAGCTTTGTTATGTATTTTAAGAACTGTAACTCTGAGCTTTATGAATGTCCACTGAGGTAGTATTGTCTTCTTAAGTTGTCGCCGAAAGTTCGCCAAATCTCGAAGGGACGTGGAGTAGGTCGTTAGAAGGCGAAGGGAAGCCGCAGAGAAGGCCGAAAGAGGCGTGAAAGAGAAAGTAGGTTCGTGTATGGGTTCACATAGGGAACCTTAAGAAACAAGAAGATACTCAGGGAGCCAGCCTACCTGTTGAGCAGTTTGCAGTGAAAACCTGTGTGAGATGTCCCTGCAGTAAAATTGGTATCAGAGCCAGAAGTCAAGATTGACTGTGTGAGATCTGGTTCGTGAAAAGGTCAGTTCTTAAATTACCCTCTCTTTATTTCTGAATCTAAAATGGACTCATTCAGAAAGTCAGTGTCATTTAGAGAACTTGAAGAGCAAGATAGGGCCACCCAAGACCCTCTCATAGATATGTTTGCTAGCTCCAGTAGTCATGTGTTAAACCAGTCAGAACATTTATATGAAGAAATAGTACCAACTGCTAAATGGGTTCTTCCAAAAATAAGTCCTAAAAAATTCTATTCGGATCTAGGTGTCTGGCATCTCAAATAAACCACCCGAATTTCCATAAAAGAATTCATAAGTTTTGTTCGAGAAAACTTTGACTGTGTCATGTCTATTCCTCTCTTAGATCCTAAGTCTTTGCAAGCAGAAGCAGCCAAGTTAGGAACAAATTTTTTGCATCTGGGTTGTATTCGTGTCGACATCCATGCCCTCACTCATCAAGGGCTGAATACATATGTGTTAGCTATTGTTCGGGATCTAACACATAATAAATATACAGATTCCTTGATTGGAGGTATTGTAGCTCCATAATCAAATGGACCTATCTGGTTTGACTGTTACCCAAATTTCTCAGTCTATGTCTATGATGAAACCCTGTCTGACATTCTTCAACTTCAAATCCAAACATCTGGGTTTGATATGAATAGCAAAAGGAACAATATTTCTATATAGACAAGGGGATGTTTCCGTCATACCAGCACTCTATCAGCTACAGTCCTCCATACTCCAAGCAAAGAAATAAAAACCAGTGTCGTGGTCATGATAGACCCTAAAAACCAGAAAGTAGAACATCAAGCCATAAAATGGGAAGAACTTTCTTTCCCAGAACACTTGACCATTCCTAACCCGAAACCCATCTCTGCTGGCGCCATCACTTCTGCCGATATTGTAGAAGACCAGTCTAAAGCCGTTTTGTCTTTTCCTAGAAGGTCTACAATAGACAGAAGAAGGATCAATGAGATGTTTCAAAAGTCTCCATTGTATATACCATCCGATTGTACAGATACTGCTTGTTCATCAGTAGTTTCTAGTTGTAGCCACATTTCTTTATTTGAATTTGCTCAACTTGTAAATTTCCAGCCGCTGAAAGTTGACTGTCCTTAGTGCCATCAGTCTATGAATCTCAGACATCTTGCCGAACTAGTCATCAGACATCAGAACCACAATCCAAGAACAGGTGAAGCTCCTCCTTCTACATCGGTCACTCCCTGTCCAAATCCCAAGTGTTCTGATATTCCTTTCCCTCATGAAGACGAACATGTCCTCATGATGCATCTAGTCCCCAGTCTGCAAGATGAAGATCCCAGACTGACAGAAATGTTCATGAATATGAAATCTCCCAGAGATAAACATGGCATAGGTTTTTATAGTCAAAAGGATTGTTTAATTCCTGAGTGCAGATTCAAATATCTGCCAGAAGATATAAAGAAACCATCTGTCCCTGAGATGCAAAAGTTTTATACATTGATGGATGGTTGTGAAAAACATGTGATCCCTGCGAAATGGATGAAACAGATGTTAAACTGGGATCTCCACACACATCCACAGACAGATGAGTTTGTTTTTTCTCACAGCACAAAGGAAAAAAGAAGATTAGCCTCTCAATGGAAGGAATATATGAATGAAAGAAATGTCTGGATTTCTTTCTATTCATGGAAGAAGGCTAAAGAGTCAGAGGTGATTTTGATGACTGACTATGCATCCTCCTCTAGTCATACCTGGACATCTATAGATGGAAATAAAGTTGAAACTTATTCCAGCTTTCCTCCTTTCAAAGGAATTTTTCTTGGAGAAGGAAAAAACTCAGCCAATGCATATCCCTTAGTCCAAAAGGAAAATCTTGTAGGGATAGAGAGGAGAATTCAGACAGTTAGTGAGCAAGTAAATTGGACAAACATTGTTGTCACTGGTTTAGAAAAGAATATGGCTAAAGCTGTCTCAGTCAAAGAACAGATAGACCAAGTCCAAGTGTCTATCAATGGTGCAAATAGTGTTTTGAATTATGTACAGTATAATGCTTCAGTTTCTAAAGATTTTTGTTTGAAATCATTGAAGAAGATTGATGAAGTATAGAATTGTATAATAGAAAATTCTATCTCTACTCAGCATTTAATTTCAAATTTGTCTGTCTGATAAGATTGAGAGTGTTGATAAGAAAAAATCAGACAAGCCAGTTCATTCAGCCTTTCTCCACAAAGCAAAGCCTGTCTCTATTCAGAAGGCTATTGAGCGTTTTCCCCAGCTCATACCAAAAGAGTCTGCTCCTGAGTCTCCCAAACTCAAAGTTACTGTTGCCTCTTTGTTTTAATAAACTGAGTCTAAAAGTCATGTCCTTCCTGTATATGAACCACTAGAAGCTCAGTATACCAGACATTCCCCTCCATACTTGAATGGTGTTGGAAATATTCCTCCTCGAGAGACATTCTTTGAGTCTAGTCGCAAAGAATGGAATATTGACAATCTATCTTCAGCACAGATCAGACAAGTTCTGGATCTAATGATCACAGAATATAAATTAATGTGCATAGAGGGAAAGTCAGAAGTTGAGGCATGCAAAACCCTGATTCCTTGTTTCACAGGAACTCTAGCCAGATGGTGGGAACTAGAGTCTTCTCCTGCTTTAATAGCAAAAATGGAAGCAGAGGTAGTTAAAGATGAGAACGGAGATGTGGAATTCCATCCAGATGACAAAGCAATCAATAACATGATTGGTGCTCTCACAACATTGATCCAACAAAATTTTTGTGGAGATGAGCCAAACATTTCAGATCAAAATGAGTTGATTTTAATGAATCTGAAATGTAGAAATATAAATCAATTTGAAGATTTCCATCGGGATTGGATTCAAAGAATCTCCCTGGTGAAGGACCCAAAGAACTTGCTTTGGAAGCAAGCCTAGAACTTAAAACTAACATCATTAAAATTAAAAGAAATTAAATACAGTCAACGGGAGCATTGTGCTGGCTGAGATAAGTCCAACAGAAATAACTCTAAGGAACTGTCTTTCGTTCGACGAAACTAAAGTTGATGGGACAGCTCCGGGAGAGTTCTCTCCGGCGACTCCGCGGCTTTCCCAGTAGGAGATGGACTCCGCCCAAAGGACTCCAAACAGTATTTGTTTCCTCCGTTTCCGCTTTCGCTATTTAATGCCTCTGATAAAGTACCGGACAGTACGTGATACCATGCCAACCATTCTACTAAATGGAAAACCCGATTCCCCTTTTCTGGTTCAGGCGACTCCGTGTGCAGTATGTATGCATGCATAGGTCCATTTCGTACCCATGGATACCATGATTAATGCTATGGGATGGTCTAGTTGATTTTCAAATTCAAAATTTCAATGTTACAGATCACCATTTCCCCCGCCTCTCATTTTCTCAAAAACATATTTGTTACCTGTAGAAAATGCCTGAAGAACCATGCAGCCAGCACAGGGGCGAAGAACCTGAAGAACCATGCAGCCACCACCAGGGTTAGGCAAACGATGGTTGCGGTAAATTCATGCCTTGAAAGCACTCTCGAGGCCCTCAAGTTCGCTGCATGTGACAACCACCGTCGCCTGCATGCGAGACAGCAGCAATAGAGGAGCCTTCCCCTCCATCGCTTCCTCCTGCTGTGATAGCAACTGCAATGACTCCTCCAAGAGGCCCGACAGCGGGCCTCTCCTCCCGGTGCCTGCTCCCCATCTTAGTGAGCTTTGTAATCTTAGGGTGAGAGTGAATATAGGAAAACATATGAAAAAATTCAAACTTTATGTAACCTTAATTATTTAGCTGTATCTAAGTACGCAATATAATTTTCATACACTACTTTGTTTGTTTAAAATATTTCAATTTTTTTCATCAGCTCGCAGTTTCTTCTTTATTGTTCATTTTGCAGGTCTTATTGTTGGTTTTGCAGGTCTGTTATGCCTTTAGTTTTCCAAAATGCAAAAATAAATCATGGTACAACGTATTTGTTTGGATTTTAGTAGCAAATGTTAGTCATGGATTGTTTAGAGAAGACTGTCTAAAATATTGGTTTTCTGATCTATCTTAGAATACTATCAAAAAAAAATAAAGGAGATTAGTAATAGGTTTTTTGTAAAGAAGGATACAATGATACAACGTATTTGTTTGGATTTTAGTAGCAAATGTTAGTCATTGATTGTTTGGAGAAGACTCTCTAACATAGTATGGATTTTAGTAGCAAATGTTAGTCATTGATTGTTTGGAGAAGACTCTCTAACATACTTGGGTTTTCTGGATCTATCTTATAATATTATCAAAAAAAAAAAATTAAAGGAGGTTAGTAATAGGTTTTTTTAAAGGAGGTTAAGTAATAGGTTTATGGTGTTAACTTCAGTCAATCAGTTAATTATTAACAGAAATAGAGAACAGGTTAGTATATTTGGAAATATTTGGTTACTATGCAGGTTAGTATATTTGGAAATCTCTCGTTACTATGTAGTAGATTCCCAGTTATGTAAATAAATAGTGATTGTTTAATTTCTGTTTTGAATTTAATGGTGGATAACTAAAATTAAAGAAAATTCCTATAGTTAAAAGTATTTCACTTTCAAATTTATAAAAGTTTATTTCAATCTAAAAATATATATATATTTTTTAATTTTATATATATTTTTAATTTTTAAATTTAGAAAAACTCATTTCAATCTAAAATATATATTTTTTAAATTTTATATATATTTTAAATTTTAAGGAAACAAATAATAATATAACTTTACTTTAAATGATTAAAATTTCCATAATTTTTCATTAAAATAAAAAAATTAATGTATATATTAAAAATAAAAATAGAAAAATTAATTTATATATTAAAAATAAAAATAAAAATAAAAAATATTTTTAAAGAAACAAATTTACAATTATAAATTTATTACTTAACCTATTAAAATAGTATTTACTTATTCATTATCTTAGAATGAATATATATATATATATATATATATATATATATATATATATAGAATGCTAAGCAATATGATTTTTTTAAGATGCTAAGTTTTAATGTTTAGTTTTATTTAAATAAAAATTAGAATAAAAAATTATTTGTCAAATTTGAAATGGAAATTGTTTCCTTTTATTTTTCAATTGAATAGTAATCAACTTTCTATCCTCTTGGGGCTTTTGGGGTTTGAATTTACAAATGGTACCCACAAATCCTCCATGGCTGCATTTGCAAATCTTCTTACTTCATACTCCACTTCCTTGTATTTACTAATTGTTTTACTTTTTTGCATTTATGAATATTACCTTAATGTCTAATTCATGTGGAGACACATAGACACTACTGATAAAAATGATTCAATGCAATTATGATTCAATATTTTCAGAAATTATGTTAAATAATAAGTAAAACTCATTAATTTTTGTTCAAAAAAAAATAATGTGATTATGTGTTCTTTTATAGTAATTTCATGCATCATAATGCACACATGAATAAATATGAGGGCTTTAATTCTTATAGTAGAGTCTTGGAAGTTTTATTTCTATGGTTATTGAAGGTTTTAAATAGTTCTTAATGTTTCATTTCTATTGGAGATTGCAATGATATTCATAAAATAATATTATATTTTGATTTTCTTGAAAAAACTCATTGCAATTATTTTAATGATTGCTCTATTTACTTTGTATAAAAATAAAATATTTTTATTGTATTTGAATAATAGTGTCCATGAAATGAATGAGTAAATGTTCTTATTAAATTCCCTCCATATGATTCATATATAAAGTGTAAACAAATCTTCCTATTAAATTTTATGCCTATGATTTTTATATAGATTGTAATATTGATGAATCAATACTAATGATTTAATTGTACCTAGAATTTTGATTTGCAAATAAGATTCTTAGTTTAAGTTTTTCACAACTAATCACAATAAAAACTTGTAACCTATCAAGTATATATACAATTTAACATTATTTTTCATTTTTATATGAAAATAATGGTTTATTTTAACTTGTCAATATTGAAAAGTTAAAATGAATTAACCCTTAAGAGGGAAATGTAACCCTTCCCTTCATTCAAATTCGATGTCTAATTATACTATAAAATTATAAAATTGCATAATTTTTATTATATATATATATATATGAGTAGAGAGGCGCTCTACAACCGAGTATGGGGTAGGTAGTATGGGAGTAGGTATGGGGTAGGAGAGTATGGGGTAGTAAACACGAGGCACTCATAGGGTCAGTATGGGGTAGGTAGTATGGGGTACGAGAGTATGGGGGTAGCAAACACGAGGCACTCATGGGGGTAGATCTCACGTAAAAATCTGGGTAGTAAACACGAGGTACTCTACAACCCAATATGGGGGTAGAACTCACGTAAAAACGTGGGCAATAAACACGAGGTACTCTACAACCCAGTATGGGGGTAGATGTTGAGATTGCAACAAGATGATGAGCTTAGTGGAAAGAAGTCGCCTTCACTAAGTGGGCCCACAGGCTATTTTTGGCGCACAGTCTATTTTTAGACTTTGTCTATTTTTAGACATGTCGATCATATTCTATGAGTTCCAGGATGCTATTTGTGGATGGTTGGTCAAGTTGGAAAAATATATGGACTTCTATTTTTAGACATATTGGGCGGAATCTATTGTTAGATTGCCAGTCTAAAAATAGATATGTCGAATATTATTAGCTCTTAATAATATTTGGACTATAAACATTATCTTATTCTCTTGGAGCACTTCAGTTAAGTGCACAAATGTGGCACAAGAGGTGACAGAAGGAATTACGCTATTCCTAAGGTTTAAGTGGTGCTATTGCATGGAGACTTCAGTTAGAACTCATGTGAGAGAGTTTGGTGGAGTTTATTGAGGAAGTTAATGGAGTTGTGTTCAGTTTAACTGAGTTAAACATAGTTGAGCTAGTTGTATCTAGTCTAACTGATTGATACACTAGTGAGAGTGGTGTGAATTAATTAATAATTAATTCACTAATTATTAAATCATTAATCAACTGAAGAATACATTAGTTAACTACAGTGCATGGAGAGTTTCAGTGGAGACCAGTGGAGAGGTAGGTGAAAGAGCAGTGTGACTATCAGTTGTGACTATACTGGTGCATGAGTTTGCACCACACATTGATGGAGATGCCAATGAGGATTGCGCAGTGCAAGCCAGGTGGATTCGAACTCATTCAGAGCCCATATTCAGCAGGGATTGCGCAGTAGAGGCAGGCTAGCAGGTGGCAGAGATTGATGCATGTGATTTGCTAGATTGGACCTGATTAGTGTGTAGCAATTGGAGATTGTACAGAGAGCTTGTGAGGAGCTTTGTATGATGATTGTTACATGATCTCTATGACATATAATATACAGATAGTTGGGGATTTTTAGCTTTAAGCTTTCCCATAAATTACTGTGTTCATATGTGTGAATTTTTATGGTTTTAATGTGTGCATGCAATTGATTTTATTTCCGCAATTAATGATCAATGGTAGAAGAGATTCTGTATTGTGCATGAAGTCAAATAGTGTGTGATTAGGAGAATCTCGGATGTATAACATATCAGTTATATAATTTCTACATGGTATCAGAGCGATAGTTGATCATTGGAGCAATTGCAAAGCATTGAAGCTGTTGAGTTTTGTGCTGGTGGAATTCAAATTTGCAACAGTGTTTTCTTGGTGTCGAAGTTGAGATGTCTTTCAACGGACTGTGATTGGAGTATGCCCTTGAGGGCAGCTCGAATTATATTGCATGGAAGGAGAGGATGGAGGCAGTGCTGGAGGATAATGGGTTGAAGGAGTTCATAGATGCAGAAATTCCAAAACCTGTCTCTAGCGATGCTGCCGCACTTGACGCATGGCAAAAGAAGACAGCAAAATGTCAAAGGATTCTGTTGGAAGGTGTGAAGGATCACATAGTGTCCAGCCTTCATGGTAAAGCTTCTCCATTCTTGATGTGGAAAGCTTTGATAGACTTGTTCCAAAGCAAGAGCGACCAGAGGAAGTTGGCACTCAAGGATAAGCTCAGGAAATAAAAATGGAGAAGGGCGAGAGTATACCCAAGTACCTCACGAAGTTTTTCTAGTGTAGGGATGAGCTGGGAAGTGTGGGGGTTACCGTAGATGAAGAGGACTTGGTGAGCTTGGCTCTCCTTGGGCTTTCTAAGAGTTGGTATTCATATGAGGACTCTGTCAATGGTCGGGCGAAACTGCTGGGATGGGAGCGACTTTGGTTGGATCTTGTGCGGGAGGAGATAAGGTGGAGTACCAAGGATGGATCTTCATCGAAAAATGAAGATGAGGAAAATTGCGCTTTGGTTGCCAAAGCAAGGAAGGGGAAGAGCAAGAAGAATGCTTCTCAATCCGGTGCAAAAGGCAAGAAGCAGGACATGTCCAAGGTGAAATGCTTTCATTTTCACCAACACGGACATTACGCCACTAATTGTCCACAGAAGAAGAAAAATAAGCAGGCTGTTGGATCTGCAGCTGGAGAGGTCTTAGCCTCGCAGTTTGAGCTGGATTTTTCACTGATCGCATGCTTGGTATCAAATGTGATGGGTTCAATGTGGTTTCTTGACAGTGGTGCGTCTTTTCATATGACCGGAGACAAATATTTGTTTAGTGATCTGGATGAGAAGGATCTTGGAGTGCACATCGAGATGGGCGATGATGGTAGATACAGTGCGACTGGTATCGGGACCATTTCCTTTGAGCGGGAGTCTGGTAAACCTTTCATATTGAAGGATGTCATGCATGTTCCAGGATTGAAGAAGAATCTGATCTCGGTGGCCATGTTAGAAGACAAGAAATATGATGTTTTCTTTAGCGAGGGAAAGGCTTTCCTGTGTAGTAAGGCAACTGGTGAAACCTGGAGGATAGGGGTTCGAGTTAAGAACCTTTATCAGTTGCAGGTAGATGGCTACGCAGCAATGGCAGGCAAGGCAGAAGGAATGGTGAGCCAGGATGAGGGCGAGCTATGGCACAGGAGACTGGGCCATCTTCACCATGGTGCTTTGAAAATTTTGCAGCGGATTTCTACCGGGCTTCCCAAAGGTACACTTGCGTAGTTAGATCAGTGCAAGGGATGTACTTTGGGAAAATTTGTGAAAGCCACCTTTCACGAGAAGGATAGTCATGCCACGATGATCCTTGAGAGAATTCACACAGACGTGTGTGGACCTTTCTCAGTAGCTTCGACAGCAAAGCACAGGTATTATGTGATATTTGTTGATGATTTTTCTCAGAAGTGTTGGATCTTCTTCATGCAGAAGAAGAGCGATACATACTCAAAGTTCTGTGAGTTCAAGGCACTGGTTGAGAAATAATCGGGGAAGCAGGTGAAGGCTCTCAGGAGCGAAAATGCCTCAGTAATTCATCTCTCCGGCGACTACATTGACTTTTGCGTTGGAAGGAATTCGAGGAGAGCTCATAGCGCCTCATAACCCACAGCAGAATGGGGTCGCAGAGCGGAAGAGCAGAACGATCGTGGGTGCTGCACGAGCAATGTTGCATGATCAGGGCCTTCCCATACACTTGTGGGCTGAGGCATGCAATACTGCGGTTTATGTGCAAAACCGTTGTCCTCACAGAGTGCTTGGCATGAGTACACCCAAGGAGGCGTTTTCTGGTAAGAAGCCTGATATTTCTCATTTGAAGATTTTGTTTACACTTTAAAAATCATAGGCATAAAATTTAATAGGAAGATTTGTTTACACTTTATATATGAATCATATGGAGGGAATTTAATAAGAACATTTACTCATTCATTTCATGGACACTATTATTCAAATACAATAAAAATATTTTATTTTTATAGAAAGTAAATAGAGCAATCATTAAAATAATTGCAATGAGTTTTTTCAAGAAAATCAAAATATAATATTATTTTATGAATATCATTGCAATCTCCAATAGAAATGAAACATTAAGAACTATTTAAAACCTTCAATAACCATAGAAATAAAACTTCCAAGACTCTACTATAAGAATTGAAGCCCTCATATTTATTCATGTGTGCATTATGATGCATGAAATTACTATAAAAGAACACATAATCACATTATTTTTTTTTGAACAAAAATTAATGAGTTTTACTTATTATTTAACATAATTTCTGAAAATATTGAATCATAATTGCATTGAATCATTTTTATGGGTAGTGTCTATGTGTCTCCATATGAATTAGACATGAAGGTAATATTCATAAATGCAAAAAAGTAAAACAATTAGTAAATACAAGGAAGTGGAGTATGAAGTAAGAATATTTGCAAACGCAGCCATGGAGGATTTGTGGATACCATTTGTAAATTCAAACCCCAAAAGCCCCAAGAGGATAGAAAGTTAGTTACTATTTAATTGAAAAAAAAAAAAGACACAATTTCCATTTCAAATTTGACAAATAATTTTTTATTCTAATTTTTATTTAAATAAAACTAAACATTAAAACTTAGCATCTTAAAAAAATCATATTGCTTAGCATTCTTAATATATATATATATATATATTCATTCTAAGATAATGAATAAGTAAATACCATTTTAATAGATTAAGTAATAAATTTATCATTCTAAATTTGTTTCTTTAAAAATATTTTTTATTTTTTATTTTTATTTTTAATATATAAATTAATTTTTCTATTTTTATTTTTAATATATACATTAATTTTTTATTTTAATGAAAAATTATGGAAATTTTAATCATTTAAAGTAAAGTTATATTATTGTTTTTAATATATACATTAATTTTTTATTTTAATGAAAAATTATGGAAATTTTAATCATTTAAAGTAAAGTTATATTATTATTTGTTTCCTTAAAATTTAAAATATATATAAAATTTAAAAAATATATATTTTAGATTGAAATGAGTTTTTCTAAATTTAAAAATTTAAAATATATATAAAATTAAAAAAAAATATATATATATTTTTAGATTGAAATAAACTTTTATAAATTTGAAAGTGAAATACTTTTAACTATAGGAATTTTCTTTAGTTTTAGTTATCCACCATTAAATTCAAAACAGAAATTAAACAATCACTATTTATTTACATAACTCGGAATCTACTACATAGTAACCAGAGATTTCCAAATATACTAACCTACATAGTAACCAGAGATTTCCAAATATACTAACCTGTTTTCTATTTCTGTTAATAATTAATTGATTGACTGAAGTTAACACCATAAACCTATTACTTAACCGCCTTTAAAAAAACCTATTACTAACCTCCTTTATTTATTTATTTTGATAATATTCTAAGATAGATCCAGAAAACCCAAGTATGTTAGAGAGTCTTCTCCAAACAATCAATGACTAACATTTGCTACTAAAATCCATACTATGTTAGAGAGTCTTCTCCAAACAATCAATGACTAACATTTGCTACTAAAATCCAAACAAATTCGTTGTATCATTGTATCCTTCTTAAAAAAAAACCTATTACTAATCTCCTTTATTTATTTTTAATAGTATTCTAAGATAGATCAGAAAACCAATATTTTAGAAAGTCTTCTCTAAACAATCCATGACTAACATTTGCTACTAAAATCCAAACAAATACATTGTACCATGATTTATTTTTGCATTTTGGAAAACTAAAGGGATAACAGACCTGCAAAATGAACAATAAAGAAGCAACTGCTGATGAAAAAAATTGAAATATTTTAAACAAAGTAGTGTATGAAAATTATATTGCGTACTTAGATACAGCTAAATAATTAAGGTTACATAAAGTTTGAATTTTTTCATATGTTTGCCTATATTCACTCTCACCCTGAGATTACAGAGCTCACTAAGATGGGGAGCAGGCACCGGGAGGAGAGGCCCGCCGAGCCTCTTGGAGGAGTCATTGCAGTTGCTATCATAGCAGGAGGAAGCGCTGAAGGGGTAGGCTCCTCTGTTGCTGCTGTCTCGCGTGCAGGCGACGGTGGTTGTCACATGCAGCGAACTTGAGGGCCTCGAGAGTGCTTTCAAGGCATGAATTTACCGCAACCATTGTTTGCCTAACCCTTGTGCTGGCTGCATGGTTCTTCAGGGATTTTCTACAGGTAACAAATATTTTTTTGAGCAAATGAGAGGCGGGGGAAATGGTGATCTGTAACATTCAAATTTTGAATTTGAAAATCAACTAGACCATCCCATAGCATTAATCATGGTATCCATGGGTACGAAATGGACCTATGCATGCATACATTATGCACGCGGAGTCGCTTGAACCGGAAATCCGGGAACGATTTTCAGAAAATCCGGCAAAGATTTGTCTAGAAACTTGTTTATAGTTGTTAAACATTAGTATTTTGAGTGTCCCAGGGGTTTTTGATAGTGCTGAATCCATTTCCACTGTCAAAAATGGATTCCAAGCACTGCAACTCCCTGATTTTTGCAAATTTAATTGCCCGGATTCTAGCGGATTTCTGCCGTCCGGGCCAAAACGCGGGCTCGGTAGACACGTCCGTTTTCCATTACCGTAGTCTAAAGAGCCCGCGTTTTGACCCAAAATCCGGGAACGATTTTCAGAAAATCCGGCAAAGATTTGTCTAGAAACTTGTTTATAGTTGTTAAACATTAGTATTTTGAGTGTCCCAGGGGTTTTTGATAGCGCTGAATCCATTTCCACTGTCAAAAATGGATTCCAAGCACTGCAACTACCTGATTTTTGCAAATTTAATTGCCCGGATTCCAGCGGATTTCTGCCCGGGGGCTGAAAAACGCGCTCTGTGAGACACGTCCGTTTCCATTACCGTAGTCTAAAGAGCCCGCGTTTGACCCAAAATCCGGGGAACGATTTTCGTAAAATCCGCAAAGATTTGCCTTAAACTTGTTTATAGTTGTTAAACATTAGTATTTTGAGTGCCCCAGGGGTTTTTGATAGTGCTGAATCCATTTCCATTGTCAAAAATGGATTCCAAGCACTGCAACTACCTGATTTTTGCAAATTTAATTGACCGGATTCCGGCGGATTTCTACCGTCCGGGCCAAAACGCGGGCCTTCAGACATCGTCCGTTTTCCATTACCGTAGTCTAAAGAGCGCCCGCGTTTTGACTACAAACTGGGAACGTATTTTCGTAAAATCCGGCAAAGATTTGTCCAGAAACTTGTTTATAGTTGTTAAACATTAGTATTTTGAGTGTCCCAGGGGTTTTTGATAGTGCTGAATCCATTTCCACTGTCAAAAATGGATTCCAAGCACTGCAACTACCTGATTTTTGCAAATTTAATTGCCCGGATTCCAGCGGATTTCTGCCGTCCGGGCCAAAACGCGGGCTCGGTAGACACGTCCTTTTCCATTTAGTAGAATGATTGGCATGGTATCACGCACTGTCCGGTACTTTCTCAAAGACATTAAATAGCGAAAACGGAAACGGAGGAAACAAATACTGTTTGGAGTCCTTTGGGCGGAGTCCACCTCCTATCGGGAAAGCCGCGGAGTTGCCGGTTAGAACTCTCCCGGAGCTGTCCCATCAGCTTCAGTTTCTGTTGGACTTATCTCTTTAATCTACATCAATGAATGTTTCTCATCAGAGCCGTCAGAGTTGTAATAAATTATAAAGCGACATAATGTACGAAATCGCGTGAAAATATCACTGCACTCTTTATCAAACATATATCGACCGTATCGAGAGTAATGTGAGGCAGGCGCTTCGTGTTACAGAATGTTGTCTTGGTAGCGTCCTCTCCCATTGGATTGACTTCCATTTTTCAGAAAACAGTGGGAACATAATCGAGGATAGTTAACAATGTTGAACTAAAACGCTGCAAGCCAACCGCAAACACTAAGACGAGTGCTTGAACTTTTGGAATGATTGGTAGGAATTAACAAGAAGAGACAGCAAAGACACTAAATCCGGTAGAGGGATTTTCGTATATATCTTTCATATGCATTTAAGTTATATATCTTGGGGCTAGTATGCTGTAAGGATATATGTTTGTTTTGGTTACGTTGCTAGAGAGCCAAAGACCCCTTCCATGAAAAGAGTATGGGCAGTGTTATGCGACTAGAAGACTAAGATTGTTAATACAATGTAATTATTACAACAATGATTGATATAACTCATAAACTTATATGAATTACATGTATAATGACATTATAACTAATCAACCACACTACTAATTATTTTGTGTATAATGTATAAGTGTCTATTAAAAATTGAGTATTTGTGATTATTAATATATTAATAATAAGAAACCCGCACAAATATAAATATTATATATTATTTTAATATTTTAATTGTTATATTTCAAACTATAACATAATAAACATATAATATCATAATAACATAGAATTATTATTAATAATACTTATTTATTTCTCACCATTATTATATATAATATTAACTATAATAATAATGTGGATAAACCATGATAATAATAATAATAAACTCAAAGGATTAATAAATCTAAGGGATTAATATTATTCTTATTTTAAGGTCAATGTCATGTCATACAACAAATTGGTGTATGAGACACTTTTGAAACTAAGACAAGGGACCCACTTCCATGCAACGATTTGACTGCTAAGTCTACGAAGACATACATCCACCCCCTCTCGTTTTGAACCCAATGGATTGATGAACCAAATGGATTATTAATATAAACCCAAATGGTTAATTTTATAAACCCAAGACATTAATATTAAAAACACAAGGGATTAAAATTATAAATCTTTTATATTTATATTATAAACAAAAGAGATTAATATTATAAATATAAGGTGTTAATAAATCCACGGTATTAATACTATAAATCCAAGAGATTATTAATATTATAAACCCAAGGGATTAACCTCATAAACACTAGGGGTTAATGTTATAAACCAAAAATATTATCAATATAATAAACCCAAGGGATTAATATTATAAACCCTTGGGATTAATGTTATAAACCCAAGGTACTATTAATATTATAAATCCAAGGAATTATTAATATTATAAACCCAGATGATTAATAAACCCAAGGAATTATTATTATTATAAACCTAGTGCATTAATAAACCCAAACATTTATTAATATTACAAACCCTAAGATTCATATTAAACCCTACGAATATAAACGCTAAGATTAATATTATAAATGCAAGTGATTATAAACCTAAGAGATCATTATTAATAAACCTAAGTGATCATTATTAATAAACCTAAGGGATTACTATTAATAAACCCAAGGCACTAATAATATTATAAACTCAAGGGATTAACGAACACAAGGGATAATATGGCCAATGAAATAATATTAAACACTAAGATTAATATTACAAGCCAAAAGGATGATAAATGCTAGGATTAATATTATAAAACCAAAGGATTAATATTATAAACACAAGGAAAACAATAAGATTAATATTATAAACTCAAGGGAATTAATATTATAAACCCAATGGATAAATATTATAAAATAAAAGGGATCAATATTATTAAACCCAAGGGAATTAATATTATAAACACAAGGGATTAATAAATTATAAAACCCAAGGGGTTGTTAATATTATAAACCCTAAGATAAATATTACATAACCTAAAATAATCATGGTTCACCATGGTTAATAAGGGTGATTTTCATATTGATTCAATGTTTATTACATTGTGACATTGGACCATGGTTGATCATGATTGATTTTCATATGGAAACAATCTTTATCACAATTCGACATTGAACCATGGTTGTTTTTCATATTGAGAAAGTGTTTATGCGAATGTGACGTTGGACCATGGATGGCCATATTTATAAACCCTAGGAATTTATATTAAATCCATTGATTAATATTATAAACCTTATGAATAATATTATACCCTAGGAATAAGGATCACTATTATAAAACCAAGAATTAATACTAAAATTTAAGGGATTATAAACCCAAGGGAATAATATTAAACCTAGCGGATTAATATTATAAACCCAAGGTATATAAACCCTAAGATAAATGTTATAAACCATAAAATAATCATGGTTCACCATGGTTTACCAAGGATTATTTTCATATTGAGACAATCTTTGTCACATTGTGAAATTGGACCATGGTTGACCATGTTTGATCATGATTTATTTTCATATGGAAACAATCTTTGTCAAAATGTGACATTGCACCATGGTTATTTTTCATATTGAGAAAATGTTTGTTAGAATGTGACGTTGGACGATAGTTGAGCATTATTATAAACCCTATGAATTTATATTTAAGCCAAGGATTAATATTATTAAGCGTGTGAATAATATTATACCTTAGGAATTTGAACCCTTAGATTAATAAACCTAAGGGATTTACACTAAAAACCCAAGGGATTGATATTATAAATCCAAGGGAATAATATTAAGCCCAAGGTATTAATATTACAAACCCAAGGTATATGATCCCTAAGGAAAATATTACAAACCCTAAAATAATCATGGGTCACCATCGTTTACTAAGGGTGATCTTCATATTAAGACACTCTTTTTCACATTGTGACGTTGGAACATGGTTGGACATAGTTGATTTTCATATGGAGACAATTTTTTTCACAGTGTAATGTTGCACCATGGTTGTTTTTCATATTGAGAAAATGTTTGTGAGAATGTCACATTGGACCATGGTTGACCATGATTATAAACCCTAGGAATATAAATTAAAGCTAAAGATTAATATTATAAACCATATGCATAATATTATACCCTAGGAATATGAGTCCTTAGATTAATAGACCTAATTAATCCATATTATAAACCCAAGGGATTTATACTAAAAACCTAAGGGATTGATATTATAAACAAAAGTGAATAATAAACCTAAGGGACCCATACTAAAAACCCAAGGGATTATAAACCCAAGGGAATAATATTATACAACCAAGGTATACAAACCTTAAGATACATATTATAAACCCTAAAATAATAATGATTCACCTTGGTTTACCGAGGATGGTTTTCATGTTGAGAAATCTTTGTCATAATGCGATGTTGGACCATGGTTGATCATTATTGATTTTGATATGGAGACAATATTTGCCACAATGCAACGTTGCACCATGGTTGATTTCATTTTGATAAATTATTTGTCAGAATGTGACATTGAACCATGGTTTACCATGATTACAAACCCTGAGATAAATATTATATTTGTCAAAAAGTGACGTTGGACCATGGTTCATCATATTTGATCATGATTTATTTTCATATGGAAACAATCTTTGTTAGAATGTGACGTTTCTCCATGGTTTCTTTTCATATTGAGAAAATGTTTTTCAAAATGTGATGTTGGACCATGTTTGAGCATGATTGTAAACAATATGAATTTATATTAAAGCTAATGGTTAATATTATAAATCCCATGAATAATATTATAGTCTAATAATTTGAACCATTAAATTAATAAACCTAAGGTATTTGTACTATAAACCCAATGGATTCGTATTATAAAACCAAGGGATTTATACTAAAAACCTAAGGGTTTTATATTATAAACCCAAGGGAATAATAAACCCAACGAAATATAAACCCAAGGGATTAATATTACAAACCCAAGGTATATAATCCCTAAGATAAATATTATAAACCCTAAAATAATCATGGTTCACCATGGTTTACTAAGGGTTATTTTCATATTAATACAATATTTTTCACATTGTGACGTTGGATCATGGTTGACCATGATTTATTTTCATATGTAGACAATCCTTTTCATAGTGCGATGTTGCACCATGGTTGTTTTTCTTATTAGAAAATATTTGTGAGAATGTGACATTGGGCCATGGTTGACCATGATTATAAACCAAGGATTAATATTATAAACCCTACTAATAATATTGTACCCTAGGAATATGAGTCCTTAGATTAATAAACCTAAGGGATTCATATTATAAACCCAATGGATTTATACTAAAAACCTAAGGGGTTGATATTATAAACTAAAGTGAATAATAAACCTAAGAGATCCATACCAAAAACCCAAGAGATTATGAACCCAAGGAAATAATATTATAAAGCCAAGGTATATAAACCCTAAGATAAATATTATAAACCTTAAAACAATCATGATTCACCATGGTTTACCAAGGGTGGTTTTCATATTGAGACAATATTTGTCACAATGTGACATTGGACCATGGTTGATCATTACTGATTTTGATATGGAGACAATCTTTTCCACAATGTGACATTGCACAATGGTTGATTTTCCTTTTGAGAAATTCTTTGTGAGAATGTGACATTGGACCATGGTTCACCATAATTATAAACCTTGATATAGATATTATATTTTTCAAAATGTGACGTTGGACCATGGTTGATCATGTTTGATCATGATTTATTTTCATATGGAAACAATCTTTGTCAGAATGTGACGTTCCACCATGGTTTTTTTTCATATTGAGAAAATATTTTTCACAATGTGACATTGGACCATGGTTGAGCATGATTATAAACCCTAGGAATTTATATTAAAGCCAAGGATGATTATAAATCCTATGAATAATATTATAGCGTAATAATCTAAACCATTAAACTAATAAACCTAAGGGATTCGTATTATAAACCCAAGGGATTTATACTAAAAACCCAAGGGATTTATATTATAAACCCAAGGGAATAATAAACTCAATGAAATATAAACCCATAGGATTAATATTACAAACACAAGGTATATAATCCCTAAGATAAATATTATAAACCCTAAAATGATCATGGTTCACCATGGGTTACTAAGGGTGATTTTCATATTAGGACAATCTTGTAACGTTGGATCATGGTTGACCATGATTGATTTTCATATGGAGACAATCATTTTCATAGTTCGATGTTGCACCATGGTTCTTTTTCATATTGAGAAAATGTTTGTGAGAATGTGACATTGGACCATGGTTGACCATGATTATAAGCCCTAGGAATTTACATTAAATATAAGGATTAATATTGTAAATCCTATTAACAATATTATACAATAGGAATATGAACTCTTAGATTAATAAACCTAAGTGATTCATATTGTAAACCCAAGGGATTCATACTAAAAACCTAAGGGATTGATATTATAAAATAAAGGGAATAATAAACCAAAGGGATCCATACTAAAAATCCAAGGGATTAATATTATAAATGCAAGATATAAAATAATTTAAATATTATAAACCCTAATATAATTCATGATTCACCATGGTTTACCAAGGATGATTTACATATTGAGGCAATTTTGTCACAATGTGACGTTGGGCCATGGTTGATCATTATTGATTTTTATATGGAGACAATCTTTTCTACAATGTGCCATTGCACCATGGTTGATTTCATTTTGAGAAATTCTTTATCAAAATGTGACATTGGACCATGTTCCACCATGATTATAAACCCTGAGATAAATATTATATTTGTCAAAAAGTGACGTTGGACAATGGTTGATCATCATTATAAATCCTCGAGATTTATATTAAGGTGAATGATTAATACTATAAACCCAAGGGATTAATGCTAAAAATTCTAAGGATTATAACCCCAAGGGGATAATATTAAACCAAAGGGATTAATATTATAAACCCAAGGTATATAAACCCTAAGATTAATATTATAAACCCTAAAATAAATATTAGAAATCGTAGGATCGATATTATAAATGCTAAGAATAATAGTAGAGACCCTCACATTAATATTATAAATCTTAAGATTATAAAGCTTGAAATTAAACCTCAAAATTAAACACAATATTATAAACCTCAATATTAAAAACCCAACATTTCAAACCCTCATATTAACACAATATTATAAACCCAATATTAAAAACTTTGATATTATGACCTTGATATTAAACCCAAATTTTGTAATATCACAATAAAATGAAATTATAATTTAAAATTAATATATCAAATGTAATATTATAAAACCTAATATATTATTATACATATTAGGGTCTAATATTATAAACCCAATGGATTAATAAACCAAATAGACTATTGATATTATAAACCCAAAAAATTAATATTATAAACCCAATATTAAACCCTAATATTAAACCCAATATTGTAAACCCTAATATGGAAAACTCAACATTTCAAACCTTCATTCTAAATGCTATATTATACACCCAATATTATAATCCCAATATTAAACCCTAATATTATAGACACCGTATTATAAACCCAATGTTAGAAAGTTTAAAATGATGAGCCCTAATATTAAACCCCAATTAAAAACCTATGTTATTAACAATTCCAAGGCATTAATATTATAAACCTGATAGATTAATAAATCTAAGGAGTTATTAGTACTATAAACTCAAGGGATTAATATCAAAAAACCAAAGGGATTAAAACTATTGAGATTATAAAATGGAGAGATTAATATTTTATAGCCAACGGGTAAGAATTATTATGATAGGTTATGGTTGTCTATATTAAAAAGAGAAGGCTACACTGAACATGTTTTACCATGAAGACCTAAGTTGAACATAGTTGATTATCATTTTCCATGTCCACCCTAATATATATATATATATATATATATATATATATATATATATATATATATATAAACCTGCTATATACTAATAATATATTAATAACTATATATATGATTAATTAATAATTTTTATTATAAACCATATTCTTTATATATAAACCCAATATTAAACCTTATATTATAAACTCACAATTTTAAATCTTATCCCTAGTATTATAAGTGATTATTACCGAAAGAAATTTTAAAATTTTATATGGATCACAGAAACATAGATTCTAAAAGTAATTATATCTATTTTATTAATGTAACATTATTTAATTTTTATACTATTAATATTTTAATAATATATTTATAATAATTTAAAAACATTATCTATATTATTAATATTACAATTTAATAAAGTATTAAAAGTATTTATTAATTATACACTTTAAAAATATACTAAAATTAAAAATAAAATATCCAATTAAGAGAATTTTATTAATGAAACTTAATTTTAGTATTGTTTCTTTATTTTCAAAAAAATCTATTCATTACAATATGGTCAATGGATTTTTATTCTACTCATTTTTCACATTCTTAACAATTAGTCTCATTACAATTGTTCTTAAAAATTATTATTATTCTTAATAATTATTTTTATCATTATTCTAATAATTATTCTTATTTTTAATTATTATTCTCGTTTTAGCTGTTATAATTTTTTAATCAATTTTGTTCTAACTATAATATAGATAATTAGACATATTAATGACATGTTAAATACAATATAATGAACTTTAATATTAAAAACCCAACATTTCAAACCCTCACACTAAATAAAATATTAAAAATCTCGATATTATAAACCCTCATATTAAACATCAAATTTTTAATGTCGCATTGCGGCGTTGAATAAATTTAAACTATAAACCTAAAATCAATATATCAAATGTAATATTATAAACCATAACATCTTTTTATACATATTAGGGTCTAATATTATAAACCCAATTGATTAATAAATCAAATAAACTATTGATATTATAAACCCAATATTTTTAACCCCAATATTGAAAACCCAACTTTTCAAACCTTCATTCTAAATGATATATTATAAACCCAATAACAAAAACCCTCATATTATAATCTCAATATTAAACCCTACGATTATACACACAATATTCTAAACCCAATGTTAGAAAACCTAAACTTATGAGCCCTAATATTAAACCTCAATTATAGACCTAAGTCATTAAAAAACCCAAGGCATTAATATTATAAATCCGACGGATTAATAAATATAAGGAATTTTTTTTTCCTTTTGTAAGCTTGGTAGGGCTACATCTTCATCATGTCCAATATATCACCCCAATCGGGGCAAGGAGTTGAATCGGTGACTTCACATCAAGGAGTGCCTTAAAAGAGTACCCGATTACCTTCTATCCAAGACCCCATGGACAATAAATATAAGGAATTATTAGTATTATAAACTGAAGAGATTCATATTGGAAAACCCAAAAAGATTAAAATTATTAACATTATAAACTAAAGGGATTAATATTTTAAAGTGAACGGGTAAGCATTATTAAGATAGGTTATGGTTGTCTATATTGATAAGGAAAGGTTAAACAGTTGGCCATGTTTTACCATAATGACCATAATGATCTAGATTAAACATAGTTGATTATCATTTCCCATATTCATCTTAATATATATAATATAGACATATATAGATATATATTAATATTAATATTAAAATTAATTAATATATATTAACCTACGGTATTATATATATATATATATATAAACCCTATTAATATATATCTATATATAGACATATATAGATATATATTAATATTAATATTAAAATTAATTAATATATATTAACCTACGGTATTATATATATATATATATATATATATATATATATATATATATATATATATATATATATATTAAACCCTATATTATAAACTCAAAATTTTAAACTTATTTATTAATCTCTAATAATATTATAAGTAATTATATCTATTTTATTAATATAGCATATTTAATATTTATATTATTAATGTTTTGCTAATAATTTAGTAATATAATTTTAATAAATTTTTTTTTTATATTACAATTTAATATAATATTAAAAGTATTTATTACTTTTACACTTTAAAAATATACAGATATTAAAAATAAAATATGCAATTAACAAAATTTTATGAAACAACTTAATTTAAGTATGGTTTATTTATTTTTAAAAATTCTATTCATTATAATATGATTAATGGACTTTTATTCTACTCATATTTCATATTCTTAATAAAGACTCATTACTGTTGTAATAGAGAGATCAAAATGTCGAGACTCTTCATTAGTCTCATTACTATTACTTTTAATAATTATTCTTATTCTTAATAATTATTCTAATTAGATTAATATTATTATTTTTTAATTGTAATAGATTTTTAACGAATCTTGTTCTAACTATAATACAAATAACCTATAACATAGTTTTAGTTGAAAATAATTCAATTAGATAGAAATAATATATAAGGGAGTTCATGTTATTAAAATAATTTAGCAAGCTATTTGATATAGCAAATATATAAACATTATCAAAATGGATCAACAAATTTAAAGTATCTCAATCTGGTATGAATTGTCTTTATTACCTAATTTATTATATTCAATATTTTTTGAAATGTCCTTCTTACCTAATTTGTTGTATTTATCTTATTTATCCGCATTATATAATTAAGTAATATCAACATTGGTTTGCTAGACATGAAAGATACTAGTCTACTACGAGGCATTTTCTTCATGCTAGCAAGGTTTGTCACTTTTTTTTTTTTTTTAATAGATTTTGCCAATGTGTTGAGGCCTCAGAAATTTGTGGCAAAAACAAGGGGGATAACCACCCGGTCTAGACCTTAAAGTAGCTCCTTTTCCATTTGGGATAGTGGCTTCGACTGGGGGTAATGGGACCAGTTTCCTAGTTTTGGATTTTATATGATTGTTGGGTTTATTTCAAATGATTTGCAAGGAGAATAACTAAAAACTAAGACAACTTTATTCTAAGATGAAAAACTTTGAATTAAATCCAATCTAATCTAACCCAGGATAATGCTGATTTTATGCGATCTAAAATGATGTCTATTCAGTTTGTGATGATTTAGATCAATCACAGACTTAATAGAATTAATACTTTTATAAGATAATCCTTTTGAGAAAATAGTTAATCAAAGGAATATGTGAAACATATCGCATATATTCTGATGATCATATATAATACAAATCAATTTCTATTCTGATATCATACAATAGTGCAACTCATACTTCAAACATAAATAATTGATTTCATACATAATTCATAAAAAGATAAATTTATTACTAAAGTTAAAACATAGTTTAGCATACATGATAATAGTACCATATGTGTGCTGTCCTACTCATGTGACCAACGATAATAGGCCACAATCAATATTCTATCAATAAGTCTTTCAGAGAATACAATAGTGCATCAACAATGATCAACTAAGTTGATATATAATTGAAAAGACCATGTTCCATTATTTTATCAAGACATCCACAAACATACAGTAATACGTTCTTTGTAAATGTTCTTAATAAAAATCCTAGACCCTTCTCTAAATGCACGAGAAGGGTTTAAATACTACATTAACTACTTAGAAAAATAGATTGTACAAAATATCTTATGAGGAGGTTTCAAACAACCTTCTTCATTCCTAGTACCTAATTGCTAAAATTGAAATTTCTAAAACAAATTAACTCATGATCATGCTTGATGATAGGCTAGTGCCAGCTCTGCTTTTCTGTTCACAAATATCAGACATTGGTTGAACTTGTGGAGGCTTCCCAAACTGTGTTTTCATCTGTCTAGTAAATATAGCATCAAGTAAAAGTGGCAGCATTTTCTGTATGGAATCTAGAGAGAAATTCAATGTCATTATTTGACCATGAGGTTTAACCAATAGTTTCCAGTATGCTTCCCAATTAGTCTTTTTCAGCTGTGCAATTGTTTCTTCTCGTATTTGACCTGTATTTTTCCAACTTTGCTCCAATATTTTGAGATCAGGAATTGATTTAGGATCTCCTTCTTTAATTAAGTCGGAGGTATGTAACATGTGCTTGATTATTTTGACAATGTTCTTTGATATGCTTGATGCTCTAGCTATTGCCAATTCTGCCTGTTTTACCTGTGTATCCCAGTCAGTAAAGAGAATATATTTATAAGTTTCTTTGATCTTTGGGAGATTTGATATTCTCCCTTCCTCTGAATCCTGCTATTCAACATAGTCAAAAATTTTGGTATTGATATCATTAAACTCAATTCTCTTATCAATGACTGTATTATTCAATTGTTCACTGATTTCCAAATGTGAAACTATGTCTGACATTTGTAAGAAAAACAAATCTTGTTGTTTTGAGAGTAGGTCATTTAATGTCAATGCTTCTTTAATGAATTCATCTGCAGTAGGAATGCCTTCATACTTTATAATATTTTCTCTCAATTCTTTAAGTAGCATGTCTTTGCTGGATAAGTCATTTTCATAACTTATCTTAAGTACTTCCATATCTTGTTGTAATTTAAAGAGTTGCTGCTCGGCTTGTTGGTTCAAATTGTTCCTTTCTTCATCCCGTTGTTGTTGTAGTTGCATTATTTTATCATCCTTCTCTTGAACCAAAATGGATACTTCGGCTGCTTTGTCCATTGTTGCGGTAGTATATGCTCCAAAAAATTGTGATAGCCGAGTTAGGTTGTCGATTGGGTTTGACGGCGTGTCTTTCCATACAACTTCCATCATCTCATTACCTGGGGGTGTTTCAATCATTCTTCTCTTTATTTGTTTCCTGACTACAAATTTATGAAGAGGGCTGTAGAATACATCCAATGGAGGGATATCAGTTACCTTTAGAATAATTTCAGAAGTAGGAAACACAGGAATAACTTCTGCATCTTGGGAGCTTGTCTCAGGATTTTCAGTGGTTTCTTTTGCTGAAACTATCTGACTCTAGGGAGTCTGAAATCCTGTATTTTTCTGTGTGGATGATCCCTTGGGGGTATCCATCAATGTATTACTAACTGAATTCTAGAATTTATCTAGCTCACTTTGATTCTGTGAATCTGATTCTTCTGTTCTGATCACCCTACTTGGTTCAGTCATATAACTAGTAATCAAGATATTTTGTGGAATAATTTTGAGTCTTTGCTCTCTATACTCATGGAATCTTTGTAATTCCTCCGAGTTTAGATTCAATCTGACAAAGTTTTGAACTTATTCAAAATTTTCAACAGATTGCAAAACGTCTTCAAATCTATCATCTGTGTGTCTGAAAGGTTTGATTTTGTTTGACTGAGTAAATTTATTAGCGATCTTCTTTGGGTCGAATTGCCTTGGTGGTAGAACGGGGAGCTTCAAAAGATGAATTTTCTGGCATTCTTTTGACGCATGATTGAAATTACTGAGGGAGAATGAACCACACTGAATTGGGAAAATTGGCCATAAAGATTTTTTACTATCTTTCAGAGTTTTAGTGAGTCCATTATCGACAATTTGGTAAGCCACTTCTCTTTCCATTAGTTTATCTGAAACATATAGAGGAAGCACATGTGGAGGAGCGGAGCTTCCGAATACTCTGATGTATGAAAATTATTCTTCAATGAAACATCTTCCTATCATTTGGAGATCTGTGATGGCTTCCTTAGTGAACATGGGGCTCTCTCTATCAAACATTAACTGATGTAATGGTAATAAAACCCCATAACATAACCTATGGAAGTATGGTACAAAATGATTTTTCCATATCTGTTTATGACTTAAATTAATAGGTGTAGGGTCCTCAAGAGTCCATTTCCAACCCATAATTGGAAAGCTGGTGGAGAAATAGATGGCATAAAAAACATATGCACTCATGAAAAATTGGGGGATGGCTTTGGAAGAACTAACTCTTACCTGGCGATATTCATTAATCGCTTTGGATAGGTTTTTGGAAAGAATGGTTTCCCAATTCATGATGTGGGAATTAACACATGAGTCAATCAATGGAACCCAATTAATAGAGAACTTGGTGTTATCAGGGAGACCATATAATTTGCATAGCATTGATGCTGAAAATTGTAGGGATTTGCAAGTGAAGCAATAGGATACATACCTGATTTATCATGCTTGAACTTGTTATCCAATTTCCTCCAACCTTGAATCATTTTTAAAGGGTCTTCATTTTTCTTTGCAAATTTTTCAACAAACTGGTTGTCATAGATGTCTTGTTGGTCGAGTAGTTTGTACATGACTTTCAAATCTTCAGCTCTGAAATAACCTAAGATTTCATCCTTAATGGTTCTGAATTGTCTATCTTTAATTGTTGAATTCTCAACTACCCATCTTATCATATCAGTATATGGTAAAAGGCTGGCCCTTGCTGCTATTCTCTAAAGGAAGGAACATGCTGCATCTTTAAAATGTAAATCTAAGGGCTTTGCATCATCAACAGTTGCCTTGACCTCCACTACTTCAGGTTTTTCATCTTCGAGGATAGTATAGATGGCTTGCCACATTGTAGCACCTCCATCTGCAGTGCAAACAACATCTTTGATTGTGCATGACATTTCTATACATTCAATTCCCACAACAGTTTGTTTTCCTTGTTTCTGCATTACTTTGCGTATGGACATCTCTTTAAGAAAAATCCCTATTTAAGACAGAGTAACGATCAAATGATGAAAGATATAGTCAAATGACTGATTTTAAAAGAAAAGATCCGGGAAGCAGCTGTATCATTCATTAGGCATAACAAAACAATAACTGTTCGCATTGGGATGATGAAACATGATTAATTATTTCTGACATGATTTATTTTCACATTAAAACCTTTATTAAACCCTATCAAGTCTGCCGCATAGCGCATTTTTGAACCTGTTTTATGAAGCAAATTTATTTAATAAGCTTTGCGTTTATGCAATATGCGATTTCACGATATCGTGAAATTGCAAAATCGCTTTCATCGGGATATCACAACATTGGAGCATTGGTAAGTAATATTTTAAGTTTTAAATGTATATCTGTGATGTGAAATTTATGATGCCGCTTGCGAAGTTCAAATCGTAAACTCGCAAATCGGAATTTTATGTTTTGTGCTTAACTTTTAAATGGGAAAAAATATTATGCAAGATGGGATTTGCGACAGGGTGATCACAAAGATATGAAAATGGAATTTATTAATTTCTTTTTGTTTTATTTTTAAAAACAATAATGTTTTGGAGTTTGATTTTTTTTATTCAAAATGAAATACATTTTAAGAAGGGTCCCTTTTTATATTATCAAATTTTAAACTATTTTGAAAATAAAAATGGGGAGGGGGGGGGGGGTTGTTTCATAGCACAAAAATTGGCGATTCACTTGGGAGAACCAGATATCCTTGATTGGTTTGTTTGATGTTTCTAAACTTTCAAAACAAGAAAAAGTTCATGAGAATAATAATAGTATGATTCATGAATTAAACAATGTTTTTTCGGAATATAATCTATTTACCTATCTCATTTTTTTTCTTAGTTAACCCCTTCAGTGATAACACATAGGTGTCTGTATCAGTCGGTACTTAGATTTAAAAATATAAATTAGGTGTTTCTCTAAAAAATGTTTTCATATATTTTTACTCATTTATCACATATAGAGCCACTGTTGCCAGCAAGCGTTTATAGCCTTGACAGGGTTATATTTTAACCAATCATGATTCATGGTCCCATCTGAATTTGATTTCTTATTTCAAAGTTTAATTTAACATATAATTGAATTTATTTTTTCTAACAAATTCTTAAAATCATTGTCCAGGTTTGGTGGCCTGATAGTGACAATGTCATTCACTCATAGTAATTTAGACTGAACAAGCTGGCTTATGATGAGACCCCTTGTATTTTGATTTTTATAATCATTTAGCTATTACCCTGTTATGGTATGTAGTATTGGTAGTATCAGTCTACATTATTTCTCTATGATCATGATAAAAAAGCTCATGATGAGACTTATTTTCGTTTGAATTTGTACATTGTATATATTTATTTTTATTTTTTGAATAATACTTTGAAGAAGAAATTTTATTAGATGGGATGAATCATTAGCTCGTTTAAGAGTTATGGATGATAATTATAGAGTTGGAAGATACCTTTTCGTAGAGAATTATTGCTAGGTTAAAGGTTTCTTTCTTGATTGATACATAACATCTATATTTTATGACATTAAGAGTCCTTTCGGAAAATTAATGTCTTTAGTAAATTTCAAAATATTTCAAAGAAATAAAGTTTACTCAATTCTCATAGTTATAATTATCTTCTTACTTTACTTATTTATAAAAGAGAAAGATCAAATAAATTTATCATAAATTTTTAAAACTTTGAATCAACAAAAAATGATGCTATTTTCAAGTTTTATTTTCCTAAAGCAAAATGAATTTTAAAGCTTGATTTCTAAGAGAAATATTTTTTAAGAATTTGACCATTCACAGGCAGGAGTCTTTCTTACCTAATAACTCTTGTAAAAAAAAGGTAGATAAGCCTATTTTTTTATGATTTGAAATGGACCAAGCCATAGTCTTTGGAATTTGGTATGTTTACCTTTTTCTTCGTGTGCCTTATCCCATTTCAAAACAAGGTCTCCAATTTCAAAAGTTTTTGGATTGGTAGATGCTGTGTCAAATGAGGCTTTAACTATTTTTTGATGATGAGTATGTATAGCTTTGGATTTTTCTCTCTGTTCTTCCATTTTAAGAATTTGATCTTGTCTAAGTTGAAGGGAAGAAGAAGGTTTTTCATCAATAAACTGCACTAAAGCAAATGATGGTATTGTTATATTTGTGGGTAGAACTTCTTCTTTCCCATAAACTAATACAAATGGAGAAGTACCTATTGAGACCTTCTGGGTAATTCTATCTGTCCAAAGAGTAAATAATAGTGCTTTGTGCCAATTTTTATGATTTTGTTCTACAATTCGTTTGATGATTCTGATAAGGTTTTTATTTGTAGATTCAACCAATCCATTACCTTGCGGATAATAATTAGTTGAGTATTTTAATTTTAAACCTCTTTTCAAAGAAAATTATATCATGGAATTTCTAGAAAAGTAAGATGCATTGTCAAATATCAAAGCTGATGGGAGACCAAACCTGGTGATTATGAACTGATCAATAAAGTTTTTAATATTTTGTGTATTAACCACCTTTAATGGGATATCTTCTACCCATTTTGTGAAATAATTTGTTGCAGTTAGAATATACTTATGCTGTTTAGAAGAGTTTGGAGTTATTTCACCTATGATATCTAACCCCCATTGTTCAAATGGTTGTTGGATATTTACTGGTTGTAGTGGAAATGCTGCTTTCCTTTCTCTTCCTGCCACAATTTGACATAATTTTCATTTTCTCTCATATTCATGTGCATCTTTAAATAGAGTTGGCCAATAATAACCGGCATGCAGTATTTTATGAGTTGTGGTGTTTCCTCCAAAATGACCTCTAGCTGGTTCATCATGTAATTCCTGCATAGCTTTTTCAGCTTCAGTTTTCTCTAAACATCTCAATAGTACAGAATCATAATTATTCCTAAATAACACATCATCTCTGAGTTGATATTGATTTTCTTTAAGCCTTAGAGCACGCTTTTTTGTGTAATTGATATATAATGGAGCATATCCATTTTTTAAGAAAAATTTGAGATCAGTGTATTGTGACTAAGAATCGTTTAGGCTTACCTCGGACAGTTGTATTTCATTTGATTGATCTTCTTCTGTTGGTAAATGAGAGGCTCCAGTTAACATCCTGCAAAGACCTTGACCTTTAACAATTTTAGCAGGACGTATCTCTACAGCATATTCATGGAGTGCCATAACCCATTTTTCTCTCTTCTCTCCTACCTCTCGTTGGATTAATAATTGCCTTACTGCTGAGTAAGGTACTATTATTTTAGTATGTGTTTTTAGGAGAAAAGGTCTAAAATTTTTCAAGGCTTTAAACACAACAAATGCCTATTTTTCCACAGCTGGATAATTTAATTCAACACCTTGAAGGTTAGAACTAAAAAAATAAATAGGGGGCTTCAATGTTTTGATCATTTAGCTGTGTAAAAACCGCTGCATATGACGTATCAAAAGAGAATGTGTATAATACAAATGGTTAAGAAAATTGGGAGTTGTTAAAGAAGGAGCTTCGATGATGGTTTTCTTAATCAACTCAAAAGAATTTCTTTAATCTTTTCCCCATTTAAAAAGTGATTTTTTCTTGATCATTGATTGTAGGGGTAAGATGATTTGGGAAAAATCAGGAACAAACATTTTTACAAAATTAATTTGTCCTGAAAATGATTGCATTGTTTTTTTATTGTATGGTAGAGGAATATTTTCGATTTCCTGAATCCTATCAGGATCAATATGGATTCATTTTTTGGAGACAATGAACCCTTATAATTTACCTTCTGATAAGGCGAAATAACATTTTTTAGGATTCAAGGAAATTTCGAATTTTTTACATCTTTCAAAAATATGTTTTATGTGATTAACATGATTGTTTCTATGCTTGGAATAGAAAATAATGTCATCTAAGTATATAACAACTAAGTTGTTGATTAGTCCTCTGAAAGCTATATCCATAGCACATTGAAATGTAGCACCAACATTAATCAACTCAAATGGCATTTTTTGATATGCGTATGTTCCCCACTTTGTACTAAATGTTGTCTTTAATCTATCATCTGGATGTACCCTAATCTGATTGTATCTTGAAAATCCATCGAGAAAAGACATCAATTCAGATCCTGCAACTCGCTGCAATATCTGTCCCATGGTACGCAAAGGAAAATGATCCTTTTGGCAAGCTTTATTCAAATTTCTAAAGTCTATGCAAATCCTGATGTCTCCATTCTTCTTTCTAACTAGGACCATGTTTGACACCCATTTCAAATGTCTAATAGGAAAAATATTTTTGGCTTTAAGCATTTTGTTTAAATAAGATTTAATCTGACTTTCTAAGTTTGGGTGGATCTTTCTAAGTTTTTGCAGAATAGGCTTGTCATCTGAGATCATAGGTATAGTATGCTGAATTATAGAAGTATCATATGACTTGAGATCTGAATAATCCCATGAAAAGATATTTTTATATGTTTTCAGCAACTTAATGAATGACATCCTTTCTTCAAGTTTTAAACCAAGACCTAGGTTAATGTTTTGAGGTTTTTCTGGTGTACCAAGGTTAATCAATTCAAATTTTAAAGTAGAACTCTGGGTTTTTGAATTGGCAATATTCTTAAACCTATCTTTCAAATCATATAGATCTTCCATTTTGACTAAAAATTTGGGAATTGGATTAGCATTTTGTTTATTTTCAATCTGTAAGTCATGTTCATGTTCATCTACGATTTGACCCTTGCAAGATCTGTCTGATGTAAGAAAGTTCACTAAATTTTCATCGTTATTACATACTGTCCAATTTGTTACGTTATTAGGAATAGAATGCCTAAAAATTAACTCAATAAAAAATCTGTCTGGGCTAAATTCTTTAGATGGTATTAGCTTAGGTGCTACATTAGCAAGTAAATCAACACTTGCATTTTGTAATCTAGGAACTGTGGAGATATTGAATGCAGAAAAATGGGATGTAAGGCTTTGAGCTAAAGCTTGATAGTGTTTCAAATGTCTAGAAATACAATGAATTGTGTTTCTGACTTGTCTAACAATTACCTCAGAATCTCTATATATCTACAAATATTTAACATTTAATCCAATACATTTGTACATACCTTGTATCAATGCTTCATATTCAGCGGTATTATTCGTGCATTGAAATTCAATTCTGCAAGCTAGCATTGTTTTCTCTCCTTGCGGATTGATTAAAACGCAACCTGCTCCTGCACCATCTTCTGATTTTGAACCATCAAAGTATAAAGTCCAAAACAAAGAATGTTTTGAAATTTTATTGCTAATATTAATACATTTAGAAGTGTCTGTTTGAGAAAAGTTTTCTATTTGAGAAATAGCAGTATTTATTGAAAAAGGTGAAATCTGGGCATTGAACTATCCAAGAAACGATTCAGCTAAGTAATTTCCAATAATACTATTAGTGAAATCCACAGGTTCATTTGTTTCTTCAAGTTCAGTGACTGTATGATTCATAAATTTTTTGCGATCAACTCTGATTTGATTTGGTTTACCATTGTATGGTAACCACATATGTGACCAATTCGTAGTGAAATATCCATGTAAATTTTCAGGCCAATCCCTGCTTAAAATAAGACCATAAAATTCAGGGATATCTGCAACCAAAATGCCTATTACTTGTAGCACCTTTGGATTGGATGATAATGTAATGGATACTGACAACATTTCTCCAATGACCTTGAATTTTGTTATATCTAATTTAACTATATGTACAACCGATTTTTGAGGAGTGACATTTAGATAAGACAATTATGAACATTTTTTTTGAAAATCTCATAAGTCAAAAGTAAAGGAGGAGTGTGAGAAATAGATCTATCACCAATTAAAACAAGATCATTGAGATTTAATTTGTTTAAATATGACAGAGGTTTTACCATATCTTTAGAAGCTTGGGCTATAATCGGTGGTTGTATAGGATCTACAGGGATTGCCTTGAGTTCTATGAGTAAAATTTTATGTTGTTGTTTGAGTTTGGTCATTTCATGTAATGAAATGTTTTCTTTGGTATTTTTCATATCTTCACCTATATTATATTCAACTGTATCTGAAACTATTAAAGTTTTGGAAGTTTTAAGAGGATTTAGTGAAATAGGATCTGTCTGAACAGTCTTAGATTTTTTGGCTACTGTTTTCTCCTTTATGGGGAGAGATTTCTATTTCTGATTTGATATAGTTAAATCAAAAGAATATTTACTTCTTGTAGACACAGGCATAGCTTCTCCTTCTTCTTCTGTAGGGATAATGAAATCCCATAACCCATTCAGTTCAAATTCTTCTTCAGACTCTGGTTCTTGTTCAGATGGTGAGGGATATTCAATATCTTGATCAGATTCAACATTTGAAATCACATTTGGAGGCTGAGATGGTGAAGAGGAGTTTTTCTTATATGGGAGATATGATTTCTTAGGTGCTGATGTTTCAGCAACCTGTCTCTTTATCTCAATCATGTCGTTTGACATAGTTTTTAACACTTTTTGAAGACCTTTAAGATTGAATGGATCTTTTGAGACTTTCTTTTTGGAATCTTGACTAAACGTCGCTTTCTTTGATTTCCTGTCTTCTATCTCTGATCATTTTTCCAAAGCTAAGATTCTTTTCTCGACAGTGAGAGCTTCTTTCATGTTTTCTAAAAGGGTAGCTTTACCAGCTCTATCTACAAAAATAGCTATATTAGAAGGCAAAGAAGAAATATACCACTCTATTTGTACATCGACAGTAGGCTTGGAACCGGTTGGGATTTTGTTTAATAACTTATTAAATTTGGAGTTGAAATATTTGATCCTTTCACTTGAGTTTGTTTTTAGATTGAAAAGGGCATTGATTAAATATGAAACAGTTCTATCATCTCCAAATTTTGCAAGAAAAAATTGTTCAAAAGTTGCCCAATCTGCAATAGATCCTGCTGGAAGTGAAAAGTACCAGGATCCTCCGGATCCTTGTAAGGTATAAGGGAACAATCTTACTACAATATCTTCATGAGAAACTCCATTAAGATTCATGGCCAACATAAAATTATTGATATGTTCTTCAACAGGAAGAGCATCATCTAGATTATATTTAGGTAGCCATTTTTGTGGATAATCTGGAAGGGCATGTGGATTTGCAATCAATACAACATCAAGATTAGTCCAAGGCCGATTAGCCATAATTGGATTTGAAGTTTGTGAAGATACAGAAGCAGATCCAAAAGTAGGGGGAATGGATGTAGAACTTACAACTGGAACAATATTACTTGTGATAGTACTGATTGTTTGAGTAGAAGAAATGGAAGAATAGGAAGATGAAGATTGAGTAAGAGGATGTGAGGAAGTAACTAAAGGGAAAGATGACGTGACTTCACTCGTATCAGACTTATATCTGGATATAGAAACTTTTTTGTGATGTGATTCTATTGGGAACTCAAAAGGAGGAATTCCAAGTTTCTCACTTTTGGATCAAGTTAATATACCAGTTTCTTTAAATAGGGAAGTAACGCTTTCTTCAGAAGCTTCAGGATTAACAAGCTTTTCATCAGAAATAGATATTCCTTCTAATTTCTGGATCAAAGACTGAACTTCAAGACACTCGGGAGTAGATTATGAAGCAGATGATTGTCGAGATATTTCAGGGGATGAGGGGAAGGTTTCTACAATTTCTGATTTCTAAGTTGGTGATTTAGAGTTTGATCGAGAAGTTGTAGGATGTTTTTGGGGAGATCAACTCTTATGAGGGCTTCTAGTTTGAGGTTTATATTTTTATGCCATTCATAGTCAGGCCCTCCTTCTAGCACCAAAAATGTTGAGGCCTCAAAAATATGTGGCAACAACAAGGGGGATAACCACCCAGTCCGGACCTTAAAGCAACTCCTTTTCTGTTTGGGATTTTGGCTTCGACAGGGGGTAATGGGACTAGTTTCCCAGTTTTGGATTTTATATGATTGTTGGGTTTCTTTCAAATGATTTGCAAGGAGAATAACTAAAAAATAAGACAACTTTATTCTAAGATGCAAAACTTTGAATTAAATCCGATCTAATCTAACCCGAGATAATGCCATTTTTATGCGATCTAAAATGATGTCTATTCAGTTTGTGATGATTTATATCAATCACAGACTTAATAGAATTAATACTTTTATAAGATAATCCTTTTGAGAAAATAGTTAATCGAAGGAAGGTGTAAAACACATCGCATATATTCTGATGATCATAGATAAAAAAAATCAATTTCTATTATGATATCATACAATAGTGCATTTGATACTTCAAATAGAAATAATTGATTTCATACATAATTCATAAAAATATAGATTTATCACTAATGTTAAAATAAATTTTAGCATACACGATAATAGTACCATATGTGTGCTGTCCTGCTCACCTGACCAGTGATAATAGGCCATAATAAATCTTCTATCAATAAGTCTTTCATAGAATACAATAGTGCATCAACAATGATCAACTAAGATAATATATAATTGAAAGGACCACGTTCCATTATTTTATCAAGACATCCACAAACATACAGTAATGCGTTCTTTGTAAATGTTCTTAATAAAAATCCTGGACCCTTCTTTAAGTGCATGAGAAGGGTTTAAATGCTACATTAACTAACAGAAATATATTGTACAAAATATCTTATGAGGAGGTTTCAAACAACCTTCCTCATTCCTAGTATCTAATTTCTAAAATTGAAATTTCCAAAACAAATTAACTAATGATCATGCTTGATGATAGGCTAGTGCCAACTTTGCTTTTCTGTTCACAAATATCGGACATTGGTTGAACTTGTGGAGGCTTCCCAAACTGTGTTTTCATTTGTCCAGTAAATATAGCATCAAGTAAAAGTGGCAACATTTTCTGTATGGAATCTAGAGAACAAATACATGTCATTATTTGACTATGAGGTTTAACCAAGAGTTGGCAGTATGCTTCCCAATTAGTCTTTTTCAGCTGTGCAATTGTTTCTTCTCATATTTGACCTGTATTTTTCCAACTTTGCTCCAAAATTTTGAGATCATGAATTGATTTAGGATCTCCTTCTTTAATTAAACCGAAGGTATGTAAAATATGCTTGATTGTTTTGAAAATTCTCTTTGATATGCCTCATGCTCTAGCTATTGCCAATTCTGCCTATTTTACCTTTGTATCCGTCAGTCAAGAGAATATATTTATAAGTTTCTCTGATCTTTGGGAGATTTGATCTTCTCCCTTCCTCTGAATCCTTCTATTTAATCTAGTTAAAAATTTTGGTATTGAGTTCATTAAACTCAATTCTCTGATCAATCACTGTATTAGTCAAGTGCTCACTGATTTCCAAATGTGGAACTATGTATAACATTTGTAAGACAAACAAATCTTGTTGTTTTGAGAGTAGGGCATTTAATGCTAATGCTTCTTTAATGAATTCCTCTGCAGTAGGAATGCCTTCATACTTTATAAGATTTTCTCTCAATTCTTTAATTAGTGTGTCTTTGATGGATAAGTCATTTTCATAACTTATCTTAAGTACTTACATATCTTGCTGTAATTTAAAGAGATGCTGCTAGGCCTGTTGGTTCAAATTGTTCCTTTCTTCATCTAGTTGGTTTTGTAGCTGTATTATTTTATCATCCTTCTCTTGAACCAAAATGGATACTTTGGCTACTTTGTCCATTTTTACGGTAGTATATGCTCCAGCAAATTGTGATAGCCGAGTGAGGTTTTCGATTGGGTTTGACAGGGTGTCTTTTCATACAACTTCCATGATCTCATTTCCTGGGGGTGTTTCAATCCTTCTTCTCTTTCTCTATTTCCTGGCTACAACTTTACGAAGAGGGCTATAGAATACATCCAATGGAGGGATATTAGTTACCTTTAGAATAATTTCAGTAGTAGGAAACACAGGAATAACTTCTGCATCTTAGGAGCTTGTCCCAGGATTTTTAGTGGTTTCTTTTGCTGAAACTATTTGACCCTGGGGAGTCTGAAATCCTTTATTTTTCTGTGTGGATGATCCCTTGGGGGTATCCATCAATGTATTACTAATTGAATTCTAGAATTTATCTAGCTCACTTTGATTTTGTGAATCTGATTCTTCTGTTCTGATCACCCTGCTTGGTTTAGTCATATAACTAGTAATCAAGATATTTTGTGGAACACTCTTGAGTCTTTGCTCTCTATACTCATGGAATATTTGTAATTCCTCCAGGTTTATACTCAATCTGACAAAGTTTTGAACTTCTTCAAAATTTTCAACAGATTGCAAAACGTCTTCAAATCTATCATCTGTGTGTATGAAAGGTTTGATTTTGACTGACTAAGTAAATTTACTAGCGATATTCTTTGGGTCGAATTACCTTGGTGGTAGAAGAGGGAGATTCAAAAGATGAATTTTCTGGCATTCTTTCGACGCATGATTAAAATTGCTGAGGGGGAATGAATCACACTGAATTGGGAAACTTGGCCATAAATATTTTTTACTATCTTTTAGAGTTTTAGTGAGTCCATTGCCGAAAATTTGGTAAGCCACTTCTCTTTCCATTAGTTTATCTAAAACATACAGAGGAAGCACATGTGGAGGAGCGGAGCTTCCGAATACTCTGATGTATGAAAATGATTCTTCAATGAAACATCTTCCTATAATTTGGAGATATGTGATGGCTTCCTTAGTGAACCCGGGGCTCTCGCTATCAAACATTACCTGATGTAATGGTAATACAACCCCATAACATAACCTGTGGAAGTGTGGTACAAAATGATGTTCCCATATCTGTTTATGACTTAAATGAATATGGGTAGGGTCCTCGAGAGTCCATTTCCAACCCATAATTGGAAAGCTAGTGGAGAAACAAATGGCATAAAAAACATATGCACTCATGAAAAATTGGGGGACGGCTTTGGAATAACTAACTCTTGCCTGGCGATATTCATTAATCGCTTTGGCTAGGTTTTTAGAAAGAATGGTTGCCCAATTCATGATGTGAGAATTAACACATGAGTCAATCAAGGGAACCCAATTAATAGAGAACTTGGTGTTATCAGGGAGACCATATAATCTGCACAACATTGATGATGCAAAATTATAGGGATTTGCAAGTGAGGCAATAGGATACATACCTGATTTATCATGCTTGAACTTTTTATCCAATTTCCTCCAACCTTGAATCATTTTGAAAGGGTCTTCATTTTTCTTTGCAAAATTTTCAACAAATTGGTTTTCATAGATGTCTTGTTGGTCAGGCAGTTTGTACATGACTTTCAAATCTTTAGATATGAAAGAACCTAACATTTCATCCTTAATGGTTTTGAATTTTCTGTCTTTAATTGTTGAATTCTCATCTACCCATCTTATCATATCAGTATATGGTAAAAGGCTGGCCCTTGTTGCTATTATGTGAAGGAAGGAGCATGCTGCATCTTTAAACTGTAAATATGAGGGCTTTGCTTCATCAGCAGTTGCCTTGACCTCCGCTATTTCAGGTTTTTCATCTTCAAGGATAGTATAGATGGCTTGCCACGTTGTAGCACCTCCATCTGCAGTGCAAACAATATCTTTGATTGTGGATGAAATTTCTGTACATTCAAATTCTGCAACAATTTGTTTGCTGTGTTCCTGCATTACTTTGTGTATGGACATCTCTTGAAGAAAAACCCCTATTTAAGACATAGTAATGATCAAATGATGAAATATGTAGTGAAATGACCGATTTTAAAAGAAAAGATCTGGGAAGCAGCTATATCATTAATTAGCCATAACAAAACAATAACTGTTTGTATTGGGATGATGAAACATGATTAATTATTTCTGACATGATTTATTTTCACATTAAAACCTTTATTAAACCCTCTCAAGTCCATCGCATCGCACATTTTTGAACCTATTTTATGAAGCGAATTTCTTTAACAAGATTTGCATTTATGCAATATGAGATTTCGCAATATCGCGAAATCGCAAAATCACTTTCATCGCGATATCACAACATCAGAGAATTGTTAAGTAATGTTTTAAGTTTTAAATTTATATCTGCGATGTGCGATTTATGATGCCGCTTGCGAAGTTCAAATCGCAAAATCAAAAATCAAGATTTTATGTTTTGTGCTTAACTTTTTAATGGGAAAAAGATTATGCGGGATGCGATTTGTGATAGGGTGATCACAAAGATATGTAAATGGAATTTATTAATTTCTTTTTGTTTTATTTTTAAAAACAACAATGTTTTGGAGTTTGATTTTTTTTAATTCAAAATTAAAAATATATTTTAAGAAGGGTCCCTATTTATATTATCAAATTTTAAACTATTTTGAAAATAAAAATGAAGGAGATTTGTTTCATAGCACAACACAATGTTAACACCGCCAAATCCTTGTAACATTTTCATTCCACTTTACATATTTTTGTAATATAATGCATACAAATTAACATACAAAACCACATTTCAATGTAATTTAATTTCATTTCAACCACACATGTTAACATACACCATCATCAATATGGCATGATTGAGTGCTATGGTATGACTCAACGCTTTCATGCTAGTACCCTAATAGTTACAAGTGAGGTTAATTTATCAATTAATAAAAGTTTTAAAATAAAACCTAATTGAAATTTTGTTTTCTTATTTTCAACAATTATTTTTATTTTCATTATAATATGGTTAATGGATTTTTGTTTTATTGATTTTATTTATTTTTTATCATTATTTTCATTATTATTAATAATTGTTTTCATTTTAATTGTGATAGAATTTCAAGATCTCATTCTGACTATAATATAAATAATATAATTTTAATTAGAAAATTGTTCATATTGTTTTTATTAATATGAATTTTGATATCATTTATATAGTTCTCATAAATGGTCCAAATTAATATAGTTCTCATAAATTGTCCAAATTAATATGTTTAACAGAGTTCATGTTATGTAAATAATCTATTAAACCATTAAATATATTAAATAAATAAGCATTATTAAAATGTTTGAAAATTATCAGATTATTGGAAAGAGTTAATAATTGAATAACAACAAGGAACATATGTGAATAATATATCACCATTATTTTAATTGAGTTTATTAAAATATTGAGATTTTTTCACGGATTTTAAGGTTATATGTCACCAAAAATGAGTGGACTTAAAATTTAAAAAATCTAAAACACTATGATAATAATTTTAGCGCCGTGTGAGTTTGTTATTATTAATATAATTATTAATAATCACAAATATTCAATTTTTAATAGACACATTTACATTATACATATAATGTGGTTGATATAAGCTTATGTGGTTGTACATAATATAATATTATTTTACTATATTATATTAATAGTTATATTTCAAACTATAACATAATAAACATATAATATAATAATTACATATGTTATTAGTAATAATACTTATTTATTTCTATATATATATATAATGTTGATGAGAATGATAAATCATGATAATAATAATAAACTCAAAGGATTGATAAACATAAGGGATTAATATTATAAACTTAATGGATTATTAAATCTAAGGTTGTTTTTTTTTTTTGATTGGACTAATTCTATTAAGTAAAAATATGCTACATGATGATGATACAATCAAGAGAAATAGAAACCGGCAACCGGAAATGATAAGACTATCAACCTCGATCTCGGAAATGAAGTGAAACAAGAAAGGAGCTACAACATATGACTGGAAAGCAAAAAGACCGACTTCTACCTAGAATGGGAAAAAGCCTCAACACGAAGCTTTTTCCCTTTCTTTTTATTGACTTTAACCCATCCATCCTGGGGTGTATGAGCTAAAACAACTTGAAGCCTGGAATTCTCCAAAGGGGGGATCTCCTTTTCTGATTCAGAAGAGGAGGTCACATGGACGTGTTTCTAGGTGATGGAAGTGTCGGGGGGATTCACCGGTCCATTGGTGGAAAGGTCCATCGTCTGAAGGGCATGATCCGATTTTGCATCACTACCTTCATCTTATGAGCTGGAGGATTCAGAATCCACGGCTCGTGGCGGTGAGCATGGATCCCATCGTTTGGATTTGGGCTTGGAGATGTTATCCTTTTTCTTTTTTGCCGGGAGAGATGGGCAGGAGTTCTGCAAATGCCCTGTTTGGTGGCAATGGTGGGAACGGAATGCAGTATTCTCGTAATCTAGTGTCTGAGTCCAAAAAAAGTCGTTTATCTTGAGATTGATTTGGTCTGGAAGTCCCTTGCTTAAATCTAATTCCACACATATTCTAGCATATGTGTGAAGACCTTTATTTTCCCGCCAGTAATCTCCCATTATGAAACTGCCCAAGGTGTTTCCTATGGCTTTATAGACTGCAACATTCCATAAATGGGCTGGTAAGTTTAGAAGCCTGATCCATACAGGTGTCCTGGTGTTGACTGCGGTTGCTGGATCAAAATCTGGGAACTATGGAGTTAAGAAGAGCCCTGCAGTTCCCATGAACCAAGGACCTTATTCTAAAGCCTTTTCATAATGCTTAATGTTATCAAACATAACTATGAAATATCCTTTTGAACAAAAGCTGACCTTGCAATGATGAGTCCAGTTTGCATGGATCCATTCATAGAGTTCCTGAGAGCACGACCACAGTCCATTAAATCTGCATATGATGGCTCTTTCTGCAATTTTTTGAAGTACATTTGCGAGACCTTCATGGGTGATCTCAACAGAGGGAACTTCCTCTAGCTTGTCAACCAAAAAAGGCTTGGGTTTAAGGGCTTCTGGGGGTTTGGGGTTCTCAGAGTGTACTGCATCTTTGTAAGAGAAAGGAGGAGAAGAGGATGACTATCCCGTTGCGCCTCCTCTCAAACAAAGGGTTAACACTAAAGAGTCATTTCTGTTAATGATGTAAGCGGAGAGGGGAAGAAGGTATTCAAGTTGTTTACCTTGAAAGAGAAGTCTCTGAAGGCCTGAGGGGATCCCAATCCGTCGTTCCAGATCCAGTTTGAGATCTAGCTCCAAGTATGAAGAGCTGACCCATTGTAGAATGGTCTTACTTGTAGGTTGAGAAATTTGGATTTGATAGGAGGCAGAGAGGTTCCTGGATGCCTGTTGGATCAACACAGTGCCAGGACCTTTTGTGTCTCCGAGAGAAAGTCTTCCTGGGAACTGTTGGGGAGGAGATTTCTCTTGCGTAAGGATACAATCACCCAAAAACAGAAATAGATCCGAGACAGAGGACAGGGAAGCAGAGCAGTTAAAAAGCCGAACGTTCTTCCCCTGCCTGCTAAACCCTGCATTGCTGCCTACGTGCTGGGAGATGAGAGGGGCTGTCGATTTGCGTCTGTTCAAAGGCTCTAGATCATGGTAAATGCCGAGGTTGCTAGCATACAGAGTTACAGAGGGGCGAAAGGGGCCCTTGAAATGCTAAAACTGCCACTGATATTCTGATGGTTGCGGTGGCCGCTTCAGATCAGCAGGACAGGGACAGTGCGGAGCATGAGGCGCAGGGCCCAGATCATCCGTTGCGAAGGTAAATGGAATCGGTCTCCCAAGCTGTTGCGGCGCGGGAGCTACAGAGGAAAGAGCGGTCGCCTGAGAAAAAAATTGAACCCTAGTCTCCATTTTTCCAAATCTAAGGGATTATTATTATAAACCCAAAGGGTTAATTTTATAAACCCAAGGCATTAATATTAAAAATATAAGAGATTAAAATGAAAAATACTTTACATTTGTATTATAAACAAAAGAGATAGATAAATAAAAAAGATTAATATTATAAACATAAGGTATTAATAAACCCAAGGTATTAATACTATAAATCCAAGGGATTATTAATATTATAAACTCAAGAGATTAATCTCATAAACATTTGGGATTAATGTTATAAACCCAAAATATTATCATTATTATAAGCCCAAGAGATTAATATTATAAACCGAGATAATTAATAAACCCTAGGATTCATATTAAACCCTACAAATATAAAACCTAAGAGTAATATTATAAACCCAAGTGATTATAAACCTAAGGGATCATTATTAATAAACCTAAGGTATTAATATTAATAAACTCAAGCAAGTAATAAACCCAAGGGATTAATAAACCCAATACACTAATAATATTATAAACTTAAGGGGTTAACAAACACAAGAAATAATATAACCAAGGAAATAATATTAAACACTAAGATTAATATTACAATCCAAAAGAATGATAAATCCTAGGATTAATATATACATATATTTTTTTAACCATAAAGAGTATATTTTGTATATATTAAAACGTGTCCGCTCACGTGCAAAATGTGAGATTTTACAAAAAAATTCTATGTATTTCCCTAGATACAAATGATACATTCAAGCCAACTTGTTTTCGAGTGGTTTTTCCAACCATTAGACAGTCAAAATTTACAACTATCTACCTCTTGCTAAATATATTACAGAACTGAAGGAATAGGTATATACATGTATTTTTCGACATAAAATAAATTGGGATAAACTAAGATGGTGCCTATTCCTCCATTGGTTCAGCATTGTTGAGATCCAGGGACTTGAGCTTCTCTTCCTTGTTCTTGCTACTTTAAGCTAGCATGAGCTTTATCCCTTCTATATACAGGCTCAATGCAACTACCTCATCCTCCAACCTTTGTATTCTCTCTCTTTTTTCCAAATTTCTCTCTTCCATATCAATTGCATCTTTATGGTGTTGATGCAAACACTTCTGCAGAATAACAATCCCATTCCTAAATTCTCCATGTTATTGAGCACATAATTCACAATTGTTCTTACTATTACCACTTTCCTGAGCCCAATTTTCACTTGCACTCCCCTTCCTAGGTCTACGAAGGCCCTAATAACCCAAGCTAGTGCACTCCACAACTGAGATTCCTTGCCCACTCAAGCTGACAGACACACATTCTTCCTTGCGAAGATTTACTGACACAAGGTGATGTACAATCATAGGATGCTTAACAGTTTCAAAAGGCTATCAAAAAACCAAACGAACACGCAAGCCAATACCCAGATCCTTGCAGGAAACAACAACCCCATAAAACATACAATTTCCCGGACCTCCAAGGCCAATTCCCCAATTCTTCATCTCGGCCGACTCCCCCCAATTTCCAAATCCCCCCAAGTAGAATAGTGATACACAAGAGCACTCTGAGCAGAATAGAAACCCCCCTAACAACCCACACGGACATAGTTTCACCATTACATTTAAACATTGGCCATGACCACGAGAGTAGAGATGAGAACTCCTTAGCCATGCTAGCTAGAGGATTCATGCTTATGAAAAAACCATTATTCATTGTATAACCATCCTCAATACACCAAATTATACAGATCAATGCCACAATACCATACATATTTTCATCCCAATGTTGTTTCATTATTCCCCTGCCCTTCACTATGTCTCTTAAATCCCTCTTCATTTTTTTCCCACGCTAAATCTGCAAATTTCAGAGCTTGGGGAGTAAATGCATACCCAAAAAAATTACCATTCCCATGAGCCGAGTACAATTTTTCTGGTGTCTTCAAGTGAAGTTGAGGAAAATTCTCTAAGTACACATGTCTGCGAAGCATCTGGTACTAGGTGGAGGGCGGTCATGGTGCATGCGACCACACTTCAACATGATCACGGAATACAACATGCCATGGGAAAATAGGGCAAGCAGTGGGAAGTTAATTTCGATTAGAAAGAGTCTGATAAATCTTTCAGGTGCCTAGATGATATGTGCCCGCATAGTGGATTTCTGAAGGATGTGACAACGAAATTTAACAAGAGGGGTTAAGGGAGGGAGGAAGGAGGGAGAGGATAAGGGAGGATGAAGGTGGAGGAGAATGGGGGGGCGAGGGGGGGGGGTGGGGGGTTTGGATAAGAAAGCCAGGGATGGGGGAGGGGGATGAAGGGGGGAAAACAATGAAGTGAGGGGTGAGGGGAGGGGGGGATGGACCAAGCCACTGAGGGGGGGGCAACAATGAAGCAAGGGGTGAGGGGAGGGGGGGTATGGACCAAGCCTTCGAGGGGAGGGGGGGTGGTGTAAGAAGAGAAGGGAGGGAAAGATAGGGGGGGTAATATGAGTGAGGGGGGTAAGGGAGAAATAGGCATCCCTCCTCACTTAGAAATTCTATGTCATTAGTCTTATTCCAATCGCCTTGGTTAGAGAATAGATCAAATTTAAGCTTTTTAGTCATTCTTATGATGTACATATGTTGCCTTCAATTCCATTCACCAATGCTACTTCTTATTTAATCCTGCACACTAGGTTGGCTTGTGTGTTAGCCTCCTTGTTGTTTCCTCTAAGGATATGATAGAATGTAACTTTGTCAAAGAGAGGAGTCATTCCTTGGGCTCTCTTGATGACTTGATTTAGGATAGTGTTCTGAGCTGGGGTATTATTCCTCATATGTTTTATTATTAGCATGGAATCTCTAAGGATTTGGAGCTCCTTAATGCCTTTAACGAAGGCCAAATTCATCCATAGGAGTAACCCAATATATGCCTTTGCTTGATTGTTTGTTCTCCTTCCTAAACACTAAGCATAACTATCTTCGATATTTCCTTCGAGATTTATTAGAATACCTCCGCCTCTTTCCACCCAAAATCCCGTGATTAATATTATAAAACCAAGGGATTAATATTATAAACCCAAGGGAAACAATAAGATTAATATTATAAACCCTAGTATTAATATTATAAATACAAGGGATTAATATTATAAAACACAGGGGTTCAATATTATAAAACCCAAGGGAATTAATATTATAAAAACAAGGGATTAATATTATAAAACCCAAGGGTTTGTTAATATTATAAAACCTAAGATAAATATTATAAAACCTAAAATAATCATGGTTCACCATGGTTTACCAAGGGTTATTTTCATATTGAGATAATGTTTTTCACATTGTGACGTTGGACCATGGTTGACCATGATTGATTTTCATATGGAAATAATATTTGTCACAATTTTACATTGCACCATGGTTGCTTTTCATATTGAGAAAGTGTTTGTGAGAATTTGATGTTGGACCATGGATGACCATGTTTATAAACCCTAGTAATTTATATTAAATCCAAGGATAAATATTATAAACCTTATGAATAATATTATACCCTAGGAAAACAGATTACTATTATAAACCCAAGGGATTAATACTAGAAACCTAAGGGATTATAAACCCAAGGGAATAATATTAAACCCAATGGATTAATATTATAAACATAAGGTATATAAACCCTAAGATAGATATTATAAACTCTAAAATAATCTTGGTTCACCAAGAGTTATTTTCATATTGAGACAATATTTGTCACATTGTGAAACTGGACCCTGGTTAACCATGATTAATCATGATTTTCATATTAAGGAAATTTTTTTCACATTGTGACATTGGATCATGGTTGACGATGATCGGTTTTCATTTGGAGACAACCCTTTTAAGAGTGCGATGTTGCACCATGGTTTTATTTCATATTGAGAAAATTTTTGTGAGAATGTGACATTGGACCATGATTGACCATGATTATAAACCCTATGAATTTATATTAAAGTTAATGATTAATACTATAAAACTTATGAATAATATTTTACCCTAGGAATATGATCCCTTAGGTTAATAACCTAAGGTATTTATATTATAAAACCACGAGATTTATACTAAAAACCCAAGGGATTAATATTATAACTAAAGTGAATAATAAACCCAAGGAATCCATATTAAATGCCAAAGGTATTATAAAACCAAGGGAATAATATTATAAAACCAGTGCATATAAACCCTAAGATAAATATTATAAACCCTAAAATAATCATGATTCACCATAGTTTACCAAGGATGATTTTCATATTGAGGCAATATTTGTCACAACACGACATTGGACCATGGTTGATCATTATTTATTTTGATATGGAGACAATATTTGCCACAATGTGACGTTGCACCACGGTTGATTTCCATTTTGAGAAATTATTTGTTAAAATGCGACATTGGACCATGGTTCACCATGATTATAAACCCTGAGATAAATATTATATTTGTCAAAATGTCACATTGGACCATGGTTGACCATGTTTGATCATGATTGATTTTCATATGGAAATAATATTTATCACAATGCGATATTCCACCATGGTTGTTTTTCATAAATTGAGAAAATGTTTGTGAGAATGTGTTATGAAACCAACTCACAAAATAGAAGAAAAGAGAGATCAACGACTTAGAAATCAACCACATCGAGGGGGAAACTTCCTTTACATTACATAAATGAAAAATTCTTGGATGATACAAATGACAAAACCTTATTTCTATATATAGGGGTCCAAGGGGTCACAATATAATCCTAGCCGACATAACAATAACAATGTAAGGGCACAAGAATAACAATAGTGGCCTTCTATGTGGGACAATAATAACAATATGAGGGCTACATGGGAACAACAATAACAATAAGGGGGCTACACTAAAAATAACAATAAGGGGATACATTCGTATTATAGGGACATAACATAATGTGACATTGGATCATGGCTGAGCATGATTATAAACCCTAGGAATCTATATTAAAACCAAGGATTAATATTTTAAAGCCTATGAATAATATTATAGCCTAGTAACATGACCCTTAAACTAATAAACATAAGGGATTATTATTATAAACCCTAAGATTATAAATCCAAATATATTATTATACATATTAAGGATTAATATTACAAACCCAAGATAATAATAAAGAGCCTTAGAATTTATATTATAAACCGAAGGATTAAAATCCTTAGGATTAACATTATAAATTTTATGATTCTAAACCTTAATATTATTAACCCAAAACCCTAGACCGAATATTATAAACCAAAATAATAAACCCTAATTTATTCAATGTTGCAATTAGACATTGAATAAATTTCAATATAATATATCATTGTGTCAATGATTGTCACACTGCTTCTTGCATTGTGACGATGCTTGGAAAGTTTTGACGTTGGATATATTCATGTATCATTCTAATGTCACAACAGTAAACCCTAATATTAAACCAAATATTAAAAACCCTAAAATTATAAAACCCATCATTATAATTAGTAATATTAATATTTCAATCCCCAGGAAAAATATTATAAACCCTATAATAAATATTAGAAACCACGAGATTAATATTATAAATTCTAAGAATAATAGTAGAGACCCTTGCATTAATATTGTAAATCCTAAGATTATAAATCCTGAAATTAAACTTCAAAATTAAACACAATTTTATAAACTTCAATATTAAAAATTCAACATTTCGAACCCTCATAGTAAACACAATTGTATAAACCCAATATTAAAAACCCCGATATTATAAACTTTGATATTAAACCCCAATTTTTTAATGTCATATTGCGATGTTGAATAATTGAAATTATAAACCTAAAATTAATATATCAAATGTAATATTATAACATTAATCTATTATTATAAATATTAGGGTCTAATATTATAAACCCATGGATTAATAAACCAAATAGAATATTTCTATTATAAATTCAAAGAATTAATATTATAAACCCAATATTAAACCCTAATATTAAACCAAATATTCTAAACCCCAATATTGAAAACCCAACCTTTCAAACTTTAATTCTAAATGCTATATTAAAAACCCCAATATTAAACCCTAAGATTATAGACACAATATTATAAACCCAATGTTAGATAGCCTAAAATTATGAGCCCTAATATTAAACTCCAATTATAAACCTAATGTATTAACAAACCCAAGGCATTAGTATTATAAACCTGTCTGATTAATAAATATAAGGAATTATTAGTATTATAAACTCAAGGAATTAATATTAAATTATCAAAAAGATTAAAAATATTAACATTATAAAATGGAGGGATTAATATTTTATAGCCAACGAGTAAGAATTATTATAATAGGTTATAGTTGTTAATATTTAAAAGAGAAAGCTATTGTTGATCGTGTTTTTATCATAATGACCTAAGTTAAACATGATTGATAATCATTTTCCATGTTCACCTTAATATATAATATACATATATAAATATATATTAATATTAATATTTATACATAAATAATTAATAAATCATAATATATATAACGCTCATATTAAACTTCATATTATAAACTCAAAATTTCAAACCCTATATTAATCCCTAATATTATAAGAAATTATATCTATTTTATTAATGTAACATTATTTAACATTTATATTATTAATGTTTTGTTAATAATATAATAATATGTTTTTAATAATTTAAAAAAATTATCTATACTATTAGTATTACAATTTAATATAGTATTAAAAGTATTTATTAAATATACACTTTAAAAATATACTAATATTAAAAATAAAATATCCAATGAGAAATTTTTTATTAAAAGAACCTAACTTAAGTCTTGTTTCCTTATTTTCAAAAATTCTATTCATTTTAATATGGTTAATGGATTTTTATTCTACTCATTTTTCACATTCTTAACCATTAGTCTCATTTCTAGTCTCATTATTATTGTTGTAATAATAATTAGTATTTTCAATAATTATTCTCATCATTATTTTAATAATTATTCTCATTTTTAATAATTATTTTTGTTTTAGTTGTAATAGATTTTTAATGAATCTCATTCTAACTATGATACAAATAATTAGATATATTAATTTGACACATAATTATATTAATTTGACACATTAAACACAATAGTATAAATTTCAATATTAAAAACTAAACATTTCAAACCCTCATACTAAACACAATATTAAAAACCTCGATATTATAAACTCTGATATTAAACCCCAATTTTGTAATGTCGCATTGCGACATTGAATAAATTGCAATTATAAACCTAAAATCAATATATCAAATGCAATATTATAAACCCTAATATTGTAAACCGAGGGGCTAATATTATAAACCCAATATTAAACCCAATATTGTAAACCCAAATATTGAAAACCCAACATTTCAAACCTTCATTCTAAATGCTATATTATAAATCCAATATTAAAAACCCTGATATTATAATCCCAGTATTAAAACCTCAGATTATAAACACAATATTATAAACCCAATGTTAGAAACCTGAAAATTACGAGCCCTAATATTAAACCCCAATTATAAACATAAGTTATTAACAAACACAAGGCATTAATATTATAAACCTGAGGGATTAATAAATATAAGGTATTTTTTTTTTGTAAACTAGCATAATTCTATTGATTAATAAAATATGTTACAATCTGTTCTCTGAGCAAAGGAGCGTATCCAATTCCTTCTCTCAGTTGTGTCCAAAAATTCAAAATGAAGGGCTTCCCATGGTAGGGAAACCAACCCTTTAATTGTTTCTGCGAACTTGAAAGAACTACATTCACTAATGCATTGTAAAAAAAATTGTAAATAACTATAAAAACTATGGATAACATAACAGTCCAGAGATAGACCAAAGTGCAGAAACCTTCATTCTTTCTAAGCTTCCTTATGCTGTTCTGCATCAGGTGCTAGCGGTTCCTCCTCGGTCACTTGACACCCATAGATACGGGAAATCTCCTCCTGTTCCTCCGCGAAGACGCGTGGATTTGGATTCATCGACTCTCCACATTCATCACATTTGCACCAACCACCTGGTTTGTAATGCCACATATTGGGCAAGGACAGGGAGGAAGCCTTCATAGGCAGTGGTTAGATTTTCTTAGGTGGGGGAGCTACAAAGAGGGAAATTGTGGCTTTTAGATATTTCCTCTTGTTTTGGGGTATGGAAAATGCAGATGAATCATCAGAGGGGATGAGGGTGGCATAGGGAGGAGCCATAAGAGAAGAGGGAGAGGGAAAAGCATCCATGGTTGGGATTGCTGAGGAGCTGTCATTGGTCAGGGCTGTAGAGAGAGCGGAGGAACTATCAATGAGCGGGGTTGTGGAATAAGAGCCGAGAACAAGGTTTGACTCAATAATGGAATGAAAATTATGGTCAACCGAAGTTCTAGTTAATCTTGATGGAGGGCGCCTCTAGTGCTGCCTCTGTGAGGCTGCTGTTTCTTCTTGGGCACCATGACAATGGGAGCACAGAGCTGCAAAGAGAACATCGGACGGTGAGGGAGAAAATCGGAAAAGCTTCGTTGGACAGCCAGAGAATGAGCATAATAGAGAATGCCCGATGCCTACTGCATTAAATATATTAATTTTCTACTGCTACGAAATTGTGTGGCAATATTACCATGGTGCCGTCGATCCTCCATGTAGGTGTCATCACACACTGTGGGGTGGGTTGGCTCTCACGTCACCCAAATATGAGAAGCCATTGTCCTTATGTAGGATTTCCATGCAGTTAGCTCTTAGAAACTCCTCCCTTAGGGATTCGAAATTGGAGTTGAAGAGCTGAAGATTTTGACTGACACCATGATTTGCTAGATAATTGGTTGCATCATTGGAATTTATTCTCACATGTAGGAATGTGATGGATTTGTATTGCTGATGCTAGAGTTGTAATTGCTGTAGGTGTTGAGTCAGTCTCCAAATTTTAGAGAGTGTTATAGCAGAGGACCCCGGTGCGAGGCAAGTTTCCACCTGGATGATTACCTTGGAGTTGCCTTCCACTTCCATTGGGAATATATTGAGATGAATGGCCATGTTTAAGCCCTGAATGAGACCTTCTAGCTCTGCTGAATTGTTGTTATCCCACCCAATGTTTCCATAGAAGAGATGAAGAGGGTTTCCCTTGCAATCTTTGAAAATGCCTCCAAATCCGACTTCCCCTAGATTGCCTTTGGAGGTGTCATCGAAATTGATTTTGAAAAATCCTGGAGGGGGAGCTATCCAATTATCCGGAACATCAGATTGGACTTTTGGAGGTGAGGGGGAGATGCTCAGTTGATTGAGGTGCAATCCCCAGTTGTTCCAGATGGCACGTCCATTCGTTGATGATGGGAGATCTGATTTGGCACATGGGGTCAAGGCTATCATCTCCTTCAGGAAACTCCTAAATTTTTTCCATATCCCTTCCTGGGAGGTTTTTTTGTCTTTGAATATGTGGCCGTTCCTCTCCTTCTAAAGGGTCCATGTTAGTAGCCCACGAATGAGTTACAAAAGGAGATTAAGAATATTACTGGAGAGGGGCTCCTCATTCCATTGGTTGAGAGTTTGCAAAATATTTCCTTGTGCTCGATCCGTTCTTATACATAGTGTTGCAATTATATCCCAAAAGAGATTGGACATGTTGCAGAGATCTAGTACATCATCTGTGGTTTCTCTTCTTTGGTTGCACATAGGGCACCTTGAGGGTCCATAAAAACCTCTCTTTATTATATTGTCCCATGTTAGAATTCTGTTTTTTCTTAGTAACCATAAGAAGGTGGCTACCTTGGGCCATATTTTAATTTTCCACATCTTCTTCCAAAGGTTGTTTGGTTGGCCTGGATCAGGACCGTGGAGGATTCGATAGGCCTCCTTTGTGGAGAAGGTGCCACGTGGAGAATATCCCCATCGGAGAATATTTGGGCTGTGTTGTACACATATTTTCCTCTTGACTAGATCCTCTCTAATATCTAGAATCTTCTCTTCATGCTAGTCATCTCGCTATTCGATTGTTGGAGTCCAGTTTTTGTATTCGTGGGTGTCCTCCTGGGTCCAGAAGTGTCATACCTTGTTCTGCGCACGATCCTGAAGGACTACCTGGCATAGGGGACGCTGAAAAGTGGATGAAAGACTTGGCATTTTCTGCCATGAGTCTTCCCAAAAGCGAGCTTACTGTCCTGATCTTATTTCCCATAAGCTGTGGGTTTGTATCAAATGTTTCTAGTGGCCTGCTGCATTCCACATCAGGGAGCCTTTTATCTCTTGGTTGAATATTATTAGGCTATCCTGTGTCCACATCGCAGCGTACTTAGCCTTCCATAGCTCAACCTAGGGTTCTTGAGTATTGGAGACCCATTTCTACCATTTTCTTTCTCCCATGATGGCGTTGCTTTGTTTTGGATCTCGGAGTCTGAGTCCCCCTTGATATTTTGGGGTGCATACATATTTCCATTTGACTAAGGCCCATTTTATTTCTTCCTTGTTTTTGCCCCATAAGAAGGTTCTTTGGATATTTCAGATGATTTTGAGGGTCCATTGTGGAGCTTCGAGGATAGAAAAATGGTAGAGGGGAAGGGATTGCAAAACTAAATTTATGAGGACAAGGCGACCAACAATGTTCAAGGATCGGTAGGTCCAAGAGGAGAGTCTGGCTTCCAATTTTTCTAGGAGATATTTCCAAGAGGAGTGTTTAATGGCTGAGACAGCTAGAGGAGCTCCCAAATACTTAGAGGGTACGGTGGACACCAAGAATTGAATAATTCTGGCGATGTTCCTTTGAGTAAGGGGAGCGGTATTGAAGAAAATGATCTGGGATTTTCGAGAGGTGATGGTGGTGATAGAGGCTTCAAAGAAGCGATTCAAGAGCTGTTTGAGCGTAAAGGCCTCCTGCATTGAAGGATGAACCATGACCATGCTATCATCCACAAATTGCTGATGAGAGATGGGAGATTGATTGTGGATGGAAACGCCCTTGAGGTCATGATTTTGGATAGATTTCTTGATGAGGTGGCCGAGGCCCTCAGCCATAAGTACGAAAGGAAGGGTGATAGAAAATCTCCCTGTCTCATACCTCTGGAGGGGGAGAAGGTAGTTGATGGGATCCAGTTGACGAGAATGGAGAAGAAAGGGGAGTTGATCAAGCTCATAATCCATCGTACCCAAGTACGTCTGAATCCAAAGGCTAAGAGGGTGTGATTGATGTATGCCAGCTAAGTTTTTCAAAGGTTTTGGATAAGTCAATATTTAGCAGCATTCCAGGATTTTTAAGATATTTAAGGGAGTGCAAAACTTCATGGGTGAGGATTATGCCATCTAGGGTTTTCTTGCCTTCCACATAAACCGTTTTCTCCAGGGAGATGAGTAGCGGGAGGAGTTTTAGCCAATTAGAAATAAATTTAGAAATAATTTTGTAAATGACATTGCAAAGGGAAATGGGTCTGTATTTACCCGGAGTCGCCAACTGATACTCATTTGGAATGAGGGCAAGGAAATTTTCATTTAAGGCCGGAAGGATCTAGTGCATATTGCATGATTATTCAAAAATTTCCTAGACTTTTGTTTTTATGATGTCCCAGAAGTAGTGGAAGAAGGTAGTAGTGAAGCCATCTGAACCAAGGGCTTTGCATTCTTTCAACTGGAAGACTTCCATTTCTACCTCCTACAGATTAATTGGTTTGAGGAGCATCTGATTGTGATCTTCCTAATAATTCTGGGAATGTTTTGCGTTATGATGTCGATGGCCTCCTTTAGGTGATTGTTGGGCTCTTTGAGAATATCTTTGAATTAATCCAGGAGTTATTCTTAGATATCTTCATGCTTTTCCAAACGTTCTCCAATTTTTACTTTGAGAACTAAAATCATGTTGTGCATTCTGTGTTGAATGGTTCAGCGGTGGAATAACTTGGTGTTTCTTTCCCCTTCCTTTAACCATCTGATCCTCGATTTCTGTTTCCAAAGTATTTCTTCTTGGAGCCTTGCTTCCTCCAGTTGAGCAACTATTTTGGATTCAAGAGTGTTGGTTTCCTCTGTTCTCCCTGTCAAAATGATTGCTTGCTGGAGATTTTCCATTTGTTGTTCAATGTTGTTTTTCTTGTTTAAGATATTGCCAAAGGTATGATTGTTCCAGTGTTTTAATTTACCTTTGAGAATTTTAAGCTTATGCTAAAATTGGAACATCTTGGATCCACCTAGAGGCGTGAGGGAGGACCACCATTCCGTGACGAGTTCTTTGAATCCTGCATGAGTAAACAAGAACTGTTCAAATCAGAATGGTCTACATGGTGACATGCTTGGTTGGACCCAATGAAGCTGAATTGGCCAGTGGTCTGAGCCTGTTGTAGGGAAAATGGCGACATTCAGCTCACCGTCCAACTGTATGAAATTTTCGGTGATCAAGAAATGGTCTAGGCATGAGGTGGTTTGTTGCGAGCCTCCCCTCTTGTTGTTCCATGAGTAGAATCTTTTGGATGTGTGTAGATCGATCAATCAATTATTATTGATGAATTCCTTAAATATGAGGCTGTCAGAGGCAAGATTTATCCATCCCCATTTCCGTTCTTTCCTATTAGTGATCATGTTGAAATCTCCTCCTAGCAACCATAGAGGGAAGGTGTGTTGAAGGTTGAGCGATTCAGTGATATCTAACAGTTCTATCTTGGCTGTAGTTGCTTGGGGGAAGTAAACATTTGTGAGGATACCATGAATGTTAGTGCCTATGAGATGAAAAGATGCTTAGATTGAGTTGCGGGCGGTATTGATATCTTCTAGAGTGATCAGATGTGGATTCAAGATTATTGCTAATACTCGTGAGGCTCCTTGCGAATATACTGTGACCGTTTGGCATCCTTCCCAAAGCTTGGTGGTGGGACCTTGACATTTTGTTTCCTGCAGAAAGAGCATTGTAGGTCGTTCTTCTGTGATTCTCTTTTTTATTAGTCGATTCTTTGAGGGGCTGATTAGCCCTCTTGTATTCTAGGATGTGAGCTTCATTGAGAACTTGGAGTAAGGAGGGGATAGGATCTGGTTAGCTTTGGGTACCTTCTAGATCCTACGAGTTCTTCTCCCAGGATGATCAATCTTTGCAGATCTGTTCTTCGTCCTTTTTTCTTTAATTCTCTTAGAATGAGTTTGGTGTTGTGTAATGTTCCCCTTTGTATGCCCAGGGTGGGGATTTGTTGAGAACGACTGAGAACTACCTCTAGTGGTTATATCTGGTGGATGTGAATGGATTGATAGTCTTTCATCTTACAGGAATCCTGAAGTCCCAACATGTCCAAATCTTCGAAGTCTATGCTTTCTGATTCTTCATCCATCGTAGTCGGTTGATCTGGGGCTGTGATTTTACCTTTACCTTCTTTTAGTTGGGAAGAGGTCTGGCTATATTTCTGCTTGGAGTGGTCTTGTAGAGGCGGTGCCTTTTGTTGCTCTTGGTGGTGCGGATTCTCCTACTTGGGTGTAACAGAAGAGCTAGGAATGGATTCAGTGTCAGAATTCAAATCTACCAGTGTTTCAAAGATATTTCTTGTTGTAGGCTTCTCGGTTTCGGTTGCATTCTGAGTTCTTCTGGTGTGCCTTTTCCTATTGGTGACCTTGGTGAAATCTTCCGAGTCTTTCACTGCTGGTTCTTTGTTTATGCCTGCGCTTGGATTGAGAGGGAAATCCCAAAATAAATACCCATGCATATGGCATTTTTTTCATCTGAATGGTATGTGTCCATAATCAATAGTTTGTATCCATTCAAAGTCGTCATTGCAGGAGACTTACCTCGTCTGGGAGAGATTTGGCTATGTGCATGTAGACATAGATCCTTGCATACGCCGTGTGCTTGTTGATTTGTGTCTCATCAAATATTTTGATGAATTCACCCAATATATTGCTTATTTATCTTAGGGTTTCAACATCCCAGTAATCTTGGGGTAGAGATTAAAGTTGAACCCAGACTAGAGCCCAGCTGAAGTCCTCCTTGTCTGGATTGAAGTGCTCCACCCAGTTTCGTAGATAAAGGTCTGCCGAGTTGTAGAAATATGGGCCTTCGTCCATGATTCTATTCTTATCTTCGATGCATGTAAATATTATATTGAAGAAACCCTTTGAGCCCAGTTGAAGATCAATGTGTCCTTTGGGTTTCTATTTGGCTGTGATCCAGCCCCGAAGGAATTTTTCAGTAGGCCAAAACCCCATAAAATTTCCTATTAGGGCATGATCCCTCATGAATTGAATCTTGGCATTGATCTAATGTGTCGGTAGTTCGATCTTCATATGCCTTTCATATTTGGGGATGCAAGTGGATGACTTAACTGTAGCTTCAGCTGCTACCATCTCAGATTGATCACTCGCCGTTAGAGGGGACCCAGAGGGGCCCGATTGCTGTTCTTCTTTGTCAGGGTCTGCATCCGTATTGGGGATAGGGTGATCAGAGGAGGGGGGAACCGTAGTCCCCCCTTGTGGATTTTCCATGGCTCTCTCAATCGAGCCCGTGCTTTAGTGCAGTTCTGCAGAGTTCAGGGTAGAGAAGGCAGGGTGGCCGCAGGGCAAGGGACAGATACCCTAGGTCATCGTCACATGGAGTTGCAGAGCTGTTTTTTTGGATAAATATAAGGTATTATTAGTATTATAAACCGAAGGGGTTAATATTAAAAAACCAAATGGATTAAAATTATTAACATTATAAACTAAAAGGATTAATATTTAAATCCAATGAGATTATGATAGGTTATGGTTTTCTATATTGATAAAGAAAGACTACGATTGACCATGTTTTACCATAATGACCTAAGTTGAACATGGTTGATTAACATTTTACATATTCACCCTATATATATATATATATATATATATATAATATTAAAAAATTTAATATTAAATCCCATTTTATAAACTCAAAATTATAAACTTTATATATTAATCCCTAATATTATAAGTAATTATATCTATTTTATTAGTAATTATATCTATTTTATTAATATATTATTTAAAATTTATATTATTAATGTTTTGCTATTAATTTAATAATATATTTTTAATATTTAAAAACATTATCTATATTACAATTTAATATAATATTAAAAGTATTTACTAAAATTCTACACTTTAAAAATATACTAATATTAAAAATAAAATATCCCATTAATAAATTTTTATCAAAGCAACCTAATTTAAGTATGGTTTCCTCATTTTCAAAACTTGTATTGATTATAATATTATTAATGGATTTTTATTCTACTAATTTTTCACATTCTTAACCATTAATCTCATTATTGTTGTTCTTAATAATTATTCTCATTTTTAATAATTACTCTTGTTTTAATTGTAATAGATTTTTAATAAATTCTGCTTTAACTATAATATAAATAACATAGTTTTAGTTAGAAAATAATTCAATTAGTTAGAAATAATATATAATGGAGTTCATGTTATTTAAGGTAGCACAATCAAATTAATAAATCTGGTTTATAAATGGCGATAGATTTATATCAATCACATACATAATCACATTAGTTAATGTGATTGAATAACACCGATAAACATACTTAATATTAATATTAATATTGTTAAATATGTAATAATAATATTATTATTATAATTTTTATATGCTAAATACTAATATTGTTGTATTTCAATCATAATTAATAATAATAATAAATAAATAAAAATAAATAATAAATTATTATTGTTATTTAATTATTTGATAATAATATTTAGTAACTATTATTAATATTTAATTTAATTCATTAATATAAAAATTAAGTTATTTTAATAAATAATTACAATAATTAATTAATTAATTAATAATAATAAATTTATTATTATTATTATATTTTATAAAAACATATAAATATGGTTTTTTTTTTATAATTCTTATCATTCGGTTAACGATAATAGCAATAACTATTATTAATTAATTCTTATTAAACATTATTTTAATAAATAATAAATAATAAATAATTACTTCTTACAACAATTTATTAATAATAAATAAATAAATTTAATAATTATTAATTAATAATTTTTTATTAATAATTATAATTACAATTAAAATTAGTCGTATATGTATGACATATACCACATTAATATATTAATGTGGTTGATATAACTAAAAGCTTCATTTGTATTTACCGACAAATATATAACAATAAAAATAACAATACAAAAAAACTATTGAAATAAAAATATTATTATTATCATTATAATTAATAATAATTATTATAAATAATAATTACTATTTAATATTAAATGTTATCTATTATTATTTAATTTTAGATTCTGTAATATAAATTAATTATTTAATAATAATAATATTAATAGTAATTTATTGTAGTAATATTAATTAATAATAATAGTAACATCAATTAATAATATTGTAGTAATATTAATTAATAATAGTAATATTACAAACCCAACGGATTATAATTAGAGATTATAAACCAATAAATATCAACTCAAGCGATTATAAACCCAAAGGAGTAATATTAAAACTAAGGTATATAAATCCAATATTATAAACCAAAGGTATATTAAACTTAAGGGATTAATAAACCCAAGGTTTTAATATTATTCCCTAGGGTTTAATATTATTCCTCGGGGTTTATAGTATTAATCCATTGGGTTTATTATCCCTTGCATTAATATTATAAACCCTTAAATAAACATGGTTGACCATGGTTGATTTTCATATTGAGAAAATATTTGTCGCAATGCGACGTTGTACGATGGTCAACCATGGGTCAACCCTTAGATTAATAAACTCAAGGGATTGCCATTATAAAACCAAGGGAATAATTAACCTAAGGGATTAATACTAAAACCCCAAGGGATTATGAACCCAAGGGAATAATATTAATATTATAAACCCAAGGTATATAAACCATAATATAAATATTGTAAACCCTAAAATAAACATGGCTGACAATGGTTGACCTTCATTAATTTTCATATTGAGACAATCCTTGTCACAATGCAACGTTGGGCCATGATTGATTTTATAAAACATGATTAACCATGCTTGACCATGATTTACCATGGTTGACCATGAGTGATCGTGATTAACCATGATATAAATTATAAACTCAAAGGATTAATAAACCTAAGGGATTATTACTAAAAACCCAAGGGATCATACACCCAAGGGAATAATATTAAACCCAAGGGAATAACATAAACCAAAGGTATGCAAACTCTGATATAAATCATACAATTCATTAAATAAACATGGTTTATCATGGTTGATTTTAATATTGAGACAATATTTGTCGCAAAGCGAGGCTGTACCATGGTAGACCATGGGTTAATCCTTTGATTAATAAACCCAAGGGATTGATATTAGAAACCCAAGGGAATAATAAACCTATGTGATTAATACTAAAACCCCAAGGAATTATGAGCCTAGGGGAATAATATTAATATTATAAACCTAAGGTATATAAACCCTAATATAAATATTGTGAACTCTAAAATAAATATGCTTGACCATGGTTGACCTTGGTTAATTTTCATATTGAGACAATCCTTGTCACACTGCGATGTTGGACCATGATTGATTTTATAAAACATGGTTAACCATGTTTGATCATGATTTACCATGGTTGACCATGATTGATCCTTGTTGATCATGATTGAAATTATAAACTCAAAGGATTCATAAACCCAAAGGATTAATAATAAAACTCAAGGGATTATACACCCAAGGGAATAACATAAGCCCAAGGTATGTAAACCATAATATAAATCATATAATCCCTTAAATAAACATGGTTGACCATGGTTGATTTTCATATTGAGACAATATTTGTCGCAATGCGATGTAGTACCGTGGTCGACCATGGGTCAACCCTTAGATTAATAAACCCAAGGGAGTAATAAACCTACAGGATTAATACTAAAACCCCAAGGGATTATGAAACCAAGGGAATAATTTTAATATTATAAACCCAAGGTATATAAACCCTAATATAAATATTATATACTCTAAAATACACATGCTTGACCATGGTTGACCTTGGTTAATTTTCATATTGAGACAATCCTTGTCACAATGCAACATTGGACCATGATTTATTTTATAAAACATGGTTAACCATGCTTTACCATGATCTACCATGGTTGAACATGATTGATCCTGGTTGACCATGATTGAAATTATAAACTCAAAAGATTAATAAACCCAAGGGATTAATACTAAAAACCCAAGGGAGTAATATTAAACCCAAGGGAATAACATAAACCCAAGCTATGTAAACCCTAATATAAATGATATAAACCCTTAAATAAGCATGGTTGACCATGATTTATTTTTACATTGAGACAATCTTTATCAAAATGCGATGTGAGACCATAGTTGACCATGGTAGATTTTCATATTGAGAAAATATTTTTCACAATGTGACATTGGACCATGGTTGCCCATGTTTAACCATGATTGACCATAGTTGATTTTCATATTGACCATGATTGACCAACCCAAGGTATATAAACCCTAATATAAATATTATAAACCCTAAAATAAACATGGTTGACCATGGTCGATTTTCATATTGAGATAATCAATGTCACAATGCGACGTAGAACCATGTTTGACCATGATTTATTTTCATATGAAGACAATCCTTCTCACAACATGACATTGAAGCATGATTGACCATGATTGATTTTCATATTGAGACAATCTTTGTCATAATGCGACACTGGAGCATGGTTGACCATGGTTGACCATGATTGATTTCATAAAACATGGTTGACTTATGTTGACCATGATTAATGATGGTTGACCATGATATTATAAATCCAGTGGAATACTTTAAAAAAAAAATCTCGGTAGGACTACATCCTCATCATCATTTCCAAGTACATCACCCTGATTGGGGCAGGGAATTGAACTGGTGACTTTACATCAAGGAGTGCCCTAACAATGCACTCGATCACCATCTGTCCAAGACCCCATGGAAAATCCCAATGGAATAATAATCCAAAGAGATTAATACTAAAACCCAAGGGATTATAAAACCAAGGAAACAATATTAAATCCAAAGTAATAGTATTAAACCCTAGGAATATGAACAATTAGATTAATAAACCCAAGGTATGTATATTATAGACCCAAGGAAATGATAAACCCAAATTATTTATACTGAAACCCCAAGGGACTGTGAACCTAAGGGAAAACATATTATACACCCTAAAATAAATAATGTTGACCATAGTTGACGGTGGTTTATTTTCATATTGAGACAATCATTGTCACAATGTGATGCTGGATCGTGGTTGTCCATGGTTGACCAAGATTGATCTTCATATCAACACATTCTTTATCACAATGTGACATTGGACCAAGGTTAATTTCATTTTAATATTGAGACAATCTTTGTCACAATGTGAAGTTAGACCATGGTTAGCCATGATTGACCGTGGTTTAGCATGACTGATTCTATAAAAATGGTTGACCATGGTTGAGCATGTTTGGCTGTGATTGACCATGGTTGGTCATGATTTATATTATAAACCCAAATGAATAACATAAACCCAAGCTATGTATATAAATCATGGCCAAGGGAATAACATAAACCCAATGTATATAAACCTAAGGGAATAACATAAACCCAAGCTATACAAATCTTAATACAAAAATTATAAACCCTTAAATAAACTTGGTTGACCATGATTGATTTTCATATTGAGACAATCATTTTCACAATGCAATGTTGTACGATGGTTGACCATGGTTAAATCCTTATATTAATAAACCCAAGGGATTGATATTATAAACCTAAGGGATTAATACTAAAACCACAAGGGATTGTGAACCCAAGGGAATAATATTAAACCTAAGAGATTAACATTGTAAACCCATGGTATATAAACCCTAAGATAAATATTTTGACAGTGATTGATAATATAAGCCCAAGGGATTAATACTAAATAGCAAGGGATTATAAGCCCAAGGTATAATATTTAACCTAAGGGAATAATATAAACCCCAACATACATGTTATAAAACCTTAAATAAACATGGTTGACCATGGTTGATTCTCATATTGAGATAATATTTGTCAAAATGTGACGTGAGACCATGGTTGACCATGGTAGATTTTCATATTGGGACAATCTTTGTCACAATGTGACGTTGGACCATGGACGGCCATGTTTAACCATAATTGACCGTGATTGATTTTCATATTGACCGTGATTGACCATGATTGCTTATCATATTAAGGCAATCTTTGTCACAATACGATGTTAGACAATGATCAACCCTAATTGAACCCTTAGAATAATAATTCCAAAGTTTTTGTATTATAAGCCTAAAAGAATATTACTGCAAGATTTTTTTTCATATTAAACATCTTAATTATCATATTAAACATATCAAAATATGTTTCATAAAAAGATATATCTAAAAAATAGTTACACCAAATAAAATGAAAAAAAAATTAAACCAAATTACTCTCCAACTATCTTATGTTTCCTAAATGCTAATAAGATATATACTATAGTTTTATGTCCTGTTTTTCTTCAATCTCCAAGTTTCTAATGTTGATTACATATTTAGTGTCAATTTTATAATATAATAGTGATTATATTATTACCGTAAATTTGTCAATATTATTTTGTATTATTTAAATTTATTTTAATAATTTTTTATAAAATTTATTATTATATAATATTATATTATATCAAGTATTTATAATTTTAAATATTATATCAATTATTTATAATTTTAATTTTGTAAAGTAAATAATGAAAACAAAGTTTATAAATAGCGATTAAGGAAAAGTAACTTTATGAGTACAAAAGATTACAATTCCAAAAAAAACCTCTTTCCTACCTGCCTTGTTAAATTTCAGCAATCAGCGATAAGAATTTCTACGTCAACATGGCCTCAATTTTCTAGATGCTTGCTTTTAACATGGTGGAGAACTTAAACTAGTGTCGTTGTTCTTGGCATAATATTGTAATATATTTTAATTAATTTATTTTTTAATAGGTTAATTTTTTTCACATAATTACTTAAAATAAAATGTTAAGTAAAAAGTTATTATAATTTTTGTAATAGATTTAAAATATAAAACAACTTGAAATTCATTTAAATTAATCAATTATTAAGCACTTACTTGTTATAAATTTAATTGTAAATTTAAAATTGTAGAGTCAATATATCAAAATTTTGATTTTTAACATTTTCAAACTAACGTATCAATTATTTATATTATAAAATAAAATAACATTAATATTAAATTCATATTTATCAAGTTTAAATATTATATTTATAAAAATATAAATAATTAACTATTAATATATTTTATTTTACCCAAAAAAATTTAATAAAAATTAAATATAATATGAAAGGTCATTAATGAAAAAGTTGAAATGATACCAGAAAAATCGGTGACTTTCCACGATTTATGAGAATGATAACACCATCATCTGTTTAATCGAAGCCATTGTTATATTATTGCAATATGCGCAACCTTGCGTATTCGCATGGATCCAACGACCTTATAGCCCATTATTCTTTGAAACTTTTAAAGAAAAATATTCTTCTAGATTACCTTTTTCCATGAATGGTTTTTCTCCGCGTTCAGTAGATTAGGAGGGATGCAATGTTCATAGTGGCAGGGTTTTTTCTTTGGCCATTTTTCTTTCGCCATAAACTTATATCCTAGTGGGGCTTCCATTCGGCGAATTAATAAATTTCTAAAATGATGAATGCTAATAAAACATTTGATACATAATAAAAAATTAGTTAATGTACAAACTTTAAATCAATTTACATATTTGCAGGGAAAGTAATAACATGTTCCCTTTAAAAACTATCAATTTATGGTAACATTATTTTGCACACAGGTGATCATCCATCTTTAGTGCAGATATTAGTTTCCTAGTGTTTCAAATATGGATTCAACACATATTTGGTGTCGATTTGTTTGTGTAATCTGACCAATACCTACCAAATTTCTGTTGGAATATTGAAAATTCCAGAACAAACAGTGGAGAGAGTAATACTCTCTTTAACACAGAGAAATAAAAAAAATTCTTGACAGGAGACAAAGTTTCAACTCTGAAAACAAACTTCTATTTCTTAAAAAAAACTGTTACAAATTCTTCCTCTAACAGAGGGATTCAAAATAGTGACTGCTGCTAACACAGTGCACACCAAAAAGAAAACTAACTCTCTGTCTCTGTAAAATAACATTGCTGTGTTTTTCTTCTCCTGCACTGATGTGCTGTTTACAAAACAAAAGCAAAAACATTACAGTCTACAGGCTCTCGGGCCTTTTCTTTTATATATGCCGCGCATATTATAAAACATTACAAAAATATATAAAAAGACTTTTAAACTTAAAAACTTAATCTGTTTTAAAAGGACTGTCGGGGGCCCACTACCATAGCGCTTTGAACGCGCGATTTAATTATGATCTATAAACCCATCGGGTCCGCAACTTCAATACAAAACAAAAGAACCAAATAAAAACTCTGATGACGATTACATAACGGACGTGATGGCCCATATTTAAATCCACCATAGAACATGGCGTCGGGTTCGAACTTCAACACTTTCCATCGGGCCACACTCAACAGAGTTTCCGATTGCGATTTAAAACGGATGCGATTTAACAATTAATTGCACCATAATAGAAAGGCCGGGTCCGCCAATTTCAAAATGCAATCGGGCATAAACTGCACCATATAAAATGACTTTAAATAAAATTAGTTTCGATCTCCGATTGGGATCGGACACGATCAATCAAATAAACTGCACCATATAAAATGACATCGGATCCGGATGTAAAACAAACATACCTTGGACTTCCGATTCCGATTGAGGATCAGCTGTAATGGAAATATCTAACTCTGTCGTATAACTCCATCGGGTCCGCCATTGGATAGTGCAATCAGGGGCATAAACAAAACACTCTTGATTCAAAACTTTTGCGATTGAATATTAAAATGCCGCGTGGTCTGTGGGACCACTCGTGGACCTTGGCATAAAGCGGAGGGCGATTGTAAGGTCTGTTGTGTATTCATCGCATCGGGTCGTAAACAAAGGCCGTGGTGTATTATATGGAAAACTTTCCGCTTGCGGAACTTGACACATCAACAAGACACTTCACCTGTGGGGAGCACGAGGTTTAAAACTAAACGCCCACGTACACAGAAAAAATATCTATGTGTGTGTATATATATAAAGTACTCTGTTTTTCCAAAAACAGAGACTGTCCCTGAACAATTCAAAAGTCCGTTTTTCAAAATAAAAGACTGTGTCGATCAAAACAAAATATGAAACTGACTATTCAACAATTTTAGAAACCGGCTAGGAGTACATAAACCTGGAGAAAAAAATAGAAAGCGGTTCTGCACACCCACTGTTGAAAGTATCATTTCAACACTCCCTCTTACCTTCAACTGCTGGGTTATCAATCATACCCAGGCATTTTCTCAAAAAATCAAAACTCTTCTACCCCAATGGCTTGGTCAGAATGTCTGCAAACTTCTCCTAAGTTCTGTAGTGTTCCAAAACGATTTCTCCATTGTTTACCAATTCTCTGATGCAATGAAATTTTGTGTCAATGTGTTTCGTCCTCTTGTGAAACACATAATTCTTAGATAATGCAATAGTTGAGCTATTGTCACAAAAAATCACTGTTCCTTTTGTCTGCTCTTGGCACAAACTCCTTAACATCCTCCTCATCCAAATTGCTTGACATGCTGCTGCTGTAGCTGCCACATATTCTGCCTCTGCTATAGACAGTGCTACAATAGGCTGATTTTTAGAAGCCCATGAAATGGCTCCTGAACCCATGTGAAAAACATAATCGGAAGTGCTCTTCCGATCATCTACACTTCCAGCCCAATCACTGTCAGTGTATCCAACTAAATCTGAACATTCTGAAGCAGTATATAAAATGCCATACCTTTTGGTTCCTTTAACATACCCCAGAATTCTCTTCGCTGCCTGCCAATGTGCATCCTTTGGCTTCTCCATGAATCTGGAAATTAAACTAACATCATGCATTATGTCGAGCCTAGTTGTAGTCAAATACATGAGGCTGCCAACTATGCTCTTGTATAAGCTAGGATCAAAATCCTTGCTGCTGTCCTCTCTGCTGAGTTTTAATCCCATCACTGTGGGAGTGATTGCTGCTTTTCTCTCCTGCATATTAAATCTTTCAAGAACTTCATTAACGTACTTTTACTGTGAGATAAAAATCCCATTTTCATCTTGTTCTACTTCTATTCCTAAGAAGTATCTCAACAAACCCATGTCAGTCATTTCAAATTCTTCTTTCATGACTGTTTTAAAATTTTCAATAAGGTAATCATCATTACCTGTGAAAATAACATCATCAACATATAAAACTACAATCAACATTTTACCATCATTTTCTTTGATGTAGAGGGTGGGTTCTCCCTCACACTTTTCAAATCCATTTTCCAAGAGATAGGAGTCTATTCTACTGTACCATGCTCTTCGCACTTGCTTCAGCCCATAAAGAGCTTTCTTCAACTTGCACACTTTGTGCTCTTGGCCTTTATTTTCATAGCCGAAAGGTTGTTCTATCTAAACCTCTTCCATTAACACTCCATTTAGGAATGTTGACTTCACGTCCATTTGGTAAACTTTCCACTTGTTTTGTGCTGCTATGGACACCACTGCTATCACGGTTTCCATTCTAGCAACCGGTGCGAAAGTTTCCTCATAATCTATCCCATGCTTCTGCTTATACCCTTTGACGACAAGTCTTGCCTTGTGTCTTTCTATTTTGCCTTCAGCATTACTCTTGGTCTTGTAGACCCATTTAACTCCAATGACATCTTTACCTTTTAGGAGTTCAACCAAATCCCAAGTCTTGTTTATTTCTATGGCATTAATCTCCTCATCCATAGCTTCTATCCATTTCTTATCCTTAATAGCTTCTTCGAAATGAACAAGATCATCAACATGACAATATAAAGCAAACAAAGAATTGATACCTTCATTTGTTGCTTCTTGTGCATAAATGTCATTCAAATTTCTGAATTTCTTACCTCTTTCATTAGGTGTACAAATTCCCGAGGAAGCACTTGAATTTCCTCCTTGTGGTGTGCAGAAGCAATTTCATTTCTCCTCAAGGGTGTGCTTTGCTGCTCTTGTGTTGGTGCTGCTGTTTGGGGATGTATTTCAGCCAATCCATCATCATTTTCATCATGAGATAAACAATGTTTAACATTCACTGTTTTCTCTATGCTTCCATCCCAAGCTTCCTCCTCAATAAAATGAACATCTCTGCTCACAATAAACTTCTTGGTGGATGGGTTATATAACCTGTAAGCCTTGGATTCCTCACTGTATCCAATGAAAATACATTTCTCCCCCTTCTTCATCGCTTCTTCCTTAGGCACGGTCAGGAATGTGTGCATAAGCCACACATCCAAAAACCTTCATGTGTGTGACACCTTGCTTTGTGCCCTCCATGCCTCTTCGACATTTTTTTCATCTTCACTTTTGTAGAACACCTATTCAAAATGTCTGTTTGCTGATAACCACAACTTCAGCCCAATAATCATTAGGCAAATGCTTTGCCTTTAACATACTCCTCACCATGTCCATTATGGTTCTATTCTTCCTTTTGGCTACTCCATTTTGCTGCGGAGTATATCTTGTTGTAAACTGCTTTGAAATTGCAGAACCTTTCAAACACTTCATTTTTGTTTTTCAAAAAGTAAACCCAAGTTTTTCTTGTAAAATCATCTATGAATGTTAACATGTAGTGGCTGCTAGCAAGCGATGGAGTTTGCATCGGTCCACACAAATCTGAGTTGAAAATCTCTAAGGGTGCCTTTTCCCTTATGCTTTTCCCGGAAGGAAAACTTTCTCTGTGTTGTTTCCCCAAGACACAACCTTCACAAAGGCTGTTCGATTTCTCTATCAATGATAAACCTCTTACCATTCCTTTTCTGTTCAACAAGTTAAGACCTCCAAAGTTGAGATGTCCAAATCTCAAGTGCCACAACCAATTTTCATCTTTTGGTTCGCTTTGGATAGCCTCTTTTTCCACTGCTGCTATCTTTTCTTCATTTTTCAGATCTGTTCTCATTCTAAGAGGGAACATCCTGTTCCTTGTCATCTTCACTTCAGCAATACATTGTTTGCTGGGTGGTTTTTCCATGATGGTACAAACATCATCCCCAAAAAATACATTATACCCCTTTTGAATAAGCTGTCCAATACTTAAGAGTTTACACTTCATTCTTGGAACATAATATACATCTGCTATGGATTTCTTTGCACCTTTCCTTGTTAAAACATTTACATTTCCTTTTCCCATAACAGAAACTTTGCTATCAGTTCCTAGTGTGACTTGTGACTTCACACTCTCATCTAACATAGAAAACATTGCTAAGTTTCCTGTCATATGGTTACTGCAACCGGAGTCTAGAAACCATAAATCCTCACTTTTTTCCTCAGCCATATTACAAGCTAAAAACAAATTATTTTGGCTGATATTTTCTCTAGTAAAATTTGCACTAGTTCTGTTTCCCATATCATTCTGCTTCTTTCTACATTCATTAGCATAATGACCATATTTTTTACAATAGTGACATTGGACATTGGAATTATCATACCTCTGTCCTTGAGCATTCTGCTGACCACTTTGTTGGCTGCTGACTTGGCCTTGATGCTGATTTGGATTGCTGTCCCTTCCTTGAGAATTTGCTGGACTGTTCCTTCCACCTCTGTTTTGGCTTCTGCCTCTTCCTCTTTTGTTTCCTCTGCCTTGCCCTCTTCCTCTTTCGAAAGACATTTGGGTCTTAAAGGCATGCTCCAGAGATGATTTTTCACTCCTACCCAATCTCTGCTCATGAGTCATCAGTGATGCATGTAGCTCATCCACTGTGAACTTTGTGAGATCCTTAGTCTCCTCTATGGTGGTGACAATCACATCGAATCTTGAGGGTAGAATCCTCAAGAGTTTTTCCATAATCCTCTTATCTTCAAGAGTCTCTCCATGAGATCTTATTTGTGTGACCATTCTAATCACATGAGTGAAGAATGAGTCAATAGTATCTGACTCTTTCATGCAGAGAGTTTCAAAGTCTCTCCTCAGCAACTGAAGTTTTGCTTTCTTCATTTTTTCCATGCCTTGATAGGCTATCTTGAGAATTTCCCATGCTTCTCTGGATCTCTTGGCTGCTGCTATCCTCAGAAACACACTCTCATGCACTGCTTGATACAATAAGAGGGGAGATTTGGAGTCTTTCTTCCTATTGCTCTTCAACACCTCCTTTTCTGCCTGAGTTAAATCTTCAAACTCTTCTTCATTTGCTGGCTTTTCAAAGCCATCCTCAACAAATTCCCATAAGTCTTGAGAAGTAAATAAAGCTCTCATAGTTATTGACCAGTAGTCATAATTTTTCCCATTAAATAGTGGGAGATGGATATTTCCCATACCCATATCAGTGCTAGCTCCAGCCATTCTGCACTCTTAACTATGATTCAAAAACACTTGACTGTGTATTTAAAATAGCTCACTATTCTGCAACTATTAAACAATAACTGTATAGAGAAATACCTTGAATTCTTTTTGGCTGAGTCTTCAGACTGCTAGAGAAGCTGCTGCAACAAAGAACTCCTTTCCTTCAGCTTCTTTGATCTTCAAAGAGCATGGAATAGCTCCGATACCATCTTGGAATATTGAAAATTCCAGAACAAACAGTGGAGAGAGTAATACTCTCCTCTTTAACAATTTCTTGCGTATCAAATTTTAGCTAAGGAATAAAAGGAAAATTGATTCAATGGCTTCTCATGCATATTCAATAGAGTGAGATGGCTCACAATTAAGAAGATGGCAACCAATTTTAAATAATGGCTATTTTGGTGAGAATCACAACATGAGAGGGCGAGAAAAGCTATATAAACATAGAAGCAAGGTTATCGTAGGTTTCCCAGTTGAAGTTAAATATCAATGGCAAGTAGGTTTACCCAGAAGTAACATAGATGATCAGATAAATTATCTTCATGGGAAGGGATGATGAACAAAGAACTTATCATTTGGTGTGGTTGCTCTCTCCATATGTAACCATTATGAGCTCTCTGTACCTGCTATCATGGTCACTGGAAGAAAAAGAATTGAAGTTGCGAGGCATGAGAATAAACATGGCCATGATGAGCGGGAATTTTTCTTTCACCGGAAACTTATTTCCTGGTGGGGCTTCCATTCAAAAGATATTTCCTGCTAGAACATGAAGGCTATTGAAACAGATGGAATGTTTGATAATGGCGGTGCACTGAAATGACCAGTTGCTGACGACCTAGGCATCCACAAATCAGGAAACCGCCTATTCATATTAATTAATTGAATTTAAATTTTCGATTCATATTAGTCAATAAATGGTTTTTATCCCAGCCTTTAATATAGCTATGAGACCAAGAATATTCCCAAGATATTTGCAATGCATTCAATCATGTTCGTCCATTAAAAAATAAATATATAATTCTTCACACCCTCATCCACCCTAATTTAAAATAAATATGCCTAACTGGAAATAATTTAGCAAACTATTTAATATATCAATTATATAAACATTCTCAAAATATATCAACAAACTTAAATATTTCACTATTGTATAAGTTTTTTTTTTTACTATAATATCTCTATTTTTAGCTTTTATAATTAGTGAATGAGATTAAAGGTTTGGTGGATCTAAGCAAAAATTATGTATGGACATATTATTTTTCGAAATTAATAAATAAATGTGGAAATTATATTATTATATAAAGATAAACTGATTTGAGACTAATAATTCTAATCTATGATGATGGACTAGAATCTGAAAACTTTCCCAAAATACTCTAGAAATCTTTGGAGGAAAATAAAATAAATAAAAATTATTAGATGGGAGAAGAATAAAACTAAGACGAGGAAAAACTAGTTTTAAAAAAAGTTTTTGTGGGAAAAAACAAAAGAAAAACCTAAGCTAAGGGAAACACCATCCCAAAATAGCAGGACACCGTTATGGAAGCAAGCCAAGGGAAAACAAGCTTAAATAAACTATTCCTAGTGTGACAAGGGGGTTGTCTATACTGGGAAATAATTGGCCTCTGCTTGGGGGAGAGCTGTGGAACAAGCTCGTGGTTGGGAGGAAAATAGTCTTTATATAGGGGTATGTAATTTCTGTGAAATTTTCTGTCTATTACCAATTCGAATTCAATTCTATTTTTATGAGGTACAATAAATCTGAAATTGAAATCAGAGGATACATAGGAAACATGACTAAGAAAGATAGTTTTATGTTATATGGTATTAGAATGGAAATTTTATAAATTATTATGAAAAGTCAATCAATGGTCTTTTTGTGTATTGTAGAGTGTTCTTTTCAGTGATTAATTGCCATATGTATTAGATATAGTCTCAACTATAAACTAATATAGTTAAGTCTCACATTCAGCTACATTGGCTCAAGACGGTCCATGGGATAAACAAGAAGAATCTCTAAACCCTAGAACAAGGTCTAAATCTGTTGTTTATTTCAAAATAGAAGTATGGAATTAAACTGAAAACTAACATTATATGTATAATAAATAACAACCATAATATATTAAGGTACATATCAATAAAATTAACTATGCTGATATGATATTAAGATATGAATGTAAAACAAAGGTTTCACATATATTCTATCAATTGGAAATATGATTAAACAAGGAATAATTCAAAGCTAAAGCCATACATGTGGCAACATAAAATAGATAAATATAAAATCTGTATTATTACAATTTCATATAAATAACTGTCAATTCTAAATCCTCGAGAGGAATTGAAGTTGAAACTATTCAAAATAATAAGTTTTGAATTGTATAGTGAGATTATAAAATTTCATTAGGGTCATAGCCCTAGCAATATTTTAACCAACAAAAACAAGACATGCAGAGTGGAGTGTATGCTGTATTGTCTTCATTGGTCCGATGACCGAACTGAAATTTGGAAATATTTTCTGTCAGATGCTATGATTGATGACAATGATGAACATCACAATTTGTAGAATATATAATAGAAAACTTGAAAAAAACAGTGAAATCGAAATTAGAATTTTACTGACAAGGTAAGAGATTAAAATTTAGGGAGTAGATCTAAAGATTAAAGATTATAAGAGGTGAGAGGAGATACCTGGAAATTACTCTTCAATTTGTGATTTTCTCCTTATAGTAAGAAAGCCTGTAAGCATAGCTGAAGCGAAAAACATAATTAACAACATTAACAAATAAGTCTAAATAAATTTCATTTCAAACCTGGAAAAAGAGGTGCACAAAATTGCGGATGCGCTAAATCGATCTCGAAAAAATACAACCATTTAGGTAAGGAATTACCCATGTTACTATTAGAAAGTTAAAATGAAAATTACAAACTGAATATCGAATAAGACATGTAAATACTTTCAGGAAGAGTAAAGTCTTGTTAAAAAGAGAAAGAAAGGCTATCAAACATTTGTGTAAGGAAGCTGACGAAAATCCTATATATATATATATAAAATATTAATGGTATTCTATAAATGAAAATTTATGAAAACTGCCACCAATAGGAATGGTATAAATTAGTATTAAATAAAAAAGAGTATAGTGAAAATAAATTTTAAATCAATCTGGAAGAAAATGAAGGAATCCATAAATTAAGAAATTAAATATGAGTCTATAGAACATGACATAAAATGAACCCGGAGTGACAGATAATGGACGCTAATTTCATATAGTCAATAAACCTGTAGAAATTATTATTCACTCTTTTTCATCAATATAGACGTATTTTAAAGAAGGAGGGATTGAGTAGAGAGTATATACATGTAGCGTATTAGAATGAATTTTAATAATAAATATAAAAATGCTATGAACATTGAGAAAATGCATTTTTTAATTAGCATACATTATGACTAATTATGCATATCCTAATTTATGAAATCAAATAGAGGATAAAAGCATAGTGGTATGGTATAGACAGAACTAAACCAAGTTTAGAAAATGAAATTAACCTCTCACAGAGATGACCATATGCATATTCATAATTAGCATAAGTAGGGATAAGATTTACCATAATGAAATATTTACAACTTATGAGATATAGTGGTATGATTCTATTCAGAAGCACGATTTTAGTAAAATGTCAAAACATTGTAAATTTCACAGATTCGACAAGAAGGTAACTGTAAGCATGAATAAATATATGCATTGTCTCTAAGCAAAAAAAATGTGAGTAAGAGTAGTTACGTCATACGAGTATACATGGGTATACTCTTAGTCTACGAAATTATAGCAACATGCAGAAAGAGGGAAAATTCAACAGTTTTGTATTCTATTTAATTGATAAACCATTCGTCTGTCTAATAGAAAAAAAGAAAAAGGAAAAATTAGGGGTTTAACAGTATAACATAGATTCATAATTAATAAATTAATATTTCAAATCCGTAGGGAGGAATATATCTGCAAATTTCCATAAGGGGAGTTATATTCCCAAAAACGGATTCATTCTATTACATTCTTAATTATGGAAATTACGATGGGTAAGGAAGCATGATATATGAATACTATTTGTATTAATAATTCATTGATAAACACTAATAAATTCGGGAGTTGAAATAACTAAACAAAAATCCTAATTATCTAAAAATTAGAAGTTGAAAAATTTCAGAATGCCCCAAAATCCAGAAATTTCTCATACTATAATCAGCAAATCAAACTAATTTCACGAAGAGGAATCTCGACAAGTTCGAGTACCAAGATACTGGGTAAAATGAGATAATGTCTCTTAATAAACCATTCCACTTATATGAGGAGGTAGATACAGAGATTAAACATACCTTGTTGCCAAATTTCTGGAAATGTAATACACTGGTTGATGGAGACTATGCATAAGACCTCTAGGACCGAATGAAGACTCTGCAAATAAAATGAAAATAAACCCATTTAGTAAAGTGATACATAATGAACTGCATATCGTAATGTATTGGACATATAATGAAAAACCCTGATAAATGAATAGAACAAGAAATGCACAAAAGGGCAGTGCGTACCTTAGTGATGAACAAAGACCTTGTCGAGGATTATGAACCACTATAAAATTGAAACAGACAAGGAAATAAAAAATAAACCACGAGCTTTGAGGGTAGAACAACTGTAATTGTTATGGAGGAAGGTAAGGGAAACATCATCCATGTTTCAGGACGAAAGAAATACTCCTCATCAGAATGAAGAGAAACATAGTTCCGTTACGAGGGCAGGCACCAGAGGATAACCCTGCTGAAGTCGAAAAAAAAAATGAAATGCCAAATGACCATGGAGGGGAGTAGTCCCGAAGCCTTAGGGTTTGCAACAGAAATCTCCACCATCCAATGCCATTAGATCTCCAGCGTACAAGTGGCATACAAAGGGTACACTGACCCATGTGAAGCCATGTGAATGATGGAACGTATAGATCCAAATGTGAGACAATAAGATATGAATATGATAGTGAAATAAATCCATAGTTAATGGCCTTCATACTTACCAGCTTAGGTTGAGTGCAATTCAATACAAACATTTATAATTATCAATAATTAAATCATATTACTCCAATGGTGACGAGCGATCACATTGGTAGGATATGGATTGTGTTTTATGTTTAATTAATAAAATGATGTAATTCATGTTAGGGAAATGTAGCAATAAAAAAATTAGATAAGGAGTATAAAAATTGTTGTGTAATTCCAATTTTAAATCATAGGGTTAAAAGGTAGGAATAAGTTCTATAGTTATAAATAAGAACATAATAAAATCAATAGTTCCAAAGTGAAGGAAAACGAATAAGGAAATTACTATAACTGTAAATATGAATGTCGCAAATGTACAGTTACATTGACGAGAAGGGAAAAAAAGGACCATACATAGTATCAAAAGAAGATTTTTTTTTTTGGTTAGTGAGAGTTTAACAGTCCTAAAGGGTAAAGTGGACCCAAAGGAAAACATGGTAAAACAGTCCTAGAAGTATTTTACCATTTTACGAATAAGGTAAACAGTCCTAAACATGGTAAAGAAGAAAACAGTCCTGAACATGGTAAAATACTTCCAAGTATACGAATATGGAAGTAATCTGAAAGCAAGATTGGAAGTTTACGAGCTACAAGGTAAAGTCACTTTGGTGGAAGAGACGAAAATCATACACTTGCTTGATGAAAAAAACTGTTTCATGGAAAGAATTTCAGGAGAAATTCAAATCTCGATACCTGAGTGAGAGGTACTATGATGACAGGGCAAAGGAATTTCATGAGCTAAGGCTTGGACAAGTCACTATCGATGAATTTGAGACTAAATTCACCAACTCACTTCATTAGATTCCATACATAAGGGAAGATAATGCCAAGGTACTGCATTTTCTGAACTGTTTACCCACCATATACAATGAATTTGATAATCCTAAAACAATGGATGAGGCTATTGGTAAAGCACGAATGTGCTACCAGAAATTTAAAGGCAGGAATGAACAGTTGAAAAACTGGCAGAATAAGGAGAAGGGGAAGGTGGAAGCAAGCACAAAAAGATCAAAACCAGCTTATCTGAAGAATTTTGGAAAAAACCACCAGCGGAAATAGTTTAATAAGAGTGGGGGAAATCAGACAACACACTCCCACATGGGTTTCAAGCCCATGGAAGGGAACAACAAAAGAGAATGGTGTAATGTCCCCAGTTTCTCTGCTTTTATTAGACAGTTGAACAATCCTAAAGGGTAAAGTAGACCCAAAGGAAAACATTTATTGTAGACATATTTTATTATTTTAAATTAATAAAATGAAAATTGAATTAATTGTGCAAAGACTAGAGTATAATTAGAGATCAGGAATCCAAATCCATGAGGATAGATAAGGTTCCCAAGACTTTCCCAGTTTTCCAAAAATCCTTGGAGAAAATAAATTAAATATTGAATTTTAGATTGGAGATAAAAATCTAAAATGATACCCTAGTAAAGAGGAGAGTTACTGGGAAGAGGTGGAATAAAACTAGAAATAGGAAAAAGCTAGTTTTAAAGTACTTTTGTGGAAGAAACAAAAGGAAAGCCTAGGAAAAAATGAAAACAACATCCTGATTAACTGGACGCAATTATGGAAACAAGTTAATGGGAAAGCAGGCTTAAATAAGCAAATTATGGGCAGGGAAGAGTTTTTCTACTGCTGGAAAATTTGACCTCTGCTTGGGGGGAGCTGTAGAGAAAGAGCTCATAGGTTAGGTGGAAAATAATATACCATAATTGGTATGCACAATTTAATTCATTTTGACCTATAATTTTATTATTATAGTGAATTTAATTATTAGTAAAGAATTAACTGGATTTGTTCAGCAGTATATTCTGTATATGAAAAAAATGTTAAAAAATTCTAAGTGGCTGTGAAATGGTAGATCTGTGCATTTAACAGAATAATCTATAATAAATATAGCACAAATCTGTATTGTTGCATAGATAAATATCTGAAGAGCACCAAATCTCAGAATGTCTAAACCCCGATGTAGTTTGAAATCTAAGGTTAGGTGAACTATCAGAAATAATTATGCATAGTATACATGCCTTAACATTATTTTTATAATCATGAAATTCTATGAATAAACTAGGACAAATTGAGAAACAAGTATGTCTGACAGTTAATGTGAATTTAGAACACAAACAAATCTTCTACTGTCGTAGGAACTGAAGATTTTGATACTCTACCTGAGACATAATAATTTGTAATATTTTTCAAGAGGAATTCAGAAGATTATTACTAGAACTGAAACACGGATTCTAGGAAATGTATCACATATGGAATGTAAACATAACTTCAATACGAAAGGAAAGAGTATATTAAAATATTACTGAGTTATATAAATTCAAGGATTTAAAGCCATATACATATAAAGTCAAATTCAAACTATGTCTAATTAATTATACAAAATTGGGGAACTCTGTCCCATAAATAACAAAGTGTATAATCTCACTGGAAATTATGCAGAGGTATCATAATAGAAATCCCCAAATGGATTACTGGACCAACCTAAAAAGGAAAAGTCTAAAGTTATGACTAGACATGAAATTTTCTAGCAGAGGTAGTCAAGCCAAATAGGCTGGAAGGGTTACCTGCATAGAACAAGAAGCAATAAATTAATTCTGGCATTAACTACAAAAAATAAAATAAAGTAAAAGTGTAGAAAATGAAAAAGGGGTAAGGAATAATTACCTTACTAACAGCTAGGGAGAATCCAATTTGTAATAAAACGAGAAAGTTAAGTTATTACAGGGAAGAATATAAGGAGCCAAATAATCAAAAATAATTTAATTTAATTCAAGCAATTTCTTACCTTACACCCTCAGTGGCTTAAGAAGAGAAATTGGAAATGTGTGGAATCATAGAATTCCTATGCAATATGAGAGAATTAAAGGTATTAGTCCTGTCAGTGAAATTAATTGCAATTAAACCCATAAGAATACCTACCTACGAAAGGGTTGAAACAATGAGAATCATTGTAAAAATCCATTAATTATAAAATCTATATGATTATTTACAAAAGGGCATAATATAGATCTATGAGAATTCTGGAAGAGAAATCGAGATTTCTCAGTTATGAATAAGATGTAAATTCTTATCTCGAAAAATTTAAATGTGTTTTCTAAATAAAATTTTAAAACACTAAAACAAAAAAATTTCAAAGGGAAAATAAATTATTCATCACCTTGGAGGTGTCTTGAAAAATCCTGAAGCTAATGGAGCTCACCCAGATAGTAAACGAAACTAAATGTTGAAGAGGAAGAATAACGTGAAGAAGGAATGAACATTACTTGTAGGGTATTGAATTTTCCGTAAGGAGAAATCCTGAGAAATGTCACGAATGGAAGTGAGAAATTCTATGAATTTCTTTACCAACATTTCACCAAACCCACATTATATAGTTACATAGAGAAGCTGAAATCAAACTAGGATAAAAAATCAAAATTAAACGAATTCCAAGAGGAACCTAGAACTGAAGTCACATGGTTAAGAAAATAATTGAAACCATCATGAATACAATAAAAAACCAGAACTGAAATCATATTTCACAATTGACAAGGGAATACATAAACATGTTTGGGAAATTACGCATACATAGAAAGATTTTAGCTTTGTGTTGCCGCAAGAAATTACCGGTCGAGGTTGCGTTTTGTCAAACAACATAGAACAAGAACCTCTCGGAGAAGAATGTCGGAGGTTAGAGGTGAAACCAGTAATTCCTGGTAAAACCAATCGAACTAGTTAGAATATAAAACGTTAAATACAAATACTTGCAAATTCAAGTTCACCGAATATCAATTAAAAACATAGAGGGGAAATACGTATTACCTGAGCAGATTTATGAGACTGACGAGCTTACTCTCTGTGTTGTAGATGAAATTCTCACCTCGGTGTGAAACGAAAGTAGTTGCAGAGGAGAGGGAAAAAAACGCATAACAGAGACAAAGGGTCGAAAGATAGCCATGGAAAAACAAAATGATAAATGAAACCCTAAAACCCAATTTCGATGAGACCTTCATCGTCCACGGAGATAAAATCCAACAATGGAGAATTGCATGCGTAGCTAGAGGATTCCATCACCAACGGACGAGCCATGTGACTTGGGTACTGTTAATTAAATGAACCAATATCCCGAGGAAAATCTGAGCCAGTGAATTGGTGTAAAGCCATATGGAGATGGGGTCGCATTAAACCATTCGTAATTGCCAAATCGTTGCGGATCTAATGACATGGATAAATTTGGATGGCATGGATATGGCATAAGAGAAATTAACATATGTTAGTGCAATATGAGATTTCGATATAATCTTATATATGTTCAACATGACAATGTGTAAAGTCAACCTTCAAAGAGGACCTTTAAAAGGTAAGTGGAAAATTGATTGTTATGAATAGATTTTAGAATGAGACCAAATCGAAATATGAATTCGATTATAAGGTTGTATATAAGCATAACTCTAGGTTGAAAAGGAGTAAGGGTCACCATATAGAAAAATAAAGTAGTGCTTTCAAAAAGGTAGAGGAAATTCATAAATCTCGAGTAAGGTTACCTTAGTACTTATATGGTTGGGGGTAGACTCAGAAGTTGTTAAAGTGGAAAATTAATTGTGTATTAAGAGTTAAGGTTGGAACTTAACTAGTAAGCTGCAATTTTCTATTTAAATAAAATGAGATTAGTCCATTGACATGAGGACCCATTGGAATTATGAAATTTGATTATAATCCCAAGATTAGATGTCAAGGAAATCCTAATCATGAAATATACATTAATATCTAAATCATGATCAAAGGAAATATAAGTGACAATAATTATTGAACGAGAATCTGACAACTAAGTAGATTAAATGTACAACAATAAAAGTGTTGGCAGATAATATTTGTCAGAGTGTGACGAATCACAGTAAGTCTATTATATGTGAATAGTATGAATTCCATAAATAGAAAAAAAAATTGTTGGAAGTGGAGTTTTAAAAATTGTATCAGAGTCCATGTTAAAACAGTGGGCCTAAATGTGTGCTCACACCAGAAAATAAAAAATCCAAAAATTCTGTTGGTGTAAATTGTTTTGTTTAAAATAATTATACATTAATTTTTACTTATGTATATAGTGAATTAGTGCAGAACCATACAGCTGAAACCATGAGTGAAGGGGATGAGTTTTATGTGGATTTGGGTGGTGCAGAAAATCCACCAGATCCTAATGCTCCATTGTTGGCCATGATACATTAGATGCAAAGAGAAATGATGCAACTGAAAACCCACAATGAAAGATTATCATTAGCCAGCGAAGAGAAAGAAAGACTAATCAGAGAATTGACCTCTAAGAATAGTCATGAAGGTGAAGGTTCTGGTAAAAAGAGAAAGGAAATTGAAAACCATTCAGAAGAATATGAGGATGATGAAGCCTCTAGACAACAGTCTGGAAGGAAAAAGGAATTGCAAGAAGAATTCCAAAAAATCAAACCTCCCTCTTATGATGGAGAGGAGGAAGATGCAAAAGCTTGGATTCTAAACATGGTAAAATACTTCCAAGTTTATGAGTACGGAATTAACTTGAAATCCAGGCTGGCTATTGACCAATTACAAGGAAAGGCTACCTTGTGGTGGGAGGAAACCAAAATGGTGCATGTGACAGATGAGAAAACTGTCACTTGGGAATATTTCCAAATTAAATTTAAAAATAGGTATCTGAATGAACGATACTATGATGATAAAGCCAAAGAGTTTCATGAGCTTAGGTTGGGATAACTTACCATTGATGAGTTTGTTACCAAATTTACCAACCTGCTTCACTATGTACCTTATATAAGGGAAGAGAAGGCAAAGGTACAACAATTTTTAAACTGCCTACCTACTATCTACAAGGAGAGGATAGAATTTTATAATCCCAAGACAATGGATGAAGTTGTGTGCAAGGTAAGACTGTGTTATCAGCATTTCAAAGACAAAAATGAACAAGCGAAAAACTGGTAGAACAAAGAAAAGGGTGACTAGTGGAAAAGATTAAAATCAACATACTTAAAGAACTTTGGGAAAAATCACCAAAGGAGGAAGTTTAACAAAACTGGAGAAAATCAACCAGCCCAATCATAAACATGATCTAAACAAATAGATGGAAATAGTAAAATAGATGGAACTGTAAAAATGATGGAGCCACTAAAGTTCTGGGGTTGTGGAGAACCTCATCTGCTACGAGACTGTCCTCAACGAACCATTCAAAACATACAAGTGCTGAGAGAGGAAACTACTGTAAATGATGTGGCAAGAAAAATTCCTAGAATCAGTGTTGCACTTGAATATTGTCAAGCTGAACACCAATCAACCACGGTCAAAATAGAAATGATTGATGAACAATCTGTTTCTGTTTTGATAAACCCAGGTGCAAATTTAAGTACAATCTGAAGAAAGAAAAATTTCAGCAAGCATGGTTAGTTCAGTTAGCTACAGGAACAAAAATAAAAGTGACCCATAAGTTACCAAAGACTACTGTAAATTTAAATGGGTATGAAACTGAACTGAATTTGAATATTTTGCCTCTAGGTTCCTATGATGTGTTGGTAGGAATGGACTGGTTATAAAAACATAAATTCACACTAAATTGTTTAGATAAAACAATACACTGTATAGATGGTGATGGAAAACCAGTGATAGTGAAAGGGAAACCCAAACCTATATCACTGAGACAGATTTTAGCATTTCAGTTGAAAAGGACAACAAGAAAAGGATGCCAAGTGTATGCTTTACATGTGGAAGAATTGGGACATCAAACTGAAAAAGAACTTGTAGAAAAATTACGTGTCATCCGAGAATTTAAGGATGCATTTCCAGATGAAATTCATCATTTAACTCCTAAAAGAAAAATTGATTTTTCAATTTAATTAATACTAGGAGCTACACCAGTCTCTAAAGCCCCATACAGAATGAGTACCCCAGAATTGTTAGAGTTAAAATTGCAGCTACAAGAGTTGCTGGACAAAGGCTATATAAGACCAAGTGTATCCCCATGGGGAGCACCGGTACTGTTTGTCAAAAATAAATATGGTACATTCATAATGTGTATAGATTATTGACAACTGAATAAACTGACAATCAAAAATAGATATCCTCTACCCAGGATAGATGATTTATTTGATCAAGTGAGAGGAGCCACAATGTTTTCAAAAATTGATTTAAGGACATGTTATCATCAAATGATAATTAAAGAGGAAGGCATAAATAAAACTACATTCAAAACTATATACATACACTATGAGTTTGTAGTTCTACCGTTTGGGTTGACTAATGCACCTGCTACCTTTATGTGCCTAATGAAGAGTGTCTTAAGTAAATATCTGGAAAAATTTGTTCTAGTATTTATTGATGACATTCTAATATAATCTAAGAATGAAGCTGAACATAAATAACATCTCAGAATTGTCTTACAAACACTTCGAGAACATAAGTTGTATGCTAAACTTATCAAATGTGAATTTTGTAAAGATAAAATTTAGTACTTCGGCCATATAAAGATACAAGCTATTATGGATTGGCCAGTACCTACTGATGTTTCCTCTATAAGATCTTTCATGGAAATTGCAGGATATTATAGGAGATTTTTAGAAATATTTCCAACCTTAGCATATCCTATCACATCTCTACAGAAGAAAGGAGTGAAGTTTAAGTGGACAGAAAAATGTCAACATAGTTTTGAATAGTTAAAACTTAAACTCACAACTACTCTAATTCTAAATATCGTTGATCCAAATCAAGAATTTGTAGTATGTACGGATTCTTGTGAAGAGGGATTAGGAGGAGTCTTTTTGCAAGAAATCTTAGTCATAGCATATGAGTCAAGGAAATTAAAGAAACATGAAAAGAATTATGGTGTTTATGACTTAAATTTAGCTGCTTTAATACATGCTTTGAAGATGTGGAGACATTATCTGTTAGGAAACAAGTTTGTATTAATGACAAATCACATCATTTTGAAGTATTTTTTCACACAACCTGATTTAAATGCTAGGCAAGCTAGATGGTTGTCCTTCCTTAGTGAATTTGACATGGAGATAAAACATATCAAGGGGAAGGAAAATAATATTGCAGATGCTTTAAGTAGGAATTCTTGTTAAAATTTGAATAGTGTTGGGAGTAGTGAAAACTTTGATATTGAAGGATTGATCCAAGAAATAATGAGACAAGACCCAAACTATGAAAATCTCCAAGGAAAATTGCAGAAAAATGAGATAGTGGGGTATAATCAAAACCAGAAGGGACTGATTTGTTACAAAAATAGATTATACATCCCCAATGTGAACTCATTAAAAAGTGAAATTCTATATGACTATCATAAAAGACCCTATGCAGGACATCCAGGGTATCAGAAATTGATTTGAGCCTTAATAAATAACATGTTCTGGTCAGGTATGAAAAAGGATGTTGCTAATTATTTAGCTAGATATTTGGAATGTCAATAGGTAAAGGTAGAGAATCAACATCCAATAGGATTGATAAATCCTTTACCCATCCCAGAATGGAAGTGGGAGACAGTTTCCATATACTTTATAACTAAATTTCCAAGAACTAAATACCATCATGATTCTATCATAGTAGTTATGGACACATTGACAAAAACTATACATTTCTTACCAGTACAATATACTTTTGGTACAACTTAAGTAGCTAATGTATTTATGAAAGAGATTGTAAAGTTGCATGGTATTCCTAAAATGATCATATCAGACAGAGATGCAAAGTTTACGTCAACTTTTTGGAAGACTTTGTTTGGGGGAATGGGTAGAAAATTGAAATTTAGTACCGCATACCATTTCCAAACCGATGGGAAAAATTAAAGAACAAACCATATTTTAGAAGACATGTTGAGAATGTATGTGATGGACAGACTGGCAAAGTGGGAAGAATTTCTGCATTTGGCAGAGTTTGCCTACAATAATAGTTATCAAGCCTCAATCAAGATGAGTCATTTCGAAGCATTATATGGCAGAAAGTGCTATACACCTCTAAGTTTTAGTAAACCAGAGGATAAGTTAATACTTGGACCTCATGCATTACAGGAAATGGAAAGGAATGTAAAGAAAATTCAAAAAAATATTAAGACAACACAAGACATGCATAAAAGCTATGCAGATAAAAAAAGAATTCATAGAGAATTCAATGCGGGCAATCATGTCTATTTGAGGATTAAGCCCAAAAAGAGTATTTTGTACATGGGTTGCTGTAAAAAATTGGCACCATGCTACTATGGACCTTTTGAAGTACTGGAAAGAGTGGGGCTAGTAGCATACAAGTTGGATTTACCGAGTCACATTAAGGTTCACGATGTTTTTCGTGTTTAATTATTTAAAAAGTTTGTACATGATCATACTCATGTTATTTATTGGGATGTGATACAGGTGGAACCAGAAGGTGAATTTCTTCCAGAGCCACTTCGCATCCTAGCATGGGAAGAAATTGAGCTTTGAAATAGAACAATGGCTAGGGTTAAAGTGAAGTGGAGACACTTTGCACCCAAAGAAGCTACTTGGGAGCAAGAGGAAGAAATGAAGGAAAAATATCCATCACTGTTTGAAAAGTGAATTTATATTTTATCTTTGGAACACTGAGGACAATGTTTCGGTTTAGAGGGGGAATATGTAATGTCCTCAGTTTCTCTACTTTTATTAGACAGTTGAATAGTCCTAAAGGGTAAAGTGGACCCAAAGGAAAACATTTATTGTGGACATATTTTATTATTTTAAATTAATAAAATGAAAATGGAATTAATTGTGCAAAGACTAGAGTATAATTAGAGATTAGGAATCCAAATCCATGAGGATGGATAAGGTTCCAAAAACTTTCCCAGTTCTCGAAAAATCCTTGGAAAAATAAATTAAATATTGAATTTTAGATTAGAAATAAAAATCTAAAAAGATACCTTAGTAAAGAGGAAATTTACTGGGAAGAGGTGGAATAAAAATAGAAAGAGGAAAAAGCTAGTTTTAAAGTACTTTTGTGGAAGAAACAAAATGAAAGCCTAGGAAAAAAGGAAAACAACATCTTGATTGACTGGACACAGTTATGGAAACAAGATGATGAGAAAACATGCTTAAATAAGAAAATTCTAGGTAGGAAAGAGGTTGTCTATTGCTGGAATATTTGATCTCTGCTCGGGGGGAGATGTGGAGAAAGAGCTCATAGGTTGGGTGGAAAATAGTCTATCATAATTGGTATGCACAATTTAATGCATTTTGACCTATAATTGTATTATATAGTGAAGTTAATTAGTAGTATAGAATTAGCTGGATCTGTTCACGAGTATATCCTGTATATGAAAATAATGTTAAAAAATTCTAAGTGGTTGTGAATTGGTAGACTTGTGCATTTAGCATAATAATCTATGATAAATATAACATAAATTTGTATTGTTGCAAATATAGCTATCTGAAGAGCACCAAATCTCAGAATGTCTAAACCCTGATGTAGGTTTAAATCTAAGGTTAGGTGAACTATGAGAATTAATTATGCATAGTATAAGTGCCTTAACATTATTTTTCTAATCATGAAACTCTGTGAATAAACTAGTACATAATGAAAAAAAAGTATGTCTAACAGTTAATGTGAATTTAGAACATTCAAACAAATCTTCTACTATGGTAGAAATTGAATATTTTGATACTCTAACTGAGACATAATAAAGTAATAATTTTCAAGAGGAATTCAGAAAATTATTACTAGAACTGAAACACAGATTCTAGGAAATGTATCATATATGGAATGCAAACATAAATTCAATACAGAAGAAAACAATATATTAAAATATTACTGAGTTATATAAATTCAAGGATTTAAAGCCATATACATATAAAGTCAAATTCAAATTATGTCCAATTAATTATAAAAAATTGGGGAACTCTGTCCCATAAATAACAAAGTATATAATCTCTCTGGAAATTATGCAGAGGTATCATAGCAGAAATCCCCAAATGGGTTACTGGACCAACCTAAAAAGGGAAAGTCCAAATTTATGACTAGACATGAAATTTTCTAGCAGAGGTAGTCACGCCAAATAGGCTATAGGGGTTACCTGCAGAAAACAAGAAGCAATAAATTAATTCTATCATGAAATAAAAACAGTAAAATAAAGTAAAAGTAGACAAAATAAAAAAGGGGTAAGGAATAATTACCTTACTAACAACTAGGGAGAATCCAATCTATAATAAAATGAGAAAGTTAAGTTATTACAGGGAAGAATATGAGGAGCCAAATAATCAGAAATAATTTAATTTACTTCAAGAAATTTCTTACCTTACACCCTCAGTGGCTTAAGAAGAGAAATTGGAAATGTGTGGAATGGTAGAATTCCTGTACAAATTAAGAGAATTAAAGGTATTAGTCCTGTCAGTGAAATTAATTGCAATTCAACCCATAAGAATACCTACCTATGAAAGGGTTTAAACAATGAGAATCATTATACAAATCCTTTGTAATTATAAAATATATAGAATTATTTACAAAAGGGCATAATATAGAGCTATGAGAATTCGGGAAGAGAAATCGATATTTCTCAGTTAAGAATAAGATGTAAATTCTTATCACAGAAAATTTAAATGTGTTTTTTAAATAAAATTTTAAAACGCTGAAAAAACAATTCGAAGGGAAAATAAATTATTCATAACCCTTGAGGTGTCTCTGAAAAGCCCAAAGCCAATGGAGCTCACCAAGAAATTAAACGAAACTAAATGCTGAAGAGGAGGAATAACGTGAAGAAGGAATGAACATTACCTGTGGGGTATTGAATTTTCCGTAAGGAGAAAACATGAGAAATGCCATGAATGGAAGGGAGAAATTCCATGAATTTCTTTACCTGCATTTCACCAAACCCACATTAGATAGTTACATAGAGAAGCTGAAATCAAAATTAAACGAATTCCAAGAGGAACCCAGAACTGAAGTCACATGGTTAAGAAAATAATTGAAACCATTGTGAATAAAATAAAAAACCATAACTGAAATCATATCTCACAATTGATAAGGGAATACATAAACGTGTTTGGGAGATTACACATAAATAGAAAGCTTTTAGCTTTGTGTTGCCACAATAAATTACTGGTTGAGGTTGCGTTTTGTCAAATGCCGTAGAAATAGAACCTCTCAGAGAAGAATGTCAAGGGTTAGATGTGAAACGAGCAATTCCTAGAAAAAAAAATTGAACGAGTTAGAGGATAAAATGTTAAATACAAATGCCTGTAAATTCAATTTCACCGAATATCAATTAAAAACCCAGAGGGGAAATACGTATTACCTGAGAATATTTATGAGATTGACGAGATTAATCTCTGCATTGTAGACGAAATTCTCACCTTGGTGTGAAACAAAAGCTGTTGCAGAGTAGAGAAAAAAAACGCATAACAAAGGCAAAGGGTCGAAAGATAGCCACGGAAAAAAAATGATAAATGAAACCCTAAACCAAAATTCCGATGAGATCTTCATCATCCATGCAGATAAAATCCAACGATGGAGAATTGCACGCGTAATTGGAGGGTTCCATCACCAATGGACGAGCCATGTGACCTGGGTACTGTTAATTAAATGAATCAAGATTCTGAGGAAAATCTGAGCCAGTGAATTGGTGTAAAGACATACGGAGATGGGGTCACATTAAACCATTCGTAATTTCCAAATCATTGCAGATCTAATGAGCTGGCTAAATTTGGATGACATAGATATGGCATAAGAGAAATTAACATGTGTTAATGCAATATGATATTTTGATATAATCTTATATATGTTCAACATGACAATGTGTAAAGTCAACCTTCAAAGAGGATCATTAAAAGGTAAGTGGAAAATTGATTATTATGAATAGATTTTAGAATGAGACCAAATTGAAATATAAATTCGATTATAAGGTTGTATATAAGTATAACTCTAGGTCGAAAAGGAGTAAGGGTCACCATATAGAAAAATAAAGTAGTGCTTTCGAAAAGGTAGAGGCAATTCATAAATCTCGAATAAGGTTACCTTAGTACTTATATGGTTGGGGGTAGACTTAGAAGTTGTTAAAGTGGGAAATTAATTGTGTAGTAAGAGTTAAGGTTGGAACTTAACTAGTAAGCTACAATTTTCCATTTAAATAAAATAAGATTAGTCCATTGACATGGGGACCCATTGGAATTATGAAATTGGATTATAATCCCAAGAGTATAAGTCAAGGAAATCCTAATCATGAAAGATACATCAATATCTAAATCATGATCAAAGGAAATATAAGTGACAATAATTACTAAACAAGAATCTCCCAACTAAGTAGATTAAAAGTACAAAAATTAAAATGCTAGCAGATAATATTCGTCAGAGTGTGACGAATCATAGTAAGTCTATTGTATGTGAATAGTATGAATTCCATAAATAGAAAAAAATAAAAATTATTTTAATCAGAGTTGTTACAAAGGGTTACTAAAATCAAAAGAGCCATTGAAATGATGGGGATGCGAATAGCCTCATATATTTTGAGGCTACCCACACAACACTCGTACATTCCAGAACATTCAAGTAGTACGATAACTGACTACTATGAATGATATTTCCCGAAATATTCCTTGGAACAATGCAACATTAGAAGACAAACATGCTGAACATCAATTAACCATGATTGAAATTGAAGGTATCATATATGACCAACCTATGTCTGTTTTAATTGATCTGAGATAAAATTTAAGTTACATTAGCCCCTAGGTAGTGGAAAAGTGTAAATTAAAAACAAAAATATTTCAACACTCTTGGCTAGTACAGTTGGCTATAGGGACAAAGAGGAAAGTCACTCATAACCTACCCAAAACTTCTGTGAATTTAAATGGATATAATACAGATCTCCAATTACACATCCTTCCTTTAGGATCTTATGATCTCCTAGTTGGAATGGATGGGTTGGAAAAATAGAAGTAAATAGTGAATTTTTTAAAATAGTGACTCGCACTGATTCTGTAGGAAAATCTGTAGTAGTCAAAGGGAAACCAAAACCAATGTCCATTAGGCATATTTCTGCATTACAATTGAAACAGACAACAAGAAAAGGCGATCAAGTATATGCTGCCAAGATTGAAGATTTTAGACAGACAATAGAAAATGAATCTGTATAAGACTTACCTATAATCAAGGAATTCCAAGGTGTATTTTTGGAATAAATTCCTCATATTCCCCCTCGAAGATACATTGAATTTTCTATTGAACTAGTACCGGGAGCTACCCCAGTTTCCAGAGCACCTTATAGAATGAGTACTCCTAAACTACTAGAGATGAAACTTCAATTACAGGATTTTTTAGACAAAGGATACATTAGACCAAGCGTGTCTCCATGGAGAGTGCCAGTTTTTTTTTTTTCAAAAAGAATGATGGCACCTTCCAGATGTGTATAGATTACAAACAGTTAAAAACGTTAACCATCAAGATTCGATACCCTCTTCCAAGAATAGATGATCTATTTGATCAAGTAAGAGGGGAAGGATTTTTTTCATTGGCTTACCCCATCACATCATTGTAGAAGAAAGGAGCGAAATTTGAGTGGATAGCCAAGTTTCAAGATAGTTGTGAACAAATATAACATAAATTAACTACTGCACCTATCCTAAAAATTGATGATCCAACTAAAGAGTTTGTGGTGTGTACTGATGCTTGTATAGAAGGGATGGGAGGATTATTTCTACAAGATAATGTAGTAATAGCTTATGAGTCTCGAAAATTCAAGAAACATGAACATAATTATGTAGTATATGAATTGGAATTGGCTGTTGTTTTACATGCACTAGAAATGTGGTGACATTATCTCTTGGGATTTTTTTTTTATATTAATGACAGATCACATAAGTCTAAATCATTTCTTTAGCCAACCTGATTTAAATGCAAGACAAGTAAGGTGGTTAGCTTTCTTCAGTGAGTTTTATATGGAAATCAAACACATAAAGGGAAAGTAAATCCAATTGTTAATGCTTTAAATAGACATTCTCATAAAATTTTGACATATTCAGGAAATAGTGTAAAATTTGGTATAGAAGAAAAATTCAAAGAGTATGATTGCAAGATCCTCAATATGTAAAATTGCAGGAAAAATTACAACAAGCTGAAATTGTAGGATATACTATAAATCAGAAATGATTGATCAGATACAAGAAAATATTGTATATTCTGAATGTATCCACCTTAAAAAATGAAATATTAGATGAATACCGTAAGAGACCTTATGCAAGTCATCCAAGTTATCAAAATATGGTAACTTCTTTGAGAAAAGCATGTTTTGGCCAAGAATGAAGAAGGATCTAGCTGATTACTTGGCAAGGTGTTTAGAGTGTTAACAAGTTAAAGTGGAACATCAAAATCCTTCCAGTCTATTGAATCCTCTCCCTATTCTAGAATGGAAGTGGTATCAATGGAATTTATTATAGGACTCCTATGTACCAAGTACGAGAATGATTCAATTATGGTTGTAGTGGACACATTAACTAAAGTAGCACACATTTTTCTTGTCTAGGTCACTTTTGGAACAACACAAGTGGCCAATGTATTCATGAAATAAATCTTTAAACTCCATGGAATACCAAAAATGATGATCTTTGATAGAGATGCAAAATTTACCTCTGCCTTACATCTTACCGTCCTCAAACGAATGGATAGACAGAGAGAACAAATCAGATATTGGAAGACATGATGCACATGTATGTGATGTATAAACCCACCAAGTGGGAAGACTTTCTGCATTTGGCAGAATTTTCTTACAATAACAGCTATCAGGCTTCCATTAAAATGAGTCCCTTTGAAGCTCTGTATGGAAAAAAATTCCATACTCTACTTAGCTGGAGTCAACTAGAGGACAAATTGGTCCTTGGACCAAAAGCAATACAGGAGATGGAACAGACTATGAAACAAATTCAACATAATATTAAAATAACTCAAGACCGTCAGAATAGTTATGCGGATAAGAAAATAATTCGTAGAGAATTCAAAGTTGGAGATCATGTATATCTAAGGATTAAAACTCGCAAATGTACCTTGCATATTTGTAGTTGTGCTAAGTTAGCACGTCGATATTGCAGACCCTTTGAGGTTTTGGAGAGAGTGGGGTGAGTAGCTTACAAATTAGCTCTACCTAGTCATATTAAAGTTCATAATGTTTTTTATGTTTCATTCTTTAAGAAGTATGTACATGACCCTTCTCACATTATTGACTGGACTGTGATACATGTGGAAATAGAAGGGAGATTTCTTCCATAACCACTTCGTATATTGGAGCGGGAAGAAACCATACTCTGGAATAAAGAAATAGCTTGGGTGAAAGTGTAGTGGAAGCACTTTGCACCTGAGGAAGCTACTTGGGAGTGGGAAGAAGTGAGGAAAGAAACATATCCATCACTGTTTAGTGAATAAACAAAAAAATCTGCAACACCGAGGACGATGTTTTTGCTTTAGAGGGGACTATGTAATATCCCTATTTTTAGCTTTTATAATTAGTGAATAAACCTAAAGGTCAGGTAGAACTAAGGAAAAATTATGTATGGACATATGATTTTTGGAAATTAATAAATAAATGTGGAAACTATATTAGTGTATAGAGACAGAGTTATTTTAGAACATGAATTTTGATCCATGAGGATGGACTAGAATCCCAATACTTTCCCAAAAATATCTAATAAAATCCTCAGTAAAGTGGAAAGTTACTAAGAATGGGTAAGAATAAAACTGGGTTGAGGAAAAGCTAGTTTTAAAAGAAGCTTTATTGGAAAAAACAAAAGTAAATTGTAGGCTAAGGGAAATAACATTCTAAAATAACTGGATTTTGTTATGGAAACAAGATGAGGGAAAGCAAGCTTAAATAAGCTATTCCTAGTGCGACAAAGGGGTTGTCTACACAAGGGAAGAATTGGTCTCTGCTCGCGGGAGAGCTATGGAACAAGCTCGTGGTTGGGAGGAAAATAGTCTTTATACAGGGGTATGTAATTTCTGTGAAATTATCTATCTATCACTAATTCGAATTCAGTTCTATTATAATGAGTTACAATAAATCTAAAATTGAAATCTAAGGAAAAATAGGAAGCAAAACTAAGAAATATAGTTTTCTGTTATATTTTATTAGAATGGAAATTTTATAAATTATTATGAAAAGTCAATCAATGGTATTTTTGTGTATTGTACATTTTTCTTTTCAGTAATTAATTTCCATATGTGTTTGATAGAGTCTCAACTATAAAATAATATAGTTAAGTCTCACATTATGTTACATAGGCTCAGGATGGTCCATGGGATAAACAAGCAGAATCTCTAAACCCTAGAACAAGGTCTAAATCTATTGTTTACTTTAAAATAGAAGTATGGAATTAAATTGAAAACTAATATTATATGTATAATAAATAACAATCATAATACAGTAAGGCACATATCAATAACATTAACTATGCTGATTAATAGTATAATTTTCTCCTTATACCTACAGTAAGAAAGAATATAAAGATAGTTGAAGTGGAAAACATAATTAACGACATTAAAGAATAATTTTAAATAAATTTCATTTCAAACCTGGAAAAAGAGGTGCACATAATTGCACAAGTGCTGAAACAATCTCGAAAAAATACAACCATCTCGGTAAGGAATTACTCGTGTTACTATCATAAATTTAAAATGGAAATTACAAATTGAATATCTTATAAGAGATGTAAATAATTTCAGGAAGAGTAAAGTATTCTTAAAAAGAGAAGGAAAGGTTGTCAAAACTTTGGGTAAGGAAGCTCATGAATATCCTATACATATATAAAATTTGAATGGTATTCTGTAAATGAAAATTTATGAAAACTACCACCTATAGGAATGGTATAAATTAAGATCAAATAACAAAGACTATAGCGAACATAAATATTAAATGAATCACAAAGAAAATGAAGGAATCCAAAAATTAAGAAATTAAATATCAGTCTATAGAACGTGACATAAAATGAACCTCGAGTGACAGATAAATAACGTTAAGTTCATATAGTCAATAAACTTGTAGAAATTATTATTCACTCTGTGTCATAAATATAGACATTTTTAAAGGAGGGATTGAGTAGAGAGTATATACATCTAGCGTTAGAACGAACTGTCATATTAAAAATACAAAGTCTATGAACATTGAGAAAACACATTTTTGAATTAGCATACATTATGAATAATTATGCATATCCTAATTTCTGAAATAAAATAGAGGATTAAAGCACAGTGGTGTGGTACAGACATAACTCAACCAAGTTTAGAAAAGGAATTTAACCTCACACAAAGATGACCATACAAATATTCATAATTAGCATAAGCAGGGATAAAATTTATCATAATGAAATATTTACAACTTATGAGATATAATGGTATGATTCTATTCAGAAGCACGATTTTAGTAAAATGTAAAAATGATTTAAATTTCACAGATACGACAAGAGGTTAACCATAAGCATGAATATATATATATATATATATATATATATATATATATATATATATATGCACCATCTCTTAGCAAACAGAATGTGAGTAAGAGTAGTTACGCCATACAAGTATACAAGAGTATACTCTTAGTCTATGAAATTATAGAAACATGCAGAAAGAGGTAAAATTTAATAGTTTCATATTTTATTTAACTGATAAACCATTCGTTTGTCTAATAGACAAAAAATCAAAACTAAAATTAGGGGTTTTACAATATAAAAGAGATTTAGAATTAATAAATTAATATTTCAAATTCGTAGGGAGGAACATATCTGCAAAGTGTCGTAAGGGGCGATATTCCCAAAAATGAATTAATTCTACTACATTCTTAATTCTGGAAATTACGATGTGTAAGGAAGCATGATATATGAATACTGTATGTATTAATAATTCATTGAGAAATGCTAATAAATTGGGGAGTCTAAATGACTAAACAAAAACCCCAATTTTCTAAACATTGGAAGGTGAAAATTTTAGAATGCCCCAAAATCCAAAAATTTCTCATAGTGTAATAAGAAAATCAAATTAATTTCACAAAGAGGAAACTAGATAAGTTCGAGTACCAATATACTAGGTAAAATGAAAGAATGTCTCTTAATGAACCATGCCACTTATATAAGGAGGTAGATACAATGATTAAACTTACCTCACTGAAAAATTTATGGAAATTCAATATGCTGGTTGAGGGAGACCATGCGTAAGATCACCAGAACTGAATGAAGACTCTGCAAAGAAAATAACATCAAACCCATTTAGTAAAGCGATAAATAATGACCTGCATATCGTAATGTATTGGACATATAATGAAAAGACCTGACAAATGAATAGAAGAAGAAATTCACAAAAGGGAATTGCATACCTTAGTGGTGAACATAGACCCTGTCGAGGTTTATGAACCACTCTAAAATTTAAATAGACGAGGAAATACAAAATAAACCCTGAGCTGTGAGGCTGGAACAACCGTAATCATTATGGAGGAAGGTAAGTGAAATGCCATCCATGTTTCAGGAAAAAAAAAATACTCCTCATTAGAATGAACAGAACCATAGCTTTGTTACGAGGGCAACAACTAGAGGATAACCATGCCGAAATTGAAAAAAAATGAAATTCCAAATGACCAATGAGGGGAGTCGTCCAAAAGCCTTAGGGTTTGCAACATAAATCTCCATTGTCCAATGTCATTAGATCTCTAGCTTACAGGTGGCATACGAAGGGTACACTGATCCACATGAAACCATGTGAATGATGGAACATATAGATCCAAATTCGAGACAATAATATATGAATAAGATAGTGAAATAACTCCATAGTTAATCACCTTCGTACCTACCTGCTTGGGTTGAATGAAATTCAATACAAACCTTTATAATTATCAATAGTTAAATCATATTACTCTAAGGGTGACGAGGGGTCACATTGGTAGGATATGGATTATGTTTTATGTTTAATTAATAGAATGATGTAATTCATGTTAGGGAAATATAGCAATAACAAAATTAGATAAGGGGTATAAAAATTTCTATGTAATTCCAATTTTAAATCATAGGGTTAAAAGGTATGAATAAGTTCTATAGTTATATATAAGAACATAATAAAATCAACAGTTCCTAAGTCAAGAAAGACAAAGAAGGACATTACAATAACTGTAAATACGAATGTCTCAAAGGTACAATTACATTGACGAGAAGGGAAAAATAGGACCAAACATAGTATCAAAATAATATTTTTTTTTTGGTTAGTGGGAGTTGTTGCACTTACCTAATTTATTATATTCAATATTGTATGAACTGTCCTTATTACCTAGTTTATTATATTCCTCTCATTCACCCACATTACATAATCAAGTAATATCTACATTGGTTTTCCATACATGAGAGACACTACCCTACTCGTAGGCATTTTCTTCATGTTCGCAAGGTTTAACAATTTTCTTTTATGGATTTTTCCAATGCTAACATCACCCAATACTTGTAACACTTTCATTCCACTTTACATATTTTTGTAGTATAATGCACACATTTTAACACACATAGGCACATTTAAATGTAATTTAATTTCATTTCCACGTTAGTGCTATGGCATGAATCAATGCTTTCATTCGAGTTCCCCAAATAGTTACAAGTGAGGCTAATTTACCAATTAAAGATTAAAAAAAAAACTTAATTGAAATCTTGTTTCTTTAATTTCAACAATTATTTTCATTATAGTATGGTTAATGGATTTTTGATTTACTGATTTACCTCAATTTTTATCATTATTCTCATTATTGTTAACAATTGTTTTCATTTTAAATGTGATAGATTTTTAAGATCTCATTCTAGATTTAATACAAATATTATGGTTTTAGTTAGAAAATTGTTCAATGATTGTTATTATTTCTATTAATATGAATTTTGATATAATTCATATAGTTCTCATAAATTTTCCAAATTAATATGTCTAACAAATTTCATGTTATTTAAATAATCTATCAAACCATTAAATACATCAAATGAATAAGCATTATCAAAATATATCAAAACGAGCACGTCATTTGAAAGAGTCAATAATTGAATAGCAACAAGGAACGTATGTGAATAATGGATCACCACTATTCTACTTGGGTTTATTGAAATATTGAGATTCTTTTCACCGTTATAGTTTAATTTCATTTACTAATTAAGTGGATTTTAAGGTTATATGTTACCAAAAATGAGTGGGTGTAAAATTTTAGAAATCTAAAACACTATGATAATAATTTTAGTGGTTTAACTCATTTGAAAGATGATGCAATCAAGAATCACATGAAGATAAGAAATTTCATTTTATGATTTGAGGAAACATAACATAAGGAAACCTTATAATACAAACCATGAGACAAGTGGATAATATAGTAATGTATATGTTATTATATTTATACAATAATATGATTTATTTATTACAACTTTAGTATAGTTAATATAGTCATAATATAGGGCCAATAAAAATTTATTGTTTATGTAAAAAATGGTATCCTTACAAGGAAGGCAGTGTTGATATCCATTCAAAGCTATTAGAATCAATAGATAATGTCCATTACTAAAAGACATGTGTCAACCTCGGAAAAATAAAAAAACCATCCCATCCAAATGAGGGAAATCTGCTAGTACGTGTACATAAACAACTTAGTAGAAAAGTTCAATTTTTATTAGACCATATTCTATACTGGTTAAGATTAGAATATCACAACAATTTAAATTGCTTTAGCTTGTGTTGTTCCCTTCCTCTTTCTGCCACTGACTTATTAGTAATTAAAAAATATTTTTATCAGAAGTGAAAACAATTAAAAATTACTCCATTTCTTAATCAGATCAAAAAACTTACTAGAATCATTTTATTTTTCTAAACTGAGCTTATCCTTGGCACTCCACCACCTATAGTTGGGATTATCTGCCACTGAATTTATAATAATGTGAAATAACACAGTTAGCATTACAAAATTTTAAATTAAATGATAAAGCACATGATCCTCTAATATAAAATCACCAACCCCTTGATTGCGAGAAAAAAATATACACTTAGATAATTATAATTCATTGATTTATCTTGCATAGTTTTTAGTCATCCAAAGAGGCAGGGTTCAACGCATTTGAACATGCGCCATAATTTAGTGATCCATATGTAGCCACTACCCCATATTAAACATTGACCAATTAGTAATGAAATCACCTAACCATTTGATGGTTAGAGAATTCATAATGCATAAACATCTACCCAGTTAATATAGTGGCCAAGGGAATTAGTACCGCTTAGGAAGCCAAAAAGGTAACGAATTGGCCAAACCACTTGGCAAATCGTTGAATGTGCATACGTGTGAGAATATGAACAATTTCAATATTTTCTTATAATTCATTTTTAAATAATTATCATACGTGGTTATGAACAACATACACAGTAAAAGTTTAATCATGTTTTGTAAAAAAATATTTTAAGTATGGTTTAAACATATAATTTAGATATGTAAACAAGTTATCAATTTCAATTCCATTCATTGATTAAGTGGCAACAACGAGAATATACTTGCATTTTTCAATTTAAACCATTCGATCAAAAAGATTAATTAATAAAATCATTAAAGTGGCCAATTCCAATAGGGGGACGCCTATGAGTGTAACTATGTACATGTATTACAATATTGATATAATATGTTGGATACAAAGCCCACTCCCCAGAAATAGTATCGCGGCGATGAAACTCCTTAGTGACATGAAACTAAGGGTTTGATGAGAGGTGTTGGTGAAAAGGTCACTTGGGGCCTAGAGAGAGGTCATGCATTTATAAAAGTGACATATTTTCCTATAAAGACATGTCCATATAATTATTTCAGTTATTCAGTTGGTGGATAATTATTATTATTATGATTACTATTGTGATAAGGATTAAGGACAAATATTTTAGTGACTTAGGTTCTAAGAAACCAACTAGTAATCGCTAAGATAAGCTTCTACATGAACTAGGAGTTGTTTCAGTTTCTCACCTGGAGGGTGCCTTAAATCCATAGAATTAGCTTGAGCTCCTGGATCCATGTGATGAGAAGTTTTGGGTTGGTCGTAAGATGCCATAAAATGTGGGCACCACAGAGGGATAATCAGGGCCTAGAGAAAAGTGTGACACTTTGGCATAGTTCAAGGAAGAAAAGTGCAGTGGTTGGAGTCATGGTTGTTGGGTTGACACCGTGGTCATGGATATATTTTTATTTTAGTTTATTGTTTCTTGTGAAGTTGTAGCCCCGTGTTTGAAAATAGTGAACCACACATTTTATGATTGGGTGGAAAATGGAGAGCCCAAAACCACTCACTCTTTTTATTCAAATAAGTGTTCTTGCGTACATTGCAATAATGCATCATGTTTATGGTTACATGTTTTTTTTTATGAACACTAGTTAGGGTTTAGTGTTAGTGTATTATTCCTTGGAACATGGGTTTAATCTACTTCACATAAGTCCTAGTTTGTTGAGTGTAACTGATTATGTAATTAATTGGGCCTCTAGGTAATTGTAATTGTTGCATATTATTTTGAATTTTTATGTGAAAACCCTATTTTATGTGTATTCAATAACAACTAAAGTACTAATTTAATTTATACATGTTTTTAGTAAATTAAAGCTAGGGTTTACAACAGGGTTTTCAGAATTACAAGATCATTGGCAGTGAGCCATGGTTTAATATTTGAAACCATATATGAAGTACTTTTGCATGAGTATTGGTAATTTAATTAGTGAATTTTGGGTTATGGTTAAGTAGCGTTGCTAGAGTTACAACAGTAGGATTGAATGGACCAGATTTAGTTTAGAATGTAGGGATGTTACAAGGCGGTATCTGAGCTTGAGTTACAACACTGGGATTGAATGGAACATATTTAGTGTAGAATGAGGAAATTATTACAATTTACCTACCATTTATTTGACTAAAGTCATTATGGTGGAATAGAAGGAATTTCCCTTTTAAGAATTTCCCCTAAATTTGAGAGTAAGTGACACATAAGGAAATATAGCCGAGTTTAAAATAAAATACTTGGTGATTTTTGGGTAAAATTTAGCCATAGAGGGCCTAATTTGTGCAATGGAAGTATACAAGTTCAATCCATATGCCGAGTCTACTATGCCTTAGGAGATGAAAATACTTTAGTTGTTCCTCAAAAACTCCATGGGGTTGTTTTCTGTAAAAAATTTGAGACGAGAGTCACATGTTGATTCATGACCAAATTTAATGTGTCTCAAATTTTTTTTTTTCTATACTCATTAAAACATTGGCTACATGCTTCTTCGATTTCATTCTCTTTTGATTAAAGACTAGATGGTTTATAATGTTCTAACCTTTTTAGTTTACTCGTCTAATGGTTAGAAGTCCCCATATTCTTGTGTCTAATATGTAACTCATACTAGCTAACCAATTTAAACTTCCTCATTAATTTCTCACTACTCAATCATTTCTTACCACTTCTTGATTACCCTACACCACCATAGGGTGGATTCCTAGTGGGGACCTATGCCTATATATTTTCACATATATATATATATATTATATGAATATTCTAGGCATATGTATATTTTGAAATCCCTTTTGTATTTCTTTCAGAACTTATTTCTATCTACTTTCCTATCTATACATCCTACCTATTATCCATGATACATTTCAAATCAAAGGTATTAATTCATTACCCTCTATATAACTGAAATTTCTCATATACGTTAGATTTTATAACTTATGAATATTACACTAAATATATATATCCTTTGGCTTTAAATGCTGGAGTGCCAACACATTTATGTGGGACATATAATTATTATCCCTAGTACTAAATATCTCATCCACCGTTCTTGAATAAAGAGATGTCACCTATGTCAGAGTTTATTTTTATGACTAAGTGGTTAGATATTAACTCAAGCCAGCTATTAACCCGCTTTGTCGAACCCAATGTGATATCTAGCTGATATGGGTTACTCCCAATGTATATTCTATTAAACAAATGGTACCTCTAATTAAATTTATGATGTACAAATTGCTTAGACCTCGTTTTATTCCCCAATTATTTCTCGATCCACATGATGTGAGTTTATCTGGCGCCACTTGTAGGGCTGTGATGAATTAGGGTTTTCCCATGCTATGATTTTAAAGATCGAATTTTCATTTGAGATTCATTCTTTCCACTGTCTGGATTTGGAATTTTTCCGGCTTTCCTTCAAACGTTACACAACTTGGAGGGATTCCACCATTCCCCATCTGGTTTTAACATCATCGTATATAGGTATGACTTATTCCTATAACGCTTTACCTTAATTGCCATCATTTATTAACTTGTCTCGTTTATATCTCATTCGTTTTGCAATTTCATTGTCCAAGGATGAAACACTGGTAAAATATTCCTATTTGTTTTTAAAACCAAATCAGTTTAATCATTTAGAATTTTGTTTATTGAGAATAGACCCATTCCGAGTTAACTATTTTTATTTTGCATTTGAAATATTATTATTTTGTTTAATCTTGTCCTCTGTGGCAGTTTGGCTCACAGATATCGAATGGTTGAAATGCAGCCAAGGTGTGTTCTGGTAAAGTCCGTGGCTCAGATAATATTTTTAATAACAATCCTGCCAACTCTCAATTTTTTTCTTCAATGCGTTTTATTTTTCTTTTTGGAAATCCCCATTTCTAGCATTCTGAAATCGATATTCGAGTTCTGCTCCTGCTATTCTCGACAATAATTTCTTGGTATTTGCTTTACCTTTATAACTTTCACTCTATTGGATACGAGGTAAATCGAAGGCCTGCATCTACATTTAATATGGGAAAATCGAACTTCTTCGATTCTTATCCCCAGTGTGCCTAGCCTCATTTTCCACAGGTAATTTTTTTTTCTTTTTTCATTATGATGTTGTGCGTTTTTTTTTCTATAACCAGTTATGACTTCAGAACTTTACTAATAATTTCAATGGTTGAATGTGCAGGTAATAACTTCTCAGAATATGCTTGTCTCAAATTTAATTCCTGGCACTTTTCTTCCTTAATTTGTTCGAACTTAACTCACTGCTATTTTCCCAGGTTGGTCCTCAACGTTTTTCACGAAGGGTAGGGCTTCCATTGTTCAAATCCGATTTCTAGATTTATATTTGAATACTTATAATTTAGAATTTGTAAAGATATGTTGGCCTCCTCAGAAACTATGAAGTTGACTTTAAAACTAACAGATACTCTTTCTCCAGGAGGTTATTAACCTTTTTTTAATTTTTTATGTATATATATATATGGACTGTGAAATTTTCATTTTTTCGATTTATCGTTCGAAACCTTACATGGTTTCACTATTGCTATTTTTACTTCTCCATAATTGACATCGGTGCTTTACACTGTGAACACACTAAACTCTTCTTTCACAGTATGATATTTAATTTCAAGCAAATCATAGCACCACCTCCTTATTTTATGACACACACACACACACACACACACACACACACACACACACATATATATACCGTGAATGATTTTATGTAACTCCTGGAATTTATACGTCAGTTCTCTATTTACCTTATACAGGATATCTGCACTGTCAATTGTATGAAAGTATTAAAGGATGTATCAGTCCCTAGTTTTTGTTTATTAAATATTTCTTGTGTAGGGTACCTTCCATATTTGAAATGAAAGGATTTCAATTTTGTTTACTTAATATACCTATGTATATATGCTTTAAATGTATATATAATGGAAATGTACTTATATAACTTCTCAATAATACTAACTAGTTGCGTTGTTAGTTCTGTACCAACCTTTTTTTTTTTTCAGTAATGAAAAAACATAGTAGTATTTGATCCAGATTTAAGATGGAAATTTTCTCTTTTTTATATCAATTGTATTTTCTATTCAGCATACATGATTCATTTCTATTCAGAAGCAAGATACAGAACTTTCTTCACAGTAAGATAATGGAAATTTTTCTCAGTAAGCATCAACTGAATGTGTTGAATAATAACTATTTTATTATTTTTCCCAATAATTAATACAACCAATTTTCTAAGGCTGTTTCAAATTATTTTTGTATAGTAAGCTAGTATTTAGGAACAGATTGTATGATAGTACTATCACTCAGCACAAAATATAACTACAGAAATTATGATGTAGTCATATGGATTATTTATCTATTTTTAATAATTATGATTTCTAGGCTAATCATGTTCATAGCACAAAATAAATAGAATAGATCAGCATTCTCTTACAGGTAAAATTTTCTAGTCAACATATTAATGTATTTTTCTCATATCTATGCACAAAAATAATGTTATTCTCTTTCACTACATAAAATTAATATCTTCTCTGAGAGATAATGATCTCCAGATTTAAACCGATGTTTGGTTTAGACATTCTGGTAGATGGATCTCATCAGATTACGCCCATACAACCATACAAATCTGAAGTATCGCTACTTCATTTAAGTCTATGAAATGTATGGGTATCAATAATTTCGGCATACCGCAATTTAAATCACACATTAAAACAACGCTGTAACTAACCATGAGCACTTTTCATGTAATTATAAATTTATTTAGTTCTGGGTGCATACCAAATCATATGACTAGTCCTCCCAATCGTATAGTTCTATCTTCTTAACTCACCCCCAAGCTGAGATCCCCACTTCCAGTGATAGAAAACCCTTTGTTTGTCCTGGAACAACTTACTTAAGCAGTGCTTTCCCAAGCCTGTTTCTAATTTCTGCGTCCATAAATTCTAGGATGCTTTATTCCTGTTTTTTCCTAGGCTTCCCTCAATGAGGTACTTTAAAGCTTTTTTTCTGCTTTTACAACTTTTCTTCCTCTTCCCAATTACTTTCCTCTTCATTGGAGGAAATTTTTTTTTTTCTCTCCCAATCTAATTTAGTAATATTCCTTTCAAGGTTTTTCTGAAAGGTTTTGGGAAAGTCTAACCTTATCCATATCCTCATGGATCAAGGTTTAGGATCTCCATCTCAATCTAGTCATGTTGCACACAGAATTATTTTATTTATATTTATTAATACATATTTAAATAAATCCACACATTGTTTGTCCATTGGGGTCCACTTCCCCTTTGGATTTTTTCAAATGTCAAATTAAAAAGCATAGAAATTTGGGGTGTTACACATTCCCCCTCTAAAAACAAACACCGTCCTTGGTGTTGACAAAATAAATTTAAATAGTTCATTGTTAATACAGTGATGGGTACTTTTCCATCATCTCAGTTTCTCTTTTCCAAGTAGCTTCTTCAGCAGTAAAGTGCTTCCATTGCACTTTTACTTTGGCTACTGTTCAATTCCGCAATTCAATTTCTTCCTGCTCCAAGATTTGAAGTGGCTCGGGAAGGAATTCCCCTTCTGGTTCCACCTAAATCACATTCCAATCAATAATGTGAGCATAATCATGTACATATTTTTTCAATAAAGAAACATGAAACACATCATGAACCTTAATATGCATGGGTAAGGCCAGTTTATAAGCCACTGGTCCCACCCTTTCTAGTATTTCAAATGGTCCACAGTATCTAGGAGCTAATTTTGAACATCTGCTAGTGTACAAAGTGCTCTTCTTGGGCTTAATCTGCAGATATACATGATCACCCACATTGAACTCTCAGTGTACTCTCTTCTTTTCTACATAGATTTTCTGTTGATCTTGTGTTGTCTTGATATTTTTCTGAATTTGTTTGACAATTCTTTCCATTTCCTACAAAGTGTCTAGCCCAAGTACTAATTTATCTTCAGGTTGGCTCCAACTTAAAGGAGTGTGACATTTCCTTCCGTAGAGTGCTTCAAATAGAATCATTTTTATGGAAGTTTGATATCTGTTGTTATATACGAATTTTACTAAATGTATATAGTCTTCCCATTTAGTTGGCCTATCCATCACATACATCCTTAGCATATCCTCCAGAATTTGATTTGTTCTCTCGGTTTGACTATCCTTTTGAGGGTGATAGGCAGTACTGAAGTTTAATTTACTACCCATGCCTCCAAACAAAATTTTCCAAAAGGCTGCAGTGAACTTGGTGTCTCTATCATAAATAATCATTTTAGGGACCCCATGTAGCCTTACTATCTCTTTCATGAACACATTTGCTACTTGGGCTATTCCAAAAGTAGATTTAACAGGTATGAAATGTGCAACTTTCGTCAAAGTGTCTACCACTACCATCACTAAGTCATCCTGATATTTGGTTCTTGGTAACCTGGCTATAAAGTCCATAGAAATAGTTTCCCATTTCCATTCTGCAATTGGTAAAGGATTTAGCAGTCCCGCTGGATGCTGATGTTCAACTTTTACCAGTTGACACTCCATGTATCTAGCTAGGTAGCTTGCTAAATCATTTTTCATTCCTGGGAAAATAACTTCTTTTCGAAGCTGTGAGTAGTTTCTGATATCCACGATGTCCAGAGTAAGGTTGTTTATGATATTCATCTAGAATTTCCTTTTTCAAAGAGTCTACATTGGGGATGTACAATATTTCTCTATAACAAATCAGTCCCTTTTGATTTTGTGTATACCCTTTCATTTCCTTTTTCAGCATTTGAATTTGCAGTTTTTCATAGCTTGGATATTGATCTGCTACCTTTTTAACTAATCCTTCTAAGTCAAAGTTAGCACTACTCCCAATTTTGCTTATGTTTTGGCAAGCATTTTTGCTTAGGGCATCAACAATTTTGTTTTCTTTTCCTTTGGTATGTTTTATTTCCATATCAAATTCACTCAAAAAATATAGTCATCTGGCTTGTATAGCATTAAAATATGTTTGAGTGAAGAAATAATTTAGGCTGATGTGATCTATCATTAAAATAAATTTCTTCCCTAGAAGATAGTGTCACCACATCTTGAGTGCGTGAATTACAACAACTAACTCAAGATCATACACATTGTAATTTTGTTTATGTTTCTTAATTTTTCTAGATTAATAAGAAATAACAGAATTTTCTTGCAATAATACTCCTCCTAATCCCTCTCCACATGCATCAGTACATACTACAAACTCCTTATCAGGATCTGCGATCTTTAGAATAGGTGCTGTAGTAAGTTTTAATTTTAGTCATTCAAAGCTATTCTGGAATTTTTCTGTCCATTCAAATTTTGTACCTTTCCTTTGCAATGAAGTTATGGGATAGGCTAAAGTGGAAAATCTTTTCACAAACCTTCTGTAGTATCCCACAATCCCCATAAATGATCTTACCAATGATACATCAGTAGGTACAGGCCATTCTCTAATAGAATTTATCTTCTCAAGGTCAAAAACCAATCCTTGTTCTGAAATTATATGCCCCAAATATTGAATTTTATTCTTATAAAATTCACATTTTCTAAACTTGGCATACAACTGATTCTCCTTAAGAGTCTGCAACACGATTCTAAGGTGTTCTCTATGCTCTGGCTCACTTTTTGAATAGATTAAAATGTTGTCAATAAATACTAGTACAAATTTATCGAAGTATTTATTAAAGACACTATTCATTAAGCACATAAAAGTGGCAGGTGCATTTGTCAACCCGAATGGTAGGATTACAAATTCATAGTGTCCATACTGGGTTCGAAATGCTATTTTCCTGATATCTTTCTCTTTAATTCTCAACTGGTGATAACCCATCCTTAAATCAATCTTGGAAAACACAGAGGCTCCCCTAACTTGATCAAAGAGGTCATCTATCCGGGGTAATGGATACCTGTTCTTAATAGTCAAATTATTCAGTTGACGGTAATCAATACACATTCTGAAGGTACCATCCTTCTTTTTTACAAATAGCACCGGTGCTCCCCAAGGAGACACACTCGGTCTGATGTAACCCTTGTCCAACAATTCTTGTAATTTCATTTTCAACTCCATTAGTTCATTCGGTATGGGGCTCTAGAAACTGGTGTTTCCCTAGGCACTAAATCAATTGTAAAATCCATTTATCTCTTGGGGGGAAGGTGAGGAATCTCATCCGGGAATACTTCTTTAAATTCTCTGATCACTGGTAAAGTGTCTAACAAATTTTTCTCTGGTTGCTGTTCTAATTCTTCAACATGTACAACATATACTTGATACCCCTTTCTAGCAATTATTTTTAATTGAAGGGATGAGATCTGCCTCCCAGAGATAGGTTTTGGTTTCCCTTTTAGTATGAATGGTTTTCCCTCTATATCAATGCAGTGTAATGTTTTATCCCAACAATTCATCATGGCCTTTTTCTTTTCTAACCAGTCCATTCCTATCAGTATATCATAGGAACCTAATGGAAAAATGTTTAAATTTACTTCTGTCTGATAATCATTCAATTTAATGTCTGTTTGAGGTAACTTATGAGTTACCTTGCGTATTGTGCCAGTGGCTAACTGGACCAACCAAGATTTTTGAAACTTGTTTGTTTTGAGTTTAAATTTCTCTACAACTTGAGGACTAATATAACTTAAAGATGCACCCGGATCTACTAAAACTATAACAGATTGGTCAATGATCATGCTTTCCATCTCGACCATCGTAGAATTATGTTCTGCTTGCCATTTTTCTAAGGCTACACTGATAGTGGGAATGTTCCTTGGTACATCATTTACTGTAGTGGCTTCTCGTAATACTTGCGTTGTATGGATATTTCGATGTGGACAGTCCCTCAACAAATGAGGTTCTCCACAACCCCAACACTTTAAAGGCTCCTGCATTTTAACAGTTCCTTCCTTCTTATTATTCCCGTCTATTGGTTTTGAACTAGTTTGAGATTGAGCAGTTTGATTTTCACTTATTCTGCTAAATTTCTTTCGCTGATGGTTCCTACCAAAGTTCTTCAAATAATCTGGTTTCTGTTTATTTCCCCTGAAATCACATTTGTTTGTCCAGTTCTGTACTTGCTCAGTCTTACCCCTGAATTGCTGGTAGCATAATCTGGCTTTCCTCACAACTTTGTCCATTGTTTTTGGATTATTGAACTCTATTTTCTCCTTGTACACAATAGGCAAACAGTTCAGAAATCTTTGTACCTTTGCCTTTTCCTCACGGATATAAGGAACATATCATAACAGATTTGTAAACTTGGTGACAAACTCATCGATGGTGAGCTGTCCCAATCTGAGTTTATGAAACTCTTTTGCCTTGTCATCATAGTAGCGTTCGTTCAAATATCGATTTTTGAACTTGACTTGAAAATCTTCCCAAGTCACTCTTTCTTCATCAATGGCATGAACCATTTTTGTTTCCTCTCACCACAAGGTAGCCTTACCTTGTAGCTGGTAAATAGCCAATCTGGCTCTTAAATTAATTTCATATTCATAGACCTGAAAGTACTTTATCATATTCAACAACCATGCCTCAACATCTTCCTCCTTTTCTCCATCATAGGAGGGAGGTTTTATTTTCGGAATTCACCCTGTAATTCCTTCTTTTTTCTAGAATTATGTTTTGTGGCGTCATCTTCCTCAGACTCATCTGAGGAATTGACTCTTCCTTTTCTCTTTCTTCCAGAACCTTCACCTTCCTGTCTGTTCTGTGAAGTCAGTTATTTGATGAGTTTTTCTTGCTCCTCACTGGCCAAAGATAACTTGTTGTTATGGCTCTTAAGATGTGCCATTTCTCGTTGCATTCTATGCAACATGGCCATCAACGGAGAATTTGGATCTGGCGTGTTTTCTCCACCACCCAGATCTACATACAGCTCGTCCCCTTCAGTCATGGTTCGCAGCTGTACTTTTCAACATTGTTCACTGTTCCACATAACAAAAATTTAGTACAACTTAAAATTCATAATACTTTACAGCAGCATATCGTTTCTGTGTGAGCACATAAATTGCCCAGTATTTTTCCAAAATATTTGATACCATTTGTAATGTGTCTCAATTTTTTTTTTCTTTTCTATACTCATTAAAACATTGGCTACATGCTTCTTCGATTTCATTCTCTTTCGATTAAAGACTAGATGACTTATAATGTTCTAATTTTTTTAGTTTACTCGTCTAATGGTTATAAGTCCCCATATTATTGTTTCTAATATGTAACTCATACTACCTAACCGATTTAAACTTCCTCATTAATTTCTCACTACTCAATCATTTCTTACCACTTCTTAATTACCCTACACCACCATAGGGTCGATTCCTAGTGGGGACCTATGCCTATATATTCATGCCTATGTATATATATTATACGAATATTCTAGGAATATGTATATTTCAAAATCCCTTTTATATTTCTTTTGGAACTTATTTATATCTACTTTCCTATCTATACATCCTACCTATTATCCATGATACATTTCAAATTGAAGGTATTAATTCATTACCCTCTATATAACTAAAATTTCTCATATACATTAGATTTTTCTAACTTATGAATATTACACTACATATATATATCCTTTGGCTTTAAATGCTGGAGTGCCAATACATTTGCGTGGGACATATAATTATTATCCCTAGTACTAAATATCTTGTCCACCGTTCTTGAATAAAGAGATGTCACCTATGTCAGAGTTTATTTTTATGACTAAGTGGTTAGATATTAACTCAAGCCAGCTATTAACCCACTTCATCGAACCCAATGTGATATCTAGCCGATACGGGTTACTCCCAACGTATATTCTATTAAATGAATGGTACCTCTCATTAAATTTCTGATTTCTTAGACCTCGTTTTATTCCCCGATGATTTCTCGATCCGCATGATGTGATTTTATCTGGCGCCACTTGTAGGGATGTGATGAATTAGGGTTTTCCCATGCTATGATTTTAAAGTTCAAATTTTCATTTGGGATTCATTCTTTCCACTGTCTGGATTTGGGATTTTTCTGGCTTTCCTTCAAACGTTACACAACTTGGAGGGATTCCACCGTTCCCCATCTAGATTTAACGTCATCGTATACAGGTATGACTTATTCCTGTAACGCTTTACCTTAATTGCCATCTTTTATTAACTTGTCTGGTTTATATCTCATTCCTTTTTCAATTTCGTTGTCTAATGATGAAACATTGGTAAAATCTTCTTATTCGTTTTTAAAACCAAATCAGTCTAATCATTTATAATTTTATTTATTGAGAATAGACCCATTCTGGGTTAACTATTTTTCTTTTGCATTTGAAATATTATTATTTTGTTTAATCTTTCCCTTTTTGGCAGATTTGGCTCACGGATACCAAATGGTTGAAACGTAGTCAAGGTGTGTTTTGCTAAAGTCCATGGCTCAGATAATATTTTTAATAACAATCTTGCCAACTCTCAAATTTTTTCTTCAATGCGTTTTATTTTTCTTTTTGGAAATCCCCATTTCTAGAATTTTGAAATCGAGATTCGAGTTTTGCTTCTACTATTCTCGACAATAATTTCTTGGTATTTGATTTTCCTTTCTAACTTCCACTTTGTTGGATACGAGGAAAATCGAAGGCCTGCATCTAAATTTAATATGGGAAAATCGAACTTCTTCGATTCTTATCCTCAGTTTTCCTAGCCTCATTTTCCATAAGTAATTTTTTTTTCTTTTGTCATTATGATGCTGTGCGTTTTTTTTTATAACCAGTTATGACTTCAGAACTTTACTAATCCTTTCAATGGTTGAATGTGCAGGTAATAACTTCTCAGAATATGCTTGTCTCAGATTTAATTCTCGACACTTTTCTTCCTTAATTTGTTTGAACTTAACTCACTGCTATTTTCCCAGGTTGGTCCTCAACGTTTTTCATGAAGGGCAGGGCTTCCATTGTTCAAATCCGATTTCTATATTTATATTTGAATACTTTTAATTTAGAATTCGTAAAGATATGTTTGCCTCCTCGACAACTGTGAAGTTGACTTTAAAACTAACAAATACTCATTCTCTAGGAGGTTAATAACCTTTTATTTTATTTTATTTTATTTTATATATATATATATATATATATATATATATATATGGACTGTGAAATTTTAGTTCTTTCGATTTATCGTTCGAAACCTTACATGGTTTAGCTATTTCTATTTTTACTGTTCCATAATTCACATTGGTGCTTTACACTATGAATACACTAAACTCTGCTTTCACAGTATGATATTTAATTTCAAGAAAATCATAGCACCACCTCCTTATTTTATGATACACAAACACACACACACACACACACATATATATCGTGAATGATTTTATGTAACTCCTGGAATTTATATGTCAGTTCTCTATTTACATTATACAGGATATCTGCACTGTCAACTGTCTGAAAGTATTAAAGGATGTATCAGTCCCTAGTTTTTGTTTCTTAAATCTTTCTTGTGCAGGGTACCTTCCAGATTTGAAATGAAAGGATTTCAATTTTGTTTACTTAATATATCTATGTATATATGCTTTAAATGCATATAGAATGGAAATTTACTTATATTGATGCCTTATATGTATATACATACATATATGTACAAGTCTATAGTTAGTTATATTCCTCCATTTCATATTTCACAGAAATTTATTTACAGTCTGCTATTATGGAAAATTTGGTACATCCATATAAAATTTTAGATACTTCTCAATAATACTAACTAGCTGCATTGTCATTTATGTACCAAATTTTTTTCCTATGTTTTTTTTTTTTAGTAATGAAAAAACACAGCAGTATTTATTCCAGATTTAAGATGGAAAATTTCTCTTTTTTATATCAACTGTATTTTCTATTCAGCATACATGATTCATTTCTATTTAGAAGCGAGATACGAAACTTTCTTCACAGTAAGATAATTGCAATTTTTCTCAGTAAGCATCAACTGAATTTGTTGAATAATAAATCTTTTATTGTTTTTCCCAATAATTAATACAACCAATTTTCTAAGGCTGTTTCAAATTATTTTTGCATAGTAAGCTTGTATTTAGGAACAGATTGTATGACAATACTATCACTCAGCATAGAATATAACTACAGAAATTATGATGTAGTCATATGGATTATTTATCTATTTTTAATAATTATGATTTCTAGGCTAATCATGTTCATAGCACAAAATAAATAGAATAGATCAACATTCTCTTACAGGTAAAATTTTCTAGTCTACATATTAATGTATTTTTCTCATATCTACGCACAGAAATAATGTTATTCTCTTTCACTACATAAAATTAATATATTCTTTGAGAGATACTGATCTCCAGATTGAAACCGATGTTTGGTTTAGACATTCTGTTAGATGGATCTCATCAGATTACGCCCATACAACCATACAGATCTGAAGTATCACTACTTCATTTAAGTATGTGAAATGTATGGGTATTAATAATTTCAACATACCACAATTTAAATCACACATTAAAACAACACTGTAACTAACCATGAACGCTTTTCATGTAATTATAAATTTATTTAGTTCTGGGTGCATACCAAATCATATGACTAGTCCTCCCAACCGTAGAGTTTTATCTCCTTAACTCACCCCTGAGCTGAGATCCCCACTTCCAGTAATAGACAACCCTTTGTCTTTCCTGGAACAACTTACTTAAGCAGTGCTTTCCCAAGCCTGTTTCTAATTTATGTGTCTAGAAATGCCAGGATGTTTTATTCTTGTTTTTTCCTAGGCTTCCCTCAATGAGGTACTTTAAAGCTGTTTTTCTACTTTTACAGCTTTTCTTCCTCTTCCCAATTGCTTTCCTCTTCACTGGGGAAATTAGATTTTTTTCTCTCCCAATCTAATTTAGTAATATTCCTTTCAAGGTTTTTCGGAAAGGTTTTGGGAAAGTCTAACGTTATCCATATCCTCATGGATCAAGGTTTAGGATCTCCATCTCAATCTAGTCATGTTGCACACAAAATTATTCTATTTATATTTATTAATAAATATTTAAATAAATCCACACATTGTTTCTCCATTGGGGTCCACTTCCCCTTTGGATTTGTTGAAATGTAAAATTAAAAAGCATAGAAATTTGGGGTGGTACACCAAACTTCTATAAATATCATGCAATACATACAAACAATATTTTAAAGAGTCCAATTTTTTTTTATAGATCTGATGGAATAGTTATTTCAAATAGGCATACTTGTTAAAAGAAGTAATTTTTTTTTTCAACGGATAAGATTCCTTTGTTTTGTGTATGCATGCAGTTGAGACATAGACTTATGGATTATATATAGATGCATTTGGGGTTGGTATTTTCATTCAAATTTTACTTTTTTTTTTTGAACTAAAAAATTATGCCTGGACTAGATCTTAGGTATAGATGGTCTTGTATGAGATTGGAGAACATGACATAGGGACTAAACCTCCTCACCTAACAGTTGGACCACATCCTCAAAAAATTTCCTTCAAATATTAGTTATATTTACACTACAAGGAAAATATCCTCTAGCGGAAGTTTCTGAGGAACCCCTTATAAAAATACCCCATACATCCATTTGTAGCATAGGTTACTAGAGGAGGTTGACGGGTGGAGGTTTTTGAATTTTTTTTTCTTCTAGTACATTCATCATCCCAAACCACACCGGTGCATTCAACTAGAGCAAGCACCAGTGCACACAAAACATTGGCACACCGAGACACCTTGCGCTTGGTAAAAACCTGCCCGGTGTGTCTTATTACTGTAGCGCACCGGTACTTTACAAATATTCCACACAGGTGCATCCTAAAATTCCATGCCAAAATTGAAACATCCCGGTGCAGTCTTAAGAAATCGCACTGGTGCACCCATAAAACCCGCACACCAAAACATGGTTAAATTTAAAAAAAAAAATACAACCAAAATTTCGCATTTTTTTAGTTTTCAGTGCTCTAGAGATCTCAAGCACCGGTGCAACTTTACCTTGTGTGAGGCGCCCTACCATCGGTGCTCCCATTGCACACACTACTACTGTCCATTTCCCACCATCTCCATTTTGAATTTTGCAAAATGGTGGGCAAATTTAGTTTTGCAAATTCTACATCCGATATGCCTCCTCGACGGCTAAATATACAGGTATTTCCTTGTTTTTCCATAATTAAACCTTTTATCGATTTTTTTTTTTTAAATTAGCTTAAAATCCACCTTATTTAAAAAAAAAATTCCTGCATGGTGCGCTCGAGACTTTCGGCTCGCACGGGTTCACGGTGCTTCCTGTAAATTTACTGACCGCACTGCGACCAGTACTAACGGTATCCACACCGATTCTAGGGTGGTACATAAACGACGGACCATGCTTTTTTAAAATTAGAAAAAGTACGGTGCGGTTAGTTACCTGGCCGCACTGTTGACCATGTCCAATTGCAGGAATGCGGTGCGTTGACGGAAATATCATCCTCGAGGTAGGTACTTTGTCAGCACATCACATTCCGACAATTCAACATGGTCAACAGTGCGGCCGAGTAAATGACCACACTGTTGACTATGTAGTGACGTCAAGAGGGAAGTGCACTTCCTAAACTACACACCTCGAGGTGTATAGTTTGGTCAGCGCACCACCCTCCTGACATCACTACATAGTCAACGATACGGTCGTTTACTCACCCGCACCGTTGAAATTTAATAATGTGAGTAGGGATCATAAACCCAGGCCGACTGTCTATATGACACACACCGGTGCATTGACACCTTTGTAGTGCACCGATGAAAAAAACATCCATAATAACCTCTGACTACCTAGGTTTTTTAGTTGTGTTGAAATTTCATTAAAATCTCCGCCAAAACCTCTGTTACCAAAAACAAATGTCGTAGAAAATTCTTTTTTGACAATTTTGGCCAATTTCATAACATTAAAAACCTCCTTTATAACCTTCGCTAGAGGGTCTTTTCCTTGTAGTGAAATTACTATTAAAACATGAGAAAATATTGATATTATTTAGTTAGTTTTAGACTCAGAGATCTGACCAGCCTCACATTAGACATAAATGATTCTCCTTGTATTTCTTATTTTTAGTACTAGTATTCACATTGATGCCTTAATAATAATGGGAATGTTTGTTCCACTCATCCCTTGCTGATGAATTACTAGAATTTACTACATGCCTATTTGAGGGACATTATTGGTCCTTATGCATTGATAAAACGTGATAATTGTAAAGATTTTGTTGGAGTTTTAACGATTTCTTCAAACCCAATCATATCGATCATATTGATTAGATTCTATAATATGCAGATCTTACCCGTCAAAATCCATCCCCGCACCATTCAATGGACATGCATGTATTTCTATCTATACCTATAACTATCACTATACCTATATGTATGCTCTGCTATCAAAAAGCTTACAATCATGTATGAATTCTGATATAACGGGCCTGCAACTCCCCATGCCAGAAGAAATCACGTACTTAGAGAAAACTGCTATGAGTCTTCCCTTCCCACCATATCTTATCAAATGCATCACTATCCACTACTTCAAACATTCATTCATTAAAATCACAATATGCCTTTACAGATCCAAATTTAGAGAGGTGAATTAAACAAGGCTAGCTATTACTCATAATATCGTTTACATGTCTAGTGGGAATAATGTGAGCAACGTGATTATCACACAACTCAATTTCCTCTGTCGGCCCCATCACCTTAGAGAAACCCAACATTGTACTCATATGTAACTTGTTGGCTATGTACTCCACCAAACCATTCGAAATTTTTTTCCATCAATCTCCTGTGAACATAAAGTTATATTCAATAATATGAACATAATAATTATGCCGATAGGCATCCCCTATTGGAATTGGCCACTTTAATGATTTTCTTCACTAATTTTTTTTATCGGGTGGTGTAACTTCAAGAGACCAGTATATTCTTGTCCTCACCACTACATCAATGGATGAAATTCACGCCACTAACTCTCTTACATATCTAAATCATATGTTTAAACCTTACTTAAATTACTTTTTTACAAAACACTATTAAAAATTCACTAGACAAGTTATTTTTCACCGCGTATGAAGATTAGAGATATGGAATTGAAATTAAAAATGTTAAAAATTACATTGTTGAAACGTGGCTGCATTGAAATGAAGCATTCTTGTGCGTTACATTTTTAAAACTATGCATTTCTAAAATCCTAATAGACTAAATATATGTCATATATTCATTGGCTTTCATTAATTGCACTTTTATCAAACTTCCAAAATATTAACATGGTTTTATAGAAGAAAATAATGGTTTTATAATAACCATTTTAGATTTTAAATTTTAAATTCTAATATAATTTATATATATATATATTTTAAATTTTAACATAATTTATATAATATTAAGTTACAAAATATAAACTTAATAATTATTAATATTAGTATTATTATATATTATTGTTTATTGTTTCAATATAAATATTACTAATATAAGATATTATTAAGGTTTACGAGGTAATATTAATATTAGTTATTAAAAATATTAATATTAATATATAACATTAATAATAACAAATTAATATTGGAAACAATATTATCAATAAAATAATTAATATAATATTAATAATGTTTAAAAAATACATATTTGTAATGTCATATTGTTTAGAAAAATATTGAAGTAATAATTATTAATATTAATATTATTATATATTATTATTCATAGTTTCACAATAAATATTATTAATATGAGATATAACTAATGTTTATTAATATTATTTATTTCAAATATTAATATTATATATATATGATAGATAATAACAAATACAATATTGTAAGTGATATCATTAATATTAGTATTATTATATATTATTATTTATAATTTAAGAATAAACATTATTAATATTAATATGAGAATTAATAATATTAATATTAGTTATTAAAAATAGTAATAATAATAATATATCTCATTAATAATAATGAATTAATATTGGAAACAATATTATGAGTAATATTGTAATACCCCTGATTTACAATTTTTATGTTGTGTAAATAAACCCAAGGTCTGAGTGGACCTATGGGATAATTATGTATGAACAGATTTATTTTTAAATTAATAAATAATTGTGAATTAAATATTAATGTGGTAAAGACAAATTAATGGAGACCATGAAATTATTATCCATAGGGATGGACTAGAATTCCGAACTTTCCCAAAGCTCTCTAGAAAATCCTTGGAGAAAATTAAATAAATAATTTTATTAGATGGGAGGAAAAAATCTAATAAAATCCTTAGTAAAGCATAATGTTACTGAAAAGAGGTAAGAATAAAACTATGTTGAGGGAAAGCAAGTAATAAAGAAAGCTTTTTTGGAAAAAACAAAAGCAAAGCTTAGCCTATTGGAAACAACATCCCATAATAACGGGACGCCATTATAGAAAAAGGCTAAGGGAAAGAAGACTTAAAAGAGCCATCACTAGTGTGACAAAGGGGTTGTCTACATTGGGGAATATCATTCTTTGCTCGGGGGAGAGCTGAGGAGAAGCTTGTGGTTGGGAGGAAAATCAGACTTTAGACATTGGTATGTGCTTACTGAGATTTATAAATAAGTTCTAATGTTATAGAATTGCTGTTAGTATTAGAAATAGCCTTAAGTCACAGGAAGAAGTCTGTTTGGAAGACATGGTTTGATGTGTAGGTATCTATACATGTCATATTATACAAGGATTCAAGTACTATTATGAACTGTTAACTTGTAAATGTTATTACAATATTTAGTAAATACTTATATGTGTATTTTACAATGTCCTCTCTGTAATTATTTACATTGAAGTCTTTGTTTATGTTACACAGACTCAAAGAACTGATAGTAGATAAACAATCAGAATTTATATAAACCCAGGCAAAGGTCCTATTCCATGATTATTATTAAGTGTAATTGTATGAGAGATTCTATAAAATACTACTTTCAATAAATAATAGGGAGTACTAAGGCATGTAGAAATTAACAAACTTACCTATGCAATAATATGAATATATGTAAAAGTAAAAGTTTTACTATTTAAATTAATAAACACATAAAGAGGAAAATGGACTTTACAGTATGCTATATGAATGCATATAAAAGTAAAATAATTTCATATTTCGCTGTATGAAGGAATGTGGAAAGAAATAAGTGATATATGAAAAATATGCTAAGAAAGTACTAACTGAACCAATTTACATAACTAAGAAAATAATAGATAAATACTGAAATTATATTTCATCATGAAATTCTAGAAGAGATAATTCATGACAAAGAGATAAATTGGAAAATTAACCATTAAATCAATAGTGTCCAATTCTCTGAATCTACTGAAAGTCTCACTATTATTCACATAACTATGTGAATGAGATTACATCAACTAAATTATGGCCAACGAACAAGCATGACCTTGGCCCATTAATCCTAAATGTACTGGATTATATCAAGTGACTATGGAACCAGTATGAAATAGCAGGTAACTAACTTGTGACATAAAAATAAAAACTATAACCTGATCTTGAAGGGTGATAGCTGAAACCTTTAACTCAATTAAAAGAGTGGAGAGCAAACTAGATTTCCTCCAACTTCTCTGTCAAAATGACAAAAGTAAAATTGGGGTTAATCTCTTTGGGTTTCACCATCAAATTAGGACCATCGATCTCTGTTGGCTTGATCTACAACGTACACCTGGAACTTTCAAAGGTATGTAAGGACCACGTGAGACCACGTGATGGTGTCCACTTGGAAGCCTACACCTTACCCAGGTCATAAGGTGGGGTAAGTGAATAAATGTTGAAGGACTATGGTGGCAGCACAATTAATATAATGAATTCAACTTTGATATTGTTGTAGAACAATAGGTATAGTGAGAAATACGTAAGGTGACAAAGCATATAGCTTGTCATAATTACTTATAAACTATGTATATCAAGGGTAGGGTGCATAAATTGGAATTATGTGATAAGTAAATTTATCTAAGAACAAATAAACCATTTCATGGATGGAATTATATGCAACTAGACATCGGTTAAAAAGGTTAGATTACATCTAGGAATTGTCACCTAGGAATAGAAGAATACATTGGTGATCAAAATATAATTGTATAATAAAGGTTAGGGGTGGATATATTCATGAAGGAAATAATATGATCCCTAAACCAATAGCAGAGATTTCATGAGGAACAAGTGTTAAAGAAACTAGAAGGGTTAAGCACTGAAACAATACCCAAAAAAAATAAAAAAATCGAGTTGTTGCAAATATCATTAATTTAGTATTAATAATGTTTATAAAAATAATATTTATAATGTCATAATGTTAAAAAATATTAACGTAATAATTCCTAATATTAATATTATTATATATTATTGTTTATAGTTTCAATATAAATGTTATTAATATGAGATATTATTAATGTTTATCATGTAATATTAATATGAGTTATTAAAAATATTAATATTAATATATATCATTAATCATAATAAGTTAATATTGGAAACAATATTATCAATAATATACTTAATATAATATTAATAGTGTTTAAAAAAATAATATTTGTAATGTCATATTATTTAGAAAAATATTGAAGTAGTAATTATTAATATCAATATTATTATATATTATTGTTCATAGTTTCACAATAAATATTATTAATATTAATATGAAATATTACTAATGTTTATTATATAACAATAATATTAGGTATTTTATTATATATATATATATATATATTTTTTTTTTTGTGAATAACATCATTAATATTAATATATATTATTATTTATAGTTTAAAAAATAAACATTATTAATATTTATATGAAAACTAATAGTATTAATATTAGTTATTAAAATAACAATAATAATCATAATCATAATAATAATAATAATATTTCATTAATAATAACGAATTAATATGGGAAACCATATTATGAGTAATATGTATTTATAATATTTAGAAAAATAATATTTTATAATGTCATAATGTTAAAAATATTAATTTAATAATTATTAATATTAATATTATTATATATATTATTGTTTATAGTTTCAATATAAGTATTATTAATGTGTATCATGTAACATTAATATTAGTTAGTAAAAATATTAATATTAATATATATCATTAATAATAACAGATTAATATTGGAATCAATATTATCAATAACATAATTCATATATTATTAATAATGTTTAAAAAAATAATATTTGTAATTTCATATTGTTTAGAAAAATATTAAAGTAATAATTATTAATATTAATATTATTGTTCATAGTTGCACAATAAATATTATTAATATGAGATATTACTAACATTTATTATATAAAATTAATATTATTTATTTCACAACCCAATACTATAAACCTTAACCTTAAACCCAATATTATAAAACCTAAACTTAAACTTTATATTATGACAAATTTTTTTGATCAATATGGCTGAGCATATTGAACCAAATTTCATGAGTATACAAATACAAATATTATTTAGAAAAATAATATTTGTAATGTTACACTCATGAAATTTGGTTCAATATGCTCAGCCATATTGATCAAATTTTTTTTTCATAGTATAAGGTTTAAGTTTAGGTTTTATAATATTGGGTTTAAGGTTAGGGTTTATAATATTGGGTTGAATACTATGGTTTATAATATTGGGATTAATACCAGGGGTTATAAATTAATCTTGTGGATTAATATAAATCCCATGCGTTTATAATCTTGGTCAACCATGGTTAACCATGGCCCAATCTCACATTATGAAAAAGATTGTTTCAATATGAAAACCAAACATTGTGTACCTTGGTCAAACATGGTCTAATATCACATTATGGAAAATATTGTCTCATTATAAATATAATCCATCGTCTAATGTCACATGATGACAAAGATTGTCTCAATATGAAAATCAAACATGGTTAACCATTGTCGACCATGGTCAACCATGGTCAACCATGGTCAACCATGGTCCAATAGCACATCATGACACAGATTGTCTCAATATGAAAATAGATCATGGCCAACCATGGTCATACTTGGTCCAATGTTGCATTCTCAGAAATATTGTCTCAATGTTCAAATCAACCATGGTAAACCATGGTAACCCATGTTTATTTCATGGTTTATAGTATTTATAAAGTCTTTATATACCTATGGTTCCTAATATTAATCCCATTCTTTTACTATTATTTCCTTGGGTTTATAAAACCTTTTATTTCTAGTATTAATACCTTGGGTTTATGATTTCCTTGGGGTTTATAATATCAATCCGTTGGGTTTATTAATCTAAGGGTTCATATTCCTAGGGTATAAAATTATTCATAGGGTTTATAACATTAATATCAATATGTTGGGTTCATTAATATAAGGATTCATATTTTAAAGGTGTAATATTGTTCATAGGGTTAATAATATAATTCCTTGGGTTTAGTATAAATCCTTTGGGTTTACAATCATGGTCACCCATGGTCAACCTTTGTGCAATGTCACATTATGAATAATATTTTCTCAATATGAAAATAAACCATGGTCCAACGTTGTATTGTGACAAATATTGTCTCGATTTCAAAATCAATCATGCTCAACAATGGTAAACAATGATCGAACAATGTATTGTGACAAATATTTTCTTAATATGACGATGAAACATGGTAAAAAATGTTCAACCGTATTTCTTTTATGGTTTATACTATTTATATTTCATTTTATATGCTTTGGGTTTATAATATAAATTCCTCGGGTTCAATATTATTGCCTTTGGTTTACAATACCTTGTGGTTTTACAATTAATCCTTTGGTTTATATTCCATTGGGTTTATAATATCAATCTCATGGGTTTTATTAATTTAAGGGTTCATATTCCTAGGGTATAATATTATACATAAGTTTTATACTAAGTTATAATATATATCCCTTGTGTTGATAAGCATGGTCAACCATGGTCAACCATGTTTATTATAGGGTTTATAATATTTATGTTAGGGTTTCTATATAGTGAGTTTTAATATTTATCCCTTGGGATTAATATTATTCCCTTGGGTTTATAATCCCTTCGCTTTTTAGTGTTGATCCCTTGGGTTTATTATTCCCTTAGGTTTATAATATCAATCCTTTGGGGTTATAATATAGGGGTTCCTATTCTTAGTGTATAATAGTATTCATGGAGTTTATAATTTTAATATTTAGTTTTTATACAAATATCTTGGGTTAATAGTTCATGCTTTAATAAATTATTATCAACCATGGTCCAATGTCACATTATGACAAAGATTGTCTCAATTTGAAAATCAACCATGGTCAACCATTGTCAACCATGGTCCAGTGTCACATTATGGAAAAGATTGCTGCATTATGACAACCATTATCAACCATTGTCAACCATGGTGCAATGTCACATTATGACAAAGATTGTCTCAATATGAGAATAAACCATGGTCAACCATTGTCAACCATCATCAACCATCGTTGACCATGGTCAACCATGGTCTAATGCCACATTGTGATAAATATTGTCTCAATACAAAAATCAAACATGGCCAACCATGGTCATCCCTGGTCCAACGTCGCATTCTGACAAATATTATCTGAATGTTCAAATCAACCATGGTAAACCATGTTTATTATAGGGTTTATAGTATTTATCTAGCACTTTATATACCTAGGGTTTACAATATTAATCCCTTGGTTTGACTATTATTCCCTTGGGTTTTTAGTATTAATCCCTTGGGATTATTATTTCCTTGGGTTTATAATATCAATCACTTGTGTTATACATCAAAAAATTTCTCATAGCCTTTGGCTTCAGCCACACCTAGGTACGCTGGATCATGAGTCTCATCACCTCCCCTTTTCTCTCCGTTTTGGTCAATTTTATCCCCTCTGCTACCTTCAACCCCTCGAGAGGCATCAGAAAAGAGGACCCCCTTTATCCCTTCATCTTCATCATTATGGCTAAAGGACTGGGTCGCCTACTCAAAATCTCTATCTAGTCAGGCGCCCTGCTTGGGCTGCCCCTCCACAACTTCCCCCCTCCTCCCACCATCAATTTGTGGATGAAAATATGATTATGGGTTACCCCTCCATTCCCGAAGCCCGTTCCCTCAAATCTATTCTCGACTCCTTCTCTGAGGCCTCTGGCACAGAGGTCAACCCTGGAAAATTGCAGATATTTTTCTTTCATACCCCCCTCTCACTCAGTGCAATATTTCCCGCATCCTTGGATTATCCATTGCATCCCTTCCTTCCAAATTTATAGGCGCTCCTCTGACTGACTCCGCCATCAATCACTCCTCCTGGGAATCTCTGTTAGACCAAATGAAAACCGGGTTATCCAACTGGAGTCATCGCTCCCTCAATATTTCTAGTCGCCTAGTCCTCATTAAATTTGTCTTGAAATATATTCCCATATACCTCTTCTTAGTCCTAGTTGCCCCAAAATGGGTCCTCAAGGCCATTCAAAAATTGAAAAGATATTTCCTATGGGGCGGCACCAAGGAAAAAAAACAAATGGGCCTTAGTCACCTGGAAGGATTTTTGTACCCCTAAAAGTCAGGGGGGACTAGGACTGTGCGATCGTGAGAACAATAATAACATCATGGGGCCTAGCATCTGGTGGAAATGGGTCTCCAACCCCAACACTCCATGGGATAACTTATGGGAAGCCAAATATGCACACCCCTGGCCTACGGAGGACCTCATCCGGTAAAACTTATAATCTAGGGGATCCCAAATCTTGAAAGCAACAAGTATCCAAAAACGGATGATACAAAGTCACAGCTTCTGGGAGCTCCGAAGTGGTACCCAAGCAAGATTCTAGGAGGAATCCTAGTAGCAGATGCGAAGCCTTTCCTCCATCTTCCCCAAACTTATATGGAGTGCGACTCTCCAAGGAAGGAAAATATAGAATGTACAAGACTTCTGGACGAACGACACCTCCCAAGGATATTGGCAATGACTACACACAAACATATGGAAAGAAGACTGGCACAACGAGGGCCACACAAGCATCTAGGAGGACCTCATCACCAGAAGAAAAATCAGAGCAAGGACAGGACCTGACATCCTTCGCTGGGGACATATACCTAGTGGAAACTACTGGACTAGGGAAGCTTAAAACATTCTTCATCAGCAGAACCCAAGCCAATAGATCCCATCTAGAAAAAGGTATGGAGGGCCAATATTTGGCCTAAAGTAGCCACCTTCCAATGGCTACTCATTAAACGTCACATCCTCACATGGGATAATATTTGAAATAGGGGGTTTGTAGGACCCTCTAGGTGCCCTTTATGTCAGGAAAATTTGGAAGCCATCGACCACCTGTTGGACCAATGTCCCAACGCTAATTTCCTGTGGGACATAATAGCAGTCTTATGTTGTCGGTCCAATTGAGCAAGGTGCAATATCATCAACACTTTCAGCACCTGCACAGAAAATCCTTATACTAGCACTCTTTAGAATAGAATTTGGTAGATCATTCCAGGCATCCTCATTTGGAACATCTGGAAGGAAAGGAATAACCACATCTTCAAAGAGAAAGCATCCAAATCAAAGAAGCTATGGGACTGGATTCACAAAAACATCTTTAAAACTCTGGCCTTAGATACCTGGAGTCAGGAGGACCTTCCCACCTCTACAGCAGAGTGCCACATATGGAATAATTGGAAAATGAGTCTAAACAACCCTCTCGACATCAATCCTAGAAGTGTCTGCAGAAATTCTGCCCTTGGTAAATGACACCAGCCCCCCCCCAAATGGCTTCTTCAAATGCAACTTCGATGGTGTGTCCAAAGGCAATCCCGGAAATGTAGGATTCAGAGGCATTACCAAGAATTCTCAAGGCAATCCTCTAAGTATTTACTACGGTAACATAGGTTGGGAGAACAATAATTCAATGGAGTTGGAGGGGCTTATACAAAGTATTCAAATTGCAATTTAATTTCATTACTTCCCCCCTAGAAATGGAGGGAGACTCACAAGTTATAACTACGGAAGACACTAAAATCCTCCAAGGATCGACCTCTGAAAAGGTATCCAATAACTGTGCTAGGTAAATTGACTTGTGATTATAGTCAAGTTTGACTGAGTTAAACAATGATGGTTTTGGGGCACATGGTATTGTGAACCCATGGTTTTAAGCTCATGGTATTGCATGTAATGGAGCTTATAAAAGGCTCGGAGGACTTCATTGTAATGTAAGGCCTGGAGGTGAGCGGTGAAGGCTCACTTGGCTGGATTGGCCAGGGTTTTGGCCAATGGTTAATGAAATTTCATTGGTTGGGTTTTTCCCCAGATTTGGGGTTTTCCGGGTTAAACATTGTGTTTATGTTTATGTGATTTGTTGCTGAGTTTTGTATGTGTATTATTCTCTCGGTAAATATTTTATTTCTGCGGTAAATTCCTAACAAATGGTATCAGAGCCATATTTGGCTTCAAAGGGACGTTTTTGTAGCCAAGGGTTTTATTGGCCTGTGAATGGAGAAATCAATGCAGCCTTTTGTAAATCTGGCCATACGGAGCATGGTGTTTCTAGGAAATAGGAAATATCCAATTGATTGATTCCATGGGGAATTCCATGGAGGGTTTCTCAATGGATAAAGAGAACAATGGTGCTGCCACAGCTCAGATCTGGTGACTAGCAGTGATAAGAAGTTGGTTCGAGAAATTCAGAGATGAGAGGATGTTTGCACGTGGATTAATTAATTGATGAACCATGTATCTGAAGAGAAATCCTAGAGGACTGGCAGTTACAGAGGCTGGTGACCCATGTAATCCGGTAGATGGGTTCTTTTTATATGGACATTGATGTCATATGTACAAACACAGCAACAATGAAACAAACAAAAATTAATTATTATAATGGTGTTATTTTTTGCATGTAAATGGGCATACTGCTGTAAGACTTGGTATGGCATGTGTACCCCTGGGTAATCACTGGTAAAGTCTAGGTTAGACCTAGGTGATAGGGGGGTATGTCAAGTTAACAATTACCCTCGGTAAAAATTTGGGGGGGGGGGGAGCTAGAGTGAGTGGGGTTGTCTCATTTAGCAGTTTTGGCTGGATTTAGTCAGGAAACCCCAAGTCAAGTTTAAGGGGGGAATGCTAGGTAAATTGACTTGTGATTATAGTCAAGTTTGACCGAGTTAAACAATGATGGTTTTGGGGCACATGGTATTGTGAACCCATGGTTTTAAGCTCATGGTATTGCATGTAATGGAGCTTATAAAGGGCTCGGAGGACTTCATTGTAATGTAAGGCTTGGATGTGAGCGGTGAAGGCTCATTTGGCTGGATTGGCTAGGGTTTTGGCCAAGGCTAATGAAATTTCATTAGGATGGGTTTTCCCCAGAGTTTGGGGTTTTTCCTTGTTAAATGTATGTGTTTATGTTTATGATTTGTTGCTGGTTATGTTTAATTATTCCTCTTGGTAATTATTTATATTCTCCAGTAAATGTTTCTTCAAGCTGGAGGGTCGCCCATAACCTCAAGGTTCTGGAACAAATGATACATAATCACAGAGCCATCACTTTTGGCCACGTGCGCGGGAAGGCAAACTCTGTGGTGGATCTCCGTGTGAACAAAGGGGTGGAAAGCAACTGCGAGCTGTATCATTCCAACCTAACTCAGGTAGTGGAGGAATATCTCAGATAAGGATGTCACACTCTCATACAGAAGGATCTTCTCCCTCGGATGCGGGTGACAGAACTGACATGTATGATAATCATTTCTCACACACCTCGAAGGATAGAGATCCTCTGTGCAGAGCTCACCTGTCGTGGATCCTCAAACTGTTAGCCATCCACACGAGACTAATAGAAGAAGGTAAGATGATGAGACGATGAGAACTGAATTACCCTCTCCAGGGCACCCTTCCATATCCATCACCTTAAATTATTATCATGATTGATTTGTATATTATCCACCCTCCTTCCCTCGAGCTTGCTTAGGCGTTCGATCATGGCACGCAGCTGCGTACGAGGTGTACTCATTGCTGTCCTCCTTGCACGTGTCCAAGACCATTTAAAAATATGAGCTCTCAGCCTTAAGAAACCCACAAATTTTTCCCTATGCCTTTTGTTTTTTTAACTCTGCTTTGGCTCTCCCCCATTTTCAGAAGGCTACATAGCCCTATTCTTAGTGCTATGCTACACAGTCCCCTCTAGGCTGTGACATCCCATTTTGTGCACCTCTTCTGCATCCCTTACGACCTCCAGATCCTTAGCGCTGTTTGTCCCCCTGCTGCCTCTCTCTCCCTTGACGTCCCCCCTCTGTATGATTGTGAAATGGGCCCTAGATTACAGCATAGAAACATCTGAGGTGTTCAGAGAGGGGCTCTCCCAGTCCGTTATCACCATGGTAAGGAATATTGACTGGAGTCGATGCAATTCTCCTCCTTTGGCATCTTTGCGTGACAAAGACCCGACCCTGAGTAGGAGGAATCAACCCTTATGCAAGCTATGCAGAGAGGTAGGCATGACCCACGAAAGTCCACCATAGTGCACCAGGTGCACCCGCAACCTCGCAAGACTGTCCCGCTGTCGGTGGAGGAGAAGGAAGACGATGATGGAAAATGGACGCGTGTCCCTGACAGTGCAGACCTGGAGTCCCCCATCCTGTGCGCACCAGTCAACAAACCCACGCGTTCAGGGGGAGACTGAGCGGATGCAGCTGCACAAGCATCTGCTTGCCCCATTGAGGAGGAGGTCCCCAAAAATCATGATGAAGATGAATATTGAGTCCTATGTAGCTGCACAACTCTTCCATGTTTTTTTATCAAGCATGCCACCATTATTGTTTTTTTGCTTTTTCTTATTTAGTGATACTTAGATACATCAGCGCTACTGCGCACACTGTAATTTTTGGTCTTAAGTATTGTTTGGGCATTTTTCCTCATCTGAGGAAGCCCCGAACCCGTGTAACAAAGGCTGGGATTGGCTAAGCACAACTTGATATCCTAGCCTGTAGCATATGTAACTTTTATTTTTCAAATTAATAGAATAACGCAACTTACCAAAAAAAAAAATATCAATCCCTTATGTTGATAGTGTAGTAGGTAGCAAGCTAGAGAGCTGCCAGGGTTGTGGGGATAAAATAATTTTAGATGATATCTTAAATGGTGTTTCCAAGGAGGAATTTTTCCATAACCCCTTTTCAAGAAATGAGAAACTCGTTAACTTATTCTCGGTGGAGTTAAGTGAAGGTTCCATTCGGATTCTCAGCAAGGGTTTAGGATTTGTTGTTGCACCTAAAGGCATTCCAAATGAGAGAATTATTTGCAGCAATGAGGAAGGGATTCAAAGTTTAACCCTGGATGATAAAGAAGCATTGAGACAAGAATGATCCCTTATTATGAGGAAAGCGAGTTCCCCAAGGAGAAACCTAAGCAAAGACGAGCTTAATGCTCTTAAAGCTCTTCACAATAATGACAGGATTGTGGTCCTAAAGGAAGGAAAGGGAGGGGTTGTTATTGTTTTAGATAAGGTTGATTATATTAGAAAAATGAGTGAGAATCTTGACTGCAGTAGATATAAGAAAATTAATTCCAACCCCATTCCCTAGGTTTTAAGAGAAGTCAAGCAGGAAAACATGAATTCTAGCTTGGATGAAAAGATAAAAAATAAATTGACCCCTTCCTGTGAGGTTATTCGAAGAATTTATGGATTACCCAAGATTCATAAAGAGGGGGTCCCCATTATACCTATTGTTAATACCATAGGATCCCCCACCTATGAATTGGAAAAATATGTCGCCAAGATTCTTAATCCCCTTTTTGGAAACACAGACTCCATAAAATGCTCTAATTATTTCGTTAATTTTATTAAAGATTAGAGGGTGGAGAAGAGCGTAATTTTGGTAAGTTTTGATGTGGTATAATTATTTACCAAGATTCCATTAGATGAGTCAGTTCAGGTCATTAAAGGAGTCACTGATCTAGAAATAGAAAAGCTTGCAGAGATTTGTTTACGATCCACTTTTTTCAGCTTCCAAGGGGAATACTATGAGTAGGTATCAAGTGTCGGAATGGGATATCTGCCCTCACCTATTGTCACCAACTTATATATGGAGCACTTTGAGAAGAAGGCCCTTGCCTCCTTTCCCTTAAAACCAGCTTGGTGGAAGAGATTTGTAGATGACACCAACATAAAGTGGACTCATGGAAAGGAAAATATTGAGAGATTTTTAAGCATCTTAACCCCATTTCCTCAAAAATTAAGTTTACTATGGAGGTCGAAGAAAACATGAGCATTCCTTTTTTGGATTTCCTTGTTACTAGGAAGGATGATGGAACATTAGGGCATGAAGTGTTTAGAAAGAAATCTCATACTGATAACTATCTTCATGCTGAGTCTTACCATCATCCTGCTCAAAAGTTTGGTGTCCTTAATACTCTTGTTGTTAGAGCCATGAGGATATATGATGCAGATCACCTTAATGAGGAAATTAATCACTTGACGTCTATATTTATGAGTATATGTTATAAAGAAAAAGATATTAGAAAATCCCTAAAAAGAGCTGAGGGTTTGGTCCTGTCTCAGGAGCGCCAAGGGCCTCAGGAAAGTGGTGGTAGAGTTTTTCTACCATACATCAAGGGTGTTACTGATAAAATTTCCAGGATTATGAGGAGGAAGGACATATTCGCCCAATTTTCAGTAGCAGGAACAAGAAGACAGAGAATGTGATTAGTTAAAGATAGTATAAGTCATGAGAAACTTAAAGGAGTTTACAAGATTGACTGTTTGTGTGGGAAAAGTTATATTGGTGAAACTAGGCATTCACTACAAAGAAGACTTAAAGAACACAGAGCTGATATTAAGAATGAGAGATCTCGCACCTCATCCCTTGCAGAACACTCCTGGGTGAAAATGTGAAGTTGGGTTACACTTTTTTCCCTTTTTTGAGAGAATTGTTTCATTTTCTTCTATTCTTCAACTTTCTGTAAGACAAAACAATTTTTTCTGTTTAGAATTTCATTTTGCAATAAAAATAAAAGTTGTTAGAAATTTTATTAGCTTTCTATTACTTAATTTTTGGAATTTATGTATACACATTTGATATGTCAACTTAGAATTTTTTAACAATTAAAGGATTCATAAAAAGTCATGTTAATACATGCTCGTGTATTCTTTGAAACTTTGTGTTTTTGATAAACAAAAGTGTTACAACAATCTAGATAGAGTCTACTTCGGTTTCGTTATATTTACAAAACCAACTGATGCATATCATAATTACTAGAATTTTTTGAACTCATCCAATATGAAAACACTACATGTTTTGAATATGTTTCGCGACACACAAAATTTCTCAACATATAAGTTATAAACTAAAAATCTAAAAACTACCCATTATAGACGACGAACCCATGTAATGCACCATAAGTTTTTTCATTTTTTTTAGAGTGTATTTTGGAAGATATAGAAAATTGATTTCACTGAATCATAATGACCTTCAGAAATTGTTTGCACCCATTTTTTTACAAAATTAAATAAAATTAGTAAATATTTATGAAATTCCATAAAAGTTGTATTTCCTGAAAGTAGATTGAATTATGAAAAATGCTCATCTTGGTTCCAACAGTTAATTCATAATGTTTAATGGATTTTAATCAGTCCAAAGTTGAAGATATGTATTCAGAGCTTGGCTCTGCATAATTGCAGACGTGTTAGTTCGGCCGAACTTTAAAAAAAAGTTATGCCGAACTATAAAAAGAAGTTCAGCCGAACTTTAAAAAAAAGTTCAATCAAATTATTTTTTGCGCTGACAGCCCGTCAAGTCTAACGACACAAAATTTCGGACGAATTTATTATAAAAGTTTGGCCGAAATTTTACTTGAATTTCCGTTGGCTGGAAAATATAACGAAGCCCCTCCAAAAAAAAACATTTCACGACAATATAAATTGACGTAAAAACATTCAACATTTTCGCATAATTTCGCACATTTCTTCATTTGGTCTGATTTTGCAAAGGATTGTTTTAGGTTTAAGGACTTTTCTTGGAGGTAATTTCAAAGGACATTTTTGCAAAGGATTGTTTTGGGTTTAAGGAATTTTCTTGGAGGTACATTCAAAGGACATTTTTGCAAAGGATTGTTTTGGGTTTAAGGAATTTTATTGGAGGTACATTTAAAGGACATTTCTTGGAGGTATGTGATACATTTTTTGGATGTTTTTTCAGCTTCATTTTTTTTGAAGGTATTTTTTTTTAGATGTTTTGGGCTTAATTTTCATTGGGTTTTTTTGAAGGTATTTTTTTTTAGATGTTTTGGGCTTAATTTTCATTGGGTTTTTTTTAGGTATTTTGTTTCTAGAAGTTTTGGGCTTAATTTTCATTGTTTTTAGAGGTTTTGGGTTTAATTTTCAAAGGAATATTTTTTTGATGTATTTTGTTTTTAGAGGTTTTTGGGCTTAATTTCCAAAAGACATTTTTTGGACTTAATTTCAAAAGGACTCTTTTTAGGCTTAGTATTCAAAGGACATTTTTTGGAGGTATTTTTTAAAGTGATATTTTTTAAGAGGTTTTTTTGAAGTATTTTTTAAAGTGGCATTTTTTAAGAAGTTGGAATTAATTTGTAATGGAAATTTTTTGTAGGTATTTTTTGAAGTGACATTTTTTTAGAGTACGTGTTTTGGGTTGAATTAAATCTTTTATAATGATTTTTTTAAATGAGTTTTTGTCTAACTTTTCAAATGAATTTTTTTTGCAAGACTTGGAAGGAAATATTTTGAGCTTCGTTTCATTTTTACAATACAATTTTTCGCCGGATTTTTTAAAGTAAGTGTTTTGGATTGAAGTATGTATTTTTTGCAAATTTTTTAAAATGAGTTTTTTTAAAATTAAATATTTTGTGATGTTTTTTTCAATTTAGTTTTTGTCTAAGTTTTTGAAAGAAATTTTTTGAATTTCATACTCTATTATCATGGGAAATCGAAGGATTTGTGCGAGAAAATATGATCGAACAAGAGACCCTGAGGAACGTAGGGAAGAGTGGAGAGAATCTCGCAAAAGAAATAGAGAAGCACTCTCAAATATTGAAAGGAAAATCAACCTCAACTAGAAGTTGAAGTAGGTATGTAAATGTAAATATTATGAATTTGATATTTAAAATTTTCCTAGTGTAAAATGTGAAGCTTGATTTTTTTGATGAACTAATTTGAAAAATATTTTGCAATGTAATCAGAGAGAGATATTCCTCAAAACATTGATGATGAGATACAAAATTTTGAAATAGAAAGTGAAAGAGATATTGAACCAATTGAATCACAAGGTATATATATATATATATATATATGTTGAACACATGCACGTATTATTGAAATTATACATATTTATTAATTTAGTTATTTATTGAATATATAAACTTATTATGTACTATTCATTTGAATATGTACAGATGAAATCAATGTCATTGATGAGATGTTAGAAAATGTTGATACTGACACATATGGAGATAAAAGAGCTGACCATGTTATACGATATCGTGTTAAACACATTTTTGATACGTACCTCATAAAGGAAAATGTGACAGTTCAAGCCTAAATGTTGAAAGGTATCCTATCATTAAGGGAATTAAAAGAAGCTACAACTTTATTGGGTATTCGAAAATCAACAAAAGATAAAAAAATGAAGGTAAATGTGATACAAAATATAAATAGTGCTATAAATTCAATTAGAAGATCTAGACAAAAAAATGTTTCAGTTGTACGTAGAGAAATACATATGGTAGTGGTTTCATCAAGTACTAAAGAGAATCGCTTGGTAAAATCTATGGCACGAGCATTAGGAACCTCACGAAGAACTTTGCACAAACATCAGAAATTTTGGTTTCAAATATATGTAAATGATGAATATTGGAGAAAAATTCATAAATGATGAAACTTTGAACAAACAAAGATAGACTTGGAGAAAATGTTAAAAAGACAATATATGAATATTGGAAGAAAAATTCACATGTTTCACCAAATGAAAGGGATGTGATGCGAAGAAGAATAACATGAAATCAAAACAAAGGACATGAAAAAAATTTCTTGGACACCACTCAGATATAGTTGTTCAACAAGTTCAAAGAAGAGAATCGTGAAATTCATGTCTCAATAAATGATTTTGTTCAACAAAAACCATGGTATGTAAAACCTATCACCATGCATGACTCTTGTTGTTGTCATTATCATATGGAATTTCAGTTATATTATGACACATTCCTTAATTTTGGTAGAACATTTTGGAAAGATTCACCTCATCCTTCCACTATCTGTGATTTCATATCTCAAATTCTATGTGGAAGAGAAAGCGATGAATTATTTTATGAAAAGAAATGTGTTGGTGGTAAAAAATGCGATGATTGTGGAAATTTGACTAAATTTCAAAAAAATATATCGTATTGATATAAATGATCAATCATTGTCCAACATGAAAGTGAAATGGAAGAGATATGAATATATCCTTACATCGATTCAAGGTTCAAATAGTTGTAAAAGAATTGAATTACAAGAAGAAGAAATTTTTGTGATAGATTTTCTTAGAAAGTTTGAGGAAGAAATATAAATACACCAAGCATTCCCATAGAGCTCAATGGCAAGACTTGCAATTCAAAAAATCCCGTGAATTTTTTCCACCAGGGACCATTTTTTCAGTAATTTATTTTGTAGAAAACTACACATTTGTTCCATAAAAATAAATTCAAAGTGAATACTATCATTATGACCAAGTCTCCATGATCATCCATATTCTATATAGACATGTTGAACAAAACGTTGACAATATATAAAGCACCAGTGAAAATTGGCATGTTATTAAATAATATCACTTTTATATCAGTGATGATCATACACATGATACATATTTTGTACAACATTGTTTTGGAAATATTTATGACTCCTTGAAAATTTGTGGAATAAAATTAAATGAACATTGGATATGGTTAGATGGATGCGCAGGTCAATTCAAATCTTCACGATCATTCTTTTGGTTGTGTTGTCTTCATAAGAAAACCTGCATTAAACATTGTTGGAATTTCTTTGAGACTCGCCATGGAAAAGGAGAACATGGCAGTGTAAGGGCATGCATAAAGCAAGAAATTTGAAGATATCAAATGAAATCCTCTACAAACCAACTTGTGGATGCTAAAGAAGTTGTTCAATGGTGCATCACTGCTCTAAGCCATGAGACTAACCGATCAAGGGAAGTGCGAAGGTACACTCAATTTAATTTTTATTATATATCCAATTTTAAACAATGTACATTTATCACAATGATTATCTTTGATGGAATTTTAATATCATATTTACATTCTTCTTTGAATTTTCCATATATAGGTTTTTTTGTCATATTGGGATCGAAGATGTATATATATCATTTGGAAATGGCATTGAAACAATAAAAGGGGCTCTAAAATTGCATTCAATTAAAACAAAGTTGTCCACAAATGTTTTTGCATTGGATAAAAGAAAATATTCTCGTTTTTGTCATGTTTGCATAAGCAACACAGAATCCAATGATTTTTGTGAAAACAAAATGTATGTAAAATATTGGAAACATACAGAGCTAAATACAAAGGGGAAAATGTCTGTTGCAATGTTTGAAGAAATGCAATCAAAGTAGACTACAATACCATCTGATGGTGATCGAGTTTCTGATCTTGTTAGACAAGGTAACATTTGAATTTCTTTCAAATGATAGAGATCTAGAAATAGATACTACAATTATTTTAAAATTTATTTTTCATGTTAATTATGATCTAAATTTAAATACATAAGTTTTTTTTATTGCGCAAGAGATGTTTTTGCTGTAATTTCACCTACTAACAACGATGAAAATGTGAATTATTATTTGATGTGTTGCACTGAACGAAAGATGAAATTATTAGAAAACTATAATGATCATGGGTTTCCATATGGCAGAGGATCTATTATACTGAAAGGTTATTTTTTCAGACAAACTAATCAACGTGGGGATTTTGTTTACTTTGAAGACTATGAACTTGATTTCATAAGTTGTCAATATAGTCACTTGGTGTGTGCAACACGCATAAAGTTAATAGAGGTTTAATCAAAGAAAAAAACAAAACTTAAGAAATGGAAAATGTCAAAATTTGATCATGAACAGATCATTGAAGATGGCATTCCATTGAATTTATTTTTATTTAACTGCCCAACAATTTCTTCTCTTTGGATTCATGTTTTATAACTTCCATAACTCAATTAAAAATTGAACTCCCTTTTATGTTATCTGTGCAAGTGTTTGCACATGTACATTGTTTTGGTACATGCACACTAGTATCAACTGAAAGTATCTTTTCTATACATGCATTGATGAAAAATGTTGCATGTGTTGGATGTATATATGTTCTAGAATGCAATTCACTGAAAGTAGCTTTTCTATGTGCATTGATGAAAAATGCTGCAAGTACTAGATATATATGCTCTAGAAGTATTGGATATATATATGTTCTAGAATGCAATTAACTGAAAGTAGCTATTCTATGTGCATTGATGAAAAATGTTGCAAGTACGAGATATATATGTTCTAGAATGAAATTAACTGAAAGTAGTTTTTCTATCTACATTGATGAAAAATGTTGCATGTACTGGATATATACATGTTCTAGGCAATTAATTGAAAGTAGCTTTTCTATGTGCATTGATGAAAAATGTTTCACGTATTGGATATATATATGTTTTAGAATCAAATTAACTATTCAAGTAGTTTTACTATGTGCATTGATGCAAATTGTTTCACATGCTGAATATATATGTTCTAGAATGCAATTAACTAAAAGTAGCTTTTCTATTTGCATTGATGAAATTTTTTGAAGTACTGGATATATATGTTCTAGAATGAAATTAACTAAAAGTAGCTTTTCTATGTGCATTGATGAAAAATGTTGCGCGTATTGGATATATATGTTCTAGAATGGAATCAACTGAAAGTAGCTTTTCTATACATGCGTTGATGAAAAATGTTGCACGTACTGGATATATATACATTATAGAATGAATTTTTAAAATTTTATGATTGTTTGACACATCTAACAAGACCTAGAATCTTATGATTGTTTATATATATATATATATATGGATTGTACTTCAAACATTTTAACATATATATTCAAACATGTACTTAAATCATTTCTACATGTACATATATTCATGTGAATTTTTTGTTTATTTGGAAAACGACAACTTGATTTTTAAAAACAAAACACTATATCATAATCATATGCCAAATGTAGTTCAACCATCCAAAACTTGAGTTTTAAAAACAAAAAAATTATATCACAACATTACTTCACATGCCAATTGTAGTTCAACTATCCAATAAAAACAAAACATTATACCACATGAAAAATTTAGTTCAACCATCCAAAATTTAAGTTTTAAAAACAAAACATTATAAATCACAACATTACTTCACATGCCAACTGTAGTTCAACTATCCAAAACTTAAGTTTAAAAAACAAAACAAATTATAACACAACATTACTTCACATGCCAAATGTAGTTCAACCATCCAAAACTTGAGTTAAAAAAAAAACATTATAGATCACAAGTATCAAGTATCAAGTAACATTAATTCACATGCCAAATTTAGTTTAACCATAAAAATTTAAAAACAAAACAAAGTATAACACAACATTACTTCACATGCCAAATGTAATTCAACCATTCAAAACTTAGGTTTTAAAAACAAAACAAATTATAACACAACATTACTTCACATCACATGCCAAATGTAGTTCAACCATCCAAAACTTGAGTTTTAAAAACAAAACAAATTATATAACACTGTAACATTACTTCACATGCCAAATGTAGTTCAACCATCCAAAAATTAAGTTTTAAAAACATTATATATCACATTCACATGTACCAAATGTAGTTCATATAAAATATGTCCAAAATTTGTATATCTCACAAGTATCAAGTATCAAGTTATATATGAATACATATAGGTAAGACTATATATAAAAATTAAATTTAAGACTAAATCTATTGAAAATATAATATTTCTTGTGTGCATGTGCATCATCCATCAAATACAGATGGATGTAGTGTCTCTCCCAGCAAAGTCACAATCCTTGAGCTATCTTGCGAAGCATGGGGAATTTATACACAATGTGTACAAACATTAAAATTTAATGTTTTAAAATTGAGTGAGAATATATTGAACTTCATCTAAAAACAAAAATGCAAAAAAAAATCATGCAACACCTCATGAGGTTCCCTCTCCATTTGTTTCTCAACTACTAAAACTTCCCCCACAAGAACATCTTCAACTGTAAATTGTACAACACACACACACACACACACACACACACACACATATATTAAACTTTTTCAAATAAAAATGCATATATAAACTTATTTTCAATAATATTAAAAAAAAAAGCTAGACAACTTGTTCAAATGGTTGAAATGGTGTGGATGTTCCTATCTCCGTCACTAGAGTTCGCTGAGAAAAGAAATCCTCTATAGGAACCTAAAATTTAAAAAATTTTAAAGTATAAAATAACTCAAGATCAAGATCTCAATTTATAATAAATCTTTTAAACTTCAATTTATAAATTATAGCTTAAAAACATATATTTAAGTGAAAAATTGAATACTTCTGCTGGTGGATTTGGCACATCTCCTAAGAGATGCTCCAAAAGAAAATATCCAAAAACCTAAAATTCAAAAAATTTAAAATAACTCAAAATCTCTAGATCTCAATTTATAATAAAACTTTTAAACTTCAATTTATAACTTATAACTTAATATATATATATATATATATTTAAGTGAAAATTTGAATATTTGTGCTGGTGGATTTGGCACATCTCCTAAGAGTGGCTCGGAAATAAAATCTCCAAAATCCTAAAATTAAAAAAATTTAAATTAACTCAAGATCTAGATGTATCTCATTTTTTAATGGAACTTTTTGAGGTGGAATATATAACTTAAAAACATAAATTTTACAAGTGAAAAATTGTTCATACTTTTGATGGTAGATTTGGCACATCTCCCAAGGAAGAAGAAGGTACCACCATCCCAAAATCATCGGATGGAATCATAATATATTAAAACATTTTATTATATATATGTACATGTACATGTGTGCACAATTATTTATTTTAAAAATATCTCATCGTGTTTCAATATATATAATAATAGATTAAAAATAATTGTACATCATCATGTTCACTTAAAAAATAATAACATTTGCCAACATAGCTTGATGGTGAGAACCATCTTGATTGTATGATTGATGGTGAGACCCATCTTGATTGTTTGAACCGGAGGCTTCGACCATGATATTAACATTTTCTTCATTCATCAAGCGTGACAACTGAAAATGGTGTTAACATATAATGGTACATTTTTGTTAGATTAATGTATACAAATAAATGTATGTATATATGTATTTATTAAAAATTGGACATGTGTTAAAATAATTGAACCCTAACCATTAACACATACTGTTCCCATGTCCTCTTCCTCTTGAAAAGTTAGGTCATGCCAACCATTGCGACAATTCTTCGCATATGTTTTGAGATATTCAACACTCATGTTGTCAATCTCTTCATCTATATAATACACAAAATTAGCGCGTGCATTCTCACATGCTCTTTTTCGATTCAGACAAACATCTACTCCACCCAATCCACTGTGAACATTGTCAATGATGGCATCCCTCACTTCTCGACTAATTTGAGAAGTGGCATCTATCTCTAACCGCAAAGTTTTGACACGAAGAGGTCGAATAACCAATGGTGGTTCAGGGCAAGGCAACTCAACATCACGCCTAGCACCCCTAAGGTCAAATAATCGACCTTTCTCAGGACCAAAAAATTCAGAGGTAACATCATTGTAATTGGGTTTCATTAGAAAAAAGGATTCTGCATAAAATAATTTTGCAAAATAAAGCGGAACCTCGTCATTCCATGGGAGTCTTCCATAAGCCGCAAGGTTTCTATCATACAAATAGCAAGCTATATGAGGGTGCTTGAAATATTGTACCTTCAAGATATTTCTTTTAGGCCTTTATTTGAAATTAAACATAGACTTGGCCATTTATGTTGTAACTCTTTGTTTAACAACCTCCCATTTATCGGGACCCATCACTGTTTCATTTATTTTTCTCATCACTTCTACAAAAGTATCAGTGGTTGGTCCATGCTTTCGGTACACATCTACTAGTTCTCTTAAAGAGTGTGTAACTATTTCCAAGCTTTGTCAACTCTCAGTAGTTAGTGTCAAAGCCACGAGATCTCTCTTCAATTTTACATGAACATGTTGACACCTTTCTAAGGTGCATTGTTGGATGTTTGTTTCCCAAGGTATATCGGAAATGTTAGATGAGTAAGTCGTGGTTGGTGGACAACCTTCTTCTTGAATGATGTGTTTTGTGCTACATATTTTTTGAGCAACATTTGGAGCAACATTTTCAGCCTCTGCATCAATATATAAAATTTTGTATATTAAAACAACACATGTAAACAAATTTTTACAAATTGAATGAAAATAATATTCAAATTGATGGCCACCTCGATATGGTTGGCTAGCATCTTACCCACCCTGAGACTATTGAGAACCAAAACAACCTTGTTAAGAACCGGAACAACCACCGATTGGTTGAGAACCAACATGACCATCCATTGATTGGCCTATGGGGGAATACATATCACCACCTTCACACAATCCGCCATCACTTATTGGTGGCCCTCCAAGGGAATGTGAATCACCACCAACCTCACGAGATGAAAGAGAGGCTTCATAAAAAATATGAATTTATAATCAATTCAAAAATACATTCATACATATAAATACATGTACATATTCATTGATTAAATTGTGTGAACCATACCACGATTGCGTGAACCATGGGCATGTTCCATTGATGGAGTAGACACCCTTCTCCTCTTAGCTCCTAAAAAATAAAAAATGAAACTTATTAACAACTAATTTAACTCACAAATTTGATAAAAAATAAATTCCATATGTACACACATGTATGTATATGTATGGAGATTTAAGATTATATTTAAATACCATGAACATCCCTTGATCCTTGATCCCCCTCTCTCGTAGAGATATGGGATTATATTGATCTTCGACGTTCATCCTCCATGCTATATATATATATCTATAGTGGACATTTACAATTATTTTTTTAAATACTATTTAAAATAAATTCAAAATAAATTTTAGAAAATTAATGTAATTTAGTGTACACAAATTATGTAAAACACAAATTTCAAATCACTAATTGACGTGTGAAACTCAATTTAAACAAAAAAAATTATAAAAATATTAAGTTCACCAAATTTTTCTTTACATGGTGGGAGTACACTTAGTATACAATTGAAAAAAACACATGGTAATTTAAAAAAGAAGCGTGAAACTCCATTTAAACAAAAATTTGTTGAAGTCCTCACATTTTAATTTTATAAAAATGTGAAGTTCACCACTTGTTGCAAATGTGAATTTCACCAAGTTGCGCTTTACATGGTGTGATTGGGGCACACTTGATATATAATTGAAAAAATCACATGGTCATTAAAAAAGACACATTTATAAGTACAAAACACACACATATCCAAGATATGTTACAATGTCCATCAATAAATTTTTAAGGAGATCGTCTCAACACTAATTCATCTTTGAGAGATGAATATTGAATTTTTGAAGAAGAGCATCTGAAAACTAATTCATCTTTGAGAGATGAATATTAGATTGGAATTGCCCTGTATAATTCTAATTCATCTATCAATTCATCTTTGATATATGAATCCTGAATTGGAATTGCACCACACAATAGATCAACAGACATCTTATTCACATTTGTACAATATCTTATACTAAAAATTGGCTAACAATATTGTTTTCTTTTCCATGTAGTTGTTTTAGCCTCTCCTTCTTAGCTTGGTACACGCTTTTCATCTGGTTGCACACAAGTTCGGAATTGGTGAAAACTACAATTCCATTTGATCCATACTCACTAGCTATTCCCAAGACTTCTATCAATGCAATATAATATGCCTTATTGTTTTTGTTCTTCTCGATATATTCATTTTCCTTTGGATGACCTTGCTATTCACAATATTGGAAAGTACATATGTAATCACTGCTTTCCATGTATTGGGATCGCAAGTAATATCTATGCATAATGTCCATTTTTCAACCATATTTAGTGGGTTTTTAATCCTTGAAAAAACAAATTCAATAAAAATATATTAAATTAACATTGATTGCAAATGCATGGGAGAAATGACACATGTGCATGAGATAAATGACATGCGCATGGTTTACCTTAAAGTTTGACTTAAAGTTTATGGTAGAATTCACATCTAGAAATGAGATGCGTTAAATATTTCATTGCCTAGAGTTTAAGGGAGATTTATGACACATATACATGGTTCGTGCATGGTTTGCATGAAAGTTTGCCTTGGCACACATCACATATAGAAATGACATACCTTAAAAAAGTATGAGATCCAGAGGCTACCTGGCCCTTTACATGCCTTAAGAAAGGATGAGAATTTCAACCAACAAACTAAAATCCTATGGGAGTTCAACCACTTTAGGTTCATTTTTTAGGCCTTAAAGTTTTCCTTGAGTTAATGGAGGAAAGCCTTAAGTTTGGGGGATCCTATCCTATGAGACTTCAGCCACTTTAGGTTCATATTTTAGGCCTTAAATTTTTCCTTGAATTAATGGGAGAAAGCCCTTAGTTTGTGGGTGAAATGACATTTACATGGTTTGCAAAATTATTTTATGCACTTTATAAAACAACTAGTTGTGGTGGTTGATGAAGTTATGCCAAAATTCACACCTTTATGTGTTTTTGGGAGAAATGAAATAGAAATGATACATGCCTTAAATTTTTCCTAAACATTTATGGGAGAAGGGAGAAATGATACATGTGCAAGGTTTGCCTTAGAGTGGTAGTGGTTTATGAATATTAAAATGAAGAACTTATATTTCTGTTTCAGAGATTGACTGTAGGGGCATTTACTGGATATGTCGCCTTTCAGAAAATATGAGATCCAGAGGCTACCTGGCCCTTTACAGACTCATGCCTTTATAACTTGTAGAAGTTAACACTCAATAGATAGACTAAAATCCTATGGAAGTTCAAAATCCTATGAGAGTTCAGCCACTTTAGGTCCAATTTTTAGGCCTTAAAGTTTGCCGTTAATTAATGAGAGAAAGCCTTTAGTTTGTAGGAGAAATGAAATTTACATGGTTTGCAAAATTATTTTATGCACTTACTAAAACAAGTAGTGGTAGTGGTTGATGAATTTATGTCAAAAGTCGTGCACCTTTATGAGTTTGTGGGAGAAATGACAAATTTCCTTAACGTTTATGGGATAAATAAAATAGAAATGACACATGCCTTAAATTTTTCCTAAACTTTTATGGGAGAAGGGAGAAATGACACATGTACAAGGTTTGCCTTAGAGTGGTAGTGGTTTATGGATATTAAAATGAAGAGATTTTATTTCTGTTCCAGAGATTGACTATAGGGGAATTTACTGGATATGTCACCTTTGAGAAAAGATGAAATCCAGAGGCTACCTGGCCCTTTACAGACTCTACCTTTAGAACTTGTAGAATTTAACACTCAACAGACAGACTAAAATCCTATGGAAGTTCAAAATCCAATGAGATTTCAGCCACTCTAGGTTCAATTTTTAGGCCTTAAAGTTTGCCTTGAATTAATGAGAGAAAGCCTTTAGTTTGTGGGAGAAATGACATTTACATGGTTTGAAAAATTATTTTATGCACTTACCAAAACAACTAGTGGTAGTGGTTGATGAAGTTATGTCAAAAGCCATGCACCTTTATGAGTTTGTGGGAGAAATGACAAATTGCCTTATAGTTTATGGGAGAAATAAAATAGAAATGTCACATTTCTTAAAGTTTTCCTAAAATTTTATGGGAGAGGGAGAAATGACACATGTACAAGGTTTTCCTTAAAGTGGCAGTGGTTTATGGATATTAAAATTAAGAACTTTTATTTTTTGTTCCAGATATTTACTATAGCGACATTTACTGGATATGTCACCTTTGAGAAAATATGAGATCCACAAGCTACCTGGCCCTTTATAGACTCTTCCTTTAGAACTTGTAGAAGTTATCACTCAACAAACAGACTAAAATCCTATGGAAGCTCAAAATCCTATGAGAGGCTACCTGGCCCTTTACATGAAATGACATGCCTTAAGAAAGAATGATATCCAGAGGCTACATGGCCCTTTACATGCCTTAAGAAAGGATGAGATCCATATACTACCTGGCCCTTTACAGAATCCTTTAAAACTTGTAGAAGTGAAGACTCAATAAACAAACTAAAATCCTATGGAATTTTAGCCACTTTAGGTTCAGTTTTTAGGCCTTAAATTTTTCCTTGAATTAATGGGGGAAAGCCTTGAGTTTGGGGGATCCTATCTATGTAAGTTCAGCTACTTTAGGTTCAGTTTTTAGGCCTTAAAATTTTCCTTGAATTAAAGGAAGGAAGCCTTGATTTTGGGGGATCCTATCCTATGGAAGTTCAGCTACTTTAGGTTCAATTTTTAGGCCTTAACATTTTCCTTGAGTTAATGGGAGAATGCCTTGAGAAATTACACATGCTTTAAAGTTAATGGGAGAAAGCCAACTTGACACATGCTTTAAAAACTTTGCTTAAGAATTTATGGGAGAAATGACACAAGTATGGGAGAAATGACACTTGTACACAATTTTCCTTAAAGTGGTTGTGGTTTATGGATATTAAAATGAAGAACTTATATTTAGATCTATTATAGAGATTGACTATAGGGGTATTTACTAGATATGTCACCTTTTAGAAAAGGTGAGATCCAGAGGCTACCTGGCCCTTTACATACTTTGCCTTTAGAATGCATAGAAGTTAACACTCAACAGACAAACTAAAATCCTATGTAAGTTCAAAATACCGTGGAAGTTTAGCCACATCAAGTTTTTAGGCCTTAAAGTTTTCCTTGAATTTATGGGAAAAAACCTTTAGTTTGTGGGGAAAATGGCATCTCCATGGTTTGCCTTAAGTTTATGGGAGAAATCAGATCTATAAATGACATGCCTTAAATTTTTCCTTGCCTAGAGTTTAAGGTAGAAGTGACATGTACATATTTTTCCTTAAATTTTGCATTATAGTATATGGGATAAATGACATTGTCATAGTTTTTGGGAGAAATGACATAGAAATGATATGTATAGGGTTTGCCTTATAATTTAGTTTACCGTGAAATTTATGGGAGAAATCACATCTAGAAACCTTTATTTTGACATCTATAAATAGGCTAAGAACATTAAGAAAAACTTTTCAACTTACAAATTAGTTATTTACTTAATAAGAAGTATGATTTAGCACTTATCAAATTGTTTAATAATTTATAATAATGTCATTTTTGGCTTGTAATATCATTCCACTTCAACATCAACCTACACTATCATCATAAATTAGCTATGTCCTTAATAATAAGTATGATTTAGCACTTATCAAATTGTTTAATAATTTATAATAATTGATATGTATAAGAAGTTTACAACTTCAACATCAACCTACACTATCATCATATCAGTGTATCCATGTCAATCTAGATTATTTATATCCATTACATCATAAAACACTCCACTTTTAACATTTAAAATAAATAAATGGAAGGTGTTAATTTAGGTACATTAATACACTCCACTTTTAACATTTTACAAGAATAAAGAAACATGGAGGGTGTAAATTTAGGTACATTAATAAAATACAACCATGTCAATCTAGATTATTAAGATCCATTACATCATATTTAACACAATCTAGATTATTTATATCCATTACATCCTAAAGCACTCCACTTTTAACATTTTTCAAGAATAAAACAACATGGAAAGTGTAAATTTAGGTACATTAATAGAATATAGCCATGTCAATCTAGATTATTAAGATCCATTACATCATTAAACACTCCACTTTTACCATTTTACATTTTACTCACCTTGAGTTTGGGGGATCCTATCCTATGGAAGTTCAATACAACCATGTCAATCTAGATTATTAATATCCATTACATCATAAAACAGTCCAATTTTAACATTTTACATTTTACTCCACTTGAGTTTGGGGGATCCTATCATATGGAAGTTCAACTACTTTCAGTTTTTAGGCCTTAAAGTTTGCCTTGAATTAATGGGAGAAAGCCTTGAGAAATGACACATGCTTTAAATTTAATGGGAAAAATCCAATGACACATGCTTTAAAGTTTTCCTTAAGAGTTTATGGGAGAAATGACACATGTACATGATTTTCCTTAAAGTGGTTGTGGTTTATGGATATGAAGAACTTCTATTTATATCTGTTCCAGAGATTGACTATAGGGGCATTTACTAGATATGTCACCTTTCATAAAAGATGAGATCCAGAGGCTACCTGGCCCTTTACAGACTCTACCTATAGAACATGTAGAAGTTAACACTACCTGGCCCTTTACAGAATCTGCCTATAGAACCTTGTAGAAGTTAACACTCAACAGACAGACTAAAATCCTATGGAAGTTCAACCACTTTAGGTTCATTTTTTAGGCCTTAAACTTTTCCTTTAATTAATGGGAGAAAGACTTTAGTTTTAGAGAAACCTTATAAAATTCTTTAATGTGAAAATAGTACTTTACCTACAAAACAATGGAATTTATGACTGTGCTTATATATCAGAGTTGTGTTATGACATCTTTATCTTCCCTACTTGAAATTCTATTATCTTCCCTTCCCTGTATATTTCAAGGTACTGAAAGAATGGATTTTCTGAATGGCATGGTTTTCAAGATGTGGAGTTGTTTTTTGGTTTTACTTGGTATTCTTGAAGGGCTAGACATTTCAAATCGTTTATGAAGCTTGTTTTATTTGAAGTCAATCATGTCATTTGAAACAAAGAAAACTTAAGCGAGGAAGGTTGAAAATGAAAATAGTCTAAGGCAGTCTGTTAGTGAGACTTAATATGGCCGCGGGACACATCCAACATTAGGCCATTGAGTTATGGATTCACTTACATCTATTGAGTCCTACTTATTTGACCTATAAGTGTTTATCATTTTTTTGTTGATCACATAAGCTGGGTTTGGTTGGAGGTTGTGCAGTCAAGGTTTGTTTATTCAATTACATGGATTCCCCTGTTGAAACTTTGAATTAGTTGTCTGTCAATTTAAGCCTATACGGAATATTTTCTATAAATTGTGGATCAAACTTCTAAGCTAAGATTATCCTAATTTTATTTTGAGCTAGAAAAGAATCTAAACATCTTCTTATCGCAGATTATGAGGTATTTATTGGATGTATATGAATGTTTTGATTAGTACAATCTATCCCTTTATTAGAAATCTATCATTGGAAACCACAAGAAATAGGTACCCAAGGGTCCAAAATATTGGAAATGTGAAAGTAGTCTCTAAAGGGGTGTCATCTACATGCTAGATAAAACACCTTAAACTTGCCAAAATCTGTCCAATATTAACAACATAGAGTTCCAATGATCTACAAGTATTTTTTTCATAGATAAATGGGAATTTTGAGCTATGCTCCAAGGGGCCTTTTGTCAATCTGCCTATGAAGGAATATACCAAGACACGTCTTGGAAAAAAAAATCCTTTAAAGAACCCTTCCCAAGTAATTTGATACTCTCTTTCATATAGCTAGACACACATACCAAGTGAAAAGAACATAACATGGTATGAAGGAAATGAAACCAAAGAGTGTATTTAGGTCATGGAAGAGTGTATATGTTTGTTAGCTTGGATAAACACTATGCCTGTAGCCTCTATGATGTTATCCAATTCATTGATGTCATTCTCCTATGTGGGTTCATCATGTACAACATGAACTTCATCGAGCGTTGTTTAAAGAAATTTAGTTTTAAGAAATTTGTGAAGAACATCTGAGAATGATTTTGATGCCTCTTCATAGATACCACTCACCAAATAAAACTCAGCAAAAAAAACTAGGAACATCAAAGCAAGTAGCGGGGTAATTAGTAGCTCACCTAGGATCTGTTTCATAAACTCAGCAAAAAAATCCAAGAACATTAAAGAAAGTAGCAGGGTAAGTAGTAGCTCACCTGCAATCTGTTTCATTTTGAGAGCTACCATAAACTTATATTTCTCCATATCTCGTAATGGCTTCCCCATTTGCATTTATTAATTCTCTATTTTCAATTTTGTTTACAGGGTTCTCCATTGAAACTACTAGTTTTTTATTTTTCATTTCTATTGAAACTAACAGTTTGCTATTTTTGATTTTTCTTAGAGCTATTCAATATGAGTCTAATTCCCATAAGTGTGACATACATTTATTAATTCTCTGTTTTCAATTTTGTTTACAAGGTTCTCTATTGAAACTAACAGTGTGTTATTTTTCATTTCTATTGAAACTAATAGTTTGTTATTTTTCATTTTTCTTAGAGTTGTTCCATATGAGTCTAATTCCCATAAGTGTGACATATATTTATTAATTCTTTGTTTTCAATTTTGTTTACAAGGTTCTCTATTGAAACTAACAGTTTTTTATTTTTCATTTTTCTTAGAGCTGTTCCATATGAGTCTAAATCCCATAAGTGTGACATATATTTATCAATTATTTGTTTTCAATTTTGTTTACAGGGTTTTAAATTTTTCTTCCATTCCCCTCTGGGTTTATTATATTTTCTAGTTTGATAACTAACAAGTTCAGAGTAGAGAGTAAATCTAGAATGTCATAAATATATGAAATTAGAGTGTAAATCATAGGAAATGATGCCATGGTCACAAGGGTGGGTAATTGCAAGAGGGTTGATTTCATAAAATTTTAAAACAGAGAATTGGAATTGGATGACCCTAGACCAACTTAAATGTTTCCTCTTAAAGAGAAATGTTTCTAGTAGATCATGGATGATGTCGATATTTACATAGATTCTAGCATATGTGTGAAAACTCTTCATATTCCTCTTAATATATACTTCTATGTAACTATCCAAGGTACCTTTGATATCATTAAAGACTTATAAATTCCAAAATTGAAGGGGAATATTAGGGAGATGATCCCACTTGCATTATGGCTATAGATGTAATGAATGGGTAAAACTTGGGGAACCATGGATTAACAAATATACTCTGTCTCCTCCAAAATAAGGGAAACATAGTTCTATACCACATAATGTTTTTTACGAATCAAATAAATCTATTGGAATAGGGCTAATATATAACCTTGTAAACCATTAAATATGGAAATTAACAAAAGTGATTTATAAAATGAATTTGTTTTTGTGATGTCGTGCATACACTAGTTTTGGGACCTATTTATATTTCTCTATAACATAGGCATATTAGATAGAGGAGGGATTTTAGAAAATGAATTAGAAAAATTATTTTAATTTCATACCTCGAAAGTGAGGGAGTGAAAAATTTATCATGGGAACATTGGAAGCAATTGTCTTGTTAAATTAAAACATTCCAACAACCTTATCTACAATTTGTTTTTTTTCCACTAGTGGCTTTCTTTTACCATTACTGGCTTTATTTTCCCAAGTTGATTTTCCACTATTATGCAGTTCAAAAGAGGAGGATGTGATGCCTATAGTGCCAATTCCTCTTTCTTATCATCTCTTAGCTTTACAAGTCATTGGGCAACTATTATTAGCTGGCAACAGGATTATAAGGAAAATCAAGATATTGAAAGACCTTCTTAAGTGGAAGTCCTTTGCCAAAAGGATTAATGTCCTGGTTTAAATGTTCATGAGCTAATATTTGACCTCGATCTCAATATGAGATTTCATTTTTGATATCAATATGAGTTATTCTATCTTTTCTTAGTTCCATTCTATCAATATGTATTAGCTTTCTTATTTTCTATAGGTTTTTGATATCTATCTTAGCAGTTATTGGTTTGAGTATAAGCTTCTTCAAGATATTATTAGTTTTCGTATACTATATTATCTTTCGTATAGGCCTTTAGTTAATCGGTTATATGTTATCATTCAACCTTTGTATGGTGTTTTTATTGTATGACGATTTCTTAGTATAAGCTTTTCAGCTTCTTTGTCGATTATAATGGATAAGAGGAAACCTCCATTATATGGTCTGGTCACTTGGACTGTTAGTTTGAGTCTTTTATAAAGCATTTTTTTTCTTCTCTTAGCAAGAAAGAAGTATTAGCTTTATCCTATGTGATACCAATATGATTTGTTCTAATAGTAGAAAAAGGAGTCTTATCTTTCCTCTGAGTTGTAGTAGCCTTCCTCTCTTTAGATCAAGTGACTAACATGTTTGAAATTTTGATCTTATATATAATACACCAGCGAAAACAATGTAGAATCCAAATGATGCCATGGTCACAAGGGTGGGTAATTGTAGGAGGGTTGATTTCATAAAATTTTAAAATAGAGAAGGAAATACAGAGAAGGAAACACAACAATTTATATCTTGAAAGCTGGTGGGATATATAGCAGGGTGCCAACCTAGAAATTCAGAGTCGAGGCCATAATTTGGTGACAAGGCCGTAATTCGGAGTTGAGGCTGCAATTCGGAGACAAGGCTGCAATTCGGTGACGATGCCGCAATTTGGAGCCGAGGCCACAATTCGGTGACGAGGCCGCAATTCAGAGACGAGGCCGCAATTCAGAGATCAACGAGGCCGCAATCAACGAGGAAGTCGGAGGACAATTACCTGCAAATATAAAAACAATGATAAAATTAAAACAGAATAAAAAAAATAAAACAACAATAAAACAAGAGGAATTACTCAGAAAAAAACAACAGTAATTACCGAGAAAGACTCTACCAAGACCCTACAAGACTTTGCAAACACAAATGTAGCAGACGCGATAAGCCTGAAACACAAACACAGTAGACGCAGACGCGATAACCCCGAAACAAAAACACAACAGACGCAGACAGTAATAAGCCCAAAACCCATTAACGGGTCCAAGTTGGTGCATTTATAAACTAAAGTTTGGCCGGATTATTTTAAGAGTTCGACCGAACGAATAGTTTGACCGAACTTATGTTGTCAGTTTTCCCATCTCCGGCCAAAAATCTATTTTCCCACGCTGTCATTATGCCGTTAATGTAAATGGCAGAATGAGTTCGGCCGAACTAATTTGGAAATTTCGGCCGAATTGTTGAGAAAAAGAGTTTTCCGCCCCCGATTCTCACAAAAGTGTAACCCAACTTCGTGGGTTTACCCTCCTCAAAGCATCATCTGCGTCTAGAGGATGCCAAGATCATTGCTAGAGAGGAACACTATCGGAGAAGGAAAATTAGAGAAGCCCTTGAGATTATAAAACATCCTTATAACCTCAATAGGAATGAAGGATGTGAAATCAATGATAGTTGGCGACCTCTTATTCGACAAATATGTTTCTCAAGTTTGTCATCCTCCTAGGTATAGTATCTCAGGTTTGTTTCTCTTCTATTGAATTCTAGGGTTTAGGATTTAGGCATTATCGGTTTCAGTTGTAATTCTTCTTTTTCTTTAAAAAAATTAAACTATTTACTTTTAATAATTATCCCTATTAATTAATTTTTATTTACAATTAATAAAAAAGTATTTAATGTTTTAAATATTATATTTAAATTATCCTAATATAAATCTTTACAAAATTAATTAATAAATAAAATAATTAATAAATAAATAAAATAATTATTAAAATTATTAAAATAAAGATAAAATTAATAATTAATAATTAATGAAAATTATTAATAAAATAATTAATTATAAAATATAATGAAAATAAATAAATAATTATTTAAAATTATTAATATTTGTTTATTTCTTTGAATAAATAAATGTCAATATTTAAATAATTATTTTGTATTAATTTCATTTTATTTTAATAATAATTAGTTAGGGTATAATTTAAATAATTATTTTGTATTAATTTCATTTTATTTTATTAATAATTAGTTAGGGTATAATTTCATTTTATTAATTGTAGCAAAATATGTTAAAATATTCTCAATTAGTAAGTGCTAGAATCTAAATTAATTAATAAAGAATATATTATTTAATTTAAAAAAACTCTTAAATTTAATATTATTAACCATTATTCCTAATTATTATTAAGTATTATCAATCAACTCAATATTATTTAGTATATTATTTATTAATTAATCAACTCATATTATAATAATTTAGGATTTTATGTTAGTTATATTCTATATTAATTATTATATGTACTAAATAGTAATAATTGAATATAATTAATTTTTAATTAAATTAATTAATAATATTAAATAGAATAATAAATTAAATTATTTCTTAAAATTGGTTTATAATATTAAAAATAAAAATGATTACTTAAAAAAGTTTATAGAATATAATTAAAATATATTATTAAAATACAAATTATTATTTAAAAAGTTTACAAAATATTAAATAATAATATATATATATATATATATATATATATATATATATATATATATATATATATATATATATATATTCTAAATTATTCTAAATTCTATTACTGTAACAAAATAGTACATGGAGGCACCGAACTCTACAATGCTAGCCTGAGTTTATGACATAATTCAATAGAAAAAACATGAAATTGACTGCCCATGTGAGGGAAACCAGTCCAGTCCAAAAAGTAGTCACTGCCCTCGCAGGGGAAACCAGCCTATTATACCAGATAGAAGCAGTTTTTGAAATAACATCCGAACTAACAACATTACTCAAAAACACAGAAGTAAACCCATAGGATTGGGAGTCAGGAACCAGAAATCTGATTACACTAGACATGCTAGGTGTCATAAGGAGAAGGTGGAGGTTCTTCCACTATTAGGCACCTGTAAGCTTCGATGTCATCCTCCGTATCCGGGTTGTCATCAGTGTTGTCCTCCTTGTTCTTGCCTGTGTTGAGGCGGCCGATTTTGGTGTTGTCTTGTTCATCGCTACTTCCATTATTCAGATTTTTGCCTCGAATAGTGCCAGGACTGCCATTTTTGCGAGCCAAAACTTTCGTCTTCTTCGCAATGTGGGTGAATCCTTTAGCGCTGGGAGGCTCCTCTGTAAACGCCACAGTGATGGTCGCAATAATACAAGGACGGTTAAGGGAACAATGGAAGAAAAATTAGGTTCATTGACGGGGTTTCTAGGGAGAGGTTAAGTTAGCCTGCAACTGGGGGGTAACATCATCGGATTGAGTTGGCTGAGCGCTCACTGTGCGAGCCTGCCCGCGACCACTGCACGTAGCCAGGTAGCGACCAGTGCATTGGAAAGATGAGGGGGAGGACGAGTCAGAGAGAGACGAGGGTGAAGACAGTCGGGTAGCAATTTGCCTCTGCTACTACCTCTGCGGCAACGCATCATCTGGTGTAAATGGGGCATATTCACCCTGGATAAGATGGAATGACTAAGCAGTACAAATTGAGAGAAATGGTGCACAATGGGGGCAGATAAATTAGTAACCAGAGGCTCAAAGAGTAGACTCGAGGGGTGCTCAGTGTGGGAAGAGGACTTATTAATCAATGGCTCAGAATGCAGGCTGTAGATCACAGTTTGCAAAAAATGGATGCCAGCCACCAGCTCTATGCAGCACAGTAACTGGAAACGTCTCCCTGTTGTCGTGTGCGAGCTTAGCTCTGCGACAACAGGGAAACAATTGTAACTCAAAGGAATCAGAGCAGAAGGAAAACTTTTGGAGGAAGCCATAATGAGGAGCCAAAACATAACAGTGAAACATCGACCAACGAGCTACATTAAGTCGCATTTAAGAGTGGCGGTCACTCGATTAAGTGTAGGTGTGATGGCAATGTGGGTGGCTATGTGGCCAAGCCACTTGCCAGTCCACAAACGAACCAACGTATCCCTACCATTAAACACCCGCATCCAGGAAATCAGACTAATATATTAATTATTAATTATTAATTAATATTATTATTATTATTAATTCTTGTGAGCTCTTTTTATTTTCTTATTCACTATTAATCCTGATCTAAATCCTTCTTTCAATTCTTCATTCAAAAACTTATCCTAAATATGGATCCTTGTTGGGATTCGAGATGTCGACAAATGTTGTATAACATTGTGGATAATCCGAAGAGCTCTTCAATAACTGATAACCACAGGAGCTTGAAAACCATATAATATTTATGTTTGAGTTTATATAAAGTAGGTTTATAATATTTATCCCTTGAACTTAATATTACTCCCTTGGGTTTATAAACCCTTGGATTTTTGGTGTTCATCTCTTGGGTTTATAATATCAATCCTTTGGATTATTAATCGAGGGGTTCTTATTTTTAGTGTATAATATTATTGATAGGGTTTGTGTTTTTAATATTTATTTTTTATAAAAATCTCTTGGGTTCATAGTTAATGGTTTAATAAATTATTATCAACCATGGTCCAATGTCACATTATGACAACCATGGTAAACCATTGTCAAATATGATCCAATGTCACATTATGACAAAGATTGTCTCAATATGAAAATCAACCATGGTCAACCATTGTCAACCATGTTCAACCACAATGGTCAACCATGGTCCAATGTGACATTTTGAAAAATATTGTCTCAATACAAAAATTAACCATGGTCAACTATGGTCATCCTTGGTTCAATGTCGCATTCTAACAAATATTGTCTGATTGTTTAAATCAACCATGGTAAATCATGATTATTTCAATGTTTATAATATTTATCTAAGTATTTATATACCTAGGGTTTATAATATTAATCCCTTGGTTTGACTATTATTCCCTTGTGTTTATAAACCCTTGGTAGTTTACTATTGATCCTCTGGGTTTATTATTTCCTTGGGTTTACAATATCAATTCGTTGGTTTTATTAATATAAGGGTTCATATTCCTAGGGTATAAAATTATTCATAGGGTTTATAACATTAATATCAATTTTTTGGTTTATTAATCTAAGCTTTCATATTCCAAAGGTGTAATATTGTTCATAGCGTTAATAATATACTTCCTTGGGTTTAGTATAAATCCCTTGGGTTTAAAATCACGGTCAGCCATGGTCAATCATGTTCTAATGTCACATTATGACTAGTATTTTATCAATATAAAAACCAACTATTGTGACAAATATTGTCTTGATTTGAAAATCAATCACTCTCAACAATAGTTAGCCATGGTCAAACATCATATTGTGACCAATATTTTCTTAATATGAAAATGAACCATGTTCAACCATAGTCAACCATGCTTATTTTATGATTTATAATATTTATATTTCAGTTTATATTCCTTGGGATTATAATATTAATCCCTTGGGTTTAATATTATTGTCTTGGGTTTATAATACCTTGGGGTTTTAGAATTAATCCGTCGGTTTATTATTCCATTTGATTTATAATATCAATCACCTCGATTTATTAATCTAAGGGTTCATATTCCTACGGTATAATATTATCCATAAGGTTTATACTAATGAATAATACTATTCATAGGGTTTATAACATTAATCCTAGGATTTAATTTATATCCCTTGTGTTTATAATCATGGTAAACCATGCTCAACTATGTTTATTGTAGGGTTTATAATATTTATGTTACGGTTTATATATAATGGGTTTATAATATTTATCCCTTGGGCTTAATATTATTCCCTTTGGTTTATAATCTCTTGGATTTTTAGTGTTGATCCCTTGGGTTTATTATTCTTTTATCTTTATAATATCAATCCTTTGGGGTTATCAATCCCTAGTCATCCTTTGTCCAACGTCACATTTTCACAAAGAATGTCTCAATGTTCAAATCAACCATGTTAAATCACGGTCAACCATGTTTATAATATTAATCCCTTTATTTGATTATTATTCCCTTGGGTTTATAAACCCTTGGTTTTTCAGTATTAATCCCATTGGTTTATTATTTCGTTGGGTTTATATTATCAATGAGTTTGGTTTATTAACGTTAAGAAGGCAAATGAACATTTTTCGACATGTTTCAAACTAACTAGTGTGGTTCATCATAGGACTAGGTGAGAGATCATATCCGGACATTGAGTTTAAATAGATGTAGAAATGTATAAGCTAGCCATTAGGATAACTTCTAGTTTCACTTTGAAAATTAAAATCAATTAATAACGGCTAGTTTTAATTAAATAATTAAATAATTAATTATTTAATTATTTAATAATAGTGATTATCTATATATATATATATATATATATATATATATATATATATATATATATATATTATTTTTCTATGAAGAAAAATAAAATTAATTAAATTAAATGTAATATATATATATATATATATATATATATATATATATATATATATATATATATTATCACTATTATTAAATAAATAAATAAATAATTAATTAATTAAATAAATAAATAAAACTAGCTGTTATTAATCAATTTTAATTTTCAAAGGCATACTACTTGTTATACTAACAACTATTTTAGCCATTTCTACATCTATTTAAACTCAACATCCTCATCTGGTCTCTCACCTAGTCCTGATGATCAACCACACTGGTTGGTTCGAAATGTGCCGACAATGTTCATTTGCATGTGATTATTACCGTTAGAATTCCAAAATTTGTACGATGTCTCAAAGAAGCCAAAATTCAATAAATAATGATATTATTAATTAATTAATAATTATATTATTAATTGATAGTATTACATTACTATAAATATTATATTGATGATGATGATGATGATGATGATGGTTAACGTTCACTCAGACCAAACTTTGGTCTATCGGACCTAAATAAAAGAGTTATTTAGTTTGATTTAAGATTTTTTTCCTATGCTCAAAAAGCTTGGAGAGAAGCCTCCCGAGTTCACTATAATTTTGACATCTTAAAAGGCTAGGAAGGTCAGCATTGTAATAAAGATTATGAAATTGAGCTCTAATGTGGTTGTACTCGGGGCACTCTAAGAGGAAGTGATTTTCATCCTCGATGTTCATATTCTCACAGAGATGGCAGATCCTTTCCATCCATGGTGTTTTAGGAACTTTCCAACGACCTGTTCCACTATGGAGCTCATGAGAGTTCGTTCTAATCTTGGTTATATTAATTTCTTCTTTGATCTAGTTAAAACAGAGAGATACTTTTAATCTTCTAGGGTGGGGTTGATGACCTCCTTATAATATCTCAATTTTCTTTTAACTGCTAGATCTTTCTCACACCACATTTTTTCTTTGAACTGAGAAGTAACAATTTTTTAATGTTATTAATGTTTTGCAATGCAACATTCTCGTCGATCTCCCAATGGTTTAACTAGGCCCTGGTGCCTTTATACCAACCTCGTTTAAGCCTTAGGTGTTTTTGGCTGGAATTTAAAGCTATCTTAGGAAGTCTATGGTCTCCTATGCTATTGAGCTTGTGGTTGTACAATAGAAGCCTAGTCATAGCTAGGCTCTTGATAGGGGAAAGACCCACTTCTATAAGGAGAATAGGATAGGGTGTATTGCTTTTAATTTTAAGGTTATAAGTTATAAAACACTTCTGGATTTGCTCAATATTTCTCCGGGATTCTCTAGAGATGCTACAACCCCGAACCTCACATCCATATAAGATAACAAGAGTGACTAAAGTTTCAAAGAGGAACTTATTTCTATCCCACATTATGAGGTTTGCCGTTTTACAATTATTTTCAAGACCAAAATAAGCTTTCCACCCCCCATTTATCCTTTTCTAAATGCTATAGTTCTCGTTGAGCTTGTGATGAATATCAATTCCTAGGTACTTGTAAGAAGACACTTCCTCCAAGTTACTATTTTCATACATAAAATTAGTGTAAGTGTCCTTCTTGGATTTCATAATCATAACTTTTGTTTTGTCAGTGTTAACAGACATACCCATAGTAGAGTAGAAATCCTTAAGAAGTCTAAGTTTATTATCAAGATCAGATGGAAACCTTGTGAGAAGAACAATATCATCAGCATAGAGAAGAAGGATGATGACTATCCCAGCTAAGATCGTGCCAACACATCCTGCTTCCTTTAAACAACCTTCTAGCTTGTCGATGTAAATGCCAAATAGGGTAAGGTAGAGGGGGAAACCTTGTTTAACTATGATATTACACTTAATATCTTTCGACCACCCCTCATTGCTCTTTAACTTGGCAATTACATTCTCGTATAACCTTATAGCGGTTGCTCTTAGCTCGAAAGGAAAATTTAGCTCTTCTAATCTATTCCATAGGTTGTTTCTAGGAACCGTATCGAAAGCCTCTCTAAAGTCCACAAAGCAACAGAAGAGATTGGATTTATCATTGCGACATTCCTCCACAATGATCCAAAGCGTAACGAGGTGGTCCGTTGTTGAGTGCTGCCTTCTAAAACCCGCTTGGCCTTTAACCTGCTTACCTTCAATTTCAAGCCAAATGCTCAACTTCTTTTCCAAAATAATACCATATAACTTGGCTAAGAGAGAGCTGATCATAATTGTCTGATAATTAGAGGGGTTATTTGTATCCCCACTTTTAAAAATAGGGATAATGAGGCTCTAAGTCCAAGGTTTAGGGAACCCTTGCTTGAGCGCTTGGTTCAATATTGATGATATTAAATTTAAATAATAATAATTATTATTAATTCTAGTAATATTAATAAAAAATAATGATCATAATAATAATAATTAATGAGTATTGATCCTTGGGTTTGTTGATCTCTGAGGTTTATAATATTTATTCTTTGGGTTTACTAATTCATTGGGTTTATAATATTAATAATCTCATTAGTTTAAAAATATTGTTTCCTAGGGTTTATTAATCTCATGTGTTTTTAATATTGATACATTGGGTTTTTTGATCATTTGAGTTTATAATATTTATCCCTCTCATTTACTAATTTATTGATTTTATAATATGAAACCCTAGGGTTTATTTGTCGCTTTAGTTTATAATATTAATAAGTCTTTGAGTTTCTAGTTTAATCCTTTGGGTTCTTTAATCCCTTGAGTTTCAAGTATTAATTCATAGGGTTTATTAATCGCTTGGGTTTTCAATATTAGTTTGTTGGGATAATTGATTACTTGGGTTTAATCTTACTAATGGTGAAATCTCATTGAATATGCTCAACCATATTGATTAAACACTTTATATTAGGTTTAATTTTAGGTTTTATAATATTGGCTTTAATATTAGGGTTTATAATATTGGGTCCAATAATGGGGGTTATAATATTGGGTTTAATACTAGCATTTATAATATTTACCTTATGGATTAATATAAATCCCATGTGTTTATAATCTCGGTCAACCCTGATCAACCATGGTCCAATCTCACATTCTGAAAAATATTGTTTCCATATGAAAACCAACGATTGTGAACCGTGGCCAATGTCGCATTGTGACAAAGGTTGTGATCGAGGTGGATTTCGGTGGCCACCCACCTATTATATTTTGTAATACCTCTCACTTCACAATTTTTTCTTTCTATTATTATACTTTGTATTTATTATATTTTAAGTGTCTATTATAACTCGAAGATAGATTATATTTAATTTACATGCCTTAGTACTGGATTACAATTCCAACGTAACAGATGATTGTAACCTTTATAAATACCATAGTCTCTTAGCGAGACATTCTTCCATGGCATATTATATGAATCCAGTTCTAAAATTTAATCCTATTCTTATTACCCTTAGGATTAATTTAATTTTTTAACTCCACACTAATAAAGACATTTACCCATATACACTTCCTTTACAGATTTCTTATCCTTATTAATATTTAAAAACAATTCTTACTTTTACAATAATGAGGCCTCCTCAATTATTAACTATACATATATAATACCATACATTTGTATTACTTCTCCTTTTCATACCATAACTCATTAGGTATGCTATTCCAACCTGACCTCTACCATAATTCAAAGGCCACGTTAATATTCAACTTTATTGATACGAAGCCAATCTCCTTACTAACTTAATTGGCTTACCCTAACTATAGCGTAAATTAGTTATGTTTTTTATTTATCCTTGCTACAAAATAGTAACCCACGTTACTATTTTTTTTCGATTTGACTTGACGTGTTAAATTTACCATTAAAGATACGATCGGTAGGTGAGATTTCATGTACCGTTTTACTTTTCTATTTTTATGTTCTTAACTCTACCGATCATCGGTTGTCTCCACTAAACCCAGTATGTAGTTATTTGACCGCAATTGAAACTAGAATCATTTAATTCCTGTAGTACCAACCCATGTGGAGATGTACCTTATTTCTTTAATTTGAAGATTTGGATTTTCTCCTCGGGATTTTCTACTAATTTCAATGTGAATCCAACTCGTTCCTTGGACTTCACGTCCTCGATCCCAGAGTATCTTCTTATCTTTTGCCATGTGGACGATGTTGATTCAGTTTGCACTTAGGGTTTCTTCACAGATTAGTTCATTTGACGTCTGAGTTTTAAGTGGAATTTTGATTAAAATTTTGTTTTCATTGGGGCTTGCTCATTACGAAGCCTTCCTTGCCCCTCCTAAGGAAGGCCGAGAGGAATGTTCACGTAGCCACGCCCTCGAACGCTTGCATTCCTCTTTAAGTAAATCATTCTTGCTTTTCAGTTAAAAGTTTTGTTTTTCTTTGTTTGCTTTAAAGTTGTCATGAACCAGTATTGACATATATATATATGAATTCACTATGGAGTCACAGTATTTCGTTTTCCCTACTTGATGTACTGGTTGAATTTATTTTGCTATCTCTGGTTTAATTTTCTCATGTTAATCTTTGACTGGGAAATCCTAGTTAGATTTTTCCATATTCCCAGATTTGAACATGCGCCTTCATTGTTGAAGGGTGTGGATTTTATGTGTTTCCTCCTAGCCTTTTTCAAGTCTGTCTCTTACAGATTTTATAATAATTACTGTCTCGACCTCAGTTGAGACAGTAAGGTTTTTCCACCCATAACTTAAGAGAACGAAATTATATGTATATTCGGAATCTATTTAACTGTATTCGTTTTCAATTTTTGTACGGTTAATGTGACTCAAATGACTTCCCACTGATACTTTCACCACTTTTGGGAAAACGTAGATCTCACACCAGGTTATACCCAATGTTTTAGAGTAGTTACGTCTTCGTTTTAGGAAGGACAAGCCATGGTTTGATCACCAGTTCAAGTTTCGATGCTCTTAACTGTTTATTGGGAACCTATGTCTTTGAGATTAGAACTACCTCCTTGTGCCTTTCTTGGTACGAATATCTCATTCCTCCAATGCGACTAAATACTGGTATACTTTTGCATTCAAGTGTGGTTTATAATGGCTTTAATAATTTGGTAATACATTTCATTTTTTTTCATTGTATAACAACGAATTCTCATCTCTTCCTTATTTGATGTCTTTACAACTATAGTTTTCCATGCATGAAAAACCACTCGAGGTAATTCGTCTTAATTTGTATGGTTCAGTGTTCCGTAAATCCCATTTTGTTCAATTTATAAATTTCTCTCAACTGTATAATTTCTAATTTGTTTATAGGGTTTATGTAGGTACGACTGGTTGCCATTTCCTCCTCTTAATTTTTATGAACTTAGTTAACCACGCAACTCAATATATTTTTGATAATGAACTCTGATTTGAACAGGTTGGTATCGTCGTTCTTAATTTTTTCTTCTACACCGGTTGTCACACCAGCTTTGCAGATGACACGTACTATTTTCTTATAGTGACACTGAGAGTCTTCTATGTCACTCTCCTTAGATTTATATTTACTGTACTTTATACATAAACTATTTCTGGGTTCTCAACCCAAGAGCTGAACTATTTTAATTAATTTTTATTTTTTTAAAATTTTCTCTATATGGTTCAATATATAACCTTACTTTTGTTACTACTTATCTTCAGTACCACATACAGTTATAGGAATTGTGATTAACCTTCTTGTATAATTTATATATAGTGTTTAAACTCAGTATACACCTTTGATATTAAGGAAATAGATGGTGCCTTTATATTTCCTCTATTGTTTCCAACAGAAATGTTTTTTTTTGTAGTGAAAGTATTTATGATACAGAAATACCATTATTTCTTATAAAATTTATCTTGGTTACCGTATAACTATCCCATGGATTTCTAATAACATAGTATCTACATCTGTTCTCATTAAATCATTATAGAATAGAACTTAATAATATTTTTCTACTTTCACAGATATATTTGGTATTCCCTAATTTATGCATAGCTAATTCAGTATGCTTTCAAAATAGCATGTCCCATATTTTTATGAAGAATTCAAATATCTGATGTACTACTATTAATCAATTTTCGACATATATCTGCTTCTCTTATATTCCGTTCTGAATTAGTTTCGAACTACTTAAGATAGAATTATATAACAGTAAAGTAGACCAGAATCATAACGGTAAGGAAGTTATTTATTTCATATCTGTACTTAAAGTTTACTTGTAGAATTTTAAATTCTATACCTATATATATATATTTATGTTTAGCATTATTCCTGAATCCTATATACACTAATACCAACACCTTCAAATATTCCCTTAACTTTCTTAAAGTTTCTTCTTGATTTTTCCTCTGTTCAGAATAGGATGATTTAAGGGTACAACATAGTACATAGCTAATGATACAAAATACGCATGTTCCCATTCTGCATGTTATTTTCTATTCCAGAATGTCATTTTAGATGCACTAACAACCATTTTTTTAAAATGATATACTAAATCAACTAACATATTGAAATATTAGTTTTCTATGAGGTACCTAACCTCAGATCTAAACCCATCATTGGGTTTAGACATTCTGAGAGATGGTCCTCTACATAACTTCTTCCATACATAAAGACAATTCTACTATTCCCGCTATAGTAATCTATGTTAAATGTATGGACCAGAAACTAGAACATGTAACTCCTAATTCGACTAACCTCCAACACAACTTTAAATTAAAACTTTTCATATTACATGGTTACAAATTCTAATTTTTAAATCCAATATCATTTTAACAAAATGTGCATACAAGTTGGATCTGACTAGTTGCCTCCCAAATGTAGAGTTCTCTTTTCATAACTCACCCCCGAGCAGAGATCCTTTGCTCCAGTGATATACAACCCTTTGTTTATCCCGAAACAACTTATTTAAGCTTTGATTTCCCTAGCCTATTTGCATTAACTGTGTCCAGTTAATTCAGGATGCTTTATTCCTGTTTTGCCTAGGTTTTCCCTCTATTTCTTACGCAAAGGTACTTTTAAAACTGTCTTTTCCGCTTTTCCAGCTTTATTCCACCTCTTCCCAATACTTTCCTCTTTATTGGGAAAATTAGATATTTATCTCCAAATATAGTTTTAGTAAATTTATACTTTATTCCTTCCAAGGATTTTTGCAAGTCGTGGGAAATTCTTATCACCTTATCCATCCTCATGGATTGGGTTTTCAAATTTCAAATCTCAATCTAGTCATTGCACACATAATTTTCCATTTTATTTTATTAATTTAAAATAATAAAATAAATCCACATAATAGTTTTCCATTGGGGTCCACTTTCCCCTTTGCACTTGTTCAACTGTCGAATTAAAATTATAGCAAATTGGGGACATTACACATTTGGACCCGCACCATCAATTCTTGCAGCTTTTCACTTTCAGCACAACTTATTACTTTTAGCAGGTTTTTGGGTCTTGCACTTCCAGAGCCATTTTGGGACCGTAATGATCCAAGTGGATATTGGTGGACACCCACATATTCCATTTGAAACACCACCATCAGTTCTTTAAGTTTTTCAGTTTCAGCACAACTTACTATTTTTAGTAGTTTTTCAGGTCTTGAAATTCCAGAGCCATTTTGAGGCCCTAAACAACGTTTTTTGGGCATCACGCCTTCGGTGAATATGATTATGTGTTTTATATTCATAATTATTGGTTGTATTCATCGGATAGATCTTTCTAACGATGTATCATGTGTGTCAAATGAAGATAATATGCCAAAGATACGACCTTGGGAAGTTGAAACACCAATTTACCCAAACGGTGCCCATATTTTTGGTGCTTCATCTCCTAGGGTTAGGTTTTTGGATTTTTAGAGTTTTTCATTGTTTCTAAATAATAAATAGGCCGTCGAGCCTCATTGTAACATAGTTCAGAGGCATGTAGCCGCCACATATCTTCTCAGAGATAAGCTACCAATGCCTCTAACTATTTGATTTCCATTATGTTTGTAAGAATATTTCTATTATTTGATATTAATGAAATGAAGCATTATTTCCACTGCATCTCTATGTTTATGTATATTTCTTTAATTTATTGTGTTCTTGTTTAAATTCGGATCAGTGGTATTAGAGCGGGGTCTCCTCTTTCTCTGTTTTTCTTTGAATGTCCCCAACGCGGTTAGGGTATAAGGAGTTAGGGCTTGATCTTGTTGAACCATTGCAAGATCAACCTCGCGAACCCCGACCACCTCCCATGGCGAAAGAAAAGAAAGATGAGGGAGTAGGAGATCCTATCAAAATATTGCTCGAGGATGCCCTCAAGAAATAAAGGAACGTGATGATGGATAACTTTGCTCAAATCCTTCAACGACTGCCGACCTATGGTGCATCTACATCCAACAACCAATTTGGAGGTGCCACTCCCTTCAAGGTATAGGTAAACTTTGACATTCCTATATTTGAAGGCCTGATAGATGCAAACGTCGTAGATATATGGTTGAATTTGTTGGAATGGTATTTCTCAGTCCATGATTTCTCCGATCGAGAAAATATTATTTTTTCACTCCTCAAAGCCGCCCCCCATGTCAAAGATTGGTGGGAAACCTACTGTGAGAAAAAGGAAGGGACAAAACCCTCTTTGTTCTTGGCCACACCAACTTGGAATTCGTTTCGATATGGCATCAAGTAACAATATTACCCTGTGGTGAGCTATGAGGACAAGTACATCCAATGGACCACACTGTGGAAACAAAGGGATCAAGATGTGCATAAATTGATGAATTTGTTCCATACCCTGCGCACAAAGTTGGGTATTAAAGATTGAGAGAGATATTTGGTGCTCAAGTACTGCAGTTGTCTACACAGACATATTCAAGAGGAAATAGAGTTCCTCAAAATTACATCGCTTGGCACGACATATCGCTATGTCACCAAGATCAAGTAGAAATTTAAGAAGAAGAAGCGAGACTTTGGATCCACGAATCTAAAGCTAGGGAAAGGCACCCCCGAATCACAGAACAAGGGGCAAGGCCAAAGCAGGGCGACTCAGAAAAACACCACAAATCCAAACAAGGACACAGATAAGTGGTGTGAATTTCATAATAGCCCTGCTCACAGCACAAACGAGTGTCGGGCGAGGCAGTTGTTGGTGGCCGAACTAAAGGCACCTGAATGAAATGCATGTTCTGATCCTGAGTCAGAACTAGACAAAGGCAATGAAAAAGGGAAGAATATCATTGATGCGGATCCCAGTGCCATTTTTTCCGCCACCAAGATCTAGAGGGAGGATCCCGAGGATCCAGAGGAGGGGGAGCACCTCTTTGATTCGCAGATGTGGGTGAAGGGTTCTCCATTACAATTCCTTGTTGATAGCGGAAGAAAAAAGAACCTAATTTCAGTAGAGGTCATGAAGTGGCTCAACGTATTGACCATAGCACACCCGCAACCGTATACCATCAGGTGGCTTCACCCAGGGAGAGATCTATGCATTCGCTAGCAGTGCCGCCTTCTGTACAGTATCAAGCCATTCACAGATGAGGTAGTGTGTGATGTTGCTCCTATTTATGTAGCTAATGTATTATTGGGCCAACCATATTTATGGAGGCGACATGATCTGTATGAGTCTAGGCCTCATGCTGTAATTATTACTTTGGGAAATAACTTGTACAGGATACTGGAAGTAGTACTGCCTCCTATCATCTCTTTGACTACTGCAAAACAACATAGTAATATTGTTTCCCAAGCCAGGAAATTTATTTTCCTTACAACTCGCTCACAGGGAAAGAAGAATATTGTGGCCACAACCTCAAAACACAACTCTCCTACATGGCTGCAGCAGATGGACAAAGTCATGGAGGAATACGATGACATTTTCTCCTCACTCACAGAGGTTCCTCTACACTGTCAGGACAAGCACTCCATTGATCTGACCCCCAATGCACCGCCGCCTGATGTTTCCATACATCATACACATACACAAATAGAATCCACACATGTACTGTCTGACACTAATAAATAAACCAAATTTACTAAACACATCGAGCATGTCTGCCTGCTGGTCCATGACATCTTCGACAAATCTAATACCCAGTTCAACAGAATTTTCCTCATCTTATGCAAGATCTCAACACAATGGGGATCACTGCTTCCTAAGGAGGGAGGAATGATCCAGGTGGATATCGGTGGGCACCCACCTATTCCATTTGGACCCGCACCATCAAATCTTACAGCTTTTCACTTTCAGCATAACTTACTATTTTTAGTAGGTTTTCAGGTCTGGCACTCTCGGAGCCGTTTTGGGACCCTAATGATTTAGGTGGATATTGGTGGCTGCCCACCTATTTCATTTGAAACACCACCATCATCTCTTTCAATTTTTTATTTTTAGTACAACTTACTATTTTTAGCATTTTTTTAAGTCCTCAACTTTCGGAGCCGTTTTGAGACCCTAAATGACGTTTTTTGGGAATCGCTCCTCTGGAAAATAAGATTCCATTTTGGAATTGATATTCATGATCAACATTTGTAGTCCTCGGATAGATCTTTCTAACAATGTATCATGTGCGTCAAACGGAGATAATATGCCAAAGTTATGACCTCGGGAAGTTGAAACACCAATTTACCCGAACAAGGCCCATCATTTTGGTGCTTCATCTCGTAGGGTTAGGTTTTTGGACGTTTAGAGTTTTCCATTGTTTCTCAGTAAAAAGTAGGCCCTCGAGCCTCATTGTAACACAGTTTAGAGGCACGTAGTCGCCACATCTCTTCTTAGAGATAAGCTACTAGCACCCTAGCTATTTGATTTCCATTATGTTTGTAAGAATATTTATGTTATTTGATATTAATCAAATGAAGAATTATTTACATTACATCTTTATGTTTATGTCTATTTCTGTAATTTATTGTGTTCCTGCATAAATCCAGATTAGGTTGACTCAATATAAATATCAACCATGGTCGAATGTCACATTATGACAAAGATTGTCTCAATATGAAAATCAACTATGGTCAACCATTATCAATCATAATCACCCATCATCGATTGTGATAAACCATGGCCCAATGTCACATTGTGACAAAGATTATCTCAATATGAAAATCAACCATGGCCAACCATGGTTTATTAATTCCTAGGGTTTATTAATTGCTTGGGTTTTTAATATTAGTTTGACGAATTTATTGATTCCTTGGGTTTATTTATCCCTTTTGTTTATTAATCCTATCTATTTACAATATTAATCCCTTGGGCTTATAATATTAATAATACCTTGGGTTTATAATATTAATAATCCATTGGGTTTGTTTATCCCTTCTGTTTATAATATTAATAATCCCTTGGGTTTGTTGATCCATTGGGTTTACAAAATTAATCCATTGATTTTTCTAAGTTTTGGGTTGGTAATTTTAATCCCTTAGCTTTATAATATTAATAATCCCTTGGGTTTATTAAACCCTAATATTAAGGTTTAAGTATTAGTCCTAGGATTTAATATTAATCCCCAAGGTTTATAATGTTTATCCCTTCAGTTTGTTAATTTGTTGGGTTCATAATATTAGCAATACATAGGGTTTATTATTAACAATCCCTAGGGTTTATTGATCCCTTAGGTTTATAATATTTATCCCTTGGGTTTACTAATTCCTTGGGCTTATAATATTAAACCCTTGGTTTTATTAGTACCTTTGATTTATAATATTAATAATTCTTTGGGTTTATAATTCAATCCCTTGGGTTTACAATATTAGTTTCTTTGGTTTATTAATCCTTAGAGATTAAAATATTAATTCCTAGTGTTTATTAATTCCTTGAGTTTTTAATATTGATCCCTTAGTTTTATAATATTTATCCCTTGGGTTTACTAATTCGTTGGGTCTATAATATTAATAATTCCATGGATTTATTAATCCCTTGGTTTTAAAATGTTAATTCCTAGGGTTTATTAATCTCATGTGTTCTGAATATTGATTCATTAGATTTGTTAATACTTTATGTTTACAATATTTATCTCTTAGATTACTAAATGACTCGGTAATAATGTATTTCCTTGGATATAATAATATAATTCCTTACATTTCTAATACCTTGGGATTTTTTAATTAACCCTTTACATTTATAATATCAATCCCTTAGATTTATTTATCTAAGGTTTCATATTCCTAGGATTTAATATTATTCATAAGGTTTATAATATTAATGATAGAACTTAATATAAATCCCTTGGGTTTATATTCATGGATAACCATGGTAAACCAATTGATCCCTTGTGTTTATTGATCCCTTAGGCTTATAATATTTATCTCTTGGGTTTACTTATTCATTGTGTCTATAATGTTAATAATCCCATGGAATTATTAATCCCTTGGGTTTTAAATGTTAATTCCTAGGGTTTATTAATCTCATGTGTTTTTAATATTGATTCCTTGGATTTGTTGATCCTTTATATTTACAATATTTATCCCTTGTGTTTACTAATTGATTAAGTATAATAATGTATTTCCTTGGATATATTAATATAATTCCTTAGGTTTATAATATCATGGGATTTTATAATTAATCCCCTACGTTTATAATATCAATTCCTTAGGTTTATTTATGTAAGGGTTCATATTCCTAGGATATAATATTATTCATAAAGTTTATAATATTAATGATAGAGTTTAATATAAATCCCTTTGGTTTATATTCATAATTGACCATGGTAAATCATAGTTAACCATGTTCATTTCAAGGTTTGTAGTATTTATTACAAGGTTACATACCTAATATTAATCTTTTGCATTTCATAATATTCCCTTCTCATTATTCTTTCTTTGGGTTTTTAAAAGTAATAATTAATTAATTATTATTTACTAAAATTATTAATTTTTATTATTAATATTCAATTATCTCAATGTATTGATTATTATTAATATTTATTAATTAATAACGATATTATTATTTATTAAATTATTAATTAATAATTAATAATCAATTTTTTTTTTTTCTAAGTATGACTAATTCTATTATGTATAAGGTTACTGGTACAAAACATGCACAATGTCAGCTATGAAAGCTTGAGCACTGTGTTTGAAAATCAAACTGTTCAAGGAGTACCTGGACTGCCCAGAGTGGGAAACCAGTCCTATTAAACAAAGAGTCTTAACTTCCCTTGAGAGGGAAACCAGTTTGGAGTACATATAAACTAAACAAACATAAAAAGAGAAGCCATAGTTCAGAAACCACTTTTCCAACTGATCTGCAAAGCTACAAAATCTAGAATTATCTATGAAACTGGAACAAAAAACCTGGAAAGCATTGCAGAGGCTAGTCATGAGTCGGAGAAGGTGGTTCCTCAATGACCCTGCAATCGAAATCCTCACTGCTGTCATCCTTGCTAGAGTCGATAGTATCCGTTTCGCCAGAGCGCGCTCTAGTGAGTCTCTGCTGCTCCTGAGGTGAAAGAGGGGAATTGGCAGGAACAAATTCTGTGCAGGGGGGGCCAGAACCTGGAGGGGGGTGCAGAGAAGCCAAATGGGGCGCAGGATGGTTGGGAATTTCCTCACGTGGAGTGACAGTGATGTAGGCCGTGAGAACAGAATTGGAGGACGTGCTATCAGATCTTAGCTCCGCACGCTGCGAAGTCTGCCTGATGGTAGGCCGAGGAAGGCTAGGAGGGACAGAATGGGTAGAGCTGCTGCCAGGTACGTGTGCATGGGAAGGATATGGCGGGGCAGCATCCATGGAAACAATAACTGCATCCCCAGAGCGACGACGACCACGTCATCTTCCACCACGCGGACTCAGAGTGAAGTCCTGGGCATCATTGGCAGAGAAGGAGCTGGGAGGGGGGCGACTGAGACCTCGGCTGAGGCCTCGTCGACTCCTCATCCTCTCACGAAGACGAGGCATGTCGCCAGAGGAACGGCAGAGGTGAGCGGAATCGAGAGGGGCAGCGATGATAGCAGGAGGAGCGATGGGATGAGTAATGGGATGAGCGAAGTGGAGAATGACAGGAGGAGCAGAAAAACGGCCAAGAAGCCCACCACGCAGGTCAGTGCCAGCACCGGAGAGAAAATTGAGCAGACAATGCGGACTCTGAGAGTAATGAATATCTGGGAGCAATTCAATGCAGGCCTGCAGAGAGCAGCGCCTCCCTGTGGAGGTCTTCACGCTGGCCTCGAGCGAACCAGGAGTGCAGATACCAAGCAGCGGGGCGAGCGAGCTCACCGAACCAGTGGCGTCGTCGGAGCCATCCGAATGACCTTCCATAACTTGCAACACCGCCATAATCATAACCAAGTTGAGCAGATCAAGATGAATAAACTTCGCGTGAGCAGGAGCATTAAGAGCTGCATAAATGCAGGTGCCAGGAGCCATGTGGGCTGCCCTGGCCATCGCCATGGGGAAGTGCGCATGGTGGCACGTCCCGTCTGGAGCATTAAACAACCGCATCCGGTGAATTAATAATCAATTATTAATTACATTATTAATTAATAATATTATATTACTATGGATATTATATTATATCGGTATTAGTGATATCAAATTTAAATCATAATATTAATTATTAAATGCAGTAATATTAATTAATTAATAATAATTAATTAGTATTGATTCTTTGAGTTTGTTGATCTGTTAAATTTATAATATTATCCTTTTGGATTATTAATTTGTTGGGTGTGTAATATTAATAATCCCATGGGTTTATAACATTGATTTTTTAGGTTTATAATATTTATCCATGGCCCTTTCTAATTCATTAGATTTATAATATTAAACCCTTGGGTTTATTAGTCATTTTGGTTCATAATATTTTTTTTTCTTTTCTAAATAAGACTAAGTTCTATTACTGTAAGAAAATATGGTACATACAGAGGTGAGCCTTCTTAGGCAGGACGAGTTTCAGCAAAATATCAAAATAGGCGCTGCCCGCAGGGGGAAACCAGCGTGATATGAGTTTAATTACTGCCTCAAAGGAGGAAACTAGCATTACACAAAAGACCTGAAAACTGTAGCATTTTGAACCATCATTAAACTTAGACCTAGGACGATAACAGTGGTTAAACAAGCCCGCAGGCCAGAAATTCTGAAGACTCCATCCGGACAAGAACTCTGACCTGAAAGATACAAAAAAACTGAAAATCCTAAATACCATAATCGTCGGAGGGGGGTTCTTCTTCGATTCGGCATCCATATTCATAATCATCATCATCCTGAGCGGGCTTCGCTTCTGCGCCTCCTTCGTTCTGCTCCATGGGCATGCCTGGGAATCTGGTGCTGCCACCGCCATGCGTGCCTCCCTCAGCGTCGCGTGAGCAGTTCTGCTCAGCTGTGCGGTAAGCCTGGTCAGACCCAGGTGGGCGGAGCTGAACACCCGGAGACAGGGACGTTGAACCGAATTGAGGGAGCTCCTTGAACTTCACAGTGATTGTTGCTACCACCATGGGCTGAGAAGTGAGGCAGGGGAAGTGAAACAAAGCCGTGGCCGGATTAACAAGGTGGGAAGACTCAGCATTGCGTGGTTCAGTGGGTGGCGGAGGGAAAGAAGCACCATGCGGAGGAGAGGGAGGGTGATGGAGCGGCAAGGTTCGGCGCCTGTTCGAGGCTCGAGGAGAAGCACGACGAGGAGAGATAGAAGCCGGAGAGCTCGAACTGGAGGGGGAACGACGCCTGGAAGCAGGCCTGGCTCGGGTGCTGCCTCTGCGGCATCTGAGCCTGTGCCTAAGCCGAGGCATGTTCTTACGAGGAGAATGCAACTGGGGCGGAGAGAAAAGCAGCGGAGGATGCAGAGACGGACCAGGCGAGAAGTTCTGAGGCGGACCTGCAAGAAGCCAGGGGCACAAAGTGCTTTGAGAATAATGTGAGCCAGGAATGAATTCCACACAGCAGTGGATGTTACACCTCCGACCCAAAGCAGTTCGGGAGCTGGAAATCGTGGCCTCCGGAGGACATCCAGAGCCGAGAGGAGCAATGGAATTATACATTGTGACAGTCCAGATGAAAGGCAGAACGCAGCAGCGAAACATCGAGAAGGCGAGAATGCGTCTGCAGGTGGAGGACGGCGTTGAGTAATGGTAGCGACCTCGTCTTCCCCACCGGCTTGAATGCCGAGTAGGGTGATATGCCATGGAGTTATTACAACCGGGGCGAAATGAATGCGGGTGGCCGGCTACCATGTGGCTTTGCCACGCGCCGACCAGACCACCTCGATTTCCCATATCAACAAAATTCACCCGCATCCGGGGATTTTGGTTCATAATATTAATAATCCCTTGGTTTTAGAATTAAATCCTCTCCGTTCTTAACTCCTTGAGTTTAAAATATTAATTCCTAGGGTTTATTAATTGCTTGGGATTTTAATATTATTTTATTGGGTTTATTGATTCCTTGGGTTTATTAATCACTTGGTTTGTTAATCATTTACATTTATAACATTAATCGTTCGAGTTTTATAGTTCTTTGGGTTTGTAATATTAATCATGTGGGTTTGTAATATTAATAATCCTTGGGTTTATTAAAAGTTAATATTAAGGGTTAAATATTAGTCCTAGGGTTTAATATTAATCCTTTATGTTTATAATGTTTATCCGTTTGATTTATTAATTTGTTGGATTTATAATATTTTCAATCCCCAAAGTTTATTAATACTTTGGGTTTGTAATATTAATAATAATGTGGGTTTATCAATTCTTTGGGTTTGAAATATTAATTCAGAGGTTCTATTAAATCCTTGTGTTTTTAATATTGATCCCTTAGATTTATAATATTAATACATTAAGTTTAAATGATCATATAAAATATATTAACACTTATATTAATAAATATATTAAAATTATATTAATTTACTTTTAGTGATATTATGAAAAATGTAAATTTATATTAATAAATATATTATAATTATTTACCATATTTGCGAGAGATAAAAACTTATTATAAATAACAATAAATTATTATTATTATGTTATATGTGAATTATATTATAGTTTGAGTTATATTTGTTAATATATTAACAAAAATTTATAATATATTATTATTACATATTTTATTATAAAACAATATATTATTATATTATTTTATATATTTCAAGTAATAATATGATATATTTTAGTTTAATATATAGTGTGTATATGGTTTATATTATTAATATACTTCAAGTAAATATATAAAATATAATGAAAATTATATTTATAAATATATAATAATTATTGACGATAACATAATGTTGAGAATAAATACATATTAATAATAATAAATAAATGTTTTTATTATGTTATATGTGAATTGTATTTTAGTTTTAAATATAACTATTAATATATTACCAAAAATTTATATAATAACTAATATTAAATTAATATACAAAATAATGTTAGTATAATAATTATAATTATATAAACATAAAATAATATGACTATTATTATTTATATAGTTATTAATAATCATAAATATTAACCTTTAACAAAATACAACTAATATATATTAATGTGATGGGTGGTGGATATATGTTTATTAATTTATATCAATTACATTTATCAATGTGGTTGTAGATGTATATTTTATATTTCTATCAACTTATATTAACCATGTTGGTCAATATAATTGTTCTAGTGTTAATGTTAAAATTAAATATTTAGAGAGTTTATAGATCTCAAAAATATTTAAAAATTTGGAGACTAGTAACTTTGTTCTTATTTTTACCCTAGTTTTAGTTTGTTACCGTGACATTGCCTGCGTTCGATTTTTCATACTTGTTATCAAGGTTCTGATAGAAATTACCAAACAAATAATAACTACATAAATGTTCTTAAGGTAAATATATACCTTTAAAACAAACCTACAATCAAATTCCATTTAGAGATTTCTTAATTAGAGTTTCATGGATATGGAAGACCCTCGGAATTTACAGCAACCATTGCGCTAAAAGCAAAGTTTGATTGAGGGCAATATTCATGATCTACCCTTGACTCCCTGTTTATGACTTGTTTAGGACTATTTTCACTGGAATTTGAAATTTCATTAAAAATAAGGAAATACAAAAATTCTTATTTTTGAGTGATATATTATTTTAAATAATAGGAAAATTTATCTTATTTTGGTTGTTAAATTAGCACTAGGGACAATTTAGCAGCTATCATTGAGTGCAAGTTGACTTATTCAAAGAAAATCAAGTAAAGTGAAATTATCTAATAATAATTCATAAGGAAGTAAGTTTTCACTACAACCATTTTGAGTAGTGAACTTGTTTCTTTACTTTCCATAAAAACTAGCACTTAGCCACCAAAAAAACAAGCATTTAACTTGTACATAAAAATTAAAACTAAAGAGATAAATAGAACTTAAAATTAAAAAAATTAAAATTAAAATTAAAAGAAATTAATACACTGAACATTAAGTGGAGTGGAGCATCAATGTTATTCAAAGAAAACCAAGTGTCTTGTAATTATCCAATGGTAGTTTCTAAGGAGGTAAGATTTCACTGGAATCACCTCAATTTGTTTCTTCTCTTTCCATAAAAACACTAGCACTTGGCCATAAAAAAACAAACAAAATTTTATAAATAAAAATCAAAACTGAAAAGATAAATATATATATATATATATATATTTTAAGCTTGGAAGAACTACATATTCTTCATGCCCAATATATCACTTGATTGGGATGGAGAATTGAGAGAATAACTTACACATCAAAAAATGCCTTAATAAAACACTAGCTTACTATTTATCCAAGACCTATAGACAAAAGATTAAAAAGCGCAATTCCACGTTGTTGTCGCTAAAATAAGTCCGATAGAAATAACTTCCGTCATGATATCATCTTCTAGAATATATATCAATGAATATCCACGTAGTTGTAACTTCTTGCCCTTTCTCATCAGAGCCATCAAAGTTGTAATAAATTATAAAGCGACATAATGTACGAGATCACGTGAAGATAGCATTGCCCTCTTTATCGTGATGTGAGGCAGGCACTTTGTGTTACAAAATCTTGTCTTGGTAGCGTCTTCTCTCAATGGATTCACTTCCCTTTTTCAGAAAACAGTTGGAACATAATCGAGGATGGCTAACAATGTTGAAGTAAAAGGCCGCAAGCCAACTGTAAACAGTAAGACGAGTGCTTGATATTTGTTTGACTCTGAACTTTTCTAATGGTTGGTAGGAGTTTGGGATCGCAGGCAATTTAACAAGAAGACAACAAAGACCCGAAATCTGGTAGAAACATGTTCTATATCTTGCCTATGCATTTAAGTTATATATCTTGGGGCCAGTATGCCTAGAGATATATGCAGGTTTTGGCTGTGGCTCGAGGGCCAAAATTGCAAATGCAATGTAACTATGCATATGTATTATAGTATTGATATAATAGGTTGTTTACAAATCCCACTCCACTGGAAGAGTATGGGGGCAGTGCAACTCTTTAGTGAGATGTAACTAAGGGTATGGTGACAACTGTGGGTGAAAAGAGCACTTGGGCACTTGGGGCCAGTTGGCTTGGTGGATGATTATTATATCTATGATGACCATGGTTATGAGGATTATGGACAAACGGTTTGGTGACTTCGGTAATAAGAAACCAGCTACTAAGCATTGATCTTAGGTTCTAGATCAGCCAGGAGTTGTTTCGGATTATGGTCTCGAAGGTGCCTCAAAGTTCTCGAAGTAGCATGAGCTTCTAGATCCATGTGCTGAGAAGTTATGGGCTGGACGTAAGGTGTCCGCAGGCCCACAGAAGCGTGTGCCATGTGCTTCTAGATCCATGTGCTGAGAAGTTATGGGCTGGACGTAAGGTGCCCGCAGGCCCACAGAAGGGTGTGCCATGTGCTGAGAAGTTATGGGCTGGACGTAAGGTGCCCGCAGGCCCACAGAAGGGTGTGCCATGTGTTATTTGGGCACAGTTGAGGGAAGCAAAGTGTAATGGTTGGAGTCATGGTTTTTGGGTTGACACCTTGGTGGTGGATACGTTGTTATTTTTAATTTATTGTTGTTTGTGGAGTTGTAGTCTCCACTTAGGGTCAACTCATGGTTGAAATTCATGAACCACACCGTTTATGATCCAGTGGAAGATGTAGAGCCCATAGCTTGTGACTCTTTTTATTCACGTAAGTGTTCTTCTGTAATACTGTGTTGATTCATGGAATTATTTTGGAACATAGTGTTAGGGTTTTGTCTTAAATTCTTGTAATGATCTAAGTATTTCGTTGTACATTGAAATTATGCATCATGTTTTTGGTTACATGTTATTTTTTATGAACCTTAGTTAGGGTTTAGTGTTAGTGTATTGTTTCGTGGAACATGGTTTTAATCTACTACATGTAAGTCCTAGTTTGGTGAGTGTAATTGATTATGGATTAATTGGGTTTTTGGCTAATTGTAATTTCCACATATGATTTTGAATTATTATGTGGGAATCTTATTTGAGGTGTATTTAATAACAATTAAAGTACTATGATTTTTTTTTTTGTTTGTTTGTTAATTATACATGTTTTTAGTAAATTCAAGCTAAGGTTTACAATAGGGTTTTTAGAATTGCAAGGTCATTGGCAGTGAGCCATGATTTAATATTTGAAACCATATATGATGTATTTTTGCAAGAATATTGACAATTTAATTGGTGTATTTTGGATAAGTAGTGTTGCTATAGAGTTACAACACTCAATTGAATGGATGAGATTTGGAGTAGAATGAGGAGATTATTACAATTTACACACCATTTGTTTGAGGAAAGTCATGATGGTGGAATAGTAGGAATTTCCATGAATTTGAAAGCAGGTGCCACATAAGGGAATCTAGCAGAGTTTAAAAGGAATGGCAAACTAAAATTTGGTGATTTTTGGGTGAAATTAGCCATAGAGGTCATTCAAATTCTATTGTTTTTTTTCTTTTAACTAAAGAAATCATTCCTGAGGAGCTCTCAGGCATACATAGTCCTTCCAGGTATTGGACCACATTTTTGGGGACCAAACCTCACCACCTAACTCTTAGACCACATCCTCATGACTTTTAGTTTAAATTCTACTTATAAGTTACTAGTTAGACATTTAACAAATTTAACTTATTTAGTTTGTCTTAGTCGAGAAAAGTGAACAACCTGGCATTAGGCATAAATGAATCTCTTGTTATTTCTTATTCTTTTAGTACTAGTATTCACATTGATGCCTTGAGAACAATGATAATGTTTCTTCATTGACGCCTTAGTAACAGTGGGAATGTTTCTTCTACTCATCTTTTGCTGATGAGTTACTAGAATTTCCTACGCCTTAACAACAATGGGAATGTTTCTTCATTGATGCCTTAGTAATAGTGGGAATGTTTCTTCTACTCATCCTTTGCTGATGAGTTACTAGAATTTCCTACAAGCCTATTTGAGGGACATTATTGGTCCTTGTGCATTGATAGAACATGATAATTGTAAAGTTTTTGTTGGTGTTTTAACAACTTCTTTTCAGGATACTAGGATGCAAGTATTCAAGTGATGAGATGGATAAAATAGTGCAAGGAGAGTATTTCATAACACTTGATGAGTCGTTGAAAGTGGGTACAAGAAAATAGAATCCCTACATGATTGAAATAAAATATATAAGTTCTTTCTCTTTTCTAATGCCAATGTATATCTATGGGAGGTTGCTATGAGTAGATGCCTTATAAAAGCAACAAAGCAAATTTGTGCCTTGTGTATAGTTGGCTCATCTCATTGATATATTATACAATTGTAACAGTTATAACACCAAGGAAAAATGAAAAGAAATAGTTATGTAAGTCTAGGATCTGTAATGGTGACATAGACTATTATGGATTATATAACTGTGAGTGTTTATTCTTTGGGTTGTTGTGATTGTTTATTTGGCCACAATAATTACAATAGTGGCCAAATAAATAAATTTCTTGTTGGCAAAATAAATATATTTATGTGGGCGAATTGCAAAAGATCCCAAAGAAAAAAAAAAAGTTCAACGATTTCGAAGTTCCAAACAACTCGAGAAAAAGGTATTCGTGAATGGTGTCTAAAAGGTTGAGTTTTACATGCGTATACTTAATGCGTATAGAGAACTTGTCTGGTTGTCATCTTTCAACTTGGAATACCGACATGATTTCTGAATGCCATTCTCGCATATCTTTTAGAGTGAGATGTCATCAATTTATGTAAGAAGGCAATTATTACCGGACAGAAAAATGCTCATACTTTTGCCACTGATGTGATCAGAAGTTATCGATAAATTTGAGTTGTGAGGATGGTGATGCTATGTATGTTGGCATTGGATCATAGTAACTAAAATATGCGGTCTACTTTTTATAAAGTTTTCATATCATGAATTCGAATAATGATGCCACATTAACAAAAACAAACCAAGTTGAAGAATTGGGGCATAGAGGAATGATGGCACTCAAGCAAGGCTAACAATATATATAGCTATTGGGTTATTAATGGGCCTAGGCAGTATATGCCACCCATCCTATAATGTACTTCAATCTATTTGGTGAAATTAGAGCGTTATATATAACGCAGGTTCATTAATGAATAAGTAGCTATATATATTGTTAAGGGGTTGTTTTTAGTGTGATTTTTTAGATTTTATGGTGGCTGAATGGCACATAAATAAATATTTGAGGTGAAATTTTGATTTGTGTTATTTAAACTGTTTTGTTGACTCTATATATGGGATTCAATTCTCTGATAAACTCTTAGATCATTTTGATTGTGGAGCCATTACTCATCAAATTTGTGATTTCAATAAATTCTTGCCAAATTTAAATTTTAAAGAAATTAAACCAAAAAATAAAAAAATCCAAAAATGTCAATAAACACAACTCTTATTGTTAACGGTAGAGGGAGAACCCTGAAAGAGAGACCGAACCTCGAATCCCATAAGGTCATGGGAGGGCCATTAAAAGACAACCATGTTGGGATCCAATGGCAATGACAACCATTGGATTGAGGTGAGCTGGGCTCGGATGTTAGAAATCTAACGAAATCAAGGCCATCCGATTTACTATGTTCTAACCGTCGATTCTGAAAGGGGCCTGCTATTAATGCTCGTCGTTGATCGATATGGAAAGGGCCCACAGTATTATATGAGGGTAAATATATTATACCATATTTGATATGATATATAGTTATATATTTGTTGCATATCAGTGTGCGTGGATGCCCTCTCCCCGCATATTTCAGATTATTTGTTTTAACACTGGAGTTTATGGTGGAGCTAGCGAGGGGGGTCTGGGGTGATATTATGTTTTGGATTAAATATGTCAAGAAGTGCATGGAAACCCCCCCAAGGACCAACATGCATGTAATGGCCAAAGTGGCTAAGTAGAGCCCACAACATGGGTGTGAACAATTCTTAGGTGGCTGATGAAGTGGAGGGCCATGTCAACAACGTGGCCTATGACATCATGAGTGACTATATAGGATCGTACATGAAATTTGAGGGTGCATGATCGCTAAAATTTTTAAAATTAGGATTGGGCTTAGCACAACTGAAGGTTTGGGGAAAAGAGAGGCCAAACTTTGTAGGTTATATCTTTTTGCCCGAGAGTTGGACGTTGGCCCATGAATGGTCAAAAGAAAGAAAGGTGATTTCAAGAAGAACATAAATGTAAACTCATAATTTTAAAGAAATTTTTATGTCTAGATTCTAAGAGAAAGCTACAAGAAACTAGATTTTCGAAGGGCATAACTTTTTGTTTCGATATCGAAATTGCGTGAACGAATAGTTAATAGAAATCTATTGATGAAGAGAAGGTTATGGAAAACCTTGAATTTGGAATTGGATAAAAATTTTGGAAGAAAAATTACAGATTACAAAAGGGTAAAATGGATATTTAATAGCTTGAGTTTTCCAAGGCCATAACTTTTAGCCCTATTAACATAATCAGATGAATAAGTAGTCAATAGAAAGCTCGCAAGGGGAAGAATATGTTTGTGAACCTATAGTTTGAATATGGGTAGGAATTTTGAAGAGAAAATGTTGGGAAGTTATAAGTTTACAATAGAGCCATGATCATGGAAAATTTTAGGGCTAATATTCGCACGCGAGCTAATTTTCCATGATTTTTCCAAAAAAAAAAATGTGCTAATTTCCATTTTTTATAAAAATGATTCGCCCAAATTTTACAATATAAAATTGTTTTACCTTAAAAATCACGAACATTTTATATAGAGTATATATAAAATCATTACAATTTTGAATAGTTTTACAAATACATCAATAAAATTTTTATAGTTTGCATAGTAGGGACTAGTGAGATTCTCTAATGTTTTTAAACTTCAAGATAATTTGTCTTCCTTAAAATTTTCCCTAGTCATGATGTGTATTTAGCATCACTAGATCACTCAAAGCATGGGCTTTGAGTACAATATGCTAGTTAATTGAAAACCAATATTGACTCACATAAAGTTCCCTAATGAAGGCATTATATTGAGATGGTAATAATGAAATGGAGAGTTTTGGTTTCTTGCACTGCCACACTAGATATGTATGATCAAGTAACAATGAAAAGATTTAATATAGTAAAAAATTGGATAAATAACATGCGAGTAGATGCAGGCATTGTTGTAAGGGAAATAACAATATAAAGTTCAAGTGGCTGATAAAACAAAAAGGAATAATGGGAAAGACCATAGGAAATAATAACTATGCTAATTGGGTTATATAATATGCAGAGAAATGAGAAGGAAAATTGTAATTTCTAAACTTTATCTTATTGATGTGTTATAAAATGATATATCTATTTGGATGCATGTAATTTATTGATACTATTCTCATTATTTCATGTTGATTGACAATGATATGCTATAATATATATGCAATAGCTAGTATGATAAGCTAATCATGGTTGTTGTGTTGTTTATGATGCAGTTTCTTAAGACAAAATTTGTATGAAGCACTAGCATTGTAGGTCCATGTTCTCGCTTCATGTGAAGGCCTTGGAAAGATGGATCCCCTAAGGGACTCTTAATCAGTGAAGGGTATGCCTAATCCTAAAAGGGTGAGTATGGAGAAGAATATGTTTTAATTAAATCTTCTTCTATGTGTTGGAGAGGAAATCTGATTACTCAAGGGCTGAAGGGTACCTAGAGATCCCAAAAATGCAGTAGGAAATCTTAGAGCTATGACATATGGAACATTCCTATCTGAAAATAAGATGCCTTGGAGGTGGTGGCGCAGAACCCAAGGGATTGTTGAGAATGGTGAAAGGGGTACACCACTTGGACGCAGTTGATGGGGGGCGTGAGTCTAGAGGGTTGAGGTTTTTGGGGGTTGGTACCTTGGCTGGTGTGAGAACTGTGTATGTACCTAGTGATGGGAAAAGTATGTAACATCTCCATTTTTTTTGTATATACTTTCTAGGTGATTGACCAACACATTTCTCCTTAACACCTTGTCCTAATGACATCTCTGCTATGGCTATATGGATCTTATTAAATTTAAACCTTAGTTATAATTAACATGGTTAAAAATGTTCCCCATATAAATTATCCCATCCCTTAACTCTACTATACCATTATATCTCACTCATCTCTAATGTAACCTTCTACCTCATTAATATTTATTCTAATTAAATCCTCTACTCTCTAACCTATGGTATGATTATAAATTATCAGACTTTATGTTAATATAGCTATCCTTATATTAATCTAAGTAGGAATTATGAAACCTACAACCCTTAACACATATGTATTGAGTTTAATAGGGTAAGTACAATGGTTTATATGCTCTGCCACCATAGTTCACTTCAAATTTATTAATCTTTCCCCACCTGATTACTTGTTCAACACGTTGGCTTCCATGTGGCAAGGTCACATGGCCTCACATGGCCCTCCCACTCATATCAATATTCTACATGGACAATGGAGATTAGAATCGAATGGATCGATGGTTTAGAAGCATTGTGGAAACCCTAAGGGTTTTTACCTACCTCTCTTAGTCTCATTTCGACATTTTGTTGTGAGTGAAGTGATCATCTGTCTCTCTGGAGCTCTGCCTCCATGGACGACCTCCAAGTATGTCTCCAAAGGCTTTACGCTTTATTTCTCCATCGTTGTCATAGTTAGAGCTCTACCTCCAAGCACAATCAACAAGAATATTTTCCCAGAACTCCTGTGCGTGATTTCTTCATAGTTTTCGTGAGGATTGGGGTTTAACTTGATACCTCACCGAGCTATGTCTCCAATCCCTCTCAGGTAATGTGTTTATGTGTTTTTCTTTCATTTGAATATTGTGGTCATTTTAATGTTTGTTTTCTAATAAGATCTAATTGATTCTACAGGAAGGATGTACAGTGAAGTCGACTGGTTAATCGACTCCTTTCAGGTAAAATGTGATATCCCTACCTCTATTTTAATTCATGAATTTTGTTTATTCTTAGCTCTTTGCTTATGAGTTTGTTTTCATTTTGCAGAGGGAATCCTCTGCCACCCCTCCCACACAAAGAGATTGCGCTATTACTTCCTCTTCCAATGCAACAACGACACTCCTTCCATCAACAAGCGGCCCTCTCGCCCTTCACGTCATAGAAGAGGTAAGCCCCTTTCAAATTTCTCTCTAGTTCACTTTAATTTTCTGGATTTTGTAAATAGTAGCAACAATAGGGTTAATGTTTAGTTTTCAGTGCCTAACTTTCTCCCAATTTTCTGGGTTTTGGAAATACATGCCAATATTGTGTTGAATTTTTCTTTTAAGTGCCCCTCTTCCCAAATATGATGGGTTTGATTGAATTTTGCATTATAATTGAATGATTTCCCTAACCTATGTGAAAATAACCTTTCCATTAATGTTTATTTTTCATCTGTCTATGCTATTTGTATATTTTTATTAAATGTTTATCTTTGTATTGATGGCGTGAGGTTTTCCTCCTCGGCCCTTCCATATTCAATAATCTGGAATTGGGGATTTTACATTTAAGCTTGTAATTTGTATTGTATTATTTCTCTGTCTAGTGGCCATGATGCCATAGTTGGGTTTCAAATTTATCAGGGCTTTGTATACGAAATTCCTTCTCTGCCAGAACCCCTCATAATTCATTACTACATGATTTATTTTATGCCTTTGGCATGACTCGGCCCAACGTGGCTCTCTATCACCTGGTTAGCATGAATTTTGATGTAAGCATGACTCTGTTGATTAGTTTATTTTATCATTGGTTTCATACCATAATTTTGGCTATGTTGTTTAAAAAGAGATCTGGATTTTACTTTGGAATGTTATCTCTGTGACTGCTAATGCATAATGCTTAAGTTCTCCCATGTGAGGTTTATTCCATCTCTGGATTGTGTGACATAGATGTTTAGCACTCTTCAGAATTGCTGATCGTTGATTCACTATTTAGTTGTTATTGTATTTATCTAGAAATTTCTTTGGTTCATGGTCTGATAGCGTACTAACTAGATCTTCGAATTCCTTCGTTAATAGTGTTGAACATTGTTATTTTAGGATGGTGTGAGGCCTATCCTCTGTTCCTAATTTAATACTTATTTTCTGATTTACTAAATGATCCACTTTATGTGTTTACACACAACATATTCTGAGTTATGTAGTTATTTGATTATTACACATAATGTTTGGGTTTCTAGTTATGTTTCAACAGAACCTATGGTTCTTCATTGTATGTTTTATATCATTCTTACTTTTATTTAGATTCACGGTGCTTCTCTTACCCATATTCATATCATTATATAGAAATTAGTTTTTCTTTTCTATTCATGATTTTGAAGCATATACATTAGAATTCTAAGAGCTGCTACTCTGTTATATTTGTTTATAATTGTACATTGCAACCTTGCATTTCTCTCACTTCTACTATTCATAATAGTTGCGTTAACAATTATAGTAATTCCTTTTACCTTTACACTGCTTATGAAATATGTGTAACATGTGTTGGGGTTCTGCCCCTTAAGGTAATACACAATATCTTAACGCAAACCAAATTATCAGTCAACTCAATTTATTACTTACTTCTGTACATAAATTTTTACTTTATAATTCCTTAACATCTATACTGTTTTCAATTCATTTTTCGAGTTTTAATATGGGTAATTATCACCGAGGTTACCCCTGTTTCTCAGATCCAAACAAGTGATCGATAAGATGACATCCTCTCCTCTTCAGGTTAGTCCAACTTATTCAAACATTATCTAGTCTATGTTATTAACCTTCAGATGCACATTTTGAAGAAAATAATACTTATAGTATTCTAAATCTGTATATAAAGGTGAAGAAGAAAAGGATGAGGCAGTATACTCATGTAATTACTTATCATTACTCCTCATTACTTGTAATTACTTATCATCATTTATCTTCATGTACTAATAGTATAATTACTTTTTATTAGTCAATTTAATTGATTTCTAATTCTTGACTTATTGTTTGTAGGTATACTATTAAATTTTTTTGTTGAGTTGCATGACACTGATGCATCCTTACCCTCTCATACTTATAATTTTATACTTCCTTTCATAGGTTGGTTTGCTACTATTCCATCATGGCTCTTCTTTTTGCACCTAGCTTAGTCCAACACTTTTAGAGTTTATGTGTCAAGGCCATGGTTGGTCTTTCACCATAACTTATATTGATGTAACATTCCTCAATTTTCAATTAGTCACATAGATATGTATATGACAGTGAGATTCTCAATGATCTTTGAGATTTTTTGTAAGTGAACAGTTTATTTTGTTAGTATTTGAAATTCCAAGTTATACTAATTCATGTGACTTCCTCAAATTTTCAGAGGTGTAATGCATATTCTAGTCTTCCATTATTTAATATACTATCATAATTTTCTAGAATTATTTTGCTTATATAATGCTAGCCCACTTGCTGTTTTACTAGCAGATTTTTCATATGTAAATCTTTTACCTCTACATGTATTTATACTTTCTTGTACTTGTTGGTTGACCTACTTTACTGTAAATCACCTATGCATATTTACATAGTAATATTTATCACAGTATAACCCCCTTGGGTTTATAATTTCACAGAATCTGATTTTTGTCCACTTTCAGTAACTTAGTATGTGTAAGAAAAATGGAGTCTTCAGTGTGTTTAATTACATAGAGGAATTTGTATAATATACATGACTAATTACTGAGTATGTTATTAACTATTTATATGCAAACAGTACATAATAGGACTAAACCTCTTTTCTAATAAGATATGTAACAAAAACATATATAAACTATTATCATACTACAAATTCATATATTCAAGGTGGAATTCTGCCTATGAACTTAGACCAATATTCTTATCTAGACACTTCTATAACATTATAAGTTTAATAAAAAACCACAATATATAACATATCAATGTGTAAAGAAAAAATTTCTTCCCAACCATGAAATTCTCCTCATATCTCTCCCTTAAGCAGAGACCAATATTCCCCAGTGTTGAAAACCTATTGCCACACTAGTGATGGCACTTGTAAGCCTTCTTTCCCTCAACAAGTTTCCATAATGATGTCTCGTTATTATGGCCTTTCGTTTCCCATAACCTAGGCTTTTTTTTTTTTTTTTCCACAAAATATTAATTTAAAACTTGCTTTTCCTGAGCACAATTTTTTCTTACCTCTTCCCAGTAAATTTCCGCTTTACTAGGAATTTGTATTAGATATTTTTCTCCAATATAATTAAATTATTTATTATTTTTCTCCGAGGATTTTCTGGAGAATTTTGGGAAAGTTTGAAATTCTATTCCATCCTCATGGATAAGAATTCCCTGATCTCAATTAGTCTGTCTTTACAACATTAACATCTATTTCATAAATAATTATTAATTTAGTATAATTTTTTCCATAACACAATTGTTCCATAGGTCCACCTAGACCTTGGTCTTATTATCACAACATAAAAGTTGTAAATTATGGGTATTAAATAGTCCCCCCTTAAAACAAAAACAATGTCCTTGGTGTTAACGAATAAATCTGTTTATTCTTTGAACAACGTTGGATAAAATTCCTTCATACTTTCTTCCCGCTCCCAAGTAGCTTCTTCAGGTGTAAAGTGATTCCACTGCACTTTCACTCGAGCTACTGCTCTATTATGAAGCACGGTTTTTCCTGTTCCAATATACAAAGTGGTTCTGGAAGAAAATCCCCTTCTGTTTCCACCTATATCAAAGTCCATTCAACCCCATGAGAAGGATCATGAACATATTCCTTCAACAATGATACATGATGAACTTTAACATGACTAGGTAGAGCCCATTTATAAGCTACTCGACCCACTCATTCCAAAACCACAATGGCCCGCGGTATCTAGGTTCTAACTTAGCACAACTTCCGTTGTGCAAGGTACTCTTGCGAGGTTTGATCCTCAAGTACACACGATCCCCAATATTGAATTTCCTGTTAATTATTTTCTTATCTAGATAACCCTTCTGGTGGTCTTAAGCTGCTTTGATGTTATATTGAATTTTTTATACTCTTTGTTCCATCTGATGTAGCACTTCTGGTAAAAGCACCAATTTTCCCTCTGGTTTACTCCAGCTATGTGGAGTATGGCATTTCCTACCATACAAAGCTTCAAACAGACTCATTTTAATAGAGGCTTGGCAACTATTGTTGTAAGAAAATTTTATTAAATGCAGAATGCCCTCCCACTTGGTGGGTCTTTCCATTACATACATGTGAAGCATGTCCTCTAACATTTAGTTTTTCCTTTATGTCTATCCATCTATATTGGGATGACAAGTTTTTCCAAAGTTCAGATTTGTTCCCATTACTCCAAACAATGTCTTCCAGAATACAGAGGTTAACTTTGCACCCCTATCAGCGATAATAATCTTTGGTATTCCATAAAGTTTAAATATTTCCTTCATAAATAAACTGGCCACTTTTGCTATCCCAAAAGTGGACTGCATAGGAATAAAATGTGTTGCATTGGTTAGTGTGTCCACCACCACCATAATGGAGTCATGCTAGTATTTCGTACATGGCAGTCCAGTGATAAAATCCATGGATACCACTTCCCACTTCCCTCTTCCATTCTAGAATTGAAATAGGGTTCAATAAACTTGCAGGATGTTGATGCTCTACCTTAACCTGTTGGCACTCCAAACATATTTCTAATTAATCAGCTATTTCTATCTTCATTCCCGACCAAAACATATTTTTCCGCAAGGCTGTCACCATCTTTTGGTAATTTGGATGACCTGAATAAGGTCTCTTATGGTATTCATCTAAAATCATCTATTTCAAGGTAGGTACATTTGGAATATACAACCTCTGCTTATAACTTATCAATACTTTCAGATTCATGGTGTATCTTGGAATTTCAACTGGTTTTAATTTTCCTGCAATTCCAAATATCGGGAATCTTGTGACAACACTTCTTGGATTTTTTCCTCCACATTGAATTTCACACTACTACTTGTTTAAGAAAAAATTTGATGGGAATGTCTTCTTAAGGCATTAGAAATTCAGTTTTCCTTTCCTTTAATTTTTTTGATCCCCATATCAAATTCGCTAAGGAAAACTCACCATCTTGCTTGCCTTGCATTCAAATCTGGCTGACTAAAGAAGCATTTCAGACTGATATGATCAGTCATCAATAAAAATTTCTTACCCAACAGGTAATGTCACCACATTTTTAATGCATGTATGACAAAAACTAATTCCAAGACATAAATTGCATAATTTTTCTCATGTTTACTAAGTTTTATATACCCATAGGCCATCACTACATTATCTTGCAGCAATACTCCTCCCAATCCTTTTATACAAGCATCAGTGTACACAAGAAATTCCTTTGTTGGATCATGAATTTTTAAGATAGGTGCAATAGTTATTTTTTGTTTCAACTGCTCAAATCTCTCTTGGCACTTGGTTGTCTGTTCAAATTTCACACCTTTTTTCTGCAAGGAGGTAATAGGATAAACCAATGTAGAAAATCTTTCTAAAAATTTGCAGTAATATTTGGCAATACCCATGAATGAATGTATTGTTGGTATGTTTGTGGGTACAGGCCAATTTGAAATTTCTTGTACCTCTTCTAGATCTACCGCCAACCCTTCCTTCGAAATAACATGTCCCAGATATTGAATCTTGGGTTTGTAAAAATCACACTTGCTGATTCTTTCATACAATTGGTGTTATCTACGTGTTTGCAGCACTATTCGAAGATGTTACTAGTGTTCCTCTTTGCTCTTAGAGTACACCAGAATATCATTTATGAAGAATAGCACAAACTTATCCAGATGTTTGTGTAGAACACTATTCATGAGGAACACAAAAGTAGCAGGGGCGTTTGTGAATCCAAAGGGTAGAAATACGAACTTGTAATGTCCATACCGATTTTGAAAATATGTTTTGTGTATGTCTTCGTATTTTATGCGAAGCTGGTGATAACCAATTCTCAAGTCAATTTTTGACAATACAGTTTCCCCCCTTGATCAAACAGATCATATATTCCTAGGAGGGGATACCGATTCTTGATGGTTAACTTGTTTAACTGTCTATAATCTATGCACATCCTGAGGGTTCCATCATTCTTCTTGATAAATAAAACCGGTGCTCCCCATGGAGACACACTTGGTCAGATATACCCCTTGTTTAATAATTCCTGCAAATGAATTTTCAACTCTACCAGTTCAGGAGTGCTCATTCTATATGGGGCTCGAGAAATTGTGGTGGCTCCTCATATCATCTCAATAGAGAAATCAATATCTCTTCGAGGGGGGAGTTGAGTAATTTATTTAGGAAATACATCCTGGAAGTCCTTAATGACTGATAAATTTTCTACCGTTTCATTTTCTTCTTGTTGTTCTAAATATTCAATTTGGAAAACATAAACTGGACAACCCTTCCTTACTGCCCACTTCAGCTATAATGTAGAAATTTGCCTAACAGACACATGTTTTGGTTTCACTCTTACCACCACTGACTTTCCTAGTACATCAGTACAATTTACTATTTTTTCCAAACAGTTTACTATTGCTTTCTTTCGTTCCAAACAATCCATAACAACCAAGATGTCATAAGATCCTAAGGGAAGGATATTAAGATTTAAATTTTTGATGTACCAATTCAATTTTACAGGATACTTGTGCAATTTATGGGTTACTTTCCGTTTGGTTCTTGTAGCCAACTGCACCAGCTAAGAGTGCTGAAATTCTTTTGTCTTCAATTTAAAATTTTCCACTCTATGTGGACTAATATAACTTAAACTAGCTCCAAGATCAATTAAAATAGACACATGTTGGTTGGAAATGATACGTTCAATTTAAATCATATTTGATTGATGTTTAGCCTGTCGGTCTTCCAATGCAGCGCTAATTCGGGGAATGTTTTAGGAAACATCATTCACTATGGTTTCCTCCCGCGCTACTTGAATGTTGTGAATAGCACGAGTTTTGTGTGGGCAGTCCCACAACATGTGAGGCTCACCGCATCCCCAACATTTCAAAGTTTCCTTAGTTTTTACCACCATATCTCGCTTTCTTTTCCCTTCCATGGGTTTGGAACTAGTGTGAGAATGGGTTGTATGATTTTTTCCGCCTTTATTGAACCTTTTTTTGCTAGTTGTTTCTTCGAAAATTATTAAGATAACTTGTTTTGGGTCTTTTTGAACTTGCTTCAACCTTCCCTTTTTCCTTATTCTCCCAATTTTTCAACTAATCATTCCTGCCTTTTAATTTATGCTAGCATAGTCGTGCCTTCTAAACAGTTTCATCCATAGCCTTTGGATTGTTAAACTCAATTCTTTCTTTGTAAATAGTGGGTAAAGAGTTTAGAAAATGTTGTACCTTTTTTTTCTTCTTCTCTTATGTATGGTACGTAGCGAAGTAAATTTGTGAAATTTCTCACAAATTCAAAAATGGTGAGTTGTCCTAGTATTAGCTCATGAAATCCCTTTTATTTGTCATCATAATACCTCTTACTAAGGTATCGAGATTTAAAATTCTCCCGAAATTCTTCCCACGAAACAACGTTTTAATCTAGCAAGTAGATGATTTTGGTCTCTTCCCACCAAAGTGTGGCATTACCTTGCAATCGGTAAATTTCTAGCCTTGCTTTCAGATTAATCCCGTACTCATATACTTGAAAGTATTTTACCATATTCAGGAGTTAGGCTTTTGCATCCTCTTCCATCTCCCCATCAAAGGTTGCAGGCTTGATCTTATGAAATCCCCCCTGCAACTCCTTATTGTTTTTGGATTTAGAGTCTTCTTTACCACACTCTTCCCCACTCTCAAACCTCTCTGATTTGGGTTCTATTTATTTTATTTTATTTTCTTGTTCTCCCTCTTGATGACTCGATCTAGAGGTTAATTCCATTATCAACCTGTCTTGTTTGTTACTGGCTTCCAGTAAATGTTCATTGCTAGTTCTTAGCTGAACCATTTCCTGCTGCAAATTTTTATAATTTCCACCATCTGGGCATTTGGATCTGGTGGGGCATCCCCATCCCTCAGTTCCGCATACAACTCTTCTCTGTTATACATGAAAATAGGTGCAATTCTATATTCACTTTAATCTGATGCACAAAAAACAATTTGCATTCATAAAACATAATATGAAATTGATCCATAATTCGTTAATCATAAATTAAACTTTCTGACAACAGTTTTTTCATGTGTTGGGACCCATAAGGCCAATGTTTTAACTTGGGCTCTCATACCACTTGTAACATCTCCAAATTTTTATTTATTTTTTATACTTTCTAGGTGATTGAGCATCACATTTATCCTTAACATCTTGTCTCAATGACATCTCTTCTATGGCTATAGGGACCTTATTACATTAAAACCTTATTCTTAATTTATATGGTTAAAAATTTTCCCCATATAAATTAACCCATCCCTTAACTCTACTATACCATTATATCTCACTCATCCCTAATGTAACCTTCTACCTTATTGATATTTATTCTAATTAAATCCTCTACTCTCTAACCTATGGTATGATTATAAACATATTTCAAACCTTATGTTAATATAAATATCCCTATATTAATCTAAGTAGGATTTATGCAACCTACTACCATTAACAAATATGTATTGAGTTTAATAAGGTAAGTACAATGGTTTATATGCTCTTCCACCATAGTTCATTTCAAATTTATTAATCTTACCCCACTTGATGACTTTTCCAATGCGTTAGTTTCCATGTGGAAAGGTCAAATGGCCTCACATGGCCCTCCCAATCATATCAAGTTTCCACATGGACAATGGAGATTAGAATCGATTGGATATATTGTTCAAATGCGTTGTGGAAACCCTAAGAATTTTTCTCTACCTGTCATGGTCTCATTTTAACATTTTGTTGTGAGTGAAGTGACCGTCTATCTCTCTCGAGCTCTACCTCCATGGCCGACCTACAAGTATGTCTCCAAAGTCTTTACGCTTGATTCCTCCATCATTGTCGTAGATGGAGCTCCACCTCCAAGCACAACCAGCAAGAATGTGTTCCCATAAATCCTGTGCGCGATTCCTTTGTTGAACCCTTAGTTAAACTGAGAGGGGGGGGGGTGAATCATTTTAACACATTCATGGACTTTTAAATTTTTTTCATTAACACTTGTTTACACCTTCATTTCATGTTCAACTTAACATGTGAGTAATCTTAGAATGTGAGCAGCAAGTATTAAGAAGATGATATAAACCAGATCAACACATAAACATCATGCACAGAGACACCAGATATAAGTGGAAACCCATAAAGGGAGAAAACCACATCTTATTATTGTTGTGATGCAAAGGCAAGCTCCAACTCCCTCTCACCACGGTTTTCTGCAGGCACCAACCTATAGGAGGCTCCAACCTCAATTCTGCAAGCTACAACTTGCAAGGAAGCTCCAACTCCCATTAATTTTCTGTAGGCACCAACCTACAGGAGGCTCCAACCTCAGTCAGCTACAACTGACATTTTATCAAGCTACAAATTGATGTGGAAGCACCAAATCCCATCTATTTTCTGCAGGCACCAACCTACAGGAGGCTCCAACCTCAGTCAGCTACAACTAACATCTATCAAGCTACAACTTGATAGGGAAGCTCCAACTTCCTTACTCTTTCAAAAGGAAAACACTTGCTGATTTACCTTGGATATCAGCTCTGTTCTGTATCATCTTCACTGCTGTGCATCAGTCTTCATATCTGCCTTATATCATTTCTGCATCTTCTCAGATTCACTATCAGCTCCTCCTTCTCTTCTCAGCTCCTCCTTCTTCTCTGCTTCACTGCTTCATTTCTGCATTCTCTAGCTTTTCACAACATCTTGTTCTGCTCCTCCTTCTTCTTCTCTTCTCTGCCTCAATTCCATACTCAACATTCTCTATGCTCACTCTCTCTCACCTCTTGCAACTTTCTTATTTTCTTCAACTCTCTTCAATTCTGCTGCACACTCTCTTCTTCTCTCACTCTGTTTTCGTAACCTTCTCCCTTTGGATATTACCCTGTTTTATACAAAATAGCTTCATGGCTGTTTGTATTCTACTGGGAATTCGAAATGAACAACCATGTCTCTTTGCCTTCCATCTCCTCATTTCTTTTATCACTCATTCAGAAAAAATATAGTAATATGTATTAATTTCAAGTTTACAGTGGAATTTTTGTTTTCCTCCGGAGACTTGCCAATGCATCACAAACAATATAAATCAATAAAATCATTTACACTTAATTACAATGAGAGCTCCATCTCACTCATTGAGCCTCTTGTTTCACTGCGCTTGTCTTTTCTGTAACTGTGTTTTGTCCCTTTTAGCTCTGCTAGCTCTCCAGTTCTCTGTCGTGGTGCAATTGTTGCATATGTGTAACTATTCTGCCTTCTTCTGCCCACTATCTTCTGCATACTTTCCAGTTTTCTATGATTGTACACCTGTCTAATTCATTCCTGTGCATATTCCTGTTCACCGTGATTGTGTGTCTGCTGTATATTTATATATCTGTGTTACAATATATATATATAACTGCTGATCTGGAAATTTCGAAAAACATATCTGTAGGCCTTTTTCTTCCAAAGTTCTCTTATGGTTATTAAACCAAATAATCAATCTCGATTCAGCTCTCATGCGGAGGCTTACATATGGTTCAAACCATAGCTTAAGCTCACTACGTTTATAAACTTTCTTTTATCAAAGCCTAAGTGCAGGCTTCGATCTTCACATAAAACTTTCGTTATAGGCCAAACCACTATAGGCGCATATATATGTTTACTCACAACATATATTAACCAAGCATCATATCCTTTCAATTGTATGGTTCTGTCATAATATACAGGTCGACATATATAAATTTTTCCCCGAATCACGTCTTAAGAGACCTTACCCTACGGAGATTCGAATCAATATTCGAACCTTATTATCAACCCTTTTATATAATGCTCTGTGACATATCCATCATCAAGCGCATCGGTCTAGTTATTTCTTTTCTCTATTGAACTCCGACCCATTTAACATTTGAATAAATCACTTAATTGAATAACTCGGGCCCACAGGGTTATTCAACGCATATCACAATTCTTCATAGTATATGTTGGTCTATACATAACAAACCAACAATAAATCTTCGCTTTTCACATATGTTAACATATACGACGCCTTCAACAGCCGATGCGATGAAACACTGTTTATGTTGAAATGTCGATACGATGAAACATTGTTATGCCGGAACTCAAGTACTTATGAATCATAGTTCACAGACCCGTCGGGTCCGCATCTTCATCGCAATCGCAACTTCTATTGTCATGCTTCGCTGCCACACTTTTCTCCGATGTGATGTAACATTGTTCATTTGGATGTGCCGATGCGATGGGTCCGATGTGATTAATCGCAATCACATCCTTTAACAGTTTGGTGCGATTAACAAAGGGTCCCACTAGCTATCAAATCTGTGGAACTCAAACATATATGAATCGTTGTTTAAACCATATCGGGTCCAGAACTCAATCGAAATCGCAATTTGCATTTTCATGTTCCAATATTCTTATGCTCCGATGCTCCGATGCGATTGGGTGAGGGTCCCACCATATAAAACTTTGTTTGTTTTAAAGCCAAGCGTTAAAACCTTTGGTTCTTTTGATCTCGCGCCAAAAGATATAATACCTATGCTTTGTATTATACCTTTGGTCCCTTGTCCATAAAGCACTCCATATATATATATATATATATATATATATATATATATAAAAGCTTTGAGCCTTTGAATATAAAGCACAACATATGTACCGTGTTGTATATATATATATATATATATATATATATATATATATATATATATATATATATAAGCACGCTACAACTGTGTAACCTTCGGTACACGGTAATGATTATCGAAATTTTACGTAGGGGTCCCACCTTATGGTACTTCGTATATAGTGTGCGCATATATATATATATATTCTCTTTGTTTAAAAAGACGCTATACTTATAAGTCTTTTTTGTATATATATATATATATATATATATATATATATATATATATATATATATATATATATATATATATATATATATATATTCTCTTTGTTTAAAAAGCGCTATACTTATATAAAGTGCTGCATATATATATATATACTTCTATGTGGCTCAGTCTATCGTGGGTTCTAGCTGGGGTAGTGATTCTCAGAATTTATGTAGAGGGGTATCACACTACATATAATGTTCTGCGTCAATATTATATTAAGTCTTTGGATCAGACTTAAGCCCAGCACTAATATATGTAGTAATATAACCTTTCGGGCTCCAGAGTTATTTTAACTCGCCTTGCTTATAATGAAATAATTCTTTGTCTAAAGTTTATCACTAACCATTAATGCAACAGTTCATCCGGGCCCACATCCGGGCCCACCTCAACTTATATTCTTATATCCAAACTTTAAATAAAAAGCCAACCATCAATATTTAAAACAACATTGGACCCATGAAATACATACCATTTCATCTCTACCTCTACCTTCACTGTGCCTCTGCTGCTCGACCTCTGCCTCTACTGCTCGATCGTCTCTTAATTTGTCACGCTTCCAATATTCCAAACTAGGTTGAAGGCATGATTTCTAGGAAATTCAAGGCATATCCACACAAAATTATTCATGCAGAGTTTATTCTAGGTCTACTCTAATTCTAACCTCTCCAACATTCATCTGCAAACTGTATTAAACCCCTAATACATAAGTAAACCTCTGTATTAAGCTCCTTCAGGCCCTTCCAATCTTCACTGCTTTGTCTCTCCAGATCTGCTATTAAATGGCCCTCTTCTACTATCCCTTCTATGCTGCCTTGCTACCTCTCTGCTTCTTTTCTATCTCTTCTGCTCTCTTTTCTACCTCTGCTACTTGTCTTATGCTCTCTGTGCTGCCTCTGCTACTTCTTTGACTGATGCTGCTCCTTACTTCTCTTTTTGTTGTCTCTGCTACCTCTATTTTTGCTTCCTCTTCTCCTTGGTTGATGTTTCAGGTGCTCCTCCTTTGTCATCTTCTTTGCCATCAATGACAACATTTCCAACAGTCTCCCCCTTTGGCATTGATGGCAACACATCCACCGATAATCCAATGCTTCCTCCAAGTCTTTCTCTGCCTGGCTTCTTTTAGAAGACCCTTTCTTCTATTACCTTCTTTTCCTCCCCCTTTGACATCAATGGCAAAGGGTTGCACATTTCTCAGTGTAGATTCTGTCTTTGCATTTCCTCTCTCTGATATGTGTTTAGGCCTTCTTCTTCTGACTTTTTACCCTGCTTCTCCAGACTGGTGTACAAGACATGTTGAGAGAACACTTTGAGGATAATTGAACTTGAATAAACATATAGTCTCTGTTTGATGTAGTGTGCCAATACATTTCTGTTGAGGAATATTGTAGATGGAATATGTCTTCTTCTGCAATACTCATCTGCAATACAACATTTGTTCAATTATGATGAAGCCAATATATCCTTTATTGCTACGGTACACCTTTCTTGCCTATTGGTGATGATATGAGCTAGGATGTTGATATTATCCTTAATAGCTGAAGGTTCTTGTTACAGATGTGATCAATGAATTAACCAGAATTTTATCTAAGAGATCAAATGCCTTTACTGCTTGCATAATGTACTTTCAAAACAAAACCTTGAGGTAGGATGCATTCAATGTATTTGTCAATCTCACTTATCAACCATGCAATTCATTTATGACATAAGGAGGTATGTATGTCTATGATCAATCTCTCATTTAAAGGTGAATTACTAGCAAATCCTTTGTGCTAAAGTAGGATTTAGATGATTTAAAAAAACTTTTGAGCTTCAGATGGTAATCACAGCTAGTCCTTTATTCTTCAGATACTTTGACTGTTCTATCAGGATGAACTTCCACACGAGCATATTCAAGATGTTTAATTGAAAACTCAACAAAAAAACTTCACACTGCTTTGTAACTGATCTTAAGAAAGAGGCCTTGAAGATATACATGTACCAACTTCAGGAAGGCATGCAATTATATATAGAAGAAGATATTGCTTCAGTGCTCAATATACTACTTCAAGTGTAAGCAAGATAAGTTTATTTTTGCTCTGCTACTGACCTTTTCATGCTGAATGAAGATAATACTGGGAATATTACCTTGAGGTTCTTTTTCCATAATCCTTTGATCCTAAGGACCTGTACCATACTGCTGCTCCACTGAAAACACCTGATATTCAGTTGATAGGCGTGCTTCTCGTACCAAGTACCAATTGATATTACCTTGATAAAATACGCAGATATTTGACTTTAGCTTGCACATGAATCCATAATTAAGACATCCTTCATAAATTCTACTATTTAGCTTTCCACTGTTCACACCAACAGTCATCAATATCCTGAAACTGATCTTATCATTATTAACCATTTTCTTATTCTGTCATTCTAGTTTAATAGAATGTCACGGCTCTTTCCTTTCTAGGACAGCTCCAGAATCATTGCCGCTTTAAAAATCAATTCAACAGTTCTAATATAAAGATCTTCAGGAAGACATCTTCAATTCATTTTCTATGTATATTCATGGGCTGATTACTCAAATATTTATTACTCACTTAACTGCATTCCTCCAATTGGAATTTTTGTAGATGAGAGATGTAATGAACTGATGATAGGCACCTTTCTTACTCATCATTCTTAATGGGGTTCATTGTTAATTCTAGCAGTATGATGCATTCTGTGATCATCCTTTAATGTGCTGATATCTTCTTAGCTTACATGTTCATTGTTGATGTTTCCTCTATCATCATGGATTCTTGCTGTCTTCTCTTCTTCCATCAATCTGTCAGCTACTTAATACTTCAGATGATCTTCTTCCTCTATAGTTCTCTTTTAGAGGAATTTCCTTTCCCTTCCTGATCTCATGGATGTTCATATTCCAAGGTCATATTCCAAGGAGCTCTTCTCATACTACTTTCATGGGGATTATTTATGAACTGCTCTCCCCCTAGGATGCTGCTTCATATTTTTCACTGGATGGATTTTTGCTTTGCTTCCTAGAGCAGCTCCCCCTGAGACTATGCTAGATTCATTATGTTATTGAGATGATAGGCTCCCCCTTTCTCTTTTCCTTCCATACTTTATTGGGGTTCTTCATAATGTCTACACTTCTTTTAGATTCATATTTTTGTTTGATTTTCTTTGTTTCTATCATCTGTCTAGAGTTCTTTAATATATAAGGCAGTTTACAGTCCTTTGCTTTGTGGCCAAGTTTGAGGCATACATAACACTTTGTTTTATCAAAATACATTTGAGCTGATGTATAATACTTTGTTCCCTTTCTTGAATAAATTTTACAATCAGCAATTTTATGTCCAAAATTATTGCATGCATAACAGTAACCATGGAAATGATTTGTGTACCTGGTGAAAGATTGTCTTTTCCATTTGCTTGCTTGAGGGGTTCTTCTCTTTTGCTGCATCCTTTTCTGGTTGGACTGGATTGGCTTTGTCTTACAATATGCTGTAGTATGTCCAGGTTTGTGGCAGGAGAAACACGTAATGCTTCCCATAGGAGGAAAGAACCTTCGTTGACATCTTCCAAATTTATTCAATTCATCTTCAGGAGCATATGAACCTTTAGCAGCTGATTGTTTCATCCTCTCATTCTCTATTTTTTCATGTTGCTGCTTGATTCTATTTGTTTCTTTACAGTTCATGTTCCTGTTGGCTTCTGCTTCTGTAGAAATTTGTTGAGCTGCTTCAGTGTTCTTTATAGCTTTTACAAAAATGATTTTCCTATTATCTTCTCCCTTAGACTTACTGGTTTCTCCTTCATATCCTATCCCCGTCTTTATGAGAGGATACCTTTGAGAATTTAGAATTTGGTCCAACTGTCTAGAGCTTTTAATTTGTGGAGTATACATTAATAGTTCTCTTTGGGATTTTTCTAAATTCTTTCTCAGGCTCACTACTTCTTCTTCCAATCTTTCACATTCCTGAATTTTCTCTCTCATTTGTTGCAGCAGAGTGTCTTCTACTTTCTTTGCTTCTTCAAGCTATGTCTTCAGGCCAATAAGTTCTTTCTTATATTTATATTCTCTCTCATCACATATTTGCACCAATGTCTTTAGGTCTTTGTTTTCATTATTCAGTCTTTCTATTTTAGTCAAGGCTATGTCAAGTTTGGATTTTTCCTTAGCTGCAATTTCTTCATGGTTATTACTACCATTCACACTAGCAGGTACCTCATGTGTTTGAACATTTTCTTTTTGACATGAATTTTTCTTCTTCTTAATTTTCTTCTCCTTCTTGACAATTCGATCCTCAGTGTCTACTCCATGCATGAAATGCAATCTGTCCCAAATTTATTTTGCAGAGTCTAGATCCATTATCAACTCAAAGTCCTTGTTATGAAGACTATCATATATCACACATTTTTCCTTGGGATTCCTCTGTTGTTATTTCACCATGGGGGAGTCTGTGCAGTAACCATCACACAAAAGCTTCCATACTTCAGGTTCATAAGCCAATAATCCTGTTTTAACCTTATCTCTCCATTCAGGAAAGTTTGTTGTATTTAACACTGGTACATTTTGATAGTCCATGACTCAACCAGATCTCCTTCAACCCTTTAGGCTTACACCAAAGGAACCTGCTCCGATACCAATTGTTGAACCCTTAGTTAAACTGAGAGGGGGGGGGGGGGGTGAATCAATTTAACACATTCATGGACTTTTAAAACTTTTTCATTAACACTTGTTTACACCTTCATTTGATGTTCAAATTAACATGTGAGTAATCTTAGAATGTGAGCAACAAGCATTAATATAATGTAAAAATAGACTTAATATGAGAGCAACAAGTATTAAGCAGATGATATAACCCATATCAACACATAAACATCGTGCACAGAGACACTAGATATAAGTGGAAACCCATAAAGGGAGAAAACCACATCTTATTATTGTTGTGATGTAAAGGCAAGCTCCAACTCTCTCTCACCACTGATTTTCTATAGGCACCAACCTACAAGAGGCTCCAACCTCAATTCTGCAAGCTACAACCTGCAAGGAAGCTCCAACTCCCATCAATTTTCTGCAGGCACCAACCTATAGGAGGCTCCAACCTCAGTCAGCTACAACTGACATTTTATCAAGCTACAACTTGATGTGGAAGCACCAACTCCCATCTATTTTCCACAGGCACCAACCTACAAGAGGTTCCTACCTCAGTCAGCTACAACTGAAATCTATCAAGCTACAACTTGATAGGGAAGCTCCAACTTGCTTACTCTTTCAAAAGAAAAAACACTTGCTGATTTACCTTGGATATCAGCTCTGTTCTGTACCTTCTCTTCTGCTGTTCAATAATCCTCATATCTGTCCTTATATCATTTCTACATCTTCTCAGATTCACTATCAGCTTCTCCTTCTTCTTTTCTCAGCTCCTCCTTCTACTCTGCCTCACTGCTTCATTTTTGCATTCTCTGACTTTTCACAGAATCTAATTCTGCTCTTCCTTCTTCTTATCTTCTCTGCCTCAATTCTATACTCTGCATTATCTATATTCACTCTCTCTAACCTCTTGCAACTTTCTTATTTTCTTCAACTCTCTTCAATTCTGTTGCACACTCTCTTCTTCTCTCACTCTGTTTTCTTAACCTTCTCCCCTTGGATATTACCCTGTTTTATATAAAATAGCTTCATGGATGTTTGTATTCTACTGGGAATTCGAAATGGACAGCCATGTCTCTTTTCCTTCTGTCTCCTCATTTCTTTTATCACACATTCAGAAAAAATATAGCAATATGTATTAATTTCAAGTTTACGGTGGGATTTTTTTTTTTCCTCCGGAGACTTTCCAATGCATCACAAACAATAAAAATCAATTACAACATTTACTTTCACATTTTTAGTTACATCAAGACAGATTTTACTCAGCCCATTTTTGGCTTTTGGCTTTGCTAGCTTTGTCTTTTCTGCGGCTGTCAGGTAATTGTTATACCTTCTTCTGCTCACTATATTCTGCATATTTTCTAGTTTTCTGTGCTTATTCACCTGTCAAATTCATTCTTGTGCATATTCCTGTTCACCGTGATTGTGTGTATACTATATATATATATCTGCATTACAATATATATATATATATATATATATATATATGCTGATCTGGAAATTTTGATAAACATATCTGGAGGCTTTTTTCTTCCAAGGTTCTCTTATGGTTATTAAACCAAATAATCAATCTCGATTCAACCCTCATGCGGAGGCTTACATATGGTTCAAACCATAGCTTAAGCTCACTACGTTTATAAACTTCTCTTTTATCAAAGCCTAAGTGCAGGCTTCGATTTTCACATAAAACTTTCGTTATAGGTCAAACCACTATAGGCACATATAGATGTTTATTCACAACATATATGAACCAAGCATCATATCCTTTCAAGTGCATGGTTCTGTCATAATATACAGGTCGACATATATAAATATTTCCCTGAATCACGTGTTAAGAGACCTTACCCTATGGAGATTCGAATCAATATTCGAACCTTATTATCAACCCTTTTATATAATGCTCTACGACATATCCATCATCAAGCGCACCGGTCTAGTTATTTCTTTCCTCTATTGAAATCCGACCCATTTAACATTTGAATAAATCACTTAATTGAATAAATCAGGCCCACAGGGTTATTCAACGCATATCACAATTCTTCATAGTATATGTTGGTCTATACATAAAAAACTAACAATAAATCTTCGCTTTTCACATATGTTAACATATACGACGCCTTCAATAGCCGATGTGATTAATCGCAATTGAATTCTTCCGATTGCGATCAAATGCCAATGTGATGAAACACTATTATGCCAAAAATCAAGCACTTATGGATCATAGTTCACAGACCCGTCGGGTCCGCATCTTCATCGCAATCGCAACTTCTATTGTCATGCTTCGCTGCCATAGTTTTCTTCGATGCGATGTAACACTGCTCATTTGGATGTGCCGATGCGATGGGTTCGATGTGATTAGTCGCAATTGCATCCTTTAAAAGTTTGGTGCGATTAACAAAGGGTCCCACTAGCTATCAAATATCCGGAACTCAACATATATGAATCGTTGTTTAAACCATATCGGGTCCGGAACTCAATCGCAATCGCAATTTGCATTTGCATGTTTCGATATTCTTATGCTCTGATGCTCTGATGCGATTGGGTGAGGGTCCCACCATATAAAACTTTGTTTGTTTTAAAGCCAAGAGTTAAAACCTTTGGTTCTTTTGATCTCGTGCCAAAAGATATAATACCTACGCTTTGTATTATACCTTTGGTCCCTTGTCCATAAAGTGATCCATATATATATATATAAGCTTTGAGCCTTTGAATATAAAGCACAACATATGTACCGTGCTGTATATATATAAGCTTTTGCTTCCGCTTTAATGTAACCTTCAGCTAGGGTAATGATTCTTGGAATTTTCTATAGAGGGGTCCCACCTTATGGTACTTCGTATATAGTGTGCTGTGCATATATATATACTTTGCTCTTTGTTTAAAAAGCACTATACTTAGATAAAGTGCTGCATATATATATATGTGTGTGTGTGTGTGTGTGTGTGTGTGTGTGTGTGTGTATACTTTGCCGCTTCAGTCTTTAGTGTATCTTCCAGCTGGGGTAGTGATTCTCAGAATTTATGTAGAGGGGTCTCACACTACATATAATGTTCTCTGTCAATATTATATTAAGTCTTTGGATCAGACTTAAGCCCAACACTAATATATGTATTAATATAACCTTTCGGGCTCCAGATTTATTTTAACTCGCCTTTCTTATAATGAAATAATGCTTTGTCTAAATTTTATCACTAACCATTAACACAATAGTTCATCCGGGCCCACCTCAACTTATATTCTTATATCCAAACTTTAAATAAAAAGCCAGCCATCAATATTTAAAACAACATTGGACCCACGACATACATACCATTTCATCTCTTCCTCTGCCTTCGCTATGCCTCTGCTGCTCGACCTCTGCCTCTACTGCTCGACCGTCTCTTAATTTGTCACACTTCCAATATTCCAAACTAGGTTGAAGGCATGATTTCTAGGAAATTCAAGGCATATCCACACAGAATTCTTCATGCAGAGTTTATTCCAGGTCTAATCTAATTCTAACCTCTCTAGCATTCATCTGCAAACTGTATTAAAGCCCTAATACATAAATAAACCTTTGTATTAAGCTCCTTCAGGCCCTTCCAATCTTCACTGCTCTGTCTCTCCAGATCTACTATTAAATGGCCCTCTTATACTGTCCCTTCTATGCTGCCTTGCTACCTCTCTGCTTCTTTGCTATCTCTGCTGCTCTCTTTGCTGCCTCTACTACTTGTCTTATGCTCTCTCTGCTGCCTTTGCTACTTCTTTGACTGATGCTGCTCCTTACTTCTCTTTTTTTTGTCTCTGCTACCTCTCTTTTTGCTTCCTCTGCTCCTTGGCTGATGTTTCAGGTGCTCCTCCTTTGTCATCTCCTTTTCCATCAATGACAACATTTCCAACATCCTTCACTATTTTCATGAGGATTGGCCTTTAACTTGATACCTCACTGAGCTATGTATCCAATCCCTCTAAGGTAGTGTGTTGATGATTTTTTCTTTCATTTGAATATTATGGTCATTTTAATTTATTTTTTATAATAAGATCTGATTTATTCTGTAGGAAGGATGCATAGTGAAGTTGACTCATTACTTGACTACTTTCAGGTAAAAAGTGATATCCCTACCTCTGGTTTAATTCATGAATTTTTTTTATTCTTAGCTCTCTACTTAGGGGTTTGTTTGTATTTTGCAGAGGGAATCCTATTCCCTCCAAATGAATACATTGAGCTATTACTTCCTCCTTCCAATGTAGTGACGACACTCCCATCAACAAGTAGCCCTCTAGCCCTTCATGTTGTAGAAGAGGTAAACCCCTTTCACATTTCTCTCTGGTTCACTTTAATTTTCTAGGTTTTGTAAATAGAAACAACAATAGGGTTAATGTTTTGTTTTCGGTTCCTACCTTTATCCCAATTTTCTCGATTTTGGAAATACATGCCAATATTGTATTTAATTTGGCTTTTGAGTGCCCCTCTTCTCAAATGTGATGGGTTTGATTGGATTTCACATTTTAATTGAATGATTTCCCTAACCTGTGTAAAAATCCCCTTTCCATTAATGTTTATTTTTCATCTGTCTGTGCTATTTGTAAATTTTCATCCAACGTTTATCTTTGTATAGATGGCGTGAGGGTTTCCTCCTCGGCCCTTCCAGATTAGACAATATGGAATTAGGGATTTTACATTTTTGCTCGTAATTTCTATTGTATTATTTCTCTGTCTAATGGCCACAGTGCCATAGTTGGGTTTCAAATTTCTCAAGTTTTTGTATACAAAATTCCTTCTCTTCCATAACCTCTCATAATTCATTACACTACAGGATTTATTTTATGCCCTTGGCATGACTCGACCCAACATGGATCTCTATCACCTGGTCAACATGAATTTTGGAGTAAGCGTGATTCTGTTGATTATTTTATTTAATCATTGCTTTCATACCAGATTTTTGCCTACGTTGTTTAAAGAGAGATCTGGGTTTTACGTTGTAATTCTATCTCTATGACTGCTAATTCATAATTCTTCAGTTCTCCCATGTGAGGATTATTCAACCTCTGGATTATGTGAGATAAATGATTAGAATTTTTCAGAATTGCTTATCATTGCTTCATTGTTTAGTTTTTATTGTATTTATCTTGCAATATCTTCACTTTGTGGTCTGATATCGTACTAACCAGATCTTGGAATTCCTTTGTTAATAATGTTGAACGTTATGATTTTAGGGTGGCGTGAGGCCTATCCTCTATTCCTAATTTAATACTTATTTTCTACTTTAATAAAGGGTCCACTTTATGTGTTTTCACACAACATATTTTGAGTTATGTGGTTATTTGATTATTACGCATAATGTTTGGGTTTCTAGTTTTGTTTCACCTGAACCTATGGTTCTTCACTATATAATTTATATGATTCTTACTTTTCTTTAGATACATGGTACTTCTCTTACCCTTCTTTATAGCATTATATAACAATTAGTTTTGCTTTTCTATTCATGATTTTGAAGAATATACATTAGACTTCTAAAAGCTTCTACTCTATTATATTTGTTTATAATTTCACATTGCAACCTTGGGTTTCTATAACTTATACTGTTCATAATAGTTGCGTTAAAAATTATGGTAATTCCTCTTATTTATTATGAAATATGCATAACATGTGCTGGGGTTCTGCCCCTTAAGGTAATACGCAATCCCTTAATGCAGACCCAATTATGAGTCAACTACATTTATTACTTACTTCTATACATAATTTTTTACTTTATAATTCCTTAACATCTGTATTGTTTTAAATTCACTTTCTGGGTTTTAATATGGATAATTATCACCCAGGTTACCCCTGTTTCTCATATCCGGAAAAGTGATCCATTATCTGGCATCCTCTCCTCTTCAGGTTAGTCCAACTTATTCAAACATTAACTAGTCCATGTTATTAACCTTTTGATGCACGTGTTGAAGACATTAATACTTACAACATTCTAAATCTGTATATACAGGTGAAGAAGACAACGATGAGGCAATATACTGAGGTAATTACTTATCAGTATTCCTCATTACTTGTAATTACTTATCATCATTTATCTTCATATATTGATAGTATAATTACTTTTTACTAGTCAATTGAATTTATTTATGGTTATTGACTTATCTTTTGTAGATATACTCTTAAAATTATTCGTTGAGTAGCATGCCACCTCTACATCCTTACCTGTGCATATTTATAATTTTATAATTCCTTGCACATGTCATTTGCATGTTGTTCCATCACGACTCTTCTTCTTGCACCTAGCTTAGTCTAGCACTTTTAGAGTTTATGTGTCAAGGAAATGCTTGCTCTTTGACCATAACTTATATTGATGTAATATTCCTCAATTTTCAATTAGTCACATAGATATGTATATGTCATTAAGACTCTTAATAATCTGTGATATTTGTTGTAATTAGATAGTTTATTTTGTTAGTATTTGGAATTAAAATTTATACTAATTCATGTGAATTCTTGAAATTTTCAGAGGTGTAATACCTCTTTTAGTTTTCCATTATTTAATATACTACCAGAATTTTCCAGAATTGTTTTTATATAATGCTGGCCCACTTGGTGTTTTACTAGCAGATGTCACATATGTAAATATTTTACCTCTAGATGTATTTAGACTTGCTTGTACTTTTTGGCTAAACTACTTTATTGTAATTCACCTATGCATATTTACATAGTAATATTTATCAGGGTATAACCCCCTTGGGTTTATAATTTCACAGAATCTGATTTTTTCCTGCTTTCAGTAACTTAGTATGTGTAAGAAAAATAGAGTCTTCATTGTGTTTAATTATAGAGAGGACATTGTACAACACACATGACTGAGGACATTGTACAATACACATGACTAATTACTGAATATGTTATTAACTATTTGTATGCCAGCATTACATAATATAACTTAAACCTTTGTCTAATAAGATATGTAACATAAACATATATAAAATATTATCATAATACAAATTCATATCTTCAAGGTGGAATTCTCCCCATTACTTTAGACCAGTATTCTTATATAGACACTTCTATAACATCAAATTTTAATAGAAAACTACAGTATATAACATAATGTGTAAAGAAAAATTTTCCTCCCAACCACGTGCTTTTCCTCGAAGCTCTCCCCCGAGTAGAGACCAATATTCCCCAGTGTTGACAACCTCTTGTCACACTAGTGATGGCACTTTTAAGCCTCCTTTCCCTTAGCGAGTTTCGATAATGACATCCAATTATTATGGGTTGTTGTTTCCATAACGTAGTCTTTTCTTTTGTTTTTTCCACAAAATATTACTTTAAAACTTTCTTTTCCTCAACACAATTTTTTCTTACCTCTTCCTAGTAACTTTCCTATTTAATGGGGATTTTTATAAGATCTCTTTCTCCCATCTAATTAAATTATTTATTTACTTTTCTCCAAGGATTTTCTAGAGAATTTTGGGAAAGTTTGAAATTATATTCCATCCTCATGGATAATAATTTCCTGATCTCAATTACTCTGTCTTTACAACATTAACATCTCTTTCATAAATAGTTATTAATTTAATATAATTATATCCATAACATAATTGTTCCATAGGTCCACCTAGACCTTGGTCTTATTTGCACAACATAAAAGTTGTAAATCAGGGGTATTACAAAGTACATGCCCCTGAATTCAACATCATATCTACTCCTATAGATAAGTATTAATGCAATTTTCATATATTATTCCTTTTTTGTTATGAATATATGAATTATAAATTGAAATTATTCGATAATACTTATAGATGGATTGATGCAGGATTTAAGTTAGTTTGTAAGTTAGGATTTAATTAATTAATGTATTTTCATATGGTTTTTAGGAGAGAATTGAAATTATTGTAAATAGGAGAATATTCGAGAGGATTGAAGAAGGATTGAGAGGATTATGGATAGTTAGCTCTTATTTAGGGAAAAGGGATTGAATGGGATATTTTAGAGATAGATGAGAGATGATAGGGATTAGGAGAGATATTTTGGAAGTTAGCTTAGGATATAGAACCTTATTGGGTTCTAATCCATTTTTATAAATATGTGAGCTCTTCAGGCATGTAGGCATGTAGAAGAGGTTATTTGCATTTGTTTTTCAGAATATGTGTCTATTTATTTTTTAAGTGGATGTTCATTTATTTTTCAGAATATGTGTCTGTTTATTCGTTAAGTGGTTGGCCTTATTCTATCATTTGGTATTAGAGCCTAAGGAGATGAGTTTGAGGTTGAGTCTATCGTGAGTTGAGGTTGTTGTGTTTTGACTGCTTGTTGTGAGCGACAGCATGTCAAAGTATAGTTGGAGGAGTCATGCTCTTTGAAATAAATTGCATCGTTGTTCAATCCATCTTTGAACTGGGAAAATTACCTATGATTTGGACACATATTATAATGATCAGTGTGTTGGAGTCTGCTAAATAGAGTTATGAAGGTTAGGAAAGTGATTTTTTATTTGTTTTGTGGAGTAGTCAAGGATTCAGCGGTCGAGATTCTTGGAATGCAATATTTCCCCTCGACACAGTGACTTGTCTATCCACCAAGAGATATGAATCTTCCTAGATATCTAGAGCTTAATTTTTGTCAAGTCTTAATAAAGTGAGAGGTGCACAGGGGCTACGACTTCTATGTTATTTTTTTTATGCATTTCATGGAATGTTCCTCCTGGAAGTGTGTTCCTGAGTGTGAAGGGTAGGACGAATGCTGATCAAATTATTTGGACATAAATTTTTAGATCGGAGCCTCTATAGAATCATTCTTCTAAGATCCTTACAACAAGTTTGTTTCCATACCATATGGCTGCAAATATTTATTTTCCCATGTATTTTTTCAGTGTTCAAAATATTTCTGATTGAAATTTGAAATCCAGTATGGGATGATGAGAAGAGACAAATATATCAGTTTGTTTGAGAAAATGAGTCTTTGTAAGATTCAATTAACGTTAAATCCATGGACACTGACTTCCACACTGTGTTGCATTGTAATTTTTGGCGTAAAGCCTTAAGATACTGTAGGACTGAGAAATTTTCATGGCCATGCCTTCTCCGTTCTGCATATTAACATAATATTTTTTGGAGTGCGTATGTGTAGTTCCTTTGAAACATTGAGTTGCATCCTACGTGTCCACGAAGATCCGATTCAGGGCCATCTCAAGCAACATCCTCACTTGAATTTGGGAATTAATCCCTTCGAAGTTTTACTTTTACCTTGTTCTCTCACCGAATTATTCCCAATGCATTTTGGGTTATGAAAATTTCAAATGATTTTTAGATCTGTTATCAAAATCGTTGTGAGCCACTTAAATATTTAAGTGGTAAAGGGTAAATCCTTTACTCTATTTAAAAATAATGTGGTAAGTTAAATGAGTTTTTATGTTATTTAAATAACGTAAGGTGGACATGTAATTCAAGTTGAGAAGAATAGTGGTTGAGAAAATTAATTCTTAAGGCCATTAATTAATATTTACACTTTATGAGTGTTTCATGAGAAGTCATGAGTGGGAGGATAGATATTTTAAGAGAGAGAATGAGTGGAGTGTTCCCATGAGAGAATGAGTGGATATTAAATGAGGAGAGAAAATAAGTGCCTTGAATTATAATAACATTAATTTTATGGAGGGATAAGCTGAGATTTGTTTTTGTAATTTGGTATATTTTTTGGGTGATAAGTATTTGACTGTGTTATATATACAATTTCTTTTGTAGAGTTATCACATAAATTTGAAGAGTCAAAGTAAGATTTGAAGGTGAAATGAAGAAATTTGTATAGTTTGAGTCAAGTTAAAGTCCACCATTGAGTTATTGTATAAAAGGGTGCATTTTTCAACCAAGGTCCATTAATGAAGAGTTGATGTAATTCTGGAGTAAAAGTGTCTTAAATCATGTCAAAGGTTTGAGTCCGTTAATGTAATTGAGTGCATGATCGGTGGAGCCTGACACCCAAGAGTTTGGTCATTGTAAGACAAGAAATAATGCAGTTGTTGTTTGCAGAAAATAGGAGCAAGGAGTTCTTGGGAAGTAGGGTTCAAGTGAAAAGAACCATTCACCAAGTTTGGATGAGACAACTTGGTTGCAGGTTACAGTGAACAAGGTGAAATTCACAACAGAGGATGAAGATGTAGGATCGAGAGAAAGGGCACAACAATGATGCCATAGCAGTTGGCATTAATGATGATGAGAGAGAAATTTTTGAATTAAATACAAGACTCGACATGTTGTTCGAGATACTACAAACACAAAGACATTGTTGGATAATAAAAAGAATAGTTAAATGGTTAGTTAGACAATTAATGGAAATAAAATTGAAGCACAAACTAAAATTCCAGAAAAATATATATATTTATGCATGTGAACATGGGTCATTGTTGGGTTGCAATGATGATAAACACATGGATATAGACGAGGAAGGGTCAGTGGACAACTTGAAGGAATGTATGCTACATAAGGACTGGTTGGAGGAAGTCATAAGGGAGATCTCTAGGTCTCATGATTTTAAAACTAATACTTGTTTTGTGCTCACAGGTAGTGAAGAATTGCAAGAAATCAAGAGTAATATGGAAATTAAGGAAGCTTAAGAACAATTGGAGGAACCTATGAAAGTCCACAAAGGCAGAAATATGGAGGATATTGTTAGAGAAATAGATTTTTTAGAGGATGAACTACAACAATTCCATAAAGGACAATGACGAGATTTCAATGAAGAAAATGCAATAGCAAAGTGGCATCAATGAGGACGACTCTAGGAGAAGAAGCAAAGAATGATAGCAGATGTGTGGTATCATAGTGAATTCATGGAGAACAAACATATAACACCAAATAAAGAAGCATACATCAACAAGGAGAAGGTATAATTATATTAGAAGCTTGGAAACAAAGAACATTGACAACATTCCAAAACAACTAATTTACCGCAGATGAAATTTTGTGATCCAGGAGGATTATTAACATTTTATGAAGACTAATGGTCAGGATACCATGTTTTATTTTTACCTTGGGAATCTGATGCATGAGCATCTACCATAGGTTAGTCATTTACTAAATGAGTTAGTTTGTAAGTTAGGATTTAATTAATTAATGTATTTTCCTATGGTGTTAGGAGAGAATTAGAATTATTGTAAATAGGAGAAGATTCGAGAGGATTGAAGAAGGATTGATAGGATTATGGAAACTTAGCTCTTATCTAGGGATAAGGGATTGAATGAGAGATTTTAGAGATAGATGAGAGATGATAGGGATTAGGAGATATATTTTGGGAGTTAGCATAGGATCTACAACCTTCTTGGGTTCTAATCCATTTGTATAAATATGTGAGATCTTGAGGCATGTAGGCATGTTGAAGAGGGTGTGTGAGTGTGAGGAGAGGCCAAGAATGAGGCCATGTTTTATGTAAATATTTTATTTTATTGATTAATAATTTCAGTAATTGGATGTTCATTTGTTTTTCAGAATATGTGTCTATTTATTTGTTAAGTGGTTGGTCTAGCGCTATCATAGATTATTATTTCTATAGGCATGTTTAGAGAAATTATGATTAAATGTCATAAATTCAGGATCTGATAACTTAAGGAATTCTCTGAACATAATTTTTGATCTTGGTAAATATAGCATTGAGAATGTTGTTTGGTGCTCCCAAGAGGAAAATAAGAGTTATGGAAATTGATGTAGTTGTGTATAACACAAGGTATACATTAGAGGAATAACATGCATGGTTGCGAAAGAAGTTCATGCAGAGGGTTTCATAGGATTGTGACAAGATATGTTAGTTTTGTAACAAGAATTGTATACAGGAACAATAGTTAGTGAAGCTACAATGGATTGAATGCAAGAAATTTATGCAGAGATTATATAAATTTTTTTTGTAGGGATACAAGTGGTATAACTAGGATATAAGTTGGTAACGGGTTGTACTAGATTGTTCACAAGTAGTTGTTATGTATATTATAGGTTATATAATAAGTTGTCATAGGTAGGTGAAAAATAATTTATAGGTTATAACAAGTTGTAATAGCTAAATGATAGGGTTATAATAAGTATAATAGGTTACTACAGGTAAGTTGGTCACATATAGGTGAAAGGTTCCTTACAATTTGTAATAAAATTGTCATAAGTAGGTGACAAGATCATTATAGGTTAAAAAAAATGGATTGATCACATGTGGTGACAGGTTTTATGATCGGTTTATCATAGTATAATAATAAGTTGTAACATGTTTACGATAGGTTATGACATGCTTATGGCAGGTTGTGACAAGATTTCGTATTGGTATTGACAGGTATGCAAGGGTGATAACATGGATATGGGTTACACATTTTGGAAAAGTGAGTGCACGTTTTGGTGAAAAAATTATGCTCAATTGAGAAATTTTAATCGCTTGATCGAGCAATTTTTAAGCGCTCGAGCAAGTTGTTTAGGAGCTTAAAAATAGCTCTATCGAGCATTTAAAAAAACCCTCGATCGGGCCGTTTTCTAACCCGAGTTAGAGTCTCTATAGAGAGTTATGGATTGATTGAGAAATTTGGATCAATCAAGTGCTTTGGCTCAACGTATCATTTTTTCTTATTAAAAACCCTAGTCTCGACCTGCGCAAGTCATTTTTCTGAGAGGAAGGGGAAAAAGGAGTTCGAAGAAAGATTTCAAACCTCGAACAAGATGGAAGAACTCAATATAGCTACCCATCAACCCCACCAATGACCTAGAGAATGAATCTGAGGTAGGCTTCCTATAATTTTTGTCTCTTTTATTTATTTATTTTTTCAAAATAAAATAAATTAATTTAAAAAAAAGTACCATAATAAAACTACAAAAAAATCACAAAAAACACCATGAAAACCACAAAAAACAACGAAGAAATTCCTTGAAAATCACAAAAAACAACCTATAGAACCACCAAGAAAACCCTTGAAAAACATTGAAAAAAAACTATAATTTAGGTTTTTCTTTTATTTTTCTTTATTTTTTATTTTTTATTTTTTATAAATTTGTTGTACAAGTTATATGGAATGGTAGCTTGTTTATTATAAACATTTTTTATGGTAATTTTTTTTTTTTAATTTTAGGGTTTAAAGTTTTTTTTAGGAATTTAGAGAAATAAATTTTCAAAAAAAAAAAAAATGTTTTTAAAATTTCATTTTAAACTTCGAACAAATTTGACGAGAAATATGCTAAAAAAAAACTCAAAACAGAAAAAAATTTAACTATAACCAATAAATAAATAAATTAGGAGCTTGAAATTGACATAATGAATATGGTTGCTCTTCGTGAACCTCCATTATAAAACAAAAAATTATTTCATTTTTTAGTTTAAATTTAAATCGATTTATATTTTAAATATTTTTTAATAACAAATATAGTAATTTGTTTTAAAAAATTATTTTAACTTAAATAAAATATTATCTAAAGGCATAGTCTAATTTATAGACGAAATAGACTTTTTCACGAGAATCCAGTGAAACAATTTTAAGAAAAAGGTTATATTTGTTGTTTAAAATGCATTTTTTGAATGCATAAATGGATTTAACACTTTGAAATATTTTTTAATAACAAATATAGTAATTTGTTTTAAAAAATTAATTTAACTTAAATAAAATATTAACTAAATGCATAGTCTAATTTATAGACGAAATAGACTTTTCATGAGATTCCGGCAAAACAATTTCAAGAAAAAGGTTATTTTTTGTTGTTTAAAATGCATTTTTTGAATGCATAAATGGATTTAGCACCTTGAAAAACTTCCGCGTCACTGGAATTCTACAGATTAAACAATTTAAACTCAAGTTTTTAAAAATATTTTCCAGATTTTGAATAAAATTAACGAGAAAAATGTCGTGAAAAATGTAATTTCCTCTATACGTTAACTATGCCTTAAGTAAATTAAAATTCCCAAAAAAATTATTTTTATTATTTAATTAAATTTTATTAACCATATATATATATATTTGTAAGGTATAACATAACTATAAATACTATATATATGTCAACGAGGTCTTGGATAGACAATGATCAGGTCATCTGTTAAGGCACTCTTTGATTTGAAGTCCCCAATTCAATTCCCCACCCTGATTGGGGTGATATATTGGACATGATGAAGATGTAGTCTTGCCAAGCTTACCAAAAAAACTATAATTATTATATATATACAACATAAATGTATATAATTATATAACATAACATATCATGCAAAATAACTATATATAACTTAGTTATAGCTATAACATCACATACACACACACACATACACACATATATAAAACATTTAAAATAGCTTTATAACTTTTTAACATAATGTGCTCTTCATAATAACATAATATGGGTAATGATAGATTTATTAATTAATACCTGAAATATCCCTAGATTTTACCTGGGCGATGGCGTTGGTATTGTTGTGCGGACAACCTTGTAGTGGAAAATCCACAGTTGCCGAATGCTTGAGGTGAGATCTTGAATCCCAATGCTCCTCCTACTGCAATGTTCACATTATTGATGATCTCTCCCACAAGAAAAAATATGCCACTTTTGCTAGGGAATTCTCGCTCGGTCACCATAGCCAGGACGCTGGCGCTAGTTTTTTTCAGTTCCCTGCAGCTCGAGATCTATCTTGCATGGGTGAGGCTGGGCTCTTATTAATCCATGAAGACACATGACCAATGATTAATTCTAGGTTTGAGGCAGGAGAACTATCCAATAATCGAGGTGCACGAGACAGGAATAGACTTGGCTCTTTCCAAACGAGCCTTGTTGCGTGATGGAAGTTGACGGCTCAGATATTCATCTACGTGCACCTCCCTAATGTTGTCTCATCTAAGATTTGACTTGCTGCACCTAGCAAGCAGAGCCTAGGCACCCCCCCTATCCATGCATGAGTCCTCCTCTACCAGCAGTGGCGAGCGACTTATGGTGGTATGGCTCTACCGACCTCTTCATGACTCAACCATACCCAAATCCTGCAAAGTGGTTTTAGCTGCAGTTTGGGTAGAGGCATGCGAGTGCTCACAGATCCAAGGGAAGCATGCTAGAAGGATTGGGTGGGATAATTTCCCTGAGTTAAGGCTGAAAAATTATGCATCCCTTGATTTTCTATGCTCTAGAATGAAAGACTCCAACAGTAGCAACACGACTCGGAACAATTCTCCTTTGAAGGCTAAGAAAAAGGAAAATACTGTCATCTAAGGCCTACCACTTCTCCACATTGGACCCTGGCTCCATCATGCATCTCTTGAAAAGGTAGTCTTGGTCCTCTCCTTCCAGATCTAGATATCACTTCTCAATGGAAAAACCCTACTTTACTGGGTTAGATCTGTGGATCTGGTGCAGATTCTAGCGCATGCCCTCGAACTCAAGCTGAGGATCCATTATACCCTGCACTGATTCCTCTGTGGAGCTAAATAAGTTGAGAACAATGTTCCCCTCTATTTCTATAATATTGATAAAAACACTACAGTAGTTTTATCCCTACGCCTGCGAGGAGGGGCTTTTGGGTAGCCATCCTCTGCTCAAGATTTCTCTTACAAGGATGATTTCCATGCACAAGATCCCAAGAAAGCTGCCCAACCCCCTGAGGCTCCCAAGCCATTTTTAGTGGATAAAATGAAGGACATACCAATGGTTGAAATCTCTCATCCAACACTGGATAAAATTTTTAGATTATATGTAGAAAAGGCCATTATTTTCTGATTCAACAGACTATGGCCACGCTTTGAAAATCTCTATCAATGGGTTCACTCCACTTGGACCAATAATAACAGGATTGTCTTTTTCTCAAAGGGTTTCTTCATAGTTCTATTCACTTTTGATGAGGACTGTAAAAAAGCCTTAATAGGAGGACCTTGGTTCTGGGGAAAAATTGGGCTATTCCTCACACCATGGTTCCCATACTTCGACCCCTCCATGACTGTCATTACCAAGCTTCCTATTTTGGTCAGGCTTCCAAATTTACTAGCCCCTCTATGGAACTTTTCTGTCTTTCAAGGAATCAGAAACACCCTAGGATGCTTTCTGGCAATAGATCCCTCCATGGGGGAATTAGGCATATACACCTATGGTAGAATATGTGTTGAAATAGACATCAACAAAGGCTTGCCGGATCAAATCAGTCTCAAAGTGGGAAATTTCCATTAGACACAAACCGTGGAATATGAGAACACCGCCTTCCGATGTCATCACTGCCATCCAACATGACACCTTCATAACTCCTGCTCCTCGTTCCTTGCCCAAAATAAGAGGAGCAACAATAAATCAAACTCCAAAATATGGAAACCATGTGTATCGCCACCCATGGATGACATTGAATCCTTTAATTTAGATGAGGAAGAGATCGAAGAAGATAAGGAGGTTGCAAAGCAAGAGAAGGAAATGACCTTGGCAGAACCTGGAGAGCCCAACGGTCCTTCGAGTGCTCAGAAATAGTATCATGAAACCTCTTCCTCAGATTTAGATAAGGATCCCACTCCTTCATTCACCAATAGGCTCCAAGTGGTACTAGCCCAAGATTCCCAGGATGGTTGGGTTAGAGTTTCAAAAAATAAAGGAAAGAAATGTTGTACTGAAGATTCAACCCATTCTTGGTAGATTCTCGTGTTTGTATTTTTGGCTCCCTTGCTTATCTTCTTGACTCTCTTGGCTACTTAACAGGACCGAGGCTGAATGTTCTTCATTTTCGGTTTCCCTACTATCTAGCCTCTCTTGTTTGTAATCCATCTTGTACCATATGATTTTCTAATAGAATTAGTCTAATTTACCAAAAAAAAAAAACATAAGATGGGTGATGCTCAACAACTTTTTAAGAATCTGTAAACTGTAATTTTCCTTAAAATTTCCAGTACTCATATTTGTATAATTATTTAATATAATGATATGACAACTTTATATCTCTTAGTTCCCACCCTTATTAAATTTATTAGTTGAGTAATGATTTTGTAACTTACACTTCCTATATTTGTATTTAACTATATAACACACACACACACACACACACACACACACACACACACACACACACACATATATATATATATATATATATATATATATATATATATATATATATATATATATATATATATATATATATATATATATTTATATATATATATAGATGTGTGTGCGTGTGTTCAAGTTTCAACAGTTCATCATTCATACATATATTAAATCCATAATGAAAAGTGCATTTCAAGTGAATTTATAAACATTTTTACTATTTTCTAATTTGTACCATATTGTTTCATTATGTAGTGTGTCGTACGAGAAACATTGTGTTCATGTGCTTCCACCTAGTACATGTCATGTGTCAAAATCAAACATGATAAGAACTCATCTTATGGAGTATGTGGTTGGCATGAAGTTGTATTAGTATTTAAAATAGGTTTATTTCAAATTTTTACATATATTTACATTTTTCCTCTATATGAATAAAATGCATTATTTATAAATGCGAAAAGTGTAAGTCAGAATTGGTCACATTTTTCGATTGTGTTTACATGGAACTCAATACTTTGGTTGATAATTTATAAAAAAAAGACTCTATTTAGTTCAAGAATTTAACCTATATTATTATACTTGAGTTTATAAATGGTTTTCTTCTTAACATTTATTTATTGGATTAATTTATATGTATTATATGTAATTTCACTAGCACATTTAGCCCAATTTCTAACGGCCAATTTGTTGCTATTCCGAAACATAGGCGTCGCAAGAGCGAAAGTGTGAGGCAGGGAAAAACATGGTTAGCCATTACGTCGCACTTCTGACACTTCAATAAAGCGTCGGAAGAGCGATACTTATTCCGACGTTAACCAATTCATCGCTATTATGAAATTTTGTAAGTGTCGGTCTTTCGACGAGACACAACTGTCGGTCTTCCGACGATACTGAACTGTCACATTTCCAACGCTTATAAGGTTTTCAAACAAACATCACAATTCCGATGTTATGTGCCAAACGTCGCAAGAATGACAAAAAATTTAGCACCGTCGCATTTTCGATGTTTTGTGCCAAACATCGCAAGACCAACACAAATGTAAACAACGTCGCATTTCCAACGTTTGGTGCCAAACGTCGCAAGACCGACAAATATGTTGGCACTATCGCATTTTTGACGTTGCGTGCCAAATGTCACAAGACCGACGGAAAAGTAAGGCATCGCACTTCCGACATTTACGAGGCGTCGCTTTTCTGACGCAATGGTAAAAATATTTAAAAAAAACGACGTCGCTTTTCCGACGTCTATAGCGTCGGTCTTCCGATGCTTTGATAAAAATATTTAAAAAATAAATAAATATACCCTCGACCTCCTATTTTTGGATGTTGATTCTTTTTACGGATGATGTAACTATGGTTATAACATTTGTGTTGTCATTTGGATTTGAAGGTGATGGACCTAATTCTTTTCGGTTCGTAGCTCTAATATCTTGGACTAATAATGTTTTTAAGAGTGCTTCAAGCTCTTTCAAATCACCATCTTTATCAACCTAAAAATATAAAATGATCAAGACAGAAAACATAATTGCTTAGATAATAGAAAAAGGAAGAACGAATCGTTGATTTAAATGAAATCATCTTTCAAGGTTTTTCCTCCCTCTATGAATTACATAACTGGACTTGTTTAACTTTGATACTTTTCTTGCTTTACTTTGAAAACAAGACCCTATACCTGATACGATCCTATCGTCCTTGGATTTTTTGTACTTAGTTTCCCTTGGGTTCTTTGGAGGTCTGGTGCATTGCACACTGTAGATATATAACCTAGTAAAAATCGTATGCAAACCATTCCATTCAAATTTTAAACATGAAAAATCTTCAGAAACCTACCACACAATCACAACTATAATAGTTGGGTATACTATATCTAGTAAAACAAGTGCACAATAAAATTTCCATTGTTGTATTGTATTTGACATAGCCCTTGAATCCATAAAAAAAAAATTGTATGACTAGTGTATATGTTGAACACATTGGATTCATCATGTCAAAACTATGGATTGAAAAATACTCCAACTCTTGAGATTTTTTGAAAATAAAAAGAACTAGTCTTATTGTGCGCTTCAATTTCTAGGCACATTCTATTCTTACCTCTGAAACTATGCATATGTGTGTATGTGCCTTTCATTTTATCCTGGATAAACATGTGTAGGTTTGTATGCATGTCTTAGATATGCCTCGGGGGGTATGTTACCTTTGAACCTACATCATGCTCTATATTATCTCTTTGAATTCCATGCATGTGTCAAATTATTTTTACAAACTACCTCAAAATTTGTGTTTGTGTCAGGGGGTCATTATAGTTTCTTAGGATGGTTGCAGTCTATATATTCTCAGGTGTGACTAGAACTTAAATATGAAAAAATAAATGAGGTAATCCTTTCCCATGGCAAAGAAGAAAATCTGGTCCAAATAATGTTTACAAGCAAGGAGATCTGTCATGGCCCTCAGTATGTACAAGTGTCTTCAATGGTGTATCCAAGGATTCCATGCTCTGTTCCAGTGCAGGTGATGACAAATTATGTGAAACAAATTGTTTAGTTATCACCTTTTCAGAATCCTTTGCTATTGTTTCATTTACTTTGTGTAGATTTTGTAGCTTCCATAAACTAAGTTGTCCCAGCTCAACAAAACTCTCCTTCAATGAACTATGCATAGCTTCATCACTTCCTATGGATTGCCTTGGTCTGTAAACAGAAATGGGATCTCTAGTTTTCTCTGTGCCTAGTATTTTGCAAACAAATGCAATATATGCTTCTTAAATTTTACGAGTGCTTAAACCCAGTTGCATGATCATTGTTGCAGGTGACAAATTAAATACAATAACTTTGGGAGCAACCAACGAAATACCATAATATCATAAATTTAAAGTTCAAAATCTGGGCTAAGTGGTTCTACCTTGGATCTTTACCTTTAATTGAATGCAAATAGTAATTCATATTTGGTAGCTTCCATTTTAATTATGAATACTATTTTAATTTTTTATCATGTTTCAAGACTCCAGATTAGGTTAGGAAATTGTGATGACAGACATGGATCACCCATGTGGCACTACCACATCAACAAAAGTGGGTCCATGACATCATGGTTTCCTACGTGGCATCCATGTGGGCATTACTAGATCCTTGTGGCCCTTTCCATGTTAACTTGGGCATGGGGTCCAACTAGGAATTCCCCCTTCGTGTTTTGCAACATTTCCATGTTATATTTATTTTGTGGCACATCTCGGTGATCAAAATTACATTGGAATTTTACCTCCCCTAGCCCTTGGATCTATGGATAAATTTGTTTAATTATGGGAGATATGACTCGGTGCCCATCTGGGCCTTGATACAGGTGTGCACCCTTGCCACCTTCGATCTTATATCACCATATCTAATGAAGCTTCAAGGAAATATGGCTCCATGCCCATATATGCCTGCATTGGTGGAAGAAACCCCATCCAAGTATGGATCCCTATATCCTGGATGTAACCTTACCTCGATGGTGTATTCAATCTGACATTGATTCAACTTGATGCAATTTTAAGTACCCCAACACACCTCAAATGTAAGAATATTGAATATCCTCAACTTCGAATAGAAAATCAGACCTCGCTGTGATTTGAGATCCATAGTGGAGTGTCAACCCTTGGCACCATTTGATGCATGAATCATGGATTCCACTCTACTATGAAAGAAGGGAGATCTGTCCCTATGGTGATATAGCCTCCTCACATGATTGTTGGTCCCTGGCACTGCCAAATTCTCAAATCACCAAATGTCTTGCAGAAACTTTAAGGAAATGGAAAATGAAATAAAATGTGGGATTTATTACAATGATTTCTTAGAAAAACTTAGAAAAAATGATACGGGGCTGACATCGTATAAATAATTTAAAGGAGATATTACACATTCAGTTGTGTATACACAGTGAAGTGAGATACGGAGGTTGAAGTCACATTTTGGGTTTTATTGTATTTATAAACGATGGATTTGAACCACAAAATTTGAATAATAGAGATTAAACTATGCGTTGAATGAATGTCGAAGTGGGTTTGAAGACTGGTAAGTAATTTATGCAATTTGGAAATGTACTTAATCATTTTTGTAACTGGTAGAATTTCTTGAATTCTGGAACTATGTATTTATGGAACCCTGCATAAATGTTGGCATCGTTAAAATAGTGAAGATGTATGGTGTAGTTGTTGTGAAATTCTTCAGGGTGGAACCATAGTTTCGTTTAGAAACTCGAATCAAATGAAAGCAGAAACGATGGTGCCGAGGAGCGGAGAATCTATTTTTGCAAAACAACAAATGGTTTTCGCGTGGGTGCACCTGGTAAGTGGTAATTTCCTATGTGAACGCGATAGTGGTTGTGGGCTGACACGTGGTGCCTCAATACCACCTATTTCGCATAGGTTTAAAATCTTAAACATCATGTTTGATGGAATGCGATATTTGTTGGATTAGAAGCATTTCATTTTAGGTTTGCGACTACCGTTGGATAAAGGAAGCAGATAGATCGATTAAACAAGAAAAATATGAGTTGGTAAATGTTCTGGGACTTGGATATAATATTATGTTGGTGCTTTGGGTTTTTAACCAAAGTCGAATTTCTAAAAAGTAATGAAATGTTAAGCGCGGGCTCGAATATATTATGGTTGAAAAATGAGTATTTAACCAAGGTTAAATATATGGATATGAATTTCCATAAGATGGATATTATTTTTAATAGGTTGAAAATATGGATTTTAATAATGAAGTAATGCTTCCTTATAAAGAGAAAAGGTAGAAAGGTTTTAGAAATGTGGATGTCACCATGCTAAAGCAGATTTAAAAACTTGATTTGAATAGAATTTCATTAAATATAGTAAAGAAATTTCCTAGGCAAACTAGAAATTTATTTATATATGAAAATAGTGGTTAAACACAGCTTTTGGCTGCGTCAGTTTGCATGACCATTCATAAGGATTACAAATCATGTACTAATAGTGAATCTTAGGTTGATATATTTTATTACATTTCTTGACTACAACAATACATATATGTGCATAACTCATAGAGTCATCTCATCTTTCATAGATTATGTGACCATCAAATCTAACCAAATACTCATTTAACACATGAGATATAAATAAATTTCATAGCATGCAAGATAACCTACATTCAAGGTTATAGCAGTGCGCTTCCCAATTCATAAACATATAAGATAACTAAGAGCTTATAAGATACTTGGTCAACTGAATGAGCTTCAGAAAATTAGTTATAATCATGTAAGTGATCCTGCATTTCATGAATATGCTAAAAATCACACATTTCTAGCAGTTCAATATCGCCATGAATATATATACGACAACTTGTAAACCATGAATATGTAGTGAATTCAAGAAACCTTTCATGAGTGTCAAATCATAAATCATCCACTAACATAACAAGCATAGTCATCATCCATAATTCAAATATGCATAAGTCATTATACTTATTTGAGTGTATGAGAACAACTGGTAACTGAAGGAGGGCATTCCAATATCCACCCAATCGTAGGTCAGCTACACTACAATCTCTCTTGCAACTAACTATTGTTGAGCCAGATCCAAGGTATAAGGAGATGCTTGCATAGGAGAAATTTCACAATATTTTCTTTGCAAATGGATGGAATTATTGCCTTCCTACCAAATATATTTTGATTGGATTTCAAATATGTGGAATATTTTAGAGTCTCCAAAGGTAACACTACTATTTATATTCTGGACGTTCATAGATTCTTTTCAGAGTAGTAAGAGAGAGATTTTGTAGAGGGAGGAACATGTTTGTTAGGGCACTAGACTATTCATGACTTAGCTATAACCCACTAGGTTAATCCCTCAATAATATTTCATTCATGAGATTGTTGACCTTACCCTTATAACTCTAAAATTTCTCAGCCTTTGATATCATCAACAAACATTTAGGAAATTAGGAAATATGCAAAAAAAATTATAAACCACAACACTTAATAGGGCCATTATATGGATTCTACGCACAACACTTAGTAATGCCAATTCCTTTGCTTTTGTTCTATGAGGAGCCTAGTTAGGCTCCTTAAAATTCAAGGAAAAAATTCAAATTGATTCTGCTCCATACACTCCAAAAGAGGGGCATCCCTATTGGTAACAGAGCTACAAGCCTATTTGGTAGTTACACTAAAATTCTTGGGATTTAAAGACTAATATGATTCCAAAACTGGCTCGTTTTACAGTTCACATAATCGAAATTATGGTAGCTTGTATGCCACAAGATATGTACCCCATGAACATTGGCATTAACCCTTGCTACAGTTTAGGCTTATACCTGAGCTATGGAATCTAGATATCAAAATGTGGTTTAAAATTTAAATTATCCTCCTATAGGCGACTGACCAAACTACATGTCTAATAGGGAAGCTTTTGTAATCATTCAATATTTAAAAGACTTGGCATGAGCCAATTTGGGGAATTGACGCTAGTATGAACCACCCCTCCCCCTTTTGCAGAGAGTTATACCTTACCAACTATGTGAATATGGGGGTATACATGGCCATGGACAATTCATAGGCATTCAATATTCATTTAAAAGGTTTTCCAGCTCAAGTTTGATGTGGGAGCAAAGTCCTGCATGATAGCGCCATGACTCACCAAAATTAAGTCTAGGGCTCGCTCACAGTCTGAGTTTAGAAGGTACAAAGTTCAAACCAGTCAAGTGACAGCTTTAGTGCTGGTACAACCCTTGTTGTACTTTAACACGAGTTTCCTTAAGCGACCTTCAAGTCTGCGATCATTATAAACCCTATATCCCTGAGAAATTGACATCTTCAAGCAATAAAGGAAGAATCCCAACTCCTCTGTTTCATTGAAGAATCCACATCTTTGTGCAATAAGGCCTGAATTATATTGCTAGATAATCCAATTTTGCCAGCGATATATCACTGGTAAATAATTTTTTTTTAGCGATAAAGGAAGGATATGATTTCACGTATCACTGAAAATGATCTTCTTGGAACGATAAAGGAGAGAGCACAAATCCTATGTATTGCTGGAAAATGATCTTTATGGAGCAATAAAGCAAGGGCTCGATTCCTTGTCACTGGAAAATGTGAATCTTGGAGAGATAGGCTCTAAGTCTGTAAAGCTAGAAATTATGAATTACATGGCTATAAGGCCTTTGAAACTGGAGAATTTAGATTCTCGAATGATAGGATTGAATCCCAGGCCTTGTTTTTGGAGACGTGAAATTTCAAAAATGCTAAGCATTATGGCTAGTTCCCTTCTACTTAGAAATTGAACTCCTATGTACATATCACCAACAAAGAGACTATTGGGCATAAAAGTAACACACATTTACGAGCAGAGTTGCTAGCCCTGCAGCGAAATTGAACACGCGACCTTCATCCTGCACTGGATCTGAGAATCCTGTTCCTGGGGTTGCAAAAGATGGTGCCACGACTATGCATGTGATAGACAGGGTTTTGCGTGATGGGTCATGGGTTTTTTCTCTCAGGTATAAGGATGTTGTGCATAGCTTGGTACCTCTGATTGAAGACCAACATGGGAATAAAGGGTTATCAGTTTTTTATGTAGGGTTATTATTTTGACAGAAAGGGTTGATGAGTTTAGGATTCATAAATGGGCCTATCAACAAACTAAAACAAAGAGAAACCAAACAACTGTTGCTAGGGATGCAAACAAGAACTTCTTAGAAACCTAAAGGGCATTGCATTATCATTGGATAAACATAGAAACTTAACTTATTGCATCCTTCCACCAAACCTTCGATAGTATGGCCACATCCTTCCTCCAAACTTGCAATAGTATGGCTGCATCCTTCCTCAAAACTAGCGACAGTATGGCCACATCCTTCCTCTTTCCCTGGACGAACCATGCAACTGGAGGGAAATGAACGAGGGAAATTAAAACTTTTGATATTTGAAAATTTTAGAAATTTTGAAGAGGGAAATGAACGAGGGAAATTAAAACTTTTGATATTTGAAATTTTTTGACATTTTGAAATGAAATATGTGCGTTTTTTAAGGCCACTCAAATTCCATTAAATAAAATGTATGAGACTTTTCTTGGGGTTAATAAGGGGTTTGGGTAAATAAGTGGTATTTTTTATTATAAATAATTATTAATGAGGTTAGATCTAAGACATTTATTTAAATTATTAATTATATAAAATTGTTGAATTTTTATTTCATAAACTAGGGATTTTGGTTGATTTTTTAATCTAATTATGTGATATTAAAGATGAATTATGGTGACTTAAAAATAAGTTTTATGTGGTTAAAAGGAAAGTAGTAATGTTATGGTATGAATGATTATTTTCAATGAAATTTATGGTTTAGTAAGGATAACTCATTTATGCACATTTTCCATGATTTTGAAGACAGAGTCAATATAGGAAAGGTGATACTTAAAGGGCTCCCACATGCTTTAGAAATTTTATATCTATTGGTTTATAAACATTAGAGGTGGAGAAATATCCTAAGCTCTAGAGCTAAGTTTGTTCCAACTTAGCTATATCTTGAACAACAAATTGTTGTTGCGGTCAAGGATATGATAGAAATTTGGTGGGTTGTAGGGTAGTCTTGTCACGAAATAATTGTAACGTAGTTACTAGGCAGGTAGGGAGAACCATTTTGGTGGAACTTAGCCATAAATGGGACATCTATCCATGCATATTTTTTTAAGAACAAATACACCTAGTGGATTATCATTGTACGGGAATCACTTTAGGATCTAGGCTACTGTGCACACAGTAACTAAAGGGATATTAGTGAAACCCACAAAAGTATTATAGGTGCTTTTATATAAATAGGTGTTCTTGTGTTCTCATTGGTTAGTTATGGGCAAATGAAAATAAAGTAAGAGAAGTTATAGGTGCTTTTATAGAAATAGGTGTTCTTGTGCTCTCATTGGTTAGGTATGGGGAAATGAAAATAAAGTAAGAGAAGGATTTTACTACTGGACCATTAGAGAAATGAATATTCCACACAAAACCAAGCATGGTGCTGCAACACTTTCTAGGCTAAGGGATTTTGAAGAGGTTCCCCCACCATATGACCGGAAGAAGAGAATGGTCATTCCAGATGCTCTGAAAGTGTTGAGGCTTTAACCAGGGCACAAGTATTATCTGCTAGGAAGGCTTTCCAAATAATTTGGCTGGCATCACTATGACACTATTACAAAATTAGAATGGAAGAGAAAGGCAAAGGCTTAGGTATGTTGGAACACCTAATCCTCCATGGGTAGGTGTGGAATGCGAAAAGTCACAATGGAGTCCAAGTGACCTTGGAATATGAAACCAAGAGTCACACCATTGTACTATAGATGTACATCTTTGTATAATGGAAAATAAGAAAGCCTCACGCTTATCTTTCATTGTGTGTTGAGTCTCTTGTGTGTGTGTTTATCTTCCTCATACACCGTGTGTGTGTTTCAACATGGTGTTTAACATGGTATCAGAGCGGGCGATCGCTGGCCCTGCTCCAAATTGAGTGAGCCATTTGTGTTTATGGCATGTGCATATCTGCAAAAAATTTGATAATTTTTGCAACACTCAGAGATTTCTGCAGTAGACATTTTGCCACATTCAGAAAGTGTTTTGAAGAGGAGCAGCATCCAAAATCTCAGCGTTTAGAAATTGGTTTGGAGAAAAGTAGCACTGCACATCTGAAGGTTGATTTCTTCTTGCAATTTTTTCCCATTAAATTCTGCATTTTGGAGAGTTGTTGGAAAAATTGTTTAAAGTTGGTTTCTAAAGAAGTTTATGAGTTTTTTTAGTGAAAAATATTTCTGGGTTTCTCTGCTGCTGGGCTATTGAAAAAAAAAAATTTCTGGAAATTCTCCAATTCTGCTATACATCTGAAAATTCTGCAATTTCTCTGCTGAAAATTTTGTAAAATTCTTGCTGTATTTCTCTTTTACTCCTCTGCTGTTTTACATATTAAAAAAAAAATAAAAAAATTCTGCAACTCTGCGCCCTCTCCTACAGCTCGACCCTCATTCCTCACAACTCAACGCATCTCCATTCCCTAAACCTTGCGCTACAACAAAACTCACTCACAGCCCAACTGGCTCTCAACGCTCTACATCATATGCCGCTCAACACTCTACATCACATTTACCCTACACCCATTTCTCACTACTCTCAACGCCCTGCGCAGATTCCCCCAACTCCCTTACGCATCTACCCACCCCGCGCACTCTGCCACACAGCTCCCTCGAGCTCCCTCCTTGCATTACCCTGCGCGTCCTGCCTGCCTACCCCACCTACCATACCTAACGCACCCCCTACCATACTCTCCCACATGCCCCTTCGTTCCTGCGCACTTGTGCTACAGCCCCCTCTCACTGCATTACCCAATCCACCCCCTCTTCCTACCCACGACCACCTGCGTTTACTCCCCCGGCTACATGGCATCCGCCCTTGCTTTACACTCCTACACACCCACCTACACTACTGTAGCGCTCCCTCTATAACCCCGCGGGCTCTTTCCTCCACTAACGCCTCTACTCGCACTTGGCCGCTCCTCTCTGCATCATAAACCAGCTCCATTTTACGCCCCTCCATGCAATTTTTTACAACCCTTCTGCCATATCGGCTCTCTGCCGCCCCTTAACCATACGCCCTCTGCCCAACCATTACTAAACGCCTCACACTCCTCTCTACTCGTGGCCTGCTCACACTACTCAACACTCCACCTTTCACGCCTTTCGCCCTTCCTCTATACGCTTCCCCTACCCTATCTATCCCACCCCCTCACCACGGCCTTTCCCCTCTCTCTGCATCGAACCCTCCACCCTGTCCCCTTATCACTCCCCTCTACGTATATTAAAATTTCCCATATAAATACTCCCATATAAATATAATACCCTTAGTCCCCTTCCCAATAAATTTCCTTATAATACCCCCTCCCATTTCAAATAAATTTCCCATATTTTTTTAAATTCCCCATCCTTTTAATTAATCCCTTCCCCCATTGTAAAATTCTCTTCCCTTTATTTTTAATTTTATTTTAATATAAGTCTCCCCCCCCTTTTAATAAATCTCCTCCCTTTTTAAATTGGTTCCCACATTCCCATTTTTATAATCCTTTTTTTAATCCCATTTTAAATTAATTCCTTTCCCTTTTAAATTCCCTCTATTCTTAATTAATTTATTTTTTAATTAATTTTCAATTAAAAAAAAAAAAAAACAGAGAGAGAGGAAAGAGAGACATGAACAGCAGAAAAAGAGAAATGGCACATGAGGAAATGGTATATACATATTGCAGATTTGACATTATATGATTTGTGGAATTAATATAAAGGTGATTTTTTGAAGAAATTGACATTTGAAGACAAGTTTGCCATCATTGCAAAACAACTATTTGAAGAAGAAAATTTAGCTGCCATAAAATAATTCTTGCACGTGTTTTCAGCTACACCTTTACAAATATTTTGCAGAGATATGTATTGAGCTAACATTGTATTTTGAGTGGAATTTGCCTCTTCATTCATAGTTGGAATCAGTGAATTTGAGTTGTTGATGTAAGTCATTGTTGATTTCCCTCCATCATTTGAGGAGCACATTTTGTACTTTGGAAATTCTTTGGAGTCATTTGTATTTCTTGTTGAATCACATTGTAAACGGGTGCATTTTCGGTTGAAGCCGACACCCTTTCATTTTTTGAGCCTAAGTTGTTGAAAATGGCCAAAATCAATGAGGCCTTAGTGTTGTTGAATAACCTCATTCATTCCAATGTTGATGACATGATAAAAATGAGCAAGGATGCTCTTTGTAACATTCAGATTTGTTTACAAGATGGACATGAGAAGATTGAGTTTTTGCAGTTGGAATCTCAGCTCCAACAAGACGAAATTCAGCAAAAGAGTCACCATTCTGAACTTGTTTCTGTTCAGAAGATTGAGAAGGACTCTCATCAGAAGAAAGAAGATAAAGTTCCAGTTGATTCACATTCAGTTCATTGTACTAGAGCAGATGTACATGCAGATGCAGCAGTTCAACCTGCACTTCTCAAGCCCATCATCAGACCTTGGGAAGAGCTTGTCCACAACAAGAATAGAACTGGTCTTGGATATGACAAGGATGTGTCCTTTCATATTCCAGACTACACCAAGCCTATCATATTTCAGAGTGCCGGATTCCTATATGACAGTTCACCTGTAGCTGTTCCAGATCCTGCTCCACAACAACAACATCAGATTGAGAAATGCCAACACTGTGATTGAGTTGGCCATATGAAATATCACTATTTTGATCTTCATCCATGCAAGCACTGTGGTCGCAACACTCATTCTTCAAACAGATGCTTCAGAAACAAGCCTCCTGCAAGAACCAAGATTCATCTTGGATGGATCACTTCTTGGCAATGGGCATCAGCAGCCAAGAAGATGTTTAAGTCGCATGTCAGAACATGTTCACGGATATTGAACAAACTTGCAATTGAGTTTTCGCCATCATCTCACCTTTTCCCTGACAGGGGGGAAAATGGTGGTCATGTACAAGCTTCGATGTCAGATCAAGTGAGCCTGAGCCACAATCTCTAATTCCATGTTCAGAGTTGTAGCCAACAGTTCAAGCGAGCCTGAGCCACAATTCGTCATTCCGGATTCAGAGATGTAGCCAGAGACACGGATGCCCATGAGCATGCCTTCGGTTGGTGGACAACCTTAAACCATCATCTTTGGTTGGTGGATAACCTAAAACCATCACAAGGTAGTAGACCTCCCTTCTTTTAGGTCGAAGGTCTCCCTTTTTATATGAGGGACAATTCCTCTAGCAGAAGCTTTCAGCTTCTTGCCAGTTTTGGAAGAGTTCCGAGAACTGCAACAAGTTTTGCGTTCGAGTGTTGGTGGTCATCCTTAAACCACCTCTTTTTCCCAACATTTCAGAGATTTGATTCAGCCTAAGGGCTGTCGTGCATACTTTGCAGATTTGTATTACAACTCTCTTCTTGGACTCACACATACCCCTTCGGATTAAGGGGGGATGTTGGAACACCTAATCCTCTATGGGTAGGTGTGTAATGCGAAAAGTCACAATGGAGTCCAAGTGACCTTGGAATATGAAACCAAGAGTCACACCATTGTACTATAAATGTACATATTTGTATAATGGAAAATAAGAAAGCCTCACGCTTATCTTTCATTTTGTGTTGAGTCTCTTGTGTGTGTTTTTATCTTCCTCATACACCATGTGTGTGTTTCAACATGGTGTTTAACAAGGTATCATATGAGAGAAGGAAGAAATTGGAAAAATTGAGATCAAAAGCAATGGACTTTGCTGAAAAGCAGCTTACCCCAAAGATGGAGCTCTTAGCTTCAATAAAGTATTAGATAAGCTGCATGTTGTGCTCAATGAAGCAGTCAATTTTGAAAATGACAAGAAAATATTTCTGAAGATGAGGTTTTTGACTAGAAAGATATAAAAACACAAAAATAATTACACTGTAATTGATACAATAATAATATAATCTGCAAACAACCTTCTCAGTACATTCATGATTTGAGTATATAGTGAATTAGACAGAAGTAAGAACCTGATAAGTAGAAAGGAAATGAATGGTTTGGGGTCTATTCAGCAAACCCTTGAAGAAGCAATAACGCAATAACTCACCCTAAACCCTGTATTATGATTTCCTTCATCTGGAAACCCTTGAAGCAGCTAACACTCGTATAGATAATGAGCTTCAAGATAAAAATCCCATGGACATGAAGAGTGTCATACGCCTTGTTCAAAAACTAGTAAATGAAACTGTGGATCTAAAAAATAACTCTAGAGAAAATACCTCTATTTAAATAACTTACAAACAATATTGCAGAAAACAATTACTTCTTCAAAGCTAATTTGTCGAATTTGGAGGGCTTAGGGGATTGGGGGTTGGGGGTTAGGGGATTTAGGTGCATTTAGGGGTTAAGGGTCTAATAATGAGTTATTAGTTAAGGGATTAGGGATCGGGGGCTTAGGGGGCCCAACCCAAATGCATTTGGGCGGGCGCACTCAACCGAAACGACCCGACCCAAACAGGTTTGGGTGGGTGCCCTCAAACGAAACGACACAGTGCGCCCGACCGAACGAAGGCACAAGGGAGAAAATGATAAACGAGCCTCAAAGACATGCACAAGGCACCCATGTGGTCACAACTTAGAAAATTGTATACGACTGCCCTCAAACGAAATGACCCAACCCGAACGCGTTTGGGCGGGCGCCCTCACACGACGCGACATGGCACGCACGACCTAACAAAGGCACAAGGGAGAAAATAGAAAACGGGCCGCAAAAATGTGCAAAAGGCACCAGTGTGATCACAACTTAGCAAATTTTATACGGCCATCCTAAAACGAAATGACATGACCTGACCCGAATGTGTTTGGGCGGGTGCCCTCACAATATGGCGTGCCTGACCGAAAAAAGGCACAAGGGAGAAAAAAGAAAATGGCCCACACGAACGTGCAAAAGGCACCCATGTGGTCATAAGAGGTAATTAAGGAGTGTGACACAATGGGTGCCAAATGTACATGGCGTGACACGACATGCATGACTAAACGAAGGCACAAGGGAGAAACTAGCAAACGGGGGTTAAATGGGTTAGGGTTGGGAAATAGGGTTTAAGGGGTTATGGGTTAAGGTTTTAGAGGTTTAGGGTTTAGGGGGTTAAATGGGTTAGGGGATTAGGGGTTTAGGGGGTTAAATGGGTTAGGGGTTAAGGGTTTAAGGGTTAGTGGTTAAGGGTTTAGAGGTTTAGGGTATAGGGGTTAAATGGGTTAGGGGTTTAGAGGTTTATGGTTTAGGGGATTAAATGGGTTAGGGGTTGGGAATTAGGGTTTAATGGGTTAGGGGTTAATGGATTATAGGTTTAGGGTTTATGGGGTTAAATGGGTTAGGGGTTTAGGGGGTTAGGGGATTTATTAGTTAAGGATTTTAGGGGTTAGAAGTTAGGGGCTAATGGGGTTAGGTTTTAGGGGGTTAGATGGGTTAGGGGTCGAGAATTAGGTTTTAAGGGGTTAGGGTTAAGTGTTTAAGGGGTTAGGAGTTAAGGGTTTATAGGTTTAGGGTTTAGGGGGTTAAATGGGTTAGGGGTTTACTAGGGGTTTACAGCGTTAAATGGGTTAGGGCTTAAGGGTTTAGAGGCTTATGGTTTAGGGATTAAATGGGTTAGGGGTTAAATTAGTTGCTTATTCTTTGCGTCTCAATGTAACAATTTTGTAAGTATTGTTGCTTGTTTCCATGTATTCTTTATCTATTAATTTATAGTATTTCTTAGCCATTTCTTTACATTTATTGATGAAAATGTATATTGCAATAAAACCAAATGTATGTTCAATCTCTAGTTTCAAACATAGCCACAGTGTTGTCACACAATTTAATTACGGAGAATGGCCATCTGATGAAGTCTTAATAACCAGACTGAACCTCATGACTAGTCTAGAAACCATACCCATGTACTGATGGCACTCAAGGAAACGCGCTCGAACTAAACGGCCCAACCTAAGAAAACAAAGCAGACATGGGAGATTGTTCAAACATGCCTCCCAGGATGAGCATGGCCAACATTACTGCTCATATGCTACCGAGTGGAGATGGAGAGAAGAAATTCAACGACCCTAAAAATGACCCAAGGAAATTCTTCAGGCACTCCCGAACAAAACAACTTAGTTACCAACCCACCTTTCACATGAAAAGGCAACCCCTACCCCCGACTAGAAAGGGATAGTTGAGCAACCGAATGATGCCACAAGGGAGTAAATGGCAAAAGGGCCACTCGAACGTGCACAAGGCACCCGGGAGGTCACAACTTAGCAAAATTGATACAGGCACTCTCAAACAAAACAACTCGACCCAAACATGCCTGGTTGGGTGACCTCACACGGCGTGACATGGTGCGCCTGAAAGAACGATACCACAAGGGTGAAAATGGCAAACGGGCTGCCCGAATTACATGCACAAGGCACCCGGGTAGTCACACCTTAGAAAAACTGATACGGGCGCCCTCGAATGAAACATCCCGACCCAAACGTGCCTGGTCGAGCGACCAGCTCAGACGACGCACCTGAACGAATGATGCCACAAGGGAGCAAATGGAAAATGGGTTGCGCAAACTGCACAAGGCACCTGTGTGGTCACAACTTAGCAAAACTTATACGGGCGCTGTCGAACAAAACGACCTGACCCAAGCGTGCCCAGTCGGGCGACTTGATCGCATGGTGCGACACGACGCGCTCGACCAAACGATGCCACAAGGGAGAAGATGGAAAATGGGCCACTTGAACATGCACAAGGCACCAGGGTGGTCACAACTTAGCAAAACTGATACGGGCACCCTCGAACGAAGCAACCTGACTCAACGCGCCCAGTCAGGCGACCTCACACAGTGCGAAACAACACGCCTGATCGAACGAATATGCCACAAGGGAGTAAACAACATACAGGCTGCTCGAACGTGCACAAGGCACTTAGGTGGTCACAACTTAGCAAAACTGATACAGGCACTCTCGAACGAAATGACCTGACCCGAACACGCCTGGTCAGGCGACCTCGCATGACGTGACACGGCATGCCCAACCGAACGATGCCACAAGGGAGAAAACAAAAAATGGGCTGCCTGAACACGCACAAGGCACTCGGGTGGTCACAACTTAGCAAAACTGATACGGGCGCCCTTGAACGAAATGACCCAGCCTAAACGTGCTCGGTCGGGCAACCTCACATGGTAGGACATGGCATGCCCGACCGAACGATGCCACAAGCGAGAAAACGAAAAATGGGTCACCTGAACGTGCACAGGGCACTCAGGCGGTCACAACTTAACAAAACTGATACGAGCGCCCTCGAACGAAACGACTCGAACCGAATGCGCCCGGTCGGGCGAACTCACACGGCGTGACATGGCATGCCCGACCGAATGATGCCACGAGGGAGAAAATGGCAAACGGGCCGCACGAATGTGCACAAGGCACCCAGGCGGTCACAACTTAGCAAAACTTATACGGGCGCCCTCGAATGAAACGGCCTGAACTGAACGTGCTCGGTCAGGTGACCTCACACGGCGCGACACGACGCGCCCAAAAAATCACTTGTAGCTAGTAAATGTACATAGTAGCATCACAATATCTATATAAGCCAATGGTGTAATATATTTATTATAACATTTTGTAGCTATAAGTAAATGTACATAGTAGCATCACAATATCTATATAAACCAATGGTGTACTATATTTATCATAATTAATGATATAGAATTAGCATAAACAATTATTATGCAACAAAAGGTTATAAATTGAAATTTCGATTTACCTCGTAATAATGACAGGTGATATTTTTTCCCAAAAGTTATACTTTATCACTCTAAGCTATTCGCGACCTCACACAACACGACACGACGCACCCGAACGAATGATGCCACAAGGGAGCAAAAGGCAAACGGGCCACCCAAACGTGCACAAGGCACCTGAGCGGTCACAAATTAGCAAGACTAATACGGGCGCCCTCGAACGAAATGGCCCGAACCGAACGCGCCTGGTCGGGTGACCTCACATGGCGCGACACGATGAACGATGCCACATGGGAGCAAATGGAAAACGGGCCGCTTGAACGTGCACAAGGCACCCGGGTAGTCAAAACTTAGCAAAACTAATACGGGCGCCCTCGAACGAAATAGCCTGACCTGAACGTGCTTGGTCAGGCGACCTCACACGGCGTGACATGGCGCACCCGACCAAACGATGCCACAAGGGAAAAAATGGAAAATGGGCCACCCGAACATGCATAAGGCACCTGGGTGGTCACAAATTAGCAAAACTAATACGGGCGCCCTCGAACGAAACGACCCGACCCGAATGCTCCCAGTCGGGCGACCTCACACGGCGCGATATGAAGCGCCCAAACGAATGATGCCACAAGGGAGAAAATAGAAATTGGGCCACCCAAATGTGCACAAGGCACCTGGGTGGTCACAACTTAGAAAAAATGATACGAGCGCCCTTGAACGAAACGACCCGACTTGAACGCGCCTGGTCGGGCGACCTCACACGGCGTGACATGGCGCGCTCGACCGAATGATGCCACAATGGAGCAAACAGCAAATGGGCTGCTCGAACGTGCACAAGGCACCCGGGAGGTCACAACTTAGCAAAATTGATATGGGCGCCCTCGAACGAAACAACCCGACCTAAACGCGCCCGGTCAGGCGAACTTACATGACGTGACACTACGAACAATGCCATGGGGGAGAAAACAACAAACGAGCTGCCCGAACATGCACAAGGCACTGGTGTGGTCGCAACTTAGCAAAAACTGATATGGGCACCCTCGAACGAAACGACCTGACCCGAACGTGCCCGGTCGGGCGACCTAACACGGCGCGACACGATGCGTTCGACCGAATGATTCCACAAGGGAGAAAAAAACAAACGAGCTGCTCGAATGTGCATAAGGCACCCAGGTGGTCACAACTTAGCAAAATTGATATGGGCGCCCTCGAATGAAACGACCTGACCTGAACATGCCCGTTCGGGCGACCTCACATGGTGCCACACGGCACGTCTGAACGAACGATGCCACAAGAGAGAAAATGGAAAATGGGCCACTTGAATGTGCACAGGGCACCCGAGCAGTCACAACTTAGAAAAACTAATACGGGCGCCCTCGAACGAAATGGCCTGACCTGAATGCGCCTCGTTGGGCGACCTCACACGGCGCGTCACGGCGCGCCCGACTGAATGATTCCATAAGGGATTAGATGGAAAATGGGCCACCCGAACATGCACAAGGCACTAGGGCAGTCACAACTTAGAAAAACTGATACGGGCACCCTCGAACGAAACGACTCGACCCGACCCGAACGCGCTCGGTCGGGCGACCTCACATGGCGTGACATGACGTGCCCAAATGAATGATTCCACAAGGGATAAAATGGAAAATGGGCCACCCAAACATGCACAAGGCACCCGAGCGGTCACAACTTAGCAAAACCGATACTGGAGCCCTCGAACGAAACGGCTCGACCGGACCCGAACACACCCAGTCGAGCGACCTTACACGGCGCGACACGATGCGCCTGAATGAACGATGCCACAAGGGAGAAAATGGAAAATGGGCTACTCGAACGTGCACAAGTTACCCAGGCAGTCACAACTTAGGAAAACTAATACGGGCACCCTTGAATGAAACGGCCAGACCCGAACGCGCCCGATCAGGTGACCTCACATGGTCCGACACGGCGCGCCCAAACGAAGGATGCCATAAGGGAGAAAATGGAAAAAAAGCCAGTTGAACGTGGCACCTGGGCAGTCACAACTTAGAAAAATTGATACGGGCGGCCTCGAATGAAACTGCCCAACCTGAACGAGCCCGGTCGGGCGACCTCACACGGCGCGACACGGTGAACGATGCCACAGGGGAGAAAATGGAAAACAGGCCGCCTGAATGTGCATAAGGCACTCGTGCGGTCACAACTTAGAAAAACTAATACGGGCGCCCTCAAACAAAACGACCCGGCCCGAATGCGCCCGGTCGGGCGAACTCACATGGCATGACACGATGCGCCCGACCGAACGATGCCACAAGGGAGAAAACGACAAATGGTCCACCTGAACACGCACAAGGCACTCAGGCCATCACAACTTAGCAAAACTGATACGAGCACCCTCAAATGAAACGACTTGATCCAAACTCGCCTGGTCAGGTGACCTCACACGACATGCCTAAACAAACAATGCCACAAGGGAGCAAACGGAAAACGGGCCACCCAAACATGCACAAGGCACCCGGGTGGTCAGAACTTAGCAAAACTGATACGGGCACCGTTGAACGAAACGACCCGACCTGAACGCGCCTGGTCGGGCGACCTCACACAGCGCGACATCGTGTGCCCGACCGTGGTTGGGGGCACACATTAAAAGTGAACCAAGGAGTGAGCGCATCACGACCTTAATATTTTATGAAACTCCTTAGAAGTCCCATCATAACCACCTTCCATCTTCATCACAATGTGATATGTCAACTAAAGATATCTTATTATGTTTCTCCAACCATTCAAAAAGGGGAAGAAGGGAGTTCAAATTTCCCAAAGAAGTCTACCCCATAATACTATGGTTCCAAATATTTATTGATCATCCATTTCCTGGGACCCAGGTTATATTATTATTTATTAAAGGAGAGGCGAAAGAAATTAATTTCCAAACCGTCACAATAGCGACGCTTTCCTCCAAACGTCGCAATAACGACACTTAGCTCTAAGTGTCGCAAGACCGACACATCTCTCCAATCCATCACAATTCCGATGCTTTTCTACAAACGTTGCAAGAACGACACTTACCTCTAAGTGTCGCAATACTGACACTTGTCTCCAAACATTGGTATAGTGACAGTTGTGGGCGAGATTTGAAAAATTGATAAAATTTGGGGAAATTTCCGACATTTGGTCAAAAGTGTCGAAATTTCCGCCAAATGTACTAGTGTTTGCATAACCATCTCCCATACGCCCCCCAACCACAGCCTATCGGAGTGTTGGGGGATCTGTTATACATGGTCAGACTAGATCACATAACCATACTAGAGTGTATGTTCCACTCATAGATACTCCCTCCGACACCAATCATAGTGTTAGAGGTAGTATTTATATATCTTTTGATGATATTGTTACGGATAGTGGACCTTATTCACCTATTGCAGGTACACATATTGCATTTTAAATCCTCTTTAAAATTTAAGTGTTTATGCCTTGAATTTATTTTTAATTTTTAAATCTTCTTCAATTGAAGTGTTTAAATTTAATGTATATGTTATTATGCTTCTATTTTGTTATATATATTAAATTATGTTTATGATTTGTAAACCCTCAGTAAGGTGAAGACGAGGATTAAAGTGCAGTGTCGATCCCACCATGGAATGATCTTATAGCTAGTATCAGAGTTGAGGATGTTAGGGTCCAATAGACATGGATCACATGCATTTTGGATATAATTTCTGCTAGTTCACATACTAGCAGTAGTTTGTCTCTGATGCTGCAAATCATCAACAGGATGATTGAGACATACTAGAGGGCAGGCCCACAAAGGCATCTCCTATATTCCATACATAGGATTAGGAGGTTGGAGGTTAGAGGCCGACATACTTGGAAGGAAGTGAAATACACCACCAAGAACGTTGATGTTTGTGGGGAGTTGTTTGATATCTCTCTGAACTTTCGTGTTAGACATGCTGCTACAATTTTGATAAAATACTTTAAGAATGTTGATGTGGAACCTTTTGTTTATTATCGATTCGTTGGAGCTTGGGGTTAGTTCCCCCACCATGACCAGGTCCCTATTTACTTTACAAAGAATATATATGCAGAGCTTTTGCTACATATAAGGTTGGATTAGACTAGCACTAGATCTAGGTTTTATGGACTTGACTTGGGCTATATTTATGAACATGTTGGGGCTCATAGGGACCCTGTGCATGTAGAATCACCTCCGATATTATTTAGACAACCATCTCAGAGCATGGTATTTTCGACTGAGCTAGAGCAATCATCATAGCTTGGCGCTAATACTAAGCATACCATTGCAGATAACATGCAGAGGACGTTAGCCATTGCATATGTCAGATTGCATGGAGAGATGAACATATCACCTTTGTTTCCTGGTGGCCCACCAATTTCATTACCCGGTGATTCATATCTCTAGAGTCTAGGGCATGACCAACTTTTTTCATATGCACATATGTGTCATGATACCATCTGTGACACTTATAGGGTGCACGACCCACGTGAAACAAACCAAGTACATATATACAAAAATTTTGACTCTTGTCATTAAATTATACATTATTTATTTATATTAATAATTTCATGATAACATGCATGCACATCCCAACTACATAGACAACATTCTGAGGTAATCTAACGGGATAGTTGGCCAAATAGAGTAGCCTCCTATAGTGCATGTTTCCATGGCTCAGTATCCTCCACCTCCATCTCCAACTCATAACACTCGTGAACTAGTAGTTGAGGTAAAAAAAAATTATACCTAATTTTTCAGCATTCTCTTTTTTTATGTTACATGTATGCATGCTAATTAATTTGTAGAGTAATTATAATTTGTCTTTTCCATTGTGTACAAAGTCTCAAATGTAGAGGGGTGTCGATGCTACAGTTATGTGGACACATGAGTGGGATTCTAGGTATGGAGGCATTGAGTCACATGTAAGGGAGCACCCAACCTAGATTGATCATACCCCATCCCACCTGTCTTCCATTTTCACTCGACTGATTCACAGATAGGGGACTATTGAAATGCAGAGTTAAAAATCATTTATTTGTAGATTGTTTGTTTTGTACAAATATTTTTCTAGTTAATTTGAATTTAAATGTGTTATATTGTTGTACCAGATTATGGACACTTAGTCTTCACAACAAAACACGCATAAGAGTTTTAGAAGTGATACTTTCTAGAGTGGATCATAGATACTTTGTATATTTCAAGCCCATTTCATAGGGCACATTCATATGTGATGTATAAACTTTGTATATTTTCATACATGTATAGTTTATGGATGCATGAAAATTATTTCAGTTTATTGATGCTTACTATTTGAGTTTGTGGATGTTCATGTATAATGTAATTTGTATATATTTTCATGTCGATATTTATTATCATACATAACTAACAAGATACAAATTTTGACTTCTCAAGAAATAAACTAAGAAAATAAGTACAATCTTAGACTATGATGCAAGTTACTTTGATACTTAAAATGAAATAAAACATATTTTCGTGGTTCAATTAAAAAACACAAATAGGATAGAAATACATTTTAAATTAGATTTTAAAATATGTCTTCAACTAGGAATGTTCAACTAATAAATTTTATTAAATTTTATTTCTTTTGAGGTCATCTTAGTCATAACACGTGATATAAGTCATATGTATTGGAATTTAATATAGAAAAAAACAATTAATGATATGATTTTAGATAATTTTAGATAATTATGAACTTTCCTAAATTTAGTTGGCTATCCAAATATTTCAATCAATTCCTTAACTTAAGACATTCAATTGAGAACATTCAAGAAGTAAAATTATAAAAAATAATGATTTTGAATTCTAGTTTCATAGACTAAGGAAATAAGTACAATCTTACTATGATGCAAGTCACTTTGATACTTAAAATAAACTAAAATATATCATGTACATCAATTTAATATTGAATTTATAGAAAGTGTCTTTTACTGTAGTCAATGTATGTTAATTTAAACAATTAATGATATATTTCTATAATTTTATGCACTTTCTTAAATTTTCTTACCTATCCAAGTATTTCAATCAATTATCTACCTTAAGACCTTCAATTAAGAACATTTAAGAAGTAAAATTTTACAAACTAACAATTTTAATTGTCATATTGGCTTGTAAAAGGTGAATTTTAGTGCACAATCAATGCATGTTAACTAATGATTTTAAAAGATGTCAAGATGTAAATTACAAATAAGTTTTATTTGATCTTATTTATTTTGAGGTTATATAAAAGAGTTTAACTGCACTTTTTACAATCGAATATAAAGCAAATAATAACATAAAAATATTTCAATGTTGTTCATAACTTAGATAATTGAATTTCCATTTTAAGTAAAATAATATTACATCAACTTGGTTTTACACACTGCAATGGATTTTCTAGAAACCAAATGTATGACATGTATCTAGATGGGCCTGACGCTGATGAGTGGGCTTGGCTCTGGGATACTCTACGTTGTGTTGGGCTTTGTTATGGGTGGCGATCAAATTATTTGGAATGGCCCTCTTAAAAACAACATGCTTATAGTGAAGGAGGTTTACCGAAGTATTGTATCTACTCATCCACATCAAGCAACAAAAATTTTCTTTCCTTTCTGGAAAAGGAAAATCCCAACGAAAGTTACAATATTTGGTTGGCTGGTTTGGCGGGGGAAAGTGCTCACATGGGATAATCTTAAAAAGCGAGGTTACCACGGTCCTAGCCGCTGTGTTCTATGTTATTTGGCTGAGGAATCCATAGCTCATCTATTCTTTTCCTGTCCTACTGTTATCAGGCTTTGGAATCTATTCATTTCTTTCATTATGAATCCATCTTGGAGGCCGGTGGATTTCATTACAGCAGCATATGATTGGGATAAGTTGAATAGTGCCTATAGATCCCTTCCCTTTTACTTTATATGGGAAGTTTGGCTCACAAGGAATAATATTATTTTCGAGCAAAAATCATTTCAGATCCAGCGGACTTATATGGCTATCAAATCTTGGATGGTTGACAGTCCTCCTTTGCTGAATGATGTTTGTGATGCCTCTCACCGAATAAGACCCCATGAAATATCCCTCCCTGCCTTATATTTTGACGGTGCTTCTGTAGGAGGTATCATTGGTTGTGGCACATGGATCAAAATATCGGATCAGGAGCATATTCACATCTATTGGAATGGTGGTCCAGGTACTAACAACAAAGCAGATATTATGGCGCTATGGGGAGGCCTCCTAATTGCTACTAATTATCAAATTCAGGTGGATTGTATATATGGGGACTCTCAGTTGGTTATTGGCTGGATGTCCAGTAGATTTCATATGTATAACCATCTACTGCAAGGATGGATTGATAGGACTCAGAGACTATGGAGTAGAATGGACTCTTCCCCAATGTTCCATATTTTCCGTGAAAACAATACCCGGGCAGATCGACTCTCTAAAAAGGGACTTTCGGCCGATTTTGGAGCTATGTATATCTCTCATTATGCTGATGGTAGACAGACTGCCGAATCTTCCATTCCCTTCTCATGATATAATCCTTTCAGTTCTAGGACTCCTTTTTGTCATATCTACTTCATTACAATAGGATCATCCGCGGTTTTTGGAAGGCATAAATTTCATACTTGGTAATATTCCCTCATGTTTCTTAATTATCATCCCAAGTGAGCCTGGTTTATATACAACAAGCGAGCTTGTTCACTTCAGCATGAGCGCGACATCATTATATCAAGCGAGCGGGACTTATACTAACAAGCGAGCCAGTTACAGTCTTATCAAGCGAGCGTGATTACTGTATCAAGCGAGCAGGTTCTTTATTCAGTCGAGCGGGAGTCCAAGTAAAAATGGGATGTTTCTTTTCTTATTATCTAACGCTCCTGAAGATCTATAAGCATTCGGGTTGCTGTATCACTCATTTCTATCTGGCCAGTTTTTTGCAGCATGCCAATTTTGACGACCCATGATTTCCTCTCAAGCGAGGCTGCATTACTCATCGGTTTAATATTTCCTTCAGTGAATCATTGACATCATCTCTAAACATTATATCATGGATCATATCTCCTTATATTTCCTGTAACTAGTACTCTTCTATCTTTAGCCCACTGTTTTCGTATCTCTTTTTCTATTTAGTTTCATAGACCCGGGTACGAGTCGAGATGAATCCTTTCATCTCTGTTTCTACTTTTATGCTAATATTGATGTTTTATATGTATGGGAAGATGTTTTATATGTATGGGAAGGATTGCTCCTGGTTATGTGGAAGCCAATTAATTATCTCTGCTCAATATTTCTATATGAGCATCATCAATTTGGCATTATATGCAGATTTCTCGCTGATGGATATCACAGCTGAGACATATTTGGTCAATGTACTGGTTATATTCATAATATAAATCAGCGTTTTTTTCTTTCTGAAAAAAAAAGATCCATACAATTTCTTTCACGCTCAACATGACTACCATACATGTCATTTAAAAATTAAGATCAAAATTTATAACTAAATCTAAATCTAAATCCATCTTGATTCTAAATTTAATTAAATTTTAGATCTATGGGGTTCACATAAGGATCTTATCCCTTAAAATAAAACCTCCCTGAAATTTGGTGTACTTAATAACTTAACCACCTCAAGGAAAATAAAGCTTATATAATGTATATGTACAACATTATGAATCCATCCTAGATCATAGGGAAACATTTCTTTAGTCAAAATTAAAAAATTACAAGAGTATTCAACTCTCACAGTTATAGATTACAAAAATCATACATTTGATATTTCTTATACTAGATTAGATTACACTTGATTGTTATAGACCCGACTTCAGGGCTCGCTATTTGTATCATCTACTCATCTATCCAATGGCTCATAGGAATACAACTCTCCATAATACATTCATGGTATGATTATGTCATCTTCCATCTCCTTGGTTCACCTTTATTTATTTTTATTTCTTTGAGATTGATCTGACTTCCTATTACTAGATGAATGTATTAACAAGATATATATTCAAGAATCATTAGAGGAATTTTAGGTCTTAAATGGGCCTCCGAAGGAGATTATAAAATAATAGTGGAAATAATAAAATAATATTATATTACGTCATCAAATTTTAGAGGGAAAAAAAGAAAAAGACTTATTTTTCAACCCGTATTTTCAACTTATCTCCCTATGGGTTTACTCAAATTTCAAGAATTAACACTGATTGGATGAATAATTTGAGTCCTCATCTAATGAGCATCCGTGTTGCATACTTTCAATGGACCCTTCTACACAAAAAATCAGAAATACATGAAAAAACATTATTACAATCACGTTTTTTCATGTATTTCTATTTTTTCGTGTAACAGGGTCCATCGTAGGTATGAAACATGGATACTCGATGGATGATGAATTAAATTTTCTATCTAATGAGTACTCCCACTCTAAATTTGAGTAAAACCTTAGGGAGATGAATTGCAAATACGAGTTGAAAAAGTTGTTTTATTATTTTATTATTTTTTAATCTTTTTAATTTTTAACTCCAAAAATGGTGAATCGTTCCCCATGGTTGACATCATCATTTTGAATCCTATTGGTTCTTATAAAGCTTATTGTGGTTGCAAATTTTTCTTAGGAGGCCCATTTTAGACCTTAAAATTTCTCTAATGAAAATCTCTATAAATGATGTGATCAGACTATTTTTTTTTTTTTCAAAAAAAGGGCCCATTACAACCATGACACCAATTTGGTATGTGAATTTTCCATCTTCATATTGTCTCACTAACATACTTTTCACCTGTGTGCATCACATCAAATAGTAGGCCACATTCTTTTTGTTTCTTGCGGGGGCAATGATAACAAAAACATTGCCTAAAACCAAAATAAAAAATATGTATTAGTTAAATACGTTCAAGTTTTCAATTTATAGATGAAACTGTTAATGATATATGGGACACATACCTTCCCTTACAATATTAGAGACACAGTCATGATTAAGTGAAATAATGGTCTCTTCATCATGCATCTCTTGCCACATCGAAATTGTATGAGGTCCCTTTGGATTAAGAAGGACATGTTCTATCCTCTCACGTACCTATGTTTCTCACAAAGATCAAGTCTACATCCATCAACACCAATGAAAAACTCACAAAAACATGCGAGTTTTCTTATCTTGATAGAAAATATTTCCCCCATGTATTTTCTCTGTACTGAGTGTAATTCCCTTATTCCTTATACAATATTACAATACCAAGGATTGGATCTATTCACATCACCAATTTCAACATTATAGAAGAACCTACGCATAATTATAATAGATTCATGACCTTCATGTCCTAAATGAAATCTGCATTAGTTGACCACCTTTAGTAATGATTTAAGTCAATCTACATCATGACTCATTTTGTACCTCTTGAGTGCTCACTGAACACAAGCACCTACACCATCATGCTCACCCTTTCCATGTATTGTTTCAAAGTAGATCCAAGCATGTTGAATTTGTTTCTTCTTGTGTAGTCAGCTCAACCAATAAAAAGAGTGCGTTGACTAGAAATTCCCTACACAACCATTTGACCATATCCAATGCTTCATCAATGATATGTTATTTTTTTTTGAATGATTCATAAATAAAGTCAAATAAATGTTGCACGAAAAATGTATCATGCTTACGATGATCATTGATGTAAAAGTGATACTCCTTAATCACATCACGTGACTCATCATTACTATCCCTAGCATCAAGTTTCAATTGTGCATATCTGTAAAAAACATCTACGAATATTGACACTTATTACAAGTGATAATACTCAACCTTGATCTCTTTATGAGGAGAAAATGTGTAATTCTCAACAAAGTCCACCACTGATAAGATTGTGCCTTGTTGAAATACTTTGTGAGAATGCTTAAATTTAGATGCTTGCCACCTAAACCTGTGCAAGTGTTTGATATATTTATAGGTTTGGATTTCAAAAACCCCAATGAATTGTGAAATAGGAATCTCATCCTCAACATATTTTATCCTCTTAGGTGCCGAAGTTGAAGACGGTGGTTTATTTCCCACAACATACTCATAAGTATTCCATGTGATGATGACATATAACATCCCAGACTAGTTGGTATCAATAAGAAAGTTCCTATGGAATAATGCCAAATCACCACATTCAATGAATATTCTCCCACCTATACATATTTTCTTGTAAAACAACCATTTTGTCCCACTTCTGCACAATATTGATGAAACGAAATCATGCACTATAGGAGGATTAGGGTCGTTGTTACAGTTCTTCTTGTAAAATTCCTGGAAAGTGTCATACGAAAGCTAAAATTAAACATGATATAGGCAACAACATGTGTCACAGATTGTATTAGGCCTCATAAACTGTGCCTTCAATTTGTGAAACATCCTTATGGATATCTTGGCATGGTGATTTCTTTCGTGAAATTCCTTGAACAGTTCAAATTCTTCCATTTATACAATGTTCTTAGCATGTTCCACATACTCACCTTTAGCTATGTGATGTCATATGATATGATTTTAATCTGGAATAGCACATGAATGGATCTGCCAAAAATTGACCACAAATTCTCTAATTCTTGCTGTAATCATGTCCTGGTAGGGTTTCCTGGTGATAAGATACCAAGAAGAAAATTCGTAGTTGTCATTCACTAAAACCATGAATTTGGTATGCTTGTGTAATATTTATCTCGAGACATGGATAAATTTAGAAATTGTTGCCAACTTTTTTTTTCTTGATATACTTGATGCAACAATAATGATTTAATTTCCATGTGCGCAACTTGAACATAAGGTTTTATTGATTTTCCAAACATAGTGAATTTTTTTGATATATTTTCAGTGAAATTCATGTGTCTTCTTAATTTTAGCAGCTTGGACACCCAAAATATTTGTGGCATGTTTTAGTTTCTTATGTTTGATAAACCCATGTAGTATCCGTTTTTTGAGTAGGGATACGATCCCCAAGGTCCTTTGTTTTCCTTGCATCCATTTTTTTTGCAAATGGTCCTCCCATTTCCAAACCACTGCATTTCCTTGTTATCATGTCAAACTAAGAGGAAACAATTCGTTCTTCTGGTGGTTGATCGCCTTGATAGGGAAAATATTCTTCCTCCAGTGGTTGATTAGCTTGATGTGTCACATATTGTTACCCTACTGATGTTTGATAAAATTGATAGGGCACATGTTCCTCTGGTGGCTGACTAGGTCCATAGGGAACATCTTGATCATCATCTAGTTGATCAACTTGATGGGATACATCTTCTCCCTCATGTGTATGCTCAATTTCCATTCCTGCATAGTGGAATACAAAACATACTTATAAGTCAAGTGATTCATCGTCATAATATAAGTGAATATTAGGTGTATATACACATGCTTATTTTAGAAATCACCATAGGTGAAAGGCCTTGATATGATTTGATTGTAGGAAGCTTGGTAGAAAAAGTTGACATGGACCAAGGATTCTAAGTTGAAACACGAAAAGAAAATGGTTTTGAGCTTAGGGAAAGATGCGTCGAAGGAGAGTGAACCAGTAAAGGTAATGGTCCCTATTTCAACAAAAAGGGTAATTCATAATATGATGAAAGGTAAAATAATTCATCCCCAACAAATAAAACTCAATTTGGAAACCCTTGGGTTCTAGTAAAAAACCTTAGGGAAAAGTTAAATGAAAAATAAGCTTACATTTGGAAACTAGGTAGTAGAAGTTGACATGGACCAATGGTTATAATATGAACATGAAAATAAAAGGGTCTCGAGCTCAAGAAAATATGGGTCGAAGAAGAGTGCACCAGTAAAGTTATCGGTACCTATGTCAATAAAAAGGGTGATTCAGAATACAATGAAAGGTAAAATTCTTCCTCCTCAATAGTAAAAATCAATTTGGAAACTATAGGGTTCTATTCAAAAACCTTAGGGAAAATTAAAATGAAAAATAAGTTGACATTTGAAAACTAGGTAGCAAAATTTGACATGGAGCAAGGGTTATAAGTTGAAACATGAAAAGAAAAGTGTTTCAAACTTATGGAAAGATGGGTTGAAGAAGAGCGCACCAATAAAGGTATCGGTCCCTGTGTCAACAAAAAGGGTGAAAATGAATATGATTAAAGGCAAAATCATTCATCCTAAATCAATAATTTTTTTGTGAAACCCTAGGGTTTTAGCCATAAACACTAGGTGTTAATAATAGAAAATCGTACAGGAAAAATACATTAAACATTTCAAGCAGAAGGTACATATGAATATTTTCAGAAAAGGAATACATTAGAGTAGACCAAAATTTATTTTTTCCTAAGGTTAAGGGAAATTTAATGGACATCACACTGGAAACAAACTGCTTTTGTGCCACAGTGTGGCTATTCCTTCGATAGTCGTGTGGTCCTGAAGATGGAAAATTTTCCCCATCCAGGACCACTTGGAACACTTGGTTAGGAAGATTCTTAGCTTAGTATTTCCAAGGACAGTCGAGATGGAGACACCATGAGGCTTAAATTCACCACACAAAGGAATCCCTCCTCCACTATTGTGTCGCTATCCATATTGGGCCAATAAAAGAGGGAGGAATTCAAAAAATGTTTATATAAGATAAACTTTGGAAGAAGAATAGGAGACACATTGTTATGGTGGCCAAATTTCTTCATAGCAAACCAACTTGCATAGTCCAGAAGTAGAGGGATTGGAAGGACTCATATGTTGGCCAACCAACTTCTCAGTTCAAGAGAGAGAGGTCCACTATTTGATCTCGATCTACCATACTTTGAGAGAGGGAAGAGACGCTTGCAAGAACTCAAGGGAAGGAGACCTCCTTGTTTTGGGTATTTGAGCTCCATATCTCAAAGGACCCTATACAAGTGTTTAGCATTGTATATTTTTTACCACTAACACCTAATAAAGGGAGAATTATCCACTTATGTAATTAGGTTGTTTACTCCATCGATATTTTGTATTTTTCATCTTTTTTTTGTGTTGTATGTTTAGTTTTCCCTAAAACTTAGCTTACATTGTGTGAAATCTATTCCACTAATAGTAGGAAATTGTTTTTCACTATGACCTTTTGCAAGTAGCATCCAACTTGCTAAAGAAGTGTATTTCATACACCCTTGCACCAAATACACTACCACGGGAATGGCGACTCCATTGGATTCTTTATTTTAGAGAAAATGGTTGTTGATGTAGGTCCTTCTCCATGCTCAATCTGCAAACCACCCCTATATTCTCTTTTCATCTCCAGTCACACTCAGTAAAAAGTTTTTCACAATAGAGAGGGCAATTTTTCTTCATTTTTTCTAACAGCCCGCTTTGTGGTCTGATATATGCGTGCCCTACTCCTGTGGGGAGACAACACACGTGCGAGGCTAGCAAGAAAATAATTGGCTACTTATTCTCACTTTTAACGTGATTTTCAACCCCTAATAATTTTCCATCACTTTTTCTCTATATTTCACTACTATTAGGACACTTAGGTGCTATGTTTAACCTAGAATTAGCTTAGCAACTAGGTCGTTTTAATTTTAGTATTTTATTTCAAAAATTACACATAGTTTAAATAGGGGACAAGTAAGTGGCCTCAAATACACATATGTTTTCTGAACAAATTATTTGCTGATAAAAGAAACAAAAAACATAGCTTAATTAGTAAAGAGTATGTGGCCCATATATCCACATATATTTTTTCCAGTTCAAGTTTGTCAATTTTTTGCATTAGATTAAGTTAAATTCTACATTAACATTTGGGACTAGGATTAGACTATCAAAAAAGGAAGTAAGTAATCGCTGCCACCCTTACACCTCTCGGTGAGCCTGGGTAGGCATATGAACGCTTTCCTAAGACAATTTTCCATCTCCCTATAAGCTAAACATAGCCTAATTAGGCAAGGTTTAAGTGGCCCATCATCCACCCATCATTTCAATTTTTGCAAGGAACAATAACACATAGCGTAAGTAGAAAAGGATTATAAAGGATAATTGCATATCCAAATCTCATAACACTTGTGATTGTTCACTCCAAAGTACACACAAAGAATTGGTAAGCATTGGACCATAAGGCATCCAGTGTGTTTGGAACTTTGTTCTCTTCTTACAGTTACTTCACCAAAGCACACCCTAATAAAAATTGAGACTCTCAAAAAATAATCATTAACTGAAATAACTAAATTCTCCCCAGAGGGGCCATAAAAGAAATTATAGTTCAGGTTAGGACCATCAGGGGTAGGTATCCAATAACCCATCGTGGTCATAATACATTTTGAAACATATATGTTGACATTTTAGGGATCTTAAAATGCGTATATACACCCACGAAATGAAGACCTGAGCATTACAAAGACCCATTATAGAGGGGGTTAAGCTTAGGCCCTGTGTGTGCGGTACTTTTTGGGGCTACCTGACCCATCTAGTCCTCAGTACTGGTAACCAATTACCAATAAGCTCAAGACTCTAATTCTCACATGGGACAATGGTACTTTAGTGACCAAAACTAGGGCATCCTTCCCTATAGGTGACGGTACAGGAAACACTCCATCCTCATACCATTACCTTGGTTGATTTTTTGGATGCTAGAAGGTGTCACCAGTTCTTTTGGGATGTTGGCCCTAGTACCCATCAAAAGATATCTTTGCAAGGCCTAGTTACATTAAGAGTGTAAGGACTATTAGGTCTATATAAGTGTTTGGTGTCATACACAAAATAAATAAAACCTAATTTTTGATTGATTGATCACATAGTGTAACGTTAAAGAGAAAAATAATATTTTATTTTTTCGCTTTTTTTTGTGCATGTGATTATATTTTTTCTTTGATAGGATGTAGCCTACCTCCAAAATCACAAAAGGTTGCACTAATCGACATCATAGGGTACCTAACGAAACCCCATTGATCTAGGAATTTCTTAAAACTCCCCCATTAAACGGAGGAGTTTCAACCATCCCGCCATTCAGGTGTAGAGGACATCGCAACATTATCGGACCATCCTTTATCGAGGCATATTTGATTGGAAACCCCCAAGGGTCACCAACCATAATACCAGTGGAAATCCCAACATGGTCACCACACTCAACTCCTCCAATGACCCCTCGAGCTCAAAAGGTAGCTACCCCTTCGAGGATTCAACAAAATATCCATTAGGGTAAGCCACAGGGTAACATTCCCCAGGCACCTCCCCTGAACCATCATATTCAAATATATGTTTCTCAATAGAGTACAATGGTGGTCAATTCACAGTTACCCTTATTAGCATCACTAAATCTTCCAGATCTAATGAACTTAATGAATGTCCCTATTCCACATGGCCTTAATTAGCTCCCCATTCCCACAAAGCTCCCTTCTAATGTACCAAAATTTGAAGGGAAGCAAGAATAAGACCTCGGAAAACATATAATGACTTTCTGCCTTTGGTGTTCATAGAGTAGCATCATTAATAATACCATTCGACTAAGACTATTTCAATGTACCCTCACAGGGGTCACGAAGAAATCGTATGTCTAGCAGTCATCTACATCGCATGGAACCTCTAGCACCCTCGCTATTTCATTCCTCACATATTCCCAACTCCCCATTCATCATGACTCGGGAATGAAACTTATGACAAATTTAAGAAAAAAAAAATTGTCCATATATCATACCATCTCCACGAATGGCGATGACGTATTATTTTGTGTATAGCCAAACTTGACGACAGAGTGTTGTTGGATTTATTTTTAAAAACCCTCACAGCTAATATTGAAAAAGGCGTGGCGATGCAGAAACCAACCTCAGAGGAATACGCCATTAGCAAATTCCAATAGATTGAACTCATTTACATTGAATCAGGATATATTTATAATGTCTTTCCAAACACCCTGCACCTGCAAAATTATAGAGAATTACCAGGAACATCCAACAATGATGATAGTTTGATAGGGTCCTGAGCCCAAGGTCAACCAAGAAGTAGTTATCAATACCCAGGATACTCTTACGATTCTAATTAGAATGTATCACAACCTGGGTACCACCAAAGTCACCCTGCAACTCTGCAAAACGTGACGAATAGGGCGATGCAATATCATCGACATCAGGGAGGTTCATATCCCCCCTTGTAAGGGAACCAATAGTCAGTTAGGAATGTTGATGTAAGAGAGCCACCCCAACAATCATACACCAACCAAGGACAAGGGAACTAATACTCGCCTTTTCCTACACAAAATCCACCACTGATGCAAAACAATGCAACGGTGAATCTTCTGCAACCATCACATCCTCTGTCTTTAGGGTGATGATGTTCCCTCATGATGATCATATCATCACCATCGACCAAATCACATACTACGATAAGAAACCCATGACCACTCTATATGTCATACTACCATACATAGATACAACCACGGAACCGCTTACAAATTACACAAAGTTTGGCCCATGCCAATTCAAACCATCATCTATCCTAGGCTCATTCCTAGGAGATTCCCTTATTGTACCAGGGGAATCCCCGGAAATCATGCAGGAACCAGTGTGAATGATGAGCTCATAAAACACGGAAACTAGCCCAGAAATATAAGCCAACAGTATGGATGTCGAAGCCATAGGTATGAAATTCCCAACATACGTCATTTCATAGACCCCATTTTTGTATCCCCCACCTAGTTTTGTATCAAAAAAGGTCATGGAAACTATGAAATTTCCAAATATGGCCTTCAAAATACCTGTGTTGTATTTGGTCTCTCCAACCATGCTAGAAAGGCCAGGCATTACCTCTACAGGGATGACCCTACTGCCCTGAAGAGGTCATAACAATTCAAGAAACACCTATAGTGGTGCCAATTGGCACTACCAAGAGAAATAACAAAAAGGGAAAAAAATAGAAACCCCCAAGATACCTATGGCATTACAACCTTATGTATTATGCAATATTTTTGGTTATCGTACTAATATTTTCACATAATTAGAAGAATTCAAACCTCTTCTACATACTAAAAGATATGTAGAGACCTCAGAAATCTGAAAAATGGAATAGGTCACGAATGACCAAGGGAAAGCATTACGCACCAATCATGTGTGCACCATATGAAACCATTATGGGAATTATACCCATAATTTCCCATAGATGCCTCCATATAGGGATGCACTGTAAGCGCTAGAACAATCTAAGCTTGAGGACCCGTCTGTCGAATCCATACAAATGAAAAAAGACAATTCAAAAATTATATTATATATATGAGAAGAACCTACATCATTCTCATACTCATCCAACCCAATGGCTCAATGCCACACCACATGTCCTAGTTTGCACATTGTGCAATGAACCTGATCACTTGATCATAGAGTGCCCTAAATTAGGGGCTTTCAACCATTGGTACCCAATACCACATGTGGCGCAAAGAAACTTATCGTGACATAGAATACAAACATGTCATATCTATCGGAGGAACCATCACATCCGCCATTGTCCCAACCTCCATCATCTTTGATCAATGTTTGATTTCATGCGACATTTCATCGCTGAAAATCTCGATTTAGGAAACTCGGACACAAAATCCATGGACAACACTACAACTCAATGGACTGAAGCGACAAGGAACATATTATATATATCGGAGGAGAGATAGTCATTAGAGCAACGACCTCTCCCCCATAATCATCCTCAGCCTCAAGACCAGCTTTGCACATTATGCAATGAATGTGATCATTTGATTGCATGATGCACAACTCTAGAGTTGTTTCAAAGATGGTACCCATTTAACTCGGTGTACTTCATATGGCTATGACCCAATCAATATTACTACCATATATTCTAGGATAACCTCCATCTTCACCATTTTCCCTACATTCCCCAATTCTTTTTAGCATTAGAGTCACTATTCTTGGCCATTACCAACCTTGCCAACTTAGACAAATCAGATTCTGAATCCGTAGAAAGTTCAACCCAGGAGAATGAAGCGACTAGATCCTTTCTCTGTGTATCTGAAGAGAGGAATCCACCAAAAGGACAGGTTACCACCCCCAAATGCCTAGCCCTAGCCTATGTATTATGTGACGAACGTGACCATTTAATAAATAAGTGCCTAGATTTAGTATCATTCTAGAAATGGTACCCAATCACCCTCAATGTCCAAAAGGATTGGAAAAAAAAGAGCATAACCACCACACTCAGAATTGCCCCTATGTCATCCAATTTCAACTTAAACTAGACATCATGCGCTCGTTCGTCGCCAATAATCCAGGCATAGTCCATTTCGAGTTACTGCAAACTAGGCAATAAGAAACAACGAGGCCTACCGCCCGTTGTCAGCAGCCACCTAAAACCATCAAAACATCTCCTCACCCCAGGAAGGTAAGAATCAAGTAAAACATATCATGTGTCTTATGTGCTAAAAATTACCATATGATTAATCAATGTCATGAGCTTAACAAGTTCACTGACAGTCTTTGCATGGTCACACCCATACCTTATATTCATCTCTCTAATCAAGAGAATACAACATGTTGTTATTGCCGAATTTTCTCACAATTTCACCACACGATGAATTTCCATTACCTTCTAAGGTTAAGAGTGGCTAGCTTAGCATTAGAAGAAAAACTCCCATGGGAGATAAATCACACAAGGTCTAAGAATAGGAGACGTCAGAAGCGGAGAAATACATATTCATGTAACCATATCCCATCATCATACTCTAATATGATGAGTGGTATTGGATCCCATATAATATACTCAGTGAGTACATTTACTCCGTGAAACATTTACATGAGCCATGATCATGATATGGATAAATACCCTATGTTATGAACATTTTGACACCTTTGCATCCATCATAATATTCACATAAAATAAGACACTCGTACCCTTCGTACACCACCAAGAGAGAATGAATCTTATCCCACAAAAAAATAAACAACCATCATGGAAATACTTCCACCATGTAATTCTGATGACACACAACACCATATATGATTCATCTCATAATGCATGGGAACCATGATTCATGATTTCTCCTCATATTTCCTTGGTTTCGAGAACACTGCAACTACCAAAATGGTAGTAGTACCTTCGACGATGCAAATCCAACCCGTCTACACCCTCTCAATCTCATCTTGTTGACTGAAACTGTTAGGCCCAAACCATTCCTCATGACCTCACAAAAACCAATTCCCCCTTAGACATATTGTTTCACTCTAATGAGGATATATTATACGCCATGATGGAACCAAATTGTTCGTGGAACGCAATGAATCACCACTCATTTTTTCATCCATAAAAAATGTTTGTGCCTAGTAGCATAAAAACCTAGAATGTTTACGCCATTGAATCCAAAGACTTCCTTCCATCAGGAAAGCTAGATCTATTCAAGAACCCTATCCCAGCACCTGATGCATTTGAGGAAGGAAATATGTCAAATATTTCACTAACCATTAAGGTGGATATCTCGAAAAAATGAGGCAAAAATGAAGAAGTCTCTCTAGGGGAAGCATGCTCCCCAAATTAAGTAGGCTCATATACAAATATATTACAAGAGTATGGGGATATATTTTAATGGGATTATTCAGAAATTCCAGGGTTAAGCCCCACCATCGTAGAGCACCACATTGACACTTGGCCTAACGTATCATTTGGCCGCCAAAAGCAATGTCAATTACACCCATCCAAAGCATAAGTGGTCAGAAAAGAGATAAATAAGATTCACAAAGATAGATTCATAAACTCAATCGCTTGCAAATCTTGGGTTTTAAAACCTGTACCCGTTATGAAAAAATAGGGCACCATTCGAGTCTGTATTGACTTTCAAGATTTAAACAAGCTTGTCCTAAAAGACAACTACCCTACTCCTTTCATCGAACAAGTCATTGATTCTTGCGCCGGTCATGAAGCCTTGTCCTTCATGGATGGATTTTTGAGGTACAATCAAATTCAGATCTGACATACAGATTGGTATAGGAACACATTCACCACCCCTTGGGGCACATTCACATATCAGGTTATGCCATTTTGTCCTAAAAATACTGGAGCCACCTTTCAGGGGGCCATCAACTATATCTTCCACTACCTGGCTCATCTTATCTTAGCCTACTTGGACGACCTCAAAGTATGATCCAAGAAATGAGGTGACCATATGGAGGATGTATGTTTGGTATTTCAATGGTGTCGGCACTACAACCTACGCTTGAAACCCCTCAAGTGTGTCTTCTGATTTAATGCAGGCGAACTATTAGGATTAATAGCATCCCAAAAATGAATCAAATTTGATCCCCTCAAGGTCCAGGAAATCAAAGGAGTACACCAACCAAAACGCTAAAAAAAATCAAAGCCTACAAAGGAAAGCCAACTTCTTATGACGCTTTGTCCCTGACTATGCCACTTACGCGCAAGGCTTCCTATGCCTACTCCTTCAAGAAAATCCATTAAAAAGGGACGATGAGGCCCAAAATTCATTTGAGGCACTAACATACTCCTTGTATTCAACCCCCTTGATCAAACCACCCAATTATGACAAAGACTATACCTTATATATATTTGCGTCAGATACAAAAATAGTTTGGGTGTTAGTCCAAGATGGAACTGACAACAAAGAGCACGTAATTTATTACATTAGAAAGAACCTAACTGGTCCTCATTTAACGTAATAGACAGAATAAAAAATTTCCCTAGCCCTAGCACACACAACACAAAAGCTTCGACATTACATCATCCTAAGGACCACAACAGTCATAGGAACTATCAACCCCATGCGATATTTGCTAAACCACCATATAATGAACCATAGGTACACCCAATGGATAGTTATACTATAGGAATTCGACCAATAAATTTTCTCCCCCAAAAGAAAGAAAACACTAATCCTAGTCGAATTCATCTCGGATCCCCCAAGTACGACCCAAGGATCCCTAGTTAATGACTCAATTCCCGATGAACACTTATTCTTAGTGACGACAAAGGACCCTTGGTACAGCAACATCCTTATGTTTCTACGAACCCAAAAGTTAAAACCACAACTCATTCGTGAAGACCGAAGGTGCATACACCATTAGGCTCCCGATACCTTCTCACGGGGGATGTCCTTTATCGAAGAGGTGTTGACATCATTTTAAGTCAATGCCTCACACACGACCAAGCTGAGCGGGCCCTAAATGATTGTCATAGTGGGGCCCACAACGGACATCTCTCAGGGATGGACACCTCCCAAAAAGTCTCATGTGCTGGTTATTTTTGGCCCACCCTATTCCAAGATTGCATATAAGCAGTCAAAAGGTGCGAATGATGGCAATGCTTCGTCCACAAGGCAAGAGCGCCTCCTGCTCCCCTACACCCGGGCATTGTAGTAGGCCCATTTTTCAAATGGAGCATAAAATTTATGACTTGCAACCCTACATCATCTGGTAACCATGAATACGTCATAGTATTCATCGACTATTTCACCAAATGGGCAGAAGCCATGCCCACATACAAAAACACTATAGAAACCACAACTCGCTTTCTCTTCAACCATGTCATCGTATGATTCGATTTGCCTAACAACCATGGAAAGAATTTCAAGAATGAAATATTCTAGGAGCTATCCCATCACCTAGGGTTCACGCATGATTTTTCATCACCATACAACCACTAGTCCAATGACCAAGTAGAAGTTTTTAACAAAGTACTCAAAACAATGTTACAACATATCATAAACAACCATAAAAATAACTGGCACCATATGGTATTTTTAGCCTTATGGGCATATTTCACAAGGGTAAAATCCTGAACAGGGTTCACACCTTTCCAATTGGTATACAGATTACAGGTTATGCTTCTCATTGAACACGAAATCCAAAACTTAGACGCAGCCATCGAACTCCTCACTAATACTCAGCCTTTAGAACAAAAATTTGTAAATTCGAAGAGAGTCTCACCAAGATAATGAGGCTCACAAGAAAAGAGTAAAAACATCATTCAAATGCAACATCACCCCTCACTTATTTTTTGAGGGGGAGCTATTCCTCCACTACAATGTTGAAAAAGAAGCCTTAGAACCCAGGAAGTTCGAAACATTATTTAAGGGTCCTTACATCATCAAAAATTTTCTCATCAAAGGAGCATACATTCTGTCTAAGCCCGATGGTACATGCCTAGCTAATCCCGTCAATGGGCTCTACCTCAAGAAATTCCACTTATAAGGCGGGAAGCCTCAATGCCCTAGAGATAAAATGAACGTAACATAAATTTTTATGATGATCACAATCACCATGTACTTATTCAAAAATAAATATTCCTGTGTCACATATGGATCATCCGCCCATACACTATTTTGGATTTCCTGATGGAGCCTCTCGATGGTCACAAAATTTAGCACCAGCTGCCTAGGACATATACTCTCCTGACCGGTCACCATTCCTCACCAATAGAGTATGTATTGGGTCATCTACAAATAATCAAGAAGAATATGATGTTGTCATCAAGCTATTGAGTGATGCCTCCAAGCAGGGAATTATCCATCTACATGTATTTCTTGACACCAAGTTAGTGGTATCACAGTTAAATTGAGCCTTTCAAATACATGATTCCCACCTATTTAGGAAATACTCTCATGCATGACGGTTAAACAATCACTTTGATCACATTTCATTTACACACATACCAAGACATCAAAATTAGGTAGTCAATCATATAGGTAACCATATCCTCGACTGGAATGCATCTCGTATAAACCATCATCCATAAAAAATAATCATAAGAATAACATATATCATAATTACATAACATCCATCATAAACATATATGAACATATAAAAATAATCATAGACTATCATAAGAGTTGCCAAAAAATGCATCTCGCATATATACATAAAAAAATATGTCTTCTAGTAGACAAAACAAGTCACTGATCATCACGTTAGTAAAAAAATGTACATATCATCAATGCAAGGAAGCATCCTCATAATGGGTACTTTCCCTGATCATACAAAGTCTCTAGGGTTGACGCCCACCTGGCGGGTCCTCCAGACCCATGTGAGCACCTGGTGTCAATATAGGAACATCAACTGTGACAGAAAGTGTTTGTCTGAACAAATTCGAGCGATGCGCCCTCTCCAGGGCTATCATAGTCTCCAGTCATATGTCATCCAGGTTGTAAAAACCCCTAGTTGGAAAGCCTTGAGTCAACCTCTCCAGCCGAATCCACGAATATCCTAGGTCCATAGCACGAACATTGGTCACCTCGGTCTGGGCCTTAGTAGCCCCCAGACAACCATCGACATTAGCATCTCAAGCCTCTACTAACAATACTCAGATATTGGAAACAACCAACAACTCCTCGACCATAGCCACCCATGCCTCAGACACCTTAGCATGTGCTAGGAGGGAAGCATCCACACCAGTAGCTATAGCTCTACTACCCTCACCTAACGGACCCCCAACACCGACTTGACCCCCAATCTGGGCCTGACCCACCCCAAGCGTATCTCTCCTCCTTGGAAAGTGGCCTACCAAATGTGAAGCAGGACACACTGTTAAACCCACATCTACAAAATAAACCGAAAAACAATATCAGTGTCACCATAAAATACATATAGATATATATACAAAAATATAACCCTAAAAATGTAGAAAACATAAAAGGTCATACCATTTGGGCCCCACACATAGCGAGGAGGGAGACCCATGTTTGGATCCCCCTGGATATCCATATTTGAATATGGAAAATCAAGGAACACTTGCGTGTTTGACTCAAGCCATGCCTCGACCATCAGATCCCAGTAGTGGCCTGTCTCTCCCCCACCACTACGGGGCATCACAGGTGCCCATCGGCGCATCTGAGGATATATTGGAGGACCTACGAAAACCGCCATAAAGGGTCGTAACATCACAACCGACTCATACACAATGTTGCAGAGGATGCTCTCATAGGAAAAATTCTTTATAACACCCCTCTGTGCCTTAGCCAGTTGAGTCACCATACCCTGGTAGACATAATGAGCGCGATAAAAAAAGTGACCGGTTTGGAGACAACGCAAAACCGCAATCTGCGGACCAAACACTTAGTGGGTTGCTATCGACCCATACATGCAAACTATCATTGCCAAAGCATCTCTCTCAGCCAAATATGTGATGGAACTCATGCGGATGTAGTGTCGAGTGATAGGGTTAGGACCACAGTGCCTCTCCTCCTCAACCTTGTGATGGATGTTAACTCCCCCGGAAGGGAGTGGATAAGGAAGCATCTCCCCATGAGGCAATATACCCGTTATAAAATAAATGTCAATAGAGGGTTGAGTCACGACATCTCTATGTCACAGAACCATAACATGACCTCATCGCATGTACCAGTAGCAGACTAGGTAACGTAGGAACCCATCCTGGGACCTCAGTATGTTGTTCTATGAGAACTATAGAAAACCATATTGAGCTAGCATCTCTCAAGCATGGGCGTATTGGGCCACTACCGCATGGATATCAAGCAAGTCCCGCTCTCACCACAACATCATGCCACCAATAAAAACACCAAAAAATTAGTTTTTGATTAAAAAAAAATAATTGAAAAAATTTTTGGTCTTCCCCGTACCTGTCAAAAACCTCTACACACTGACCATGCTTTTGTAACAGAAATAGGCATGCAGTGCAATGCGTAAAATATTCCCAAACTATGAGGGCCTCACGTAAAATGAAACCTATGCACGAGGACCACGTGCACCATCCTTGATTGCCCACACATTCTCACTAAAAAATGGGCCTAAAATCCGTACAAATTCACATTTGTATGGAACACTCACACATGAAAATGACAAAAAAAAAAAAACAGGATGTTTTAGCTCCTACTTGACACTAACAATGTGAATCCCTGGTGCTCAAGCTGACCACAAAGGCAATAAAATGTTGGGAAGGGAGTGCTCCTCTGGCCTTAGACCCTCGAAAATCACACATGATTTGAAAATGGGCCATATTCGCCTATATATCACCCTTTTTTCATTTTTAATAGTGCATAACTGGAGGTCAAAGTACCCAATCACAAAACTATGAGAAACATAGTGATCGACACTTCATCATGTTCAAACCAAGCCCCATAGATACAAGTTTTAGAAAAAGTCATTTTCAACTACAATGGGCACCATACTTTAGTTCAGGTACACCCTTTCTTATCAGTTATAAATTCAAGTTATTTCCAAAATATTTGTATGAAAAAAATTCTTTGACTTGGGGTATTAGTTGCAGGTATTACACACATGCCATATCCCCATATGTCCTAGCTAACAAAAGTACAAGAGCGGGTATCATTCTACCCACAACATGATAGGATTCCCCAAAAAATTATTTTCATATCTTAACATAATTTCTTCAAAAGAATAAAACCATAGGTTCTATTCACATGACCAAGCTTATCATCACCCCATATTACACATGATAAGCACCCTTGCAGGTCGGTAGAGCCTCACCATCCATTGCATCCATCACTCATGCATACCACATGCCAAGGTATGGATCCATGGCCATAAAGTTTGGTTTGGGAACCACTTCATGTTGATATGCGCATCATCAAATATCAAGTTAAGTTTTACCCATTTCATGTTAAAACCCCTTTCCTGGGCTATCATTCTATAGAAGGTAGATCAATAAAAACCACACTAGCGTGTGTCACATTTGGCCTATCACACCCTCATAAGCATAGCCGACCTACATAATTTCATTTTCCTCATAACCCTTGCACTGAGACCAACCAATGGGGCCCTCACCCTCAGAAAAACACACTACTCACATAATTGTCTAGGATTATTCATGTTAATGGGGCACCCGTCTCCATGCTTGTACATCAAAAGCACTTTCATATTCTTTTGGAACGTGTACAAATAATTTTTTTTAGGAGAAGATTCCCACCCATCCATTTACACTTCTTACCTAGAAGCAGTTTTGTTACACGTCATTTTGTCACAATGACATTTTACTGTTAATATGTTTCTATCACCATCCATATCATGTTCCCTTAGAGGTAAAAAACACTCATGTTCCTGAATCAAGTCTTGGAAATTGGAGAAAATATCTGTAAAACCATTAAAAGTCTACCTGAGTGGTTTTTGTAGCCTTTCCCTGTGCATGCGCTATTGTTTTTTCCATTAACTGCGGTGACACCCACACTTTTTTCCACTAAAACCTGCACACCCCCGTGAAAATCAAGTAAAAGAAAAAAGTGACTTCTAGAAGCCTAGTTGGTCAAATATGCTCCCAAATGGAAGCCTCTAGAGTTGCGACCAGTTTGAGCTTTATCCCTCCACTCATGGAGGTTATCCCTTGGTCCATGGAACTCAAATCCCTTCATGAGAGGAATCCATCCCCCTCTTCATGGAACTAAAGCTTAAGTTTCAGGTTCAAGGGTAGATTATGAACCATAGAAACTGATCTATATAGTTTCTAAGCTGAAGAGAGTTCATAGGGTGCATAATTTCTACACTAGTGAGTTGTTGTTGGCACATGGAAGATCACATATTTGTGTCCATAACTTCATGCTGATTTTCTATAGAGGAAGGCTTATTAGACTGAAGGAGAATGATTGCTCAAGACCTCGGGAGAAATCTGAATAACATCAAAGCATCAGGTTGTCAGATCACTCTTTCTATTAAGATAATACATATGGGTCTCTTCTTCTCATTTTTTTTGTTTCTATGCTTATGGGAATAATGTCAATACTTAGAATTCTTGATCACTAAGTTGGATTAGTATTTTTTTATTATTATATATTGAAGATGCTTTGATTATTTGTCTTGTCTTTTATTGTAGCTTCTACTCATTGGAGAACAACTTTGGAGCGACGGGACAAAGTGCTACATCAAATGTTTGGATTTCAAGGTAGGAGCATGTCCTCTCTACTTTACTATTATAATAATCTTGAAATGAAATTAATATAGAGAAAGAGGTATTCAAATCAATCTTTGTTTCTATTTATTCGCTGGAGTACTAGGGAGATCACTCTTGTTTTCAAGAGGGCTTAATCCTCATCAAAAATTGGTGACCATACTGGAGAAATAGAGCTTAGTTTTCTTTGTTTATATTTAGTTTAAAATTTCAGTTTTCTGATTTTGACTTCTCTGAGTTTGGTTGGGTCAATAAACTTTAAGAATCCCTGAAAAATAAAGCTTGTTATTTATTTTTTCCAAGTTTTTCCTTGCCTGCGCGGGTTTTCTGTAGAAAATAGAGCAACAAATTGTGCAACTTTTAGTTCAATCCAGTGCGCATGCACATTGTATTCCATTGTAAGTTGCTCACCCCCTGGAAAATTTTGAAAATGTTAAATTTATATTTTTTAGAGTGAGATAACCTTATTTATCAATTTTTCCCTGATCCATCTTAGTTGTCAGATCTTATGTGAGAACTTATTTTTAGCAAAATTTTGAGTTTTGTGTGATTTGTCATCCTGTTTGCAATTTACAAGTTAGGGTTTTCCCTAGTTTATTGTTGCTTTGTGTGGAAGATACTTTCATTTGCCTCAGCTTACTGGTTTTATGATTTTCTCTTCTTGACCCATCAGGTTTTTAGCCAATTACCTTACTTTTATGAATATTTGTTCCCTATTCATTTGAAAACCTAGAAGAGCTTCTAGCTCACTGAAGCCTCATTCAACACCAAAGCACTATTGGATGATTTCATTTTTGTTGAGATAAGTGGAAACTTTCTTAGTCTAATCACAACTAAGAGAAATCATCCTTAAACATTCTAGATAGACTTATGAATGGGAATTTTGTTTTTATTTTGAAATTTATTCTTTTAGAGTATTTTAGGAATTGTTTTCTATTGGGAATTGATTGTTTGTTGAATTGGAGTTTTTATTTTATTGTTCAAGGAATTTCATTTCAAAAGAGAAATTGATCATTCTTGCAAATTTAGCTCTTGATTAAATTGCCTTCTTTTCAAAAAGGATTTTGTTTATGAATGAAAAAGTTTGTGTTTTGAAAATCTATGTATCTCTCAACTTTCTCCTAAATATGATTCATTGGAAAGAAAGAGTTTCATTTCTCATATAGATGCATTTAGAGTATTTTTCATCGGGTAACAACATCATCAAAGTTTCAACTCCATACCCTTTGTGTTAAATAATATCCAAATTAATACAATGCCTAATAAAATCAATCTAGATATTTTACATTTTCTAGGGCTCATTCCACCAACATAGCTTAGGCTAGTCTTTTGGAATAAGTTGTAATAAACTTTCCAAAGCAGCTTAAATAAACAAGTAGAATCTTGCGGTAGGGAAATCCAATTGTTTTATTTGTACTCTGGGAAGCTCTTCTTAAAAGATTCAAGCACGAGATCATGTCGAACTGATCAGATTGGGATCAGGGCCTAAGGATTGATGAAAATTCAAGTTACAAGATTGGGTTCGAAATGGTAAACAGGTTCAGAACCAGATCGAATCCAAATTGGTGGCTGTCATGGAGTCTTGAAATCTGCATATAGAATCAGGGATTGCACAGCTGTGTAAATGTTGCAGGTGGAATGGACAGTAAGTTAAAATTGCAGAACGAAGCGAATGAAGCGACAATGAGAAAGGATGGGCGATTATACATCACATCAGATATTGGTATGTTTACCATTAATTCATCGCAAGTTAATATATATATCTTGCGATGTGAATTGAGATGGGAGACGTGTTGTGTGGAGTGACCATGCGCATATCGCACATCGACGAAGTTCAAGTTTACGGTTAATTCTTCGCAGGTTATGTTATTTATGCTGCGATGGGAAGAAGGGCAAGTAGGTGAGGACCGTTAGATCAGAGACATATCAACGACAGACGATGAGTCGCGATGTAAAATTTCACAAATATTAATGAATATCATTAAGAGTTCATAGGGTAAATTGTTTGTGACGTGGTAAGATATGAAATATGCGATGCGACAAGGGAATGCCACGTGTTGGCATTGCACATGAGCGCCCTTCGCAAGAGTTATGGTTTATCGATATCGGTAAAGTGGTAAACTTATGGGGGAGTTATTGTGATGTGATGTGATTGGTTGGCATGTTGTGGCACCCAAGAACCCTGTTCAGCGTGCATGTAAGATGTTTAAGGCTATGTGCGATCTATTTTAAACGTAAGCATTGTTTGATCATGCACGTATGTATGTTTAATGAAACTCCAATATTATATTTCGTTGTTTTCGCTAACTGTCAAGCCATTAACAGTTGGGGTGCGCATGTGGCCATCAACCTAACCATAAAAATAATTGCACGGCATATTGGCGGAATGGATAGGGGCGCGCCAACTTTGGCGGGAAACCTTAATCTAACTCTAGTTAACTAGAGTTCTCCACATTTAGTGGAGTTTTCCTAGGAGATATTGGGAAAAAGTGTTGAAGGTTCAATTTTCAACCATTCTGAGGGAATGAAGTGTTATTATTGACTAAATCCTTAAACTAGTTAAAACACATGCACCTGAATCCAGAATTCAATTCCACACATGCATGAATAAACAAGATCCTTAATTTATTTTAAGTGCTTGCATAGAAAAACAAGTCAGCCACCCATATCAGATCAGGTTGGTATCAGATCACTAGGTTTCTTGCTTGCTTGTTTGACTTGAAGGGTGTTTAATAGTGAAAATAACTTAGCTTTTTCCAAATTAACTGATTCTTACAGGTTTGATAATTCTAGAGGTGAGTGGGAGCTACTGCTAGCTATGTCTAGAAGAGGACAAGAAGGAAGAAGGCTGAAACCATCCTCCTTACCCAAAGGACCTCAGGGAAACCCTTGAAGCATAAGAGGGATTGTTTGCAAAAATGGCTGCTTGAAGAGGAGATACAAGCTAGAGAGAAGAGCCTGAATCTAAAACCAAATTTTTTTTGAAGCTTTGTCAATTGTTTTTGAAGCTTTGTAAATTGTTTTGAATCTCTTTCATTCATTACAATTTTGATGGCAACTTCATCAAGTGGTGATTCTAAACCATCCTCCTTTGCAAGACTCTTTGATAAAGAGATGAAGCGGGACTTTCACATCATGAAAGCTATGGTGCAACAGTTGTATGAAGATGTAAGGGAGAGCACTAAACTTCAATATCAATTGGTTTCTATGAAGAAATATAAGAATTAACTTATTTAAAAGATGCATGAGATGGAGATTCAGCTCCATGGTGTCAAAGAAGCCTTAACCAAGCATGTGCTTGAAGAAGAGGTAAATAATTCAAATTTGTCTTCAATTTCCTATAGAGATAAATTTGTAGGTTCATTTGGAAAACACACTAGAGGAATAGGGTCCAAATTGATGATTAAAATGGGCTATGAAGTTCAAGGATTAGAAAAATATGCACAAGTCATAATTGAGCCAATTATGGTTGAGGAAAGGCCTAAGTATTTTGGCCTTGGCTATGGACAAATTTATGGAGAAAGTTCTAAGGCCATGAAGGCACTTGAAATAGTTCCAAGAAGGAATTTTGTTACAGGACCAAAACCTCAAACATGTAAAGTTTGCAATCAAGATGAATGAAATTGTTTGAAACCCATTTTTCCGAAAGATGCTTTTAGACATGTAGCTTATGGCGAACAAGAGAGTCGTGGCAGATCTAAGGACATGAACATTTTTGTTGGTCTTCAAAAGAGAGCTGGAACCTCTTCAAGTTCATCTTCTCAAGAAGGTAAAAAATATGAGCATTCAAAGCAACATTCAAGGTATAATTCTTCCCATAGTCATGTTTTTCATGACTATGTTAAACATGACAATTCTACATGCATGAATGGGAGAAAGAGTTGTTGTTCCTATTGTGGTTTGTGTAACCATGAAGTTTCAAAATGCTGGAAGAGAATGAAAGCATACTGGAAATAGTCAAAGTGAAGGCGACTTGCACAAAAGATGAAAAGGATTTGCACACATTGCCAGAAAAAGGGACATCTCATTGCCCAATGTTGGGCACTACATCCAACCACTCATCCCAAGCACATGAAGCAAGAGGATAAAAAGACTAGCGATAATGTGACCAGCGATTCCATCACTGATGTGAGTCTAGATGATTCACAAGAAGAAGATGCTTAGCAGGATAAATCACCATTGAAGTGGGTTGGTAAGAAATGGATCGATTTCTTGACCAAGTAAGGCATGTATTTACTTTGTACATAGATGCAAATTTGAGCCTTATTTATGCCTGAAATTCTGTTGATATTATGACAAGTTGCAGCAGAGGATCACAACTTGTAGGATCCAAGATTGCATGTGAATGTTGTTCAGTTGAAGGCATTTAGTTTTGTTGCACAATTTCGCCATGGAGGTGTAAAAGATGGGTATGTTACTCACTTATGTTGCATAAATGTCTTTCAGTTCAGCTCTTACAGTCACCCACATGTTTTTGGATTATGTATTTTTTTGTACTTGAAAGGAAGAGTTGAAGGTGTACATATGCATGAGTTTGTATGTGTAAATAGCGAACTCGTAAATATGTCCATTTTACATAGATACATGCATGAGAGTTGTCAATGTATCATGTTGTATATCGACTTGTTTCAATTGTTTCACACACATGTTTGTCGAATTTTTTCAATTGTGTTGCACACTTTTCATATCGTCTTGTGTCGATTGTATTGCACATTTCATGTTGACTTGTTGTTGATGTCGCATGTTGAACGAATTATATTTTAGTTGAGGGTGTTTATCGATTGTGAGTCGATAAATGGATACACCAATGTGCATGAGGATCACCATGTATGTGATGTTACGGGAAGGTGACAATTAGTGCTTTAAAGAAGAAAAAATAGGCGGTCTTCATTTTGATTGTAGCATAAGATTTTATTTTCAAGATTGATCATGTGTTCTTGTGACAATATGTTGTAGGAATTATTGGTCCATTTAGTGAGGAAGTGGACAAGATTAAAGGTGTTTTGCAACCATTTCAAAACAAGCTAGCGTTTTTGTTGATGACAAGAGTTTAGTCATCTTGCGAGCTTAATTTGGAAAGTGGATTTCCAAGACAGAGCTTATATGCCATAGTTGCAACAGGGACTTCATTCTCAGTGGGAAGGCTAACAGTTCACCAAACACATAGACAGAACAATGGTACAGTAGGGTATGAATGAGTTTACAATATCCAACAATGTTGAAGTGGGTCAGCAACAACCAGAGAGCAGTGGTCAATAGACATAGCCAGTTGCAGTGCAAGGCATGTCAGGGTGATTTCCAAAGAGACTTGTCAAGAAAAAATAGTTGATATAACTTGAAAGCAGTAGAGTGTTGAAGCTCAGGGCAGATAATCATCAGCTTTTGTGGGTCCAAAATCTCGTCAATGGGAAGGAGTGATCAGATTGGGATCAGGGCCTAAGGATTGCTCAAAATTCAAGTTACAGGATTGGGTTCGAAATGCTAAACAGGTTCAGAACCAGATTGAATTTGAATTGGTGGCTGTCATGGAGTCTTGAAATCTGCATATAGAATCGGGGATTGCACAGCCATGGAAATGTTACAGGTGGAACGAATAATAAGCTCAAATTGTAGAATGAAGCGAACGAAGCGATAGCGAGAATGGATGGATGAGAGTACATCGCATCGGAGATTGTTATGTTTACCATTCATTCATCGCAAGTTTATATATATATATATATATATATATATATATATATATATATATATATATATATATATATATATATATATATATTTCAATGCGAATTAAAATGGTACACATGTCGCGTGGAGTGACCGTGCGCATATCGTACATCGTCGAAGTTCAAGTTTATGGTTAAGTCTTCACAGGTTATGTTATTCATGCTGCGATGCGAAGAAGGGCGAGTAGGTGAGGACCATTAGATCAGACGTAGATCAACAATGGATGATGAGTAGTGATGTTGAATTTTGCAAATATTAACATATATATATATATATATATATATATATATATATATATATATATATATATATATATATATATATATATATATATATATATATTGCAATGCGAATTAAAATGGTACACGTGTCGTGTGGAGTGACCGTGTGCATATTGCACATCGTCGAAGTTCAAGTTTATGGTTAAGTCTTCGCAGGTTATGTTATTCATGCTGCGATGCGAAGAAGGGCGAGTAGGTGAGGACGATTAGATCAGACTTAGATCAACAATGGATGATGAGTAGTGATGTTGAATTTTGCAAATATTAACATATATATATATATATATACATATATATTGCAATGCGAATTAAAATGGTACACGTGTCATGTGGAGTGACCGTGCGCATATTGCACATTGTTGAAGTTCAAGTTTATGGTTAAGTCTTCGCAGGTTATGTTATTCATGCTGCGATGCGAAGAAGGGCGAGTAGGTGAGGACCATTAGATCAGACGTAGATCGGCAATGGATGATGAGTAGTGATGTTGAATTTTGCAAATATTAACATATATCATTAAGAGTTCACAAGGTAAATTGGTTGTGACATGGTAAGATTTGAAAACTGCGATGCGATGAGGGAATTCCATGTGTTGGCATTGCGCACAAGCGCACTTCGCAAGAGTTATAGTTTATCAATATCAGTAGAGTGGTAAACTTGTGGGGGGGCGTTGCAATGTGCTATGATTGGTTGGCATGTTGTGGGACCCAAGAATCATGTTCAATGTGTATGTAAGTTGTTTAAGGCTATGTGCGATCTGTTTTAAATGTAAGCGTTGTTTGATTGCGAACGTATGTATGTTTAATGAAACTCCGATATTATATTCCGTTGTTTCCACTAACTTTCAAGCCATTAATGGTTGGGGTGCGCATGTGGCCATCAGACTAACCATAATAGTAATTGTGTGGCTTTATTGGTGGAATAGATAGGGGCACGCCAAATTTTCTGGTCAACCCTAATCTAACTCTAGTTAACTCGAGTTCTCCAAATTTAGTGGAGTTTTCGTAGGAGATATTGGGAAAAAGTGTAGAAGGCTCAATTTGTGACCATTCTAAGGGAATGAAGAGTCATTATTCACTAATTCAAGCATTTTATAGCCATTTGTGAGGTTTTTGAGAGCCATCTGAGGAATTCTGACCATGATTTTGCTTCAGAGAAGTTCAAAGGGTCACTAGGGTCACCAGGAGCTAGCAGGAGAATGAGGCCTAGCTAGGGCAGCCAAAGGCTATTATCAGGAAGCCAATAGTAATTTATGATTATATTCAACCTTTTGAATCCAATTATGGGGTTTTCAGAAGCATTTGGCGACTTCTGGAGGTCGAGAAGCTAAGGGAAGCTCATGGACACTGATTGAAGAGGTCTATCCCAACAGAGCCTAGGTCCATTTCTAGAGATTGAGAAGTCAATCCAGGGGTATTTTGGTATTCTAAACCTATTGGTATAGTCCAAAAAACTATTGGAGTTGAGAATAATCTTGTAAAATAAATTGACCATCTTAATCCCAAAGAGCCAAGTCCATGGACGGAGGTTCAAGGAGACGTAGCCCAAGTGTTGAGGGTGAACTCCTTTATTATGTTTGTTGGTTAATTTGCTGCAATTTATGGTTGTTGTACATAATTTTAATCAGCTTAAAAAAATGTTTAAATGCTCAAACATAAAGCCTTAAACCAGTTAAAACACATACACCTTAATCAAGAATTCAATTCTGCACATGCATGTATAAGAAATATCCTTAATTTGTTTTAATTGAGTGCGAGGTGCATGCAAAGAAAAACAAGTCAGCCACCCATATCAAATCATGGACCAAGTGAGGTAATCGTACCTCTCTCATTGACAAACATATAATATGTGCACATAATACAAACGGTAAACCTGGTATTAACCATTGTCGAGGAGCCTAGGGTCACTTGTTGGAAAACCTCAGATTTACCATGTCAAGGAGCCTTCAAGGGGATTGAGCTTGATACTTTTCCCTTGCATGTATATTGGATCATAGACTATTCCCACAAGTGCATTTGTCTCCATTGGCGACCTTAGTAGCCATAATATTTAGGATTTCTCCCAAGGTGACGGTGGAGGGAAGGTCCCACTGTGCCTAGAGTAGACACCGGCTAGACTCACTTGGACTTTCCGGAGGGTACTCTTCACTTCAATATGGCATAACTGGAGGGACTTGCACCAGAATGTTTCATTAAGTAGGTTGTTAGGGTAACTCTTCCAACTGCTAATTTTTTCACATTAAACTTCTACGATGTTGGATTTCATCACCAACTACTGTTTTTAGTGTGGAAACATATTGTTTGTGTGTAGTTTGTCTCTTAGATTCTGTAGGCATGTGTTAAAATTTCTTGTTTTCTTAGTGGAATTAGGTCTATTTTGTTGAAACGTTTTTTCATTTTGAGTGTTAAACATTAACCGTGGTTGAATTACTGAGACACTCTCGTAGAATGCAAGAGAAACCTCCTGAGTATACACCAATTAAATTATAAAATATTAAATCTAAAAGAGGTAAAAAATCAATAAACAGATCTATTGAACAAGAGGAAACATCAATAATAATACATCCCAATTACTAAGTAAATCAACCTCAGACATTAGGAAAAAATCAAGAACAACCAGAAATTTCAGAATTAATCATAGTTGAGTCTGCAACTGGTGAATTATCATATTCTCAACTTATTGAAAACGAAATATCTGAGCCTGAAACTGAATCTACTTCATCTGAGTCAACTTAAGAGTTAATTGACTGAACCCATGGTCATCCTCATTCACCTTGAGTGAAGATTCGCATTATTGAGAACCTTCATACTAACCTTATTAGTATCTAAGAGATTACTGACACGGAAGAAGAGATCACAATTCCTTTGCGTCAAGAATATTTAGATCTAAGGTATAGTGAACCGATTTACCCTTACATTCCTTTTAAACCGGGCCCTTGGTATCATCAATTAACCAACATTCTACATAATAATAGTATCAATTATTCACCACGCTGCATTCCTTTTTAGTTCATACCCATAAGTAGTTACATGTATTCATGAAGAATGTTAGGTGAGTCATCCATGCTTTCTTCATCGCTAGAAATTTTTTTGTATGGTGGTCCATCAGTTCCTACTCGATACCAGTCGCTCTCTGGTACTTTCTCGGGAGCATGTCCCTCTCCTGAAAATATTACACAATCAACTTGTCTTAATGTATCTGATACCGAAAATTTGATAATCGAACAAGTCTATAATATGATGTCTAGAACTATTCCTTCACCTGACCCTCAAGGTAGAAATTTACCGCATGGGGGGTAGTATACTCTTCAAGGACAACCTATTCAAGTACAACCTATTCAAGGGCAGTAATCTATACCAGGGACATAAATTTTTCAAGGATAGTTTCCTCCTCAAGGGCAGCAGTTCTATCAACAACAATCGTATATTCAAGGAGGCAAACCCTTTACTGGAAATTATCTAGAAAATTATCAAACTTACATTCCAATCCCTGAAACAAGTTATAGTCAACCTTATGCACCACAACCTTTAATGGGAGCTCCTTATCCCAGTGTTAATACAGTGTGGAACTCATCGTTAAACCAACAAAATTTACAACCTACTGTACAAGTACGTTATAATTAACCTGGTCATCCAACTGATCAATTTTCTTATACCCAAGTCCAACAACCTGCCTAACCTACACTTCAAATTTCACCTTAGGTATCTGCACCTAGTATTCAGCAAGCTGGCTCGAGTACCCCAAGAACTCCTATCCATTCTGCTATGAATTTTTTTTTTCAATAACCAAGTACACATATCCCTGGAGTTTCCCAAGTCTCTGTTGCTACAACCCTTCAAACAACGACATCAACACAGGCAATCCCTCAAGTCACTGCTCATAAAAATAGAACTACGTTTCAATCTATTGTTAAAACCTCTATAGCACAACCTGGTGCAGCTACAATTCCAAAAATCGAACCTTTTGTAGGTCAGGTTGTGAATCAACCGTTTCAAGGACAGTTTCAATATGGACCAACAAGAAAAAATCCAGTCTACCAAGGTCAATCGTACCCTGGTCATACATATCAAATACCAACTCAACCTCAGTTTGGTATGGGTAACCCTTGATACCCAGAAGGTATTCCAAGCCCAGCCGCATAGGCTATTCCAGGTTATCCTAGATATCCTCCTCCGGGTAATGGTTTTTTTCCTCAAGGTTATCAGTTTGCTCAAAAAGACCCTAACCATCGGTTACCATTCATTACAACTTTAGACTTTCCAAATTTGTCGCAGCTCACGAATGATCTGATTTATTATCTTCCATTTTGGCTAGAATGCCAAATAATTTTCCGAGTTATATACCTAAGTTTGAAGGAAAATCAGGATAATACCCCTCAAATCATATGATGAATTATCATCTCTGGTGCGCATCCAACTCCTTAATCGTTGATTCCATTCAATTGAGACCTTTTCAAAGAACATTAATAGGCTTAGCTACAAAGCAGTATATTGAACTACCACATGACTCTTTCAATAATTTCAATGTGTTAGCAGCAGGTTTCCTAACTCACTTTCAGTTTCCAGTTCGTTACGACAATGGCATGAAACTCTTACCTTCGTTAAAATAGAGTACATATACATACATTTCAGATCACATACATGAATGGAGATGTAGATGACGTTTAGTGAAGGTATTCATTTTGGATGAAATATTAGCCGAATGGTTCATTAAATCACTACTTCAAAAGCTCACTGAAGATGTAGCTAAGGGGGGTGTTGTTACAGAAGAACAGGTCATAGCTCAAGCACAGTACTTAGACCTTGTATGTACACAGTCTGGTACTTTATATGAAAAAATTTCTGACTTACCACATCCATGTTAAATTAATGCAACTCCTTCTGGTTCTCAATCTGCAGATGTTGTAATTGGTACAGTTAGTGCTTCAAAGAGTAAGAAGAAGTCATCTAAACCTACTTCTCCCATAATAGTTTTACAAGACTCACCTAAAGGAGATTCTTCCCTTGAAACATCCATTGAAATTAATGTTATAGATTCATCCATGACTAAAGCTAGAACTGAAATAAGAATAAAGGAAAGAACAAAAATAAACAAAATACATCTGCTAAAGAGAAAACAGAAAAAGCCAAACCAACTGATGAAAAGTGGAAACCTCTTTATCTTTGTCTTATCTGTGGCAAGATCACTATACCAAAGAGTGTCCACATCAGTATGAGGTATCCAATTTTTTCAAAGGTTCACCCACACCTGTTGTCTTGAAGGATCCTTTTCCTTCTCAAGATAGTAAAATGATCAGATCTTCTTCCAATTTTTCGGCAGATATTTAATGATGTCCCAAGTCATGGTTGCGATACGATCTCAAGACTATGGAAATAAGAGTCCTATAGATGGTAAAGAGACTGAAACTTCTAGTCAAACACCAGCCATACCTCCTTCAGTTTCTGAACCACTTCAAATCAAGAAACCAAACCCTGATTTAGTGGTTAAATCGCCTACTAAAGGTGTACTTTGAAAATCATCTTTCAATCCACATGCGAGAGCTGTTGAGAATTACAACATTGTTGAAGATTTGGCGACATACCCTTCAGCAATATCATCCTTAGAAGTGCTACAATCATGTCCATCACAAAGGAAATTGATATTATCAGATATCAGAGCTATTGATCTTCAAGACTCGAACCTAATGGTCTTTGATCTCAAAAATTTTGTATCTAGACTCCCTCATCAGATGGCTTTTCAGATTCCCTTATTAGTCAAATCAAGATGAGTTTTTAGTACTGTAATTGATGAGGGGGAATCTACGGGTATAATTTCGTTAAATTTTTGGAAAACCATTGGTTCTCCAGCACTCAACCAATCACCGACTATCCTTAAAGCCTTCGATGGAAGAGGATTTCATTTATACGGAATACTCCAGGATCTGCCTATAGAAGTAGAAGGAAAAACCGTTAAACTAGAGGTGGAAGTTGTTGATCCCACTCTTGATTACAACCTTCTTCTGGGTCGTAGTCGGTCTTATGCCATGACTGTTGTTTTTCCATCATTCTTTTGGGTAATCATGTTTCTTCACAAAGGAAAGATTGTTAAAATCGATTAGTTGTCCTATTTTTCTTCAGAGCCTACTTCTACAAATAGCATCATCATGTCGGAAAATTAGTTATCCCATATGAATATGTTGGTATAGGATTAATGAAGGATTCCACTCTCATTGGAAATTTCGCTATACCCCAACCGAACGTACCGCAAACAATTGCCAATATCAATATGATCTCATCAAGAACAATACCATTTGATGACACATGGATTGTGCCTTCAAAATTAGAATTGGAATCTTTTAACGACGAGATGCCTTTGAGTCCTTTTCAATCGGCATATGTAGAAGTACAATCGTATTCTAACACCCCATCAACTTCTCCTGATAAAATGAATGTGGTCATTGAAGAATCATCTTCTCTATCGAGCTCAACCTTGACACCATTTTTGGATCCCTTTCAACATGTATTTGAAACTAATGAAAGTATTTAGGAAATATTGTCATTGAATGAATTACCATGGGATGATATACATCATAGATGTTATTTTTTTCCTAATCTTGATAAGCTTGAAAATTATTTTTCATCTATTTTTACAATTGAATATTTCAAGGAACCAGAGAATCCCACATTGATTACACATTGAGATTCGTTCTACAACAGTTCCTATTGACATATCAATTAAACCTGGAATTATTGAAAACATTCATATAGGTAATTCTTGTTCAACGGGAGATATTAACACTTACAAGCCCTATTTCAAGAATTCCGAGACATTTTTTCCTGGTCTTATGAAGATATGCCAGGTATCGATCCTAATATTTTAATTCATGAAATTAAGATATACACGGATGCTAAGACTATTAGACGAAGATTACATCTGATACAATCGTCGAAAGATGCATCAATAAAAGTTGAATTTGAGAAGCTATTACGAGTAGGATTTATTTATCTGATTGGGACGGATTGGGTATCTAACATAGTTCCCGTCATAAAGAAACAAGGGACTATCAGAGCATGTGTCAATTATTGGGACATTAACAAGGTGTGTCCAAAAGACAACTATCCCACACCCTATATTGATCAAATTGTTGATGATTGTGCCAGAAACAAAATATTCTCATTTATGGATGGTTTTTCAAGCTACAATCAAATCGATATGGTCTATGCTGATAAACCTAAAACAACGTTAATATGTCCTTGGGCCACATTTGCATATTGAAAGCTATCTTTTGGACTAAAAAATGTTGGTGCAACTTTTCAAAGAGATGTGTCTTATGCTTTTCATGATATCAAACATATTGTACAGGCTTATATGGATAACTTACCTGCTCATTCTTTATGTAGAGAAGATCATCCTATACACTTACGAGCTATCCTCATGAGATGTAGGCATTACAAAATTATTTTGAATATACACAAATGTGTTTTTTTGTGTACAATCAGGATGTTTACTTGGGTTGATCATTTCAAAAGATGGCATTCATGTCGATCCATCGAAGGTAGAGGCTATCATCAATTTACCTCCTCCTTACACTCTTCGCCAAATCCAAAGTTTGCAAGGGAAACCAAACTTTTTACGTAGATTTATCCCGAACTCTGTTGAGTTAACAAAAGGTTTTACCCAGTTGTTGAAACAAAATGTTCCATTTATTTGGGATGATATTGCTGATAAATATTTTGATGCACTTAAAAACGTGTTGACCCATGCACCTTTATTGCATCCACCCAATTACCACCGAGATTAATTTTTATACTTAGTTGTCTTTGATTCCATGATTCAAATGGTTTTGGTTCTAGAGGATTAATTTCACAAAAAAAATGTGATCTATTAACTAAGTCGGAATCTCAACCCAACGGAAATCAAGTATTCACATGTGGATAAATTAGCCTTGGTGGCAGTTCAAGTTGTCCAACGATTCCATCATTACATATTGTTACGCAAAACCACAGTGATATCTAATTGCAACCTGATGATGTAAATATTGACAAAAAAATTTCTCGAGGGAAATAATACAAATGGATTGTTATCCTACAAGAGTTTGATTTGGAATTCGAGAAGTCCAAGTCAAAGAAATAACTAGTGTTTGTCGAAATTATGAGTGACTTTCACAATGTTGAGTCTGAAACAGTGGCAGAGAATCCTATCATGGATGAATCTCTTTTTCTAATTAGTTCTCTAGATCCTTGGTATGGAGATATCATTATATATCTTCGGACCAAAACCTTTCACGATCAGATCGATGGAGAATCTGATACCAATCACAGTAATACAATATTGTTGGGGACACTCTTTACCATCGTGGTGCAGATTTTGTTTTTCGACGTTTTATAACTCATGAAGAGGTTGGACGGGTTTTGAATGATTGCCACTCTAGAGCATGTGGTGGTCATATGTATGGGTTTTCCATAGCTGAAAAGATATTGCGCGCTAGTTATTTTTGGCCATGTTTATTCAAATATTGTATCATATTGGTTCAAAAATGCCACAACTGTCAAAGTTTTGATCGAAATAGGTGTGCACCTCCAACTCCTCTTCACCCTATCATTGTTGTCGATAATTTTGAAATGGGGGATCAATTTCATTACGTGTAACCCTCACTCGACCGGGGGGCATGGGTATATTATTCTCGCTGTATATTAGTTTACCAAATGGGCCGAGGTGATGCCTACATTCACGGCTGATGGAAAAACTGTAGCTATTTTAAAATTCAATAATGTGATTGCTCGATTCAGTGTCCCTCAAGCTATTATTATAGACCATGGGAGCCATTTTTGAAATATTATGATGACCAAAATTTCTGATCAACTTGGACTATGCCATGGTAATTCTACTCTGTATTACCCACAGGATAATGGTCAATTTGAGGCCATTAACAAGATTTTAATCACCATGATTAAATGGATTGTTAGAACTCTTAAATCTAATTTTCATACGATGCTTTTTTTAGCATTATGGGCATACCTCACCTCTGCAAAAACTGCTACAGGGTTCACTCCTTTTGAAATTTTCTGTGGTTTAGAAGTTGTGCTACCCATTGAATGTGAAATACCATCACTCAAATTAGTCATTGAGTTGTTACCAGCTACCTCTGAAGAGGAGAAACACTTTCTACACTTAGAAAAATTAGATGAGACTTGGCACACCACTGCATTAGCTGTCGAAGCTGAGAAGAAACGTGTGAAATCTCAGTATGATCAAAGTGTTAACCCTCACATTCATTTAGAAGGTGACCTAGTATTAGTATATGATCAAGCTAACAAAAAGCTAGGCCCTGGTAAATTTGAACCGATGTGGCATGGTCCCTATATTGTCAAGTGTGTGCTTGCAAAAGGAGCCTATGAATTAATTGATTATGACGGGGTGTCTTTAGATAAACCCAGAAATGGTATTTAACCTAAGAGATATTATGCATGAATTTTTGTGTGAAGATATCTCTTTTACAATATTTAAATTTTAGAACAATGTGCCTTATATTGACAAGTGTGCCTAGATTATTTTTTGTTGTTACTACTATCGCTGCTTATCTTTATTACTCTTGATATTGTAGATGTCAACATCCCTTCAAAATTACATTTTTTTTATGATGGCGTCTATCGTAGTACACGAAACATCTCTTCCGCAGCTTTAGTTATTTATTCACTCACCAATGAGTTAGTTTCTATTTATGGGATATGGCTTGATCAAACAACGAAAAATATTGCAGAATATAGTGCTTCATTGAGTTATTATCTGATGCCATTACATTTGGTATTTGACGTTTGATAATTAGGTTGGATTCTCAACTCATTTTATTACATTTAAACAAATTTTATGCTATTAGAAATCTAGTATTGTTAAGATTATTTTTGAAGGTTCGTCTCTTGGAACGACAATTTGATTATATCGAATATCAACACATTTCAAGAAATTTAAACACATTGGCTGATGCGTTAGCTAATCGAGTTTTAAATAGGCATTTGCAACATTAACAAAGTGAATAAAAAACCATTCAATCGATGTTGAACAATATACTCAGAGAACAAAATTAGTAATATCATTCGGATAGATAAGTTTGTGTCCAAAAAATATTACATCGTTTGTGATCATAGGTTCAAACACCTTATGATCTAAAATATACTCATACGAAAAAAATTTCGATCTACATTGACCATCAGATATTCATGTTGATGGTAATGATAGCAAACTATAGCATGCGCCACCTTGCGCAAAAATATCCTTAGTGGACCTAGAAGACCAGTCACGCGTCTCTGAAGCCTGAGAGGGATATCATTGATTCCTGTCTTAGGAATATCAATGGTCAACCTCTCAAGGTTGTGCTCCATATCTGCCAGGATATCTGCTGCATCATCCTATGGAGGTGCTACAAGTTGTGCCTCTTGCTTGTCAAAACGATGTAAGGGTTGTTGTTCGTATCAGACTGTCATCTACATTTAAAAATTTTGTCAGTATTTGATGATAAAAATCAAATAAAACTAGACTAAAAACTTCAAAATGATTCACTAATATGTCTCATCCCACAGTGCCCCTAGTGGCAAGGATGTTTTAGGATCACCTCTATAGTCCATTCTCGCATAAGGAAATTCTTCAGTAGTGAAGACCTAATGCCTCAGGCACATGAAATAAGTCGGAGTGAACCAAACTACTGAATCACCCTCGCCACCATGGAGAGTCATCAGTGCTATCCAGTGCACCATACGATATTCCTTAAGACTTCTAGGATCCACTGGAATCAGTTGAGGAGAAAGAACTAGAATTCTCTCTAGAGAAAATGAGATAAGAATGGCACCGTATCTGAATTTTTTCAACTTCCCATTTTTTTCTCTAGTCAATTGGCCTTGCATATTGGCCAATACTCCTTCACTTTAGTTGAATAATGTCCCTCCAAAACACTCAATTGCATTTTGCATTTGTGCTTTAGTAGCCACATGAGGAGTTGCACTCCCGCATAACCTGGTCACTATGAATGCTATGATTTTAATTTCCATTCGCAAGATTATTTTTATGTCTATGAAACCTTCCTTCAACTCTACAGTACTGCCACAATATTTGCGCCTTGTAGCTAGTAGCGGGAAGACCTCCTTGTCTAGTCCCAAATAAGGAAATGTTTCTCCCTCTCCGAGGTAATCCGATAAGGAAGTATATGTATGTTGGCTTAATCTCAAGCCGGTGGTCACCAATTACGAAACATTGATATTGTACGTCCCAGGAATTCACAAGCTAAGTCATTAGCTCAACTTGTGCCTTCATTCCATAAATAGATCAGACCTTGTACAACCCATAGTTTTTCAATGCACGCATGGTTTCTTGATCATCCATGGCTTTGTTTTCTATGAGCTCATGTTCTTGTTTCTGCCATTCCAACATGAATAAAAGGCCTACAAATCAACAATATAAAAAATTAAAATCAGTTGGAGGAAACTTGAACCATTTTTATGAAGAAATATAATTTTTCAAAAAGTTCACGGTGCCTGTGCAAGTTCTATGTGTAGAAAGTGTGATCATCTACACACGCTCCATGCCGAATCTACAGCGGCCCAGCAATTTTTCTTTTAAAAAATTATCGGGGTGTGCAGTTTTCACATAGAGAACCCAAGCACCCCCGAGGGTGGATTTTGAAACATATTTTTCTCCTAAAAAATGAAATAAAAGCTTAAAAAAAGACATGAAACTGATGAAAACGTACACAAGGATGATGTGGATTACCTAGTTCTGACGGTTTGCGAAATGAACAGTCGGTTCTTCTGATATCAGCTCTAAAGGCTTTTGGCCAAAAGCTCTGTATGCACTATTCTGTAAATAAAAGGAAAAAATGAATTATTTTAACTACATTTTATAGTTTCTAATAAATAAAATATTATTATTTTATTTATTTTTCACTTTTAAAAGGTTAAATCTAAATATTTTTACTTTTTGAAAGTAGATATTTGTAACCTTTAGAGTTTCTGTGCATGATATAGGATTTTGGTGATAAGAATTATTTTGACACCGAGTACACTTTTATCACCTTTTCGAACTCTGTAAAAATAGAAAAAATTGAAACCCTGGAGTCCTCTTTTAAGCCCTTTTCAGACTCTTGAAACATGAAAATATCGCTGAGTACTTGAATATTAGAACTCGTTAAAGTAAAGGATTAGTCATCCATTCAGTATAAGTTTACCCCTTTTCTGGACTAAACTGGACTAATTACGAAAAATGTATAAGTTAACTAATCATGGTCATTAGAGTTCTCTCCTGCATTATTTTATCCTTTTTCGGCCTTGAGGGACTAAATTTACGAAAAATAAAAAACCATGTAGTTTAGTTATGTTTTTCTTCTGACACCCTAAAATTGAAAAATGTTGAGTTATTCCTATATCGGACTCGTTATAATTTAACAGTAAAGGACGTGTCAATTACAACAAGGCCAAACCACTCCTTCTTAGGGTTCGATTTTAAAACTAATATGGACTCATCCGAAGGATGATATTACACAAAAAAACCAATGTTATGCTTCTCAAGCTTGAAAGAAATAAAGAGGTACTTGCTAGTAATAATGGGGGAAAAATAAGGAAAAAGAATCCTTTTGTCATCCTTATTTAGAAAGAAACATGTCACTCTTGAACATGACACTTTGTCACACTTGCACCTAGGTCGGGAAATCCTTTGTCTAACAGTTAATCAAACCACATTGAAAGTCTTCATTCGGTTTCTGGGTATTATCTTTAGGTCAAATGCTGCCAATCCATCTACAATGTCATTATGTGTTCAAGAGAAAGTTCAATAAACCATTCATTGAAAATATTTTTCCAAATTCGCATTGACCATCCTTGAGTCATTCCTTGATTTTTTTTTTTCAAAACTTTATCTAATGGTCTCGTGTCGTAGGCTTTCCTATGACGTATCACTTTCTATTGAAATTAGCTCATTATCTAAAAAATTGATCTAGAATCCTATCAGTACCTTGGGATATGCATGCCCTAATGGCAGGTTTCTCGCCTTCGACAACATGTTGCATCATTGACCTTTGATCGAATGATTCTACGAGTGTTCAACTCCAAATCATTCATTCACACTTCATAGATTGTACTGGTGTACTTTGAGAGCCATCTTTATTATTGGTGGTTTCTCTCACACTTGTTAATGGTTCACATCATTGAGCTGTAATCAAGTGGTTTCTACCATGTTCAACTTCGACACAATCAATCTCATGGATAGATTTGTATTAGTTCGAGAAGTGGAAATCAAGACCCTAGATCTAGCTTCCACCATCTAATTTGTGAGGAGTTTTATTATTCATGAAACAATAAACTACTTCTGACAAATGGTTGTGTCTATACTGTGTCTATTTTTGATGTAATATTGAAACAATATCTGTACCAGAACATTTAGTTAGTTTTGATCTGAGTATGGGAATGCCTACTTTAACGATGATATATATATTTGTATTAGATTTTCGACCGGTGTCTCCAATCCAATCCTCATAATGATAAAGCACTTCACTCTTTAGAAAAAAATCTTAGACTTCGCACTTTAGGGGGAAATATGTTACACGTCATTTTGTCACCATCCATATCATGTTCCCCTAGAGGTCAAAAACACTCATGTCCCTGAATCAAGTCTTGGAAATTGGAGAAAATCTCTGTAAAACCATTAAAAATATACCTGTACAGTTTTTCTAGCCTTTCCCCATGCATGTGCTATTGTTCTGTCCATTGACTATGGTAACTCCTGCACTTTTTCCACTAAAACCTGCACACCCCCGTGAAAAGCAATTAAAAAAAAAGTAACTTCTAGAAGCCTAGTTGGTCGAATATTCTCCCAACTGGAAGCCTCTAGAGTCGTGACGAGTTCGAGCTTTATCCCTCCACTCATGGAGCTTATCCCTTGGTCCATGGAACTCAAATACCTTCATGAGAGGAATCCATCCCCCTCTTAATGGAACTGAAACTACCTCCATTTCCCTATAAATTGAGCTCAAGTTTCAGGTTCTAGGGTAGATTATGAATCATAGAAACTGATCTATATAGTTTCTAAGATGAAGAGAGTTCATAGAGTGCATAATTTCTACACTAGTGAGTTGTTGTTGGCACATGGAATATCACATATTTGTGTCCATAACTTCATGATGGTATGTTATAGAGGAAGGCTTATCAGACTGAAGGATAATGAATTTTCAGGACCCAGGGAGAAATGTGTACAACATCAAGGCATCAGGTTGTAAGATCACTCTTTCTATTAAGATAATAAATATGAATCTCTTTTTCTCATTGTTTTGTTTCTATGCTTATGGGAATAATTTCAATACTTAGACTCCTTGATCACTATGTTGGATTAGTATTTTTTTATTATTATATATTGCATATTCTTTGATTATTGGTCGTGTCTTTGATTGTAGGTTCTACTCATTGGAGAACTAATTTGGAGCGATGAGACAAAGAGCTACATCAGAAATTTGGATTTCAAGGTAGGATCATGCCCTCTCTAATTTACTATTATAATAATATTGAAATGTAATTAATCTAGAGAAAGATGTATTCAAATGGATCTTTATTTCTAGTTACTCATTGGAGTACTAGGGAGATTTCTCTTGTCCGCAATAGGGATTAATCCTCGTAACAAGTCCCTAATCACGCTTGGTCAAAGTTGCATATTATTTACCACACCCATAGATGATAATCGTAGCAAACATACGCCCACCCTAGGCGTCCTACCGACCCCAGGGTTTTCCCCATCAAAAATTTTTATGACTTCCGCCACTCGCATTTATAGCTCCGACCTCGGGCCACTTAAGCATCATCATCAGTTATAGTTATCTCTCATTATCATGCCTTGTTAACCTATCACATTGTACCTTAATACATCAGAAACCGTCATCCATTGTATCAATACTTGTTTCAATCGATTGATGCTTCCTTCTCGTCGACTTCAACAGCCACTTTTCGAGAAGGAGGTGGTACCTTGGATGAGTCCTCAGCACAATAGGCGCATCCTCGGATGACACAATTGGAATTAACATTACCCATTAATGTCATCGATCCTCTTGACATTCGACATCAACACAAGTGTTCATGTCAAGGATGGTATCGCACTTCATAACTGTTTTACTCTGTTAGAATTCATCGAAGACCCATATATCAGTAGGCATATATTTTAGCCATGCTTACACGGGAAGGTACCCAACAGTAAAATACCCATGCATCCATTGAGAAATTTCTATAAATGTGCCATGCATGTGGGTACGACATTTAGCCATTTTTTTCCAAAAATAAAAATCCCCCAAGGGCATCAGCAACCGTCGTCATCAACTAGCAGTAGGTCACCAACTACAAAATGTGACACGAGAGAAAAAATATTTGTCAGATTAGCTTAAATAGTCAAACATCACAAGCATGGGACCTACCCGCCTCATAGAAATGTTTCCTTTTTAATCTCTTGCAGGTTTCCTACAGAGCATGGTGTCTTGGGTACTTAAGAAAGGTGTCTCCCAACTTAGTTCCGAAGAAAGTTAATCTCTCTCTGTCTCTTAGAAGGATCACACAGAAAATAAATCATAATGTATTTCGGCTATACAGTTCTTCCTAGACCTCATACATTACGGGGAAATTGTTAACACCAGAAAATCGTATGCAAAATACATTTAAAATGTCAAGCAAAGGTACAATCGAAGATATTTAGAGAAGGAATACATTAGAGCAGAACAAAATTTATTTTTTCCCAAGGTTAAGGGACAATTTAATGGACATCGCACTCCAAAAAAGGAACTTTTCATGGTAGCGTGACTATTCATTTGATAGCCGCACGGTCCTGAGGATGGCGAAATGTCACCATCCAGGAAAACTTGGCACACTTGGTTAGGAATTTTCTCCACTTAGTACTACTAAGGACAGTCGCCATGGAGCCACCTTGAGGCTTAAATGCAGCGCAGAAAGGAATCCCTCCTCCACTCTTGTGTCATTATTCATCTTGGGCCAAGAGAAGAGGGAGGAGTTCAAAAAATGTCTATATAAGCCAACTTTTGGAAGAAGAATAAGAGACACATTGCTATGCTAGAAAATTTTTTTCATAGCAAACCAACTTGCATATTCCAGTGAAAGAGGGATTATAAGGACTCATATGTTTTCCAACCAACATCTCAGTCCAGGAGAGAGAATTCCACCATTTGATCTTGATCTACCATCCTTTGAGAGAGGGAAGATATGCTTGCAGAAACTCGAGGGAAGGAGACCTCCTTGTTTTGGGTATTTGAGCTCCATAGCTCAAAGGACCCTCTTCAAGAGTTTAGCATTGTATATTTTTTTACCACAAGTGCCTAATAAAGGGAGAATTCTCCACTTTTGTTATTAGGTTGTTTTCTCCATCAAGGTTTTGTATTTTTAATCTACTATTTTGTTTTGTTCTTAGTGTTGTATGATTATTTTTCACTCACACTTAGTTTACACTGTGTCAAATTTTTTCCACTAGTAGTAGCCAATCATTTTTCATTGTGACCTTGTGTAGCTAGCAGCCAGCTTGCTAAAGAAGTGTATTTCATACACCCTTGTGCCAAATACACTACCACACTAGGGAAAGGTTAAATGAGAAACAATTTTACATTTGGAAACTAGGTGACAGAAGTTAGCATGGACCAAGGGTTATAAGTTGAAACATGAAAAGAAAATGGTTTCGAGACAAGGTAAATATGGCTTGAATAAGAGCGCACCAGTAAAGGTATCAGTCCCTGTGTTAGAAAAAGGGGTGAAAATGAATATAATGAAAAGTAGAAGCATCAACATTAATGAAAGGTAAAATATTTTCATGATGATGTGAATTGTACGTAGGAGGAACCTGAAAATGATATAATCCCTATGAAACATGTAACTAATTACAAGAATTCTATTATGAGAAAGAAATAAATCGGCAAGAAAGGAAATAAATAAAAGAAAACTAAGGATGTTGCATTTGTAAGCACACCTAAACACATACATTTTCTTTAGGAAAAACAAATGAATCACATACATAAGACAAAGTAAAAAATAAATGGATAATTTTCCATTTAATTCTAATCTATGAAAAAATAAACAAAAAAAGTTTATCTGAGGTTCTGTGCATGATAAAAATTCCTAAAATACCTAACGTCCTTCCGCTCAAGTAGTAACTAGGTCTTGTGATGATTTTAGAATAATGTATTGGGTCCATGTCATTGGCGGTGCTTATAGTAACCAAAAAACCAACCGAGGTATGGAGAGGGTTATAGTGGAAAAATGTACTAGGGCTATGTCCGAAAGAGCTCATGGCTTTTCTAGTAGCCTGACCAAGATCAACTCAGGTCTAAGTGCTCCCACACCTCAACCTATAGGGAAATATTCCCCAAGATTTGGACACTAAGTTACACGCATCTAGTGGGAATGGATGAATCTCCAATTATGGTTTCCAGTTTTGGACCCAAAACCCCTACCATATTCCCAAAGACAACATGAAGGTCCATAATGATTTGCTACATAGGCGTTACCGCCTTCATGGGTTTCTTTTCATGTATCGAATTTGTCACTGGATGATGTAGGATTTTAAGCTCCCTAAAAGACAAATTTATATGTTTTAATATGAAAAACAACCATGACAGCGTATGTGATGCATATCTCCATGGTCCTAGCTTGAATTATAAATTATCTTGTGGCCCCTATGGGGAATTTAGTGTGTTAAAGTTAAGATTTTTTTTAAAATACTTATCTTCACTTAAGGTGTGCAAAAAAATATAAGGTTAAATAAATTAGGTATAAAGATTCTGGAAAGAAGATACCTTTATAAAAAATTTAAGTTAGTTTAGTGTGTGGGGTGAATATGTGTACAAGTGAAATTGTGAGCATAAAAAGTGTGAATTGATATGAATACACAATGATCCTTTACAATTACCTTAATTAAACTATGTGATGTTTTTTCCTTGCAAGAAAATAAATGATGTGTGGATGATGGGCCACTTAATTATTTCCTAATTATATTATGTGAGTATATGTTTGTGCATAAAATTTCAAAGTAAAATATAGTAAATTACTCTACTTGCAATTGTTAGTAAAGAATATTGGTTAGTAGTGGTGGTGTGTGCAAGGTTAACATAGTGTATATACAAACTGTTTGAATTACAAGTATGTGGATATGTGGTTCATAATCATTTAATAAAATTTCCCTAATTACACTATGTGATGTTTTTTCTTTGCAAGAAGAGAAATTTGATGTGTGGATAATGAGCCAATTACTTTTCCAAATTATGTTATATGTGAGCATAATATAGAGATATGACGAATTAGTGCTTTAGGAAACATTATGTTTTTATTACCAACTAAATTGAATTATGAACTTGATTAAGTTAAATAACTAAAATTTGTTGTTTGTGCATGAATCATGATTTAAGTTCAAGCGATGCCAAAATTAAGAACACCCAATAGAAGAACCCCCATGTAAAGGATAAGAAATTTGCAAACTAGTTGAAGGTATGCAATTTGTAAAATATTTGCACACTTAAAAATTTATATTTTTCATTTTAAATATGATCCTATGTTAACAATGAAAAAATAACTCATTTATATATAAATTTTAATGATAAAAAATAAATTTATCTTTTATGTTAAATCATGAAGTTAAGTTGGAATTTTTTTATTATTAATTATATATTAATTTTAATGATATATTATTGTTTAAGTGTGCGTTTGAAATATGTATTATATAGTTATAATGCGTGGTTAAATATATTTCTACAAACAGTTAATAAAATACAATAGTGTAAACTTTTTAAAAATAACTTAATTTAAATTTATTTTTATAATTTTTCCAATATCATAATTCAAAATTATATATATATATATATAGTATTTAATCAATTATTTCAAGAAAATGTACCATACTACTTAAAAAATTTGGAATTGCTTTATTCATTTAATAATGCAAAAAAATAAATTAACTCATATCTATCTATCTATCTATCTATCTATCTATCTATCTATCTATATATATATATATATATATATATATATATATATATATATATATATATATATATATATATACCTCTATTTCTCCATTTACTAAGTGAAGTATTGAAAATTTTCAAAATTAGTTCTTCTTAGCAACAAATTTTCATTTCTTTAAGAGACTATATAAATCCTAAACTAAAAGTTATTTCTACAACAAAAATCAAGCTATATTTTTGTTCATGCATATCATTCAATAAAAATTTAAATTGAAATTCAATGCCAACTAAAAGGGATTGTGAGAACATAAGGAAAGAGAAAAATGATTTAAAAAGAATAGGTGTTAATAATAAAATTAGAGGAATTTGAAAGTAAATTGTCAATATATACCTATTTCCGAAGTAATGTAGTCCCACAAGTAAAATCCTCTCTTCACTCTCGCCCCAACACATGTTTAAGAAATGAAAAATATTAAAACCATTTGGGAATAGGATTGAAGGGCGTGTGATAAAGGTGATCTATTGTTAAATATAACCCCAAAATTTTACTACTGAATCTGGGTTTTCAGTATTTTTTGGTTTCACAACAAGTCACATTTACCAAGTGAACCATTTCAAGACCTTTTTAAAATTTTCTTCTTCTTAGCAACAACTTTGTATTTCTTCAAAACATTATAGAAGCCCCAAAATAAAAGTGATCCCTACTGTAACAAGGATGGTATTATATTTTTGTTCATATATCTAATTTACCAAACATTTCAATTATTTAAATGAAATGTCAATTATTTAAATCTACTCAATTGTATAATAATTTGCAAGGTTGTTGAACTAAAGACTAATAGGAATTAAGTTTAAATTCTTATATAGGAAGCTTCTAAAAACATATTTTAGAGGGAAATGTTTCTTAAAGAACTTAATGATATGAAAAATATTTTGAATTTGAGAGAATGGGAGATTCTTGAAAAATCATGCGAGTGATTACCAACTTGAAGGGAAAATTTATTTCATGAGAGAAAACAAAATATACATCTATAAATGTATACAAATTTAATCAACTATAAGATAAATTGTGACTAAAAAATCACACAATAGATAAATACACACTCCATGATACAATAAGGAACCTATTCAACTAGATTTTAAGTATGTTAATATTTGAAAGCCGACTATACAAAATCAAATTAGTGGGAAACATTTTTCTTCATTAGAAGCACCATATTATTTAGCGTTTTAAAACGTGTAACAACAATTACCATAAAAAAATAGTAAGAAGAAGTTTATTAAAGGAATAACTTATCATAACTACAAATAATTTCACAATTCCAAATATAAAGTGGAAGAAATGTGGGATGAGAAGTATGAGAAGGACAATGAAATTGTTGATAAGGAAAAAAAAGGAAATCAACAAATAGAGGTTTTAGTGGATTTAGAGAAAAAGGAAGATGCTTCAAGATAAATTATCAACAATGAATGTGCATTGTTATCATTTGTGGTGAAGAGGGGAAAAATGATTTGAGTGTTTTTTGGGAGAATGTACATGGAAATTTTAGCACAACAATCAAGTAGGGCACAAGGAGGAGTGGAGATTTTAAAAATTATGTTTCTACAAGGAACCTTTTCTATACACGTGCAAAGATGGATATCCAATGCATTTTATTTTTTCAATACTTTCATCAAATATTGACCAAGTTTAAAATAAGGAACTCTTTTTTTTTACTTTAAAATCATATTTTGCAATATATTTCGCGATTACATGTTGAGAAATAACTAGATGAATTTAATCGACATTATATTTACACAATATAAGAAGATTAACATTTTAAACATTTCTAGCATATAATAAATACACACATGTTAATTTATTTCTTTTGAATTTATTAGTTATGAATTTAATAATAATTGATCACATGAGCCTTGCATGGAGCATTATCATTATATGGAATAATACACTGCTTTTTGTCGAAGCACATATCTACACTACACTTTGTATGTCTTTAAAAAATGTGTTCTCTTTAAATAATTCTCATAAAATTCATGTGAGAATTGAAAGAAGAAAATTTTGAGGTTTCTAAAGGTAGGGATCATCTTTTAAAATTAAAGGAACGATTAAATGTTATATATGATGATGAATGTTATGGAAATTTAATGTTGTTATATATGTTTAACAAATATTGTCTTCTCAGTTCATGCACATTGAAAGTAGGGATATTATTGGTCCTTCTATATCTTGACACATTTCTCTCTTTTAACTCATACAAGGATATAAAAGATTAATAAAAATAATGGTATAGGTTTTGGAGCACCTATGTGACAATCATTTTTTCCTAATCCCTCTTGTAAATAAATTGACATGAATTGCAATTCATTTAAATAATATATAGAAATTATATACCAATGGTTTTCTTTGGTTAAATAACATCCTTAGTTTTTGTGGGTTATGCTAAACAATTACAATTCTAAGGTGGTTCATAATTTTCATGAATTCAAGTGGTTTCTCAAAATTCCAATAAACCATGGTTTCAAGTAGTTTTCAATAATTTGCATAGTTTCAAGTGGTTTTCTTTAGTTGTTGTTACATCTCATTTTGTGACTACATGGTGTTAATTTAAATGCTTATTTTATCTTAGTATTATTTTTTAATTCTCCATTTGTTTCTCGTTTTCAATCATATTTCCCAATGCATACAATATGGAGCAAGTAATATGAGACGTAAGCCAATTTGAATTACCTGTGTTTGCATGAATTTTTTGAATTGCATGATCTTCTTGTTCTCTCAATATATGCCGTTTTTTTCTCATCATTTTTCTCACATTTCCTCCGTGGATAGAAATTTATTTCCTTTTCTAGATCCAAATATCCAATTTCCCATGTTTGATGTGAAACATTGTGTAATTTTCACTCTCTGATATTTCTCTATGAATGAATGCTTGTTTTTTTTTATACATTCGAATTCAAAGACTTTTTTATGTTTGGTTGACAAAAGAGGCTCGATAGAGCCCTTTAGCCATATCATTTTCATTAATAACATTAATAAACTTTGGTAGGAATTTTGTTGTGGTTAGCATTTTAATGGCTTGATCGAGCCACTGGTTAACTACCTATACAATTCTATTGAGGGTTTCTTTAACGCTCGATCGAGAAATTTTAATTTTGAATTTAAGTGCTTGATTGATAATTTGAAACGCTCGATCGAGCTCTTGAGGTCTAGTTTCAACACTCCTTCCACATATTTCTTTGCAACCCCATTTTGTACCCTATCGGATTTAGGGCAGAATCTGTCCGTAAGTGGCATACTTCATTATGTTGTATTCATGAAAGAATCCTTTATCCAATTGAATATGAATTTGAGACTTTTGAATTCATATGATATTTTTCATCTTATTTATTTTAAACATAACACTTGAATTTTGTTTTGGACTGTTACAAAGTGGCTAAATAAAAAATCAATAACATTAAATATATGCAACGAAACAATTTCAAAAAATACCACTATTTTCATTTATGCGTCCTCTTCAAAATGGCACTCTTGGTTTTTTAATTTATTTAAACAATTGAAAAACATGTTACACAAACACATGTGTTTCCAAAATGAAATTGAAATATTACTCCTCCAACTTCAAAAAATAATAAAAAATATAATTTTGCATAAAAAATAAAATTTTAATATGGAAAAATTAGTTCTCTCCATGTATACCATCCTTATATATATATATATATATATATTAAAAATTGCATAGTTTAGACTAATTTATGCTACGTGAACACACACATACCTCTTAAGTTTTGCGAAAATTTGCAACAATAAGTATTGCATTTAATGGAAAATAGAGAGATTATAAGAAACTATTTTTTTTTCAAAAAATACCATTAGGACAACAACATAATTCTCCACATATTGTTTTTTTACTTTGAATCAAAATTCACAATGTTTATATGAATTTTGAGGGCTAAAATTCGATAAAAGAGGAAAATTTTGAAATTTCATCGCCACATTTGCCCAAAAGTGTAACCCATCTTCATGTATTCAACCATTACGATTGTAATTGAGCCATATTAGACATTATGGTGGGACTAATGATAGGTTATGACAGACCTTATGACAGGTCATAATGGGAAAATCACGTGTTATGACATGTTTTAGCAACTTGTAGCTTATTTGATATAGCCTTGACTGGGTAGATTGTTATAACTCAAACAAAGCAGTAAGAGTGAAGACAAATAGAAATGAAAGACTCGTAGCTAAGAGTATATGTTTGTATGTAGGGAAAATTCCTATGATTGAGGCACTTGCAATCCATCTATGGCTCTTTCCATTACATGAAATTTTATTTTATTAATGATTATATGAACTTGGTCATTAATTTATCTTACTAAAAGAAATAATATATATATATATATATATATATATATATATATATATATATATATATATATATATATATTGTTTGTGAGGGTTAACAGTTGCATCTATTAATTTTGTTTGTTTGATGTCCTTTAGGTGTGATGATGATGCTGTTGAGATAATATGCTCGTCAGCATAAGGCAAGGACCTCTAAATCCTGTTGATGTGTAGATGGAATTGGAACCATGGAGGATACCTTGACATGAAGTTATGCATTTGTACATGGAGTTGCAACTACAGATTTGGATCACAAGTCCCTTTACAACAACAAATTCAGGTTATGCACATATGATGCACTAAGGACAACACATAAAATAAGGTTGGGAGGAATGTAATACCCCTGTTAGTTTACAATGTAAATATATGTAAATTAATATTATGTTCGTGAGCCGGATGTATATAATGATTAGGTTGGTGAGTTGGAGTTATTGGGGTTGGCCTGCGTGCCTGTGCATATAATTTATATGTCTTGGGGCCAATGTGCCTAGGAATATATGTCGATTTTGGTAAAATGGTCAAAGGGCCAAGATACCGAGTACAATGTAACTATGTACATGTATTATAATGTTAATATAATAGGTAATATATGGATCCCAATCCACAGAAAGAACATGGAGGGTAATGCAACTCCACGATGATAGGAAACATAGTGTTAGGTGACAAATTTTGGTGAAAAAGGAACATGGGGCCCACGTGACTTCAGTGCGTTCCACATGGCAGAGAGAGATCATGCATCTATCGTAGTAGCATGTTTGCTTGTAAAATAATTCAAACAATTATTTCATTTATTCAGTTGATGGATTATTATTACTATTATTATTATGGCTATTATGATGAGGATTATAGATGGATGGTTCTGGTGATTTTGGTTTTGAGTAACTAGCCTGTGAGCCTTGAGCTTGGGTTATTAACTAGTTCAGAGCTATTTTGGTTTATAGCCTAGAGGGTGCTTTGGAAACACTTGAAGAAACATGAGCTCTTGAAGCCCTGTGTTGAGAAATTATTGGCTGGATGTAAGGAACTTTGAATGGTGAGGCACCTTACAAGGATTGGCAAGGCTTGGAGAAGGGTGTTCCAATTGGGCGGAGGTTTAGTGAAGAAGAGCATAGTGGTTGGATTCATTGTTTTTGGGTTGGAACATTGGTTATGGATATGTTTCTATTTCTGGTTTACCATTTCCTTTGGAGTTGTAACCCCGACTCGGGGGTGACATGTGGTTGAAATTCATAAATCAAGCTTCCTATGGTTAGGTGGAATGTGGAGAGCCAACAACCAATTTCTATTTTTATTCAGATAAGTGTTATTGTGTAATACTGTGTTGTTTCATGTAATTATATTGGAACTAGGTCTTAGGGTATTTTCATAAATGGTTGTAATTATTTAATTATTCCACTATACATTTCAATTTATTGAAAATGGCAACAAGAAAATATTGATTTAAGTTTCCCTTGAATTAAATTAAGAGAAAAATGTAATTGCACATCCCAAGACAACAAGAATGTGTCAACTAAGCTAGTTTGACTTAGTTGACTTAGTTAATTAGGGTTGAGAGCCTAAATTGAGTCATGTATAGTGTCTCCTAAATTTTAGGAGCATAGGTTGAGTTTAATTTGATTTGTAATAATTTAATTCAATTAAACTGAGTTAAAGTCTGTTAAACTAGTTTCAACTGTTGAAGGAACTAGTGGGAGGTCTTGTAACGGGGTGTGTACTCAGTGATCAAATAGTTAACTAATACATAAACCACAATTAACTCATGAATGCATGATATATGAGTTACCCAATTGAAATTAGAGTTCAAGGGCAATGTACTATCGGTTGTATAATTATCCAAATTGTACAGGTGGTTCATGTAGTCATAGAACGACCTTTAAGTATTTCACAGTTCAAGATAAGGATTTCCCTAATTCACTTCCTTAAGAAAAAATGCAAGGAAATAAGAGCTTGGCATGCAAGAAAATTGGCTAAGTATTAGCCAGAGTCAACTTGTGAGGTAGTGAGATAGATTATACTTCTACAAATATTGTTCAGAATTGAACAAGTGTTGTGTTTTTTCTCTATTTTTTTATTAATGCAATATAGATAGGAAGAGACATTGAGCAGTGGATTTACCCTAGATATATCCTCGTGTTATGTATATTGATTCACATCGCATATTTTTGATATTGGTTCTTAATCATGAATTTATTTCCGCATATGAGTAGAGTAGATTTGATTCTAATGTTTTAGAACATTACATGAGTAGTATTGAATCTACAATTAATTTCTACATGGTTTCAAAGTTATCTTTGTAGGAGGAATGATTTTGTGTATCTATGCTTCAGAGCTAGTAGGATGGTGTTCTATGGTCTAAGGCTTGAGTATGCCCTTGAGGGTAGCTCGAATTAGATTTCTTGGAAGGACCACATGGAAGCAGTCATGGAATATAATGGGCTGAAGGGATTCATTGATAATGATGTCTTGAAACCATCACCAGTTGATGCCCAGGATCTAGCAAATTGGAAGAAGAGCGTCGCCAAGGTGAGGAGGATCATATTGGAGGGAGTACATGACCATATTGTCTCTAATACATGTGGGAAAGAAACTCCATATGAAATGTGGGAGACATTGACAAATTTGTTCCATAAAATTAGTGCCACAGAAAGCTGACTCTTAAAGAAAATCTTCAGAATATCAAAATCTAGAAGGGCGACATGATACTAGAGTACCTTGGCAAGGTTCACACAATGTCTTGATGAACTTGGGAGTGTGGGTGTTATGGATATAGAATATGATATGGTAATCCTATCACTTATAGGCCTTCTTAAGAGATGGCACAAGTACCAGGATTTGGTCAATGGGAGGGAGAAGCTACCAAACTGGGAAATATTATGGTCAGATTTGGTATAGGAAGAGTTCATGCGGAACATTAGAGATGGACCTCATCCAAGGTTGAAGATGAGGAGAACTGTGCCTTGGCTGGAAAGGCAATGAAAGGGAAAGGGAATAAATCCCATTCCAAAGCATAGTATTGTCAGGAAAGAAAGAAGAAATAATTCGCAAGGATTAATTTTTTCACTGTCATGAAATGGGAAATTATGCCACGAAGTGTCCACACAAGAAGGCTGACAAAACACCCTTAGGAGGAGCAGTAGGTGGAGCTATAGCTTCACAATTTGAGTTGGATTTCACCCTCATTGCATCCCTAGTGACATCGGTGATGGGTAGTGTGTGGTATCTGGATATTGAAGCATCATTCCATATGATGAGAAACAAAGAATTTTTCAGCGATTTGGAGGATAAGGACCTTTAGATGCATATAGATATGGGAGATAGTGGAAGATATATAGCTACCGGTATTGATACAATTAATTTTTAGAGGGACATTGGTTCTCCACTCACATGAAAAGATGACATGTATGTTCTAGGTCTGAAGAAGAATTTAGTTTCAGTTGCTATGTTGGAAGACTGTGGCTACGATGTGATACTTATCAAAGGAAATTATTTCCTTTGTCACATCACCACTAGACAAGTGAAGCGGATTGGGGTTCAGTTGAAGAACCTTTACAAATTGGATGTAGAATATTGTGTTGCTTTGAGGATGAAAGCAAAGAATTTGCAGAGCTGAGACATGGGTCAATTATGGCATATGCGACTTATCCATTTGCACCATGGAGCCCTGATGATCATGGAACATATTTCTATAGGACTTACCAAGGGTGCACTACAATAGAGAGATACATGCAAAGGGTGTACACTAAGGAAGTACATCAAAACCACCTTTCATGATAAGGACAGTGGAGTGCAAGTAGTCCTTGAAAGACTTCATTGGGATGTGTGTGGACATTTATCGAAAACCTCCATGGCAAAGCATATGTATTATGCTATATTTGTAGATTATTTCTCATGTAAGTGCTATATTATCTTCATGTAGAATAAATCTCATACATTCTCCAAATTTTGTGAATTTAAAGCACTTGTTGAGAAAGACACTGGCAGGGAAGTGAAGGCCTTGAGGAGCGATAACGGTGGTGAAAACGTGTTGAATAAGTTCAAGAAATTTTGTGCAGAAGATAAAAATCGACAGGAGTTAATATCACCCCATAACCCACAACATTATGGGGTTTCTGAGAGGCAAAAAAAAGTGTCGTGGGAGATACATGGGTGGTATTGGCTGATCAGGGAATATTGTTTCACTTATGGGTTGAAGCATAAAACACAATGATATATGTGCAGAACATGAGTTCTCATCGAATTCTTGGGATGGGTACACTAAAAGAAGATTTTTCAGGGAAGAAACCATATGTGTCACACTTTAGGATCGTTTGCTCCTCAATTTACTTTTATGTTTCCAAGGATGCAAGGAAACATATTGTGGGGTACACTTATACACTTCACAACTATCGGGTGTACCTTTCATCTCACAGGATGACAATTGTTCGTAGAGATTTCAAGTTTGATGAAGAAAAGGTCATGATATATTCCCTTGAGATGTAGCTTTAATTGCATGCAAATGAGGATATTTCAAATCCAAATGAAGAGCCTCGGGATGTTGTTGAGCAGCCACAAGCAGAGGAGAAGAGAGTAGAAGCACCCACTCATGAAGATACATCCATAGATGGAAGGAAACACACCAGGGAAGTTGATAGATTATTGCATGATGCTAGAGAGAGTATGGGAGCAACCACATCACAACCGAGGCCTAGGAGATCACCAGATTGGTACACAGGGTACATGGCTATGATGAGTGAGCCAGTTGAGACAGAACCATCCTTATTCGAGGAAGAAGTGTAGAATCTAGTATGGGTTGATGCCATGGTAGAGGAATATGTTTCCATAGTCAGAAACATTATTTGAGAAGTGGTACCAAGACCATAGAACAAATTAATGGCAGGTTCCATGTGGATCTACAACATGAAGAAAGAAACAGATGGAAGCATTGAGAAACACAATGCCATATTTATGGCCAAGGGGTTCTCTTAGGTGGAGGGAATTGATTATGAGGAGACCTTTGCTCTAGTAGCGAGGTACTCTTCCACCAGATCAATTCTAGCACTTGCAACATAGATGAGATGGAATATCCATTAGATGGATGTGAGTACAACATTCCTCAATGGAGTTATTGAGGAGGAGATGTACGTTAAACAACCAGAATGATTTGAGACATTCAGTAGAGAGTTGCATGTGTGCAGACTCAAGCAAGAATTGTATGGATTGAAACAAGAACCTCATGCTTCGTACACCAGGATCACCAACTATTTCACCAGGTTGGGCCTCATTAAAATTGAAGTAGATGAAAACCTTTAACATATTGTTGTTGAAGGTAAATTGTTGATTATAGTATTATATGTTGATGATTTGATTTTAACCAATGATGAGAAGTTGATCAAATCTTGCAAAGGGGATCTTGCAAGAGAATTTAATATGAAGGACATGGGACTCATGCATTATTTACTCATTTTGTAAGTATGGAAAGGAGTTGAGGAACTGTTTTTCTCTAAGGGAAAGTATGCCAAAGATATACTAAATAAGTTTTTCATGGAGAGTAGCAAACCCATGGACACTCATCTAGTAGGAAGTTGGAGGAAAGAGGATGCCACTTCAAGTGAGGAGGGGGAGGAGACTATTTACAGGTAGATTGTGGGTTCACTCATGTACTTGATGAACACACGACCAAACATGTATTACACAGTTAACCAACTTTGTCAAGAAATGGTTAAGAAAACCAAAGTGTATTGGAAGGTGGCCAAGCATGTGTTGAGATACCTCATAGGAACTACTCAATATGATATTTGGTACAGACAAATAGAGGGAGTGAATATTTAAGGCTTCACAGATGCAGATTGGGCGGGAAGTCCATCAAATTGGAATAACACTTCAGGAGGAGTATTTAATATTGGGTCAACAACAATTTCTTGGTATAGTAGGAAGAAGAGATTAGTTGCACTATGTTCAACAAAAGAAGAGTACATGGTTTTTAGTCAATCATCTTGTGAAGATATCTGGATGAGGAAGATTCTCATTGGGTTATTTGTACCTCAGATGACGGTTCCTACTGTGATTTATTGTGATGATGAGAGTTGTATAAAACTCTCTAAAATTATTATTTTTCACGATCGATCGAAGCATATCAACATCTGATATCTCCATCTATGAGATTGTGTGCATAGGAATATCATGTTGCTGGAATACATTCCTAGAGAAGAACAAGACACAAATATTTTGACAAAGGCATTGTTAAGAGGAAAATTCAAATTTGATAGAGGCAATATTGAGGTATATGATAATCCCTTTCTTGTTGAGAGGGAGTGTTGAAAATTGAAACAAGAAAATCCTAATTTAATTTTCCTTTGAATTAGTCTGACTTAGTTGGCTCAGTTAATTCGAGTTGAGAGCCTAACTTGAGTCATGCAGAGTGTCTCCTAAATTTTATGAGCCTAAATTGAGTTTAATTTGAGTTGTAATAATTTAATTAAGATAAACTGAGTTAAAGTCAGTTAAACTAGTTCCAACTATTGGAGGAACTAGTGGGAGGTCTATTAGTGGGGTGTGTACTTAGTGATCAAATAGTTAACTGATAAATCAACCATAATTAACTCATCATTAGGGGAATTTTGAGGTCTAAAATGGGCCTCCTAAGAAAAATGTACAACCAAAATAAACTTTATAAGAACCAATAGGATTCAATATGATGATGTCAACCATTGGGGATGATTCACCATTTTTTAAGTAAAAAGGTAAAAATATTAAAAAATAATAAAATAATAAAACTATTTTTTCAACTCGTATTATCAACTTATCTCCCAAATTTTTTACTCAAATTTTGAGCGGGAGTACTCAAGTACTCATTGGATGCAAAATTTAATTCCTCATCCGAGGAGTACCCGTGTTGTATACTTTCGATGGACCATGTTACACGAAAAATGAGAAATACATGAAAACACGTGATTGCAATCACGTTTTTCATGTATTTCTAATTTTTCATGTAGAAGGGTCCATAAAAAGTATGAAACATGGGTACTCCTTGGATGAGGAATTAAATTTTGCATCCAACGAGTACTCCGACTCGAAATTTGAATAAAAAATTTGGGAGATAAGTTGAAAATATGAGTTGAAAAAGTAGTTTTTTTCTTTTTTCCCTCTAAAATTTGATGATGTAATCTAATATTTTATTATTATTTCCAGTATTATTTTATAATTTCCTTAGGAGGCCCGTTTTAGGCCGCAAATTTCCCGTAATGGTATGCATGGTTTATGATTTACCCATTTGTGATTGGAGTTCAAGGGAAATGTACTATCAATTTTATAATTATCCAAGTTGTACAGGTGGTGCATGCAGTTAGAGAAGGGCCTATATGGATTGCATAGTTCAGGATGGGGATTTACCTAATTAATAAGGGGATAATTCCTTGAGAAATAGTGCAAGGAAATATGAGCTTGGAAGGTAGGAAAATTAGCTAAGTATTGTCCAGAGTCAACTTATGAGGCAGTTAGATAGATTATACTATTGAACCCTTAGTTAAACTGAGAGGGGGCGGGGGGGGGGGGGGGTGAATCAGTTTAACACATTCATGGACTTTCAAAACTTTCCTTTAAATTTATTTACACCTTCATTTCATGATCAACTTATTACATAATGTAATAGAAATCTTAATATGTGAGCAGCAAGTATTAAGCAGATTATATAAAGCATATCAACACAAAAATCATACACATAGACAACAGATATAAGTGGAAACCCAAAAAGGGAGAAAACCACATCTTATTATTGTTGTGATGAAAAGGAAAGATCCAACTCCCTCTCACCACTGATTTTCAGTAGGCTCCAACCCACAGGAGGCTTCTACCTCAATTCTGCAAGCTACAACTTGCAAGGAAGCTCCAACTCCCATCTATTTTCTGCAGGCTACAACCTACAGGAGGCTCCTACCTCAATTATGCAAGCTACAACTTGCAAGGAAGCTCCAACTCCCATCTATTTTCTGCAGGCTGCAACCTACAGGAGGCTCCTACCTCAGCCAGCTACAACTGACATCTATCAAGCTACAACTTGATATGGAAGCACCAACTTCCTCACTCTTTCATAAAACAACACATGCTGATTTACCTGGATATCAGCTCTGTTCTGTTCCTTCTTCACTATTGTCCACTAGTTTTCATATCTGCCTTATATCATCTCTGAATCTTCACATCTTCTCTATCTACTCCTCCTTCTTCTTACCCTCTCTGCCTCATTTCTCCATTCGCAATGACCTCTCAATGCATATATATGTGATATCATTTATAGATTTTAACACATGACTGTTTGTATTCCACAGGGAATTCGAAATGAATAGCCATGACTCTTTGACTTCTACCTTCTCATTTTCTTGCCTAGCATATTAAGAAAAATATAGCAATATGTATACATTTAAATATTACAGTGGGGTATTTTTTTTCCTCCGGAGACTTTTCTTTGCATCACACACAATAAAAATAATTTTAAATCATTTACATTCATATTTACAATTACATAAATCAATTTCACTCAACCCTTTTTCAGCCCTTGGCTTGCTGTGCATTTGTCTTTTATATTGGTGTCACTGTCTTTTTCAGTTTCTACATACTCTCCTATTTTCCATGCAAGTAGAATGCATTTCCCAAATTATGTTCCAAATCTGGCAGATTTATCAAAATTCACAATATTTTAAATTGTGGAAGCTCTTCAAAACATATGGTTCAAAACCACTCAACGCATATGCAATGCTCTTCTATAAAACCAAAATAACTCTCGGCATATAACTTAGGCTTTAACACTTTACCAATTCAATCTTTGATTCAAAATCAAACCAAATTCATAGTACTCATTGTTTGTGCTCAACCTAGTCTCCTAAATTGAGTTCATTAATTGTCAACCAGGGTTAGTAAAATGCTGATGTGTGGTGCACTATATGTGCCTAGGTATTTTTTTCTCACTACGTTGTGTCTAGTGTTTTATGATGTTTTTGGGTTTTTTATGGTTTTATGTTCACAAGGGAAAGAACTAAATGTTGGTGGAAAGAAGCTACTGGTTAAAACAGAGTGAAGCCTAAATTATGGATAACAAATGGAAAATGAAAATACTGAAACAAAACAAAGCCTAAAATATGGCTAGAAAAATACAAAGCTTGATAATGACTTCAAGGAAATAAATCACAACATGAACTTAACTTGTCCAATTCATTCATTAAAGATGTTTTGGAAGAGCTTGAGAAATGGGCAGTTAAGTGTAAATAAAGTTCTCCTAACTAAACAATCAAACAATCAACTTACAATGTTACAACATCTCATCCATGATTAAAGGTCTATTGGAATATATTTGGAAAAGAACATTTGTAGCACCATAAGACTTCTATTCTAAACTAGCTTCTAATTCTGTTCTGCAACTCAATTTAACACCACTAGGCCTCATTCCAAAAGTTATAGATTTCCTTTTTAGAATGGTCTTTTGAGGAAAAGGCTTGTTTGTCAAATGGTAAAAAGATTGCAAAATATTATAGGTCTTATACTGATACTAACTCCTGTCCAAATGATTGTGTATTAATATAAGGTTGGAACAAAAGAATTTTTGTAAATAATGAAGACCGTGGTATTTGAATTTAACAACAAATATAACTTAAAAATGCAATGGATGACAACTAGACTGGAGTGCTAATACAATGAGCTAAACTAAACTAGAGTGCCACTAGTCTATTTGGAGTATAGTGAATAATGTTAGACTGAAAAGCCATTATCAAACTGAAAATGAAATGACAGAGCTGAATCACATGCATTCTAACTCTGAAGTGCTATAACTAAGTTAACATGCAACTAACCTAAGGAATTCTACAGTCTATTTCGTTCAGTATGAATGATGTTTTGGAAGAGTTTATGAGAACAAGTATGGATGTATTATTCAAAGCAATTGAACATAAACACAAGATGAAAAGCAAATACAATTAAAAATCCAAGACATCATAGCTACTTCTTACTCATTGTTATGATATTTTGGAAAAGCTTTATAAGAGTAAGATTGGCTATGCCACTTGGTGTAAACTAGCAACTAAAACCTACAATACCACAGTTATACCTTATCCATCATAATGATATTTTGGAAAAGTTTATTAGAGTAAGTTTTAACTGTGATAACTAACGAAAGTAAATGCAACTAAAACCTACACTATCACAGTTGTGCCCTATTCTTCATAATGATATTTTGGAAGAGTTGATTAGAGTAAGTTTGACTGTGATAGTAAATATAAACAAATATGAACATAAGCTTCAGAAATCTACTTAAACTGGAAATAAAAGCGAGACTAAAACACTTATCTACTGTATAAACAAGGCCGCTCAGGAGGCAGGGGCCCTCTACCACCAGAGTAGCGCGAAATCTAGTTCAAAATCGACTCTAGTTCTTGCATGTCCTCATGCAACTATTCCATGAACTCAGAGACCTCTGCAAGAACATCCAATCCTCTTCTTTTGCTTTGTCTGGTAGTTAAAGGCCTTCTGGGCTTCCTGATGAATAACTTGAACCTTAAATTGGTAAGTGCCCTGATTAACTTTTTGTTCCTCTTTTTCAACTTTTCATTGGCCTTTTCCACTTTGTCCATTTGTAGAGACAGGGTTGAGTTCATACTGGTTTTTAGTTTAACTTGCTCCCTCAGAATATCATTCTCAGTCTTGATATGTCTATTAAGTACTTCTAGCTTGTACCTATCTCTTCTTAGCACATCTATTTTGGATAGTGGAGGGCTAGGGGTTCTGTCTCTACTCTCCGAAGCTTTTCTTTCCAATGTTTCAACATAGTTGTAAATTTCTCGCTGTGTAGGATCAATTTCTGGAGCTTCTTCATCAAAATCCTCCTCGGTAGGTGTTTCTTTATCTTCTATGTTTATAACCCCAGTTTGTTTGACTTTTGTTTTCTTTAGTATGCCCCTCAGTCTGTGGCTCCTCCTCGATTGATATGGCCCTTCTCCTTTTTCTCTGGCAACTCTTCTTATGATTCTCTTTTTCTTAAGCTGCTTCTTAATTTGAACTAATTTTTCAGAGATCATTTCTTCACTACTTTCTTGTATTGTTTTACCAATTTAAGTTTTGGAGGGTCTCCATCTTCTGCTTCTTTTTTTAGGTTCATGTTCAGGTGGAGGTTCCTTTGGTTCCTCAAAGTGATTTCTCACCAAGAAGTTATCCCAATTATCCCCTATTTTTCTCAAATAATGCTCAATCAAAATCTTGACTAAACCATGGTGGTATAAGGTTGTCTCCAGAAATTGAATTCTCTTTTGGACACTTGAAGCCATTTTCTTTAAACTTTGAAGCAAGAAATAGGGAAAATTAAGTTCTTCTTCTAGGAAATGCATTATCAACCTAATATGGTAAACATAGAAAGTACCATATCTACCTTCACAAGTGATGAATTTTTGTAGGGTAAGCAACATGTTTCTCCATTTGTTCTTTAATGTAGAACAAGGGATACCCTTTTTAAAAACAGTGACATCCATACCTGGTGACTTGAGTATCTGCTTCCATGATTCGTTATGGAATTCTCTGTTCTTAAACCACCTTTCTCCTTGTCTAGGCAGTCTTGTTGCTTATCCAATAAAAGTCTCTGTGATAGTGAATTTAATATCTCCAACTTCAACCTCGGCCCCATTAAAAGATCTTGCAAAATTTTTAGTAACCTCTTTGTGGAAACCAATGAATCTTTCAAGGAATTGCAACCATCCTGCTTGTTGTAAGATTTCTCGGATTTGGGGATAGCCTTCCAAGTATTTAGTGCCAACTGGTTCTGTTCTCACGATGAGGCCCATAAATCTTCTTCAATCTTCAATTCACCATCCTTCTGCTCACGGTGAGAATGGCCGTTAACAAGTTGTTTTTGCTCCCCAAATGTTTCCTCTGTTTCACGGTGACAATGGTTGTTACAGAGATACCTCTGTTTTACAGAATGAAATGGTTTAAGAAATGGCTGCGGAAAGTAGTGATATGGAATGGTTACGGAATGAATTAATGAGGTGAGGTGAAGAAAACGAATCAATGAGTGAAAAGACTGCGGAGATATTTCAAAAATCATCATTAAATGCTTAGTGTCATGATTAATCCAATCACTTCAGCACTTTAACCATTTAGATTTTTTTTTAAAATGATGATCGGATATTGGTTTTGAAATGGTGAAATAGAAGGATTTTTATCCAAATTTTTGCGGAAGGTTTGTTCGGTATGATCAATAAAATTAATCAAAAAAACTTTTTGAATTATTCATATCTAAACTATAATAAATTTTTTCATGATATGTCATTATAATGACTTCATACCTTTGTATTTGCTTTGATTTTCTTGTGATCTTCATATGCTTTGTTTTCTCCTGAAAATCATTAATTTTTGAGTCTTCATAACCTTCTTGATCTTGACTTGTTCATGGATATGCAGGATAATTTTGTGCAAATAAAATGATTGCTGGTCAGTGCCTTCAGGATTTGTAGCTGCAGAATGTCTGTCTGGCTGCAGAAAGTTTGATTAGCTGCAGAATGTATGTTTGATTGCAGAATGTACCTGTAGAGAACTTGAAACATGGAATGGAGTGGTTTGGAATGTAAGTGGAATGTTGTATGGAATGAGTGAAGATGGATGATGAAATATGGTATAATGGGATATGTATGAAGTGAATGATGGAGTGGGATGGATCACAACTTATGAAATGGAGTGAAAAAAAATGCCCTGCAATTTCTGATGTGTATTATTCAACTGCAGAAAGGAGATCAAACTTAAATATCTGAAATGGAAATAAAGTGGACCATGGAGTGATATGGATGAAGTGTGGATGAATGAATGGAAAATGATATGAATGGATGGAATGAAATGAATGAAGTATGGAATGAAATGAATGAAGTATGGAATGAGATGAAGTGAAATGAGATGGATCATCAGTGAAATGGATCTGCACTTATGATTTTGTACAGCTGCTTGTAAAAAAAAAACAAAATGGAAAAGTTAGAGTGTTAGAAAGATTCTGATTTTCACTCCATCTTTTTTGTATAAACATGCCAATCAATGATTGGCTTTCATGTCTATACTTTTATTTATTTATTTATTTTCAAGGCTATCTTCAGAAAATTTAATTAAGTTGATGAAGAAGAAATATTCTTCTTCATTAAATTCACATCACTGTTTTCCTAGAACTTCTTGACAAATTCTTCTCTTGAGAGTGGTTTATGATACAGCTTTAGTCTATGACCATTCACAAGAAAAGTAACCTCTTCTTCATCTATTGTCCTGATTTTTATTGCTCCATTGTAAAAAATTCTCACAATTTCATAAGGCCCAAGCCAATGTGTTTGAAATTTACCTTGGAAATCCTTGAACTTTGAATCAAACAAGAGAGCCCAGTCACCTTCTTTGAACTTATTTTCCTTGATGTACTTGTCATGCCATCTAGCCCTATGCTGTTGGACTATATTGGTTTTCTGAACTGCATCTTGTTTGATCTCATCCAATTCATTAATCTGCTCCAATCTATGCTTTTGTGCCTCTGATAGATCAAGTCCTAGCTGAACTGCCATTTTGAAAGTTTGAATCTGGAACTCTATGGGAAACAAAACTTGCTTTCCATAAAAAAGTTCATAAGGAGTATGGTTTGTTGTGCTTCTCCATGTAGTTCTATAGGCCCACAAGGCTTCAGGAAGCCTATCTACCCAATCTTTTCTATGTAAATGGACAATATTTGTTAGGATTCCTTCAATAACCTTATTAGTAGATTCCACTTGACCATTTGCTTGTGGAGGATAGGGAGTAGATTTTCTATGTTTGATTTTGTACCTCTCCATCATTTGTTCCACTAGCCTTAATGTGAATTGAGCTCCTTGATCTGTAACAATTTCCCTTGGGACACCAAAACAAGTAAAAATATCTTCAAAAAGAAAATTAACTACAGATGCTTCATTAGCAAAAATTAATGGCTTGGCCTCTACCCATTTGGTAACATAATCAGTGCAAACTAGTATATATCTCTTTTGTCTCGATGGAGGACTAATAGGTCCTACAAAATCCAAAGCCCATTTTTCAAAAGGTTCAATATGTACCTGAGTTTGTAATGGCATCTCACCTGAAGGAGAAGGTTTACCTACCCTTTGGCAACTGTCACACATTTTGACATACTCTTTAGCATATTTAAACAAGGATGGCCAATAATATCCTAAATGGATGATCTTATAGGCTGTCCTTTTGTCAGCAAAGTGTCCGCCACAAGGTTCATCATGACATGCCTTGAGAATCTCAGGCATCTCATCTTCCCGAACACATCTCCTAATGATAAAATCTGGACCTGTCCTGTACAACTCATTAGCAACCCATGAATATTTTGCATTGTCATAAATGATTTTTCTTTTCTCTCTTGCATTCATTATTGAAGGAAATTTCCCTGAAACTAAATAATTAGCAATGTCAGCAAACCAAGGAGTCTGAGTAGAAATTGAAAAAAGATATTCATCAGGAAATTGATCTTCAACTGGAGTGTCATCTTTGATGTTTTGGAGTCTAGATGGGAAATCAGCTACTGTGTTTTGTTTTCCAGGCCTATCTAGAATGGTAATGTTGAATTCTTGTAAAAGCAATAACCATCTTATAACTCTGCCATTAGTAATTGATTTTTTCATTAAGTATCTAATTGCAGAATGATCTGTGTGAACAAAAGTTTCATAGCCTATTATATAGTGTCTGAATTTATTTATGGCATGAACAACAGCTAAAAACTCTTTTTTTGTTACAGTATAGTTTAACTCTACAGGAGTCAAATTTTTACTGGTATAGTAGATGGCATAAGGAATCAGGTCTTTTTGTCCCAATACTGCTCCTAGAGCTATATCTGAGGCATCTGTTGAAATATGAAAAGGTAACTTCTAGTTAGGTCCCCTTAAAATAGGTGCTTCAGAAATTTTTTCTTTTAGGGTCTCAAAGGCTAACTGGCAATCAGAATTCAATTTGAATTCACAGTCCTTGGTAAGAAATTTAAAGAATGGAGATGATATCTTGGTGAAGTTTTCTATAAACCTCCGATAATATCCTGTAAATCCTAGAAAATTCCTAACAACTTTTTGACAACTTGGAATAGATAAGTTAGAGATGACTTCAACTTTTGACTCATCAACTTTAATCCCATCCCCTGAAATATGATGCCCCAAAACAATACCTTCAGTAAACATCATGAAACATTTCTCATGACTAAGTGAAAGATTTGCTTCTTGACATCTCTTTAAAACTCTTTCCAAGTTTGCTAAAGCTTCTTCAAATGTGTTTCCATAAACTGTGAAATCATCCATATATACCTCTACACAATCATGTATTAGATCTGAAAAAATTCCTAATATTGCCCTTTGGAATGTTGCAGGTGCATTGCATAATCCAAATGGAAATACTCGGTAAGCATAAGTACCCCAAGGATAGGTAAATGTGGTTTTGTCTTGGTCCTCAAGTGCTACTTGAATTTGATTATAACCACTAAACCCATCTAGAAATGAGAAGTACTTTTTGCCAGCTAAGGTATCTAACACCTGATCTATGAAAGGTAAGGGAAAATGATCTTTAAGAGTAGCTTTGTTTAATTCTCGATAGTCAATACATACCCTCCATTTACCATTTTTCTTTGGCACAATTACCAAAGGAGAAACCCACTGACTATCTGAAATAGGATAGATAAAGTTGACATTTAACAATTTCTACAATTCTTCTTTAACAATCTCCCTAAGATTTGGATTCATCCTTCTTTGAGGTTGTTTGATTGGTTTACAATTTTCCTCTATGTAGATGTGATGAGTGCAAGTCTTAGGACTTATCCCTTTCATATCAGTGTACTCCCATGCATATGCAGAAGAATGTCTATGTAATATCTTGACTAACTCTTCTTGTTGAGATTTTTCTAGGTTCTTGTTTATGTTTAAAGTTTTTCCTGGAAGTATCTCACTTGTAGAGCTGCCAAATTTATCCATAGAATGAAGAGACATCTGTCTTGATGACAAAAACTCAATGTTGGATTCTTCTTGAAATTGTTCATGTTTATGTTCCGAAGAGGATTCAAAGTTTTCTAAAGTATTCAGAATTTGACTATCTTCACTAATTTCTGAAATTGTGAAGAGAGGTTGTAAGTCTTCTTCATCCTCTATCCATTGAGTATCATCTAAATCTGTAATTGTCCTTGTTGGAGGATACAAAGTGAATTTCTTAGTTGAACTACCATCAGAGATGTACATATCACCAGATCTACAACTAATGAAAGCATCAGCTGTAGCTAACCAAGGCCTTCCTAATATAATAGGGTGTCCTCCTAGATTATTCTTAGGAGTTAGGATCATGAAATCCACAGGGTACTCCCAAGAATCTAGGGACACTGGAATGTCTTCTATTACCCCATCAAGTTAAATCACAGATCTGTGTGCTAATTGTAATAATGTGGGTGTAAAGAGAAGATTAGGAAGTTTCAGTTTATCCATGATTTGTCTACTCATGATATTGATTGCTGCTCCTAAATCAATGAGTGTGTTTTGGATCTCAATTCCATTGATGTGAATTTTGACAACTGGATTTCATGGGTCTAGATACTTTGGAATAGCAATCTTACCCATCACAATGTCTGCTATTTTTCCTGCCAGTTGAATTTTCTTTGTCTCTCTTATTCTTTTTCTTGTTTTCTTCATGCTCAACTCCTTTATTGTTTTTTCTAGAATTGGGATTTCCTTGATGGCTTGTAATAATGGAATCTTGATGCAAACATTTCTTAGCTCATCTAGGAAATCATAATTAGGCACCATAATTTGTTTTTCTACACCTCTATCAATTTGTAATCATTCTGGAAAGGGAGGTGTAGGAGTGGATGTTGATGGCTGCTCTAATACAGGAGTTGAAATTATTGGTTCTTTTTGTTTTGATTTTTCAATGCTTGGGTCCTGAAAAGATGTGTCTTCTTCAAGACTTTTATTTTCTCGTAGAGAATCTTCCTCAGAGTTGTCTTGTTCTTGTATAATCACAGAAGGTTTCCTCTTTTCAATTATTCTTCCAGACCTAAGTTGAACGTCACTAAGGTCTATAGGAGTAATTAAATAAGTTGGAAACTGTTGGCCTTCTATCATATATGTATTCTAAGGATTTTTATTGTTTGGGTTTGGTATGGGTTGAGCAGGCAACTGATTTGATTTTTGAGGAAATGGTAATGGAAGTGGTTGATTTTGATGTTGTGGATTTTGAGGATTTTGTTGAGGATTTTTTTGTTGAGGAAAATGTGGATATAGTGGATAAGATGGTGGATATTGATAGTACTGAGAGTATCTTCCATAGGGATTTTGTGCCCCTTGTGCCCAATCTTGAGATTGATTTTGAAATTGGGACCAAGGTTGCCGCCAAGAATTCCAATTTGGTGGAGGTTGATTATATATTTGATCATGAAATCCTTGTGTTTGGGGTCCTTGCCAAGGCCTTCTAGAGACAAAATTGAGAGATTATGTGGCACTTGTAGGAATTTCTTCTTGAAAGACAGCTTTAAGACCAAGAAGTGAAGGACAACTCTTGGTGTCATGTTTTTCTGAAAAAATGACACAGGTCTCTACAACTTTTGCATCCAAAGGAAATTCTGTCAAGGCATGCTTCTTTCTACATCTGGGACAAAAGATTGCTAAAGCATCAGATTCAACTTTTTTCTTGTTTTGTAACTTAAGGGTGTCTATTTGTCCACTAAGACTCCCTAAGATATCAGATTTGAATTCATCAAGAATATGTCCTATCTCTGCCCTACTTACCATCCCAGAAGCAGACTTACTTACCCTTGCAAGAGCGGGGTCTCTTGGGCCTTTTATAGTTTTAGATTTCCCTCTTGAAATGTTGATACATAACTCAGCTATTTCAGGTAATGTGAGCTGAGATATATCCCCTTTTCCCATCATGTTAAGGATATCCAACCATTCATCCTTAATTGTTTTCAACAAGAGAGCTTTTAAGGTGTCTTGATCTAAGTTTTCCATTTTTTCTCTTTTGATGTTGTAATGAAATCTCTCCAACAAATCTTCCAAGTTTTCATCTTCTTTTTGTAACATCTTAAACACTTCCTCCTTATGATTAACTGGCATACAATAATCCAAATACATCTCTAGAAATTCTTGTTTCATGTCTTCCCATGTCCTAATAGAACTGTTGATCAAACTCATAAACTACTTCAATGCTGCTCCTTTCAATGTTGAAGGAAATAGTTTAAGTTTTTGAGCATCTTGTAAGTAGTCATAAGTTCTACATAGAACTTCAAATTCAAATAGGAAGGTTTCAGGATCTTCAGTTTTAAGTCCATAGAAGTTTGGAAGGACAGAGGGTGAAATTTTTTTCATGGTTGTATTGGTTTCTTCATCTACTATAGGAAACCCAAAGAGCTTCCCATATCTCTTCTACCTCTTCCTCTACCTCCTTCTCCTTCTGCACCTCTACCTCCTTATCCTCTACCTCTACCTCTACCCCCTCCAAATAATGTGTGTTCTCCATTAAAGACTCCTCCTCCCCTTTCTTCTTCCATAGTTGATTCTTCTGTGGAAGTGGAAAAGTTTGTGTCTCTAACAGAAGTCCCTGAATCTTCTTCTAAGGCAGGTTTAGTGGAAGGTCTTTCTAATGAAATATCTGATCTTAAGTCCTATGGGAGTCTAGGATCAGTAAAGGATGGATTGTGGGTTTGAGTTGGAGGTGTACTCGTTCTTAGTCTAGATGAAATAAGTGGTGTTCTAGGGATCAAGCTTTTGTTGCTGCTTCTTATGAATCTACCCCTTGAGTCTCTCTCTCTATGCATATAATTGTTTTTGGGAGTTAAGAAACAAGGCTACCTAGTTACACTTCACCGGAAACGGCGCCAAAATGTTTGTGCTCAACCTAGTCTCCTAAATTGAGTTCATTAATTGTCAACCAGGGTTAGTAAACTGCTGAAGTGTGGTGCACTATATGTGCCTAGGTAGTTGTTTCTCACTACGTTGTGTCTAGTGTTTTATGATGTTTTTGGGTTTTTTATGGTTTTATGTTCACAAGGGAAAGAACTAAATGCTGGTGGAAAGAAGCTACTGGTTAAAACAGAGTGAAGCCTAAATTATGGATAACAAATGGCAAATGCAAATACTGAAACAAAACAAAGCCTAAACTATGGATAGCAAAATACAAAGCTTGATAATGACTTCAAGGAAATAAATCACAACATTAACTTAACTTGTCCAATTCATTCATTAAATATGTTTTGGAAGAGCTTGAGAAATGGGCAGTTAAGTGTAAATAAAGTTCTCCTAACTAAACAATCAAACAATCAACTTACAATGTTACAACATCTCATCCATGATTAAAGGTCTATTGGAATATATTTGGAAAAGAAAATTTGTAGCACCATAAGACTTCTATTCTAAACTAGCTTCTAATTCTGTTCTGCAACTCAATTTAACACCACTAGGCCTCATTCCAAAAGTTATAGATTTCCTTTTTAGAATGGTCTTTTGAGAAAAAGGCTTGTTTGTGAAATGGTAAAAAGATTGCAAAATATTCTAGGTCTTGTACTGATACTAACTCCTGTTCAAATGATTGTGTATTAATATAAGGTTGGAACAAAAGAAGTTTTGTAAATAATGAAGACCGTGGTATTTGAATTTAACAACTAATATAACTTAAAAATGCAATGGATGACAACTAGACTGGAGTGCTAATACAGTGAGCTAAACTAAACTAGAGTGCCACTAGTCTATTTGGAGTATAGTGAACAATGTTAGACTGAAAAGCCATTATCAAACTGAAAATGAAATGACAGAGCTGAATCACATGCATTCTAACTCCGGAGTGCTATAACTAAGTTAACATGCAACTAACCTAAGGAATTCTACATTCCATTTCGTTCAGTATGAATGATGTTTTGGAAGAGTTTGTGAGAACAAGCATGGTTGTATTATTCAAAGCAATTGAACATAAACACAAGACGAAAAGCAAATACAATTAAAAATCCAAGACAACAAAGCTACTTCTTACTCATTGTTATGATATTTTGGAAAAGCTTTATAAGAGTAAGATTGGCTATGCCACTTGGTGTAAACTAGAAACTAAAACCTACAATACCAAAGTTATACCTTATCCATCATAATGATATTTTGGAAAAGTTTATTAGAGTAAGTTTTAACTGTGATAACTAACGAAAGTAACTGCAACTAAAACCTACACTATCACAGTTGTGCCTTATTCTTCATAATGATATTTTGGAAGAGTTGATTAGAGTAAGTTTGAATGCGATAGTAAATATAAACAAATATGAACATAAGCTTCAGAAATCTACTTAAACTGGAAATAAAAGCGAGACTAAAACACTTATCTACTGTATAAACAAGGCCGCTCAGGAGGCAGGGGCCCTCTACCACCAGAGTAGCATGAAATCTAGTTCAAAATCAACTCAACACGTTCAAGGAAATGCTGCTTCTTTCATTAAAGAGGAATCACCTCAAAACAGAGTATTCTCGGACTTCAAAGATCTATTAGTCAACCATAAAATCTAACCAAAATCCAACCTTTTTCTCTCGGTTTCCTGAGCATGTTTATAGAAAATTTACATAACATAACTTGAGATAATACAGGGATTACTGTCTTTTCATATTAAAATCAAACTAGAACTCTAAAGGTGGCATCGTAATATGACAAAGGACATCTGGACTGTCCTTGTCCTATTGGGAGTCTATCTTCTAGCTTGAGTTCTCACGTGCATAACCACGTACATAATTCCGTTCCATCTTCATGGAGAGAAACAAATGCTGACGGCATGACGTGGAATACGACCATGTGTGGCTTCCCTTGAGAGGACATCTGGAACCTACTTAAACATGAAGATGGCTGCAGAATTGGCAACTAGCTACAGAATGTCTGCATTCTGTAGCTAGTTTCAGTTCAAAAAGTACTACAATGACACAATCATAAAAACATAGCAAGTTAGCCACGATATTCATTCTTAAAGCAATTTTAATTAATTTCATTGATCATTTGAGCCTGGGATTAATAATGGATAAAAGAAATGGAGTGGAATGTGGTGGAAGAAAGAACATTCTTGGAGCTCAACACTCATATGCGGTTCTTTACCTGTTTCAAATGTTATGGTTAACCCATAGTCCAACCCACTTCATAAGTCATCAAATGAGTATTTCAACTTTGGAATACAAATCAATATGTATTCCTCGGGCCAATGCATACATCAATGCATGTATAACTTTCCATCATATAATAATACCAAATGTTATCAAAACACTAAACTTTAGACCAAATCATTTTATACTTGAATTATGAACTTGAGGTTTCAACATATATCCGTTCCAAAGTTCGACTTTGTTTTAATCATCAGCATAGTTTAATACACACTTTCAGGACCACACATATGTAACTTACCATGCGTTAACATCTTCATAACTTCCAATTCCATCCAAAAAATGAATTGCATACAATCGATGCTCATACCTGGCCCACCATTATTTCAATGTAAATATTGATTGAATCCAACGATGGACGCACAATCGTATTTTACCTCAACTATCCAATAGTTGCGGACTTTAGGTTAAAATCCAAAGTTTTATAATATCAATAACCATTAGAATGATTATTTAACTCGACGTTGGTCTTTCTCTCGGGTCCACATATATATTGGTTCGCTTCATTATTCATCATCGACTTGGTTTAAACCCAAAACCTATTTAACTTCCGAAACAAGACCTTTTTCTAATGAACTGTATTATAAACCCATTATATAATATGCCCCCCACATACATTTCATTATCAAACGCTGACTTTTGATTAAAAACATCCAACACATAAATCTTTGGGTCCATTTTTACTCACCGGAAAATAATGCAGGTCCCACAACACACCTTCCATTAACTGTCGAATAGATCTGACGGTCAATGGCTTCTCCCGTTCCAAAACTCAATTACGCACCCATTCGATGGATATCGTGCAATTTAAATGCACGACACTTAATTCTCAGAAATTACGCGATAAAAGTGGTTTTACTCTTACCACTTTTGCCATGCATCCATCGACTAGTGATATCACGTTTGTTTTTTGCGAATCCACTTACCATTTTTAAGTTGCACGAATACCACTCATTGGTTTCTTCAAAACCACATTGCTGCTCACGGTTCCATCTTCCAGTTTGTTCAAGGTTCCGTTTCAATTCATAATTCGCTTTCCTTTAACTCTGTTTCATTAACTCGCATTTACTTCTATTTACTGAACTGCGTTACTATTCCACTCGATCCAATTTCTGATGGTCTGGTTCCTTGTAAACTCACACAATTGTAATTCCTTTATATATATCTGAATGGCATACATGAAGTCCTTCCTTGGCTTCATTCAATAGATTCCTCCAGACAATTTCAACATCGATCAATTCATCAAACGAATTGAACACTCCATTCAACTACAGCGCTTGATTCACGATGTTGTCTAAGTTTAACAAATTAAATAGGTTTTTTAAAACCCTCTCCATATACTTCCACTTGATGTGAGTTCAACAATTCCGCCCTTGTTTCAGTCACAGTCACGAATCTTGTTCGCTGAAGTAACGCTTCCATTAACTCAAGTCTTACTCCACTTTCAATTCAACAGTTCGTTGGTCTTTAAAACTCTTCTTACACACACAATCAAGTAGAGCAGGTTTTAATTTCACCTTCATAAGTTCTTTCCATAAAATGTAGATTCCACATTAATTTATAGAACTCACCTGTTCTTATCAATTCAATTGCAACCAAAATCGATATACTCAAAGGTTGTATGACAGTTCAACTTTCTTCAATAGGATCGATCCTTTCAGTGATCGATCTTTCTCAAATGATATGAGTGAAAAATTATATCAACCCTCTATTTCACACAGAGTCACTAATTCAGCCAATATTAACACAGAGTTTCACAACTTTCCCACAAAGGTACTTTGGAAATACTATTAAACCCTTGCCATAGAGTTTATTCAAAACTGTTTATAAACCCTGATCGACTCACATATGTAATCGGTGCACAGATAATTGCACACCACAACATAAACATGAATGTTGATTTCTTCAATAATACACAGAGTATATTTAAACCCCCAACTACAGAGTCTCATCACACAACATTTTAACTCATCAATACTCATACTATATCTGCTTCTTTGTTGCCTCTGCTTCTTGTCTAATGCTTTCTCTGATGCCTCTCTGCTACCTCTCTTCTTCTTTGTTGCCTCTGCTACCTCTCTGCTCCTTGTCTGTCTTCGTTGCCTTTGCTGCCTCTGTTTCTTGTCTTATCCTTTGCCTTATTGCTGGTTCTTCTTTGTTATTTTTCCTTAGTGATAGTTCAGGTGCTACTCCTATCTTCTCCTTTGCCATCAATGACAATATTTCCAACATATACTTGTGCAGAGATTGTTTAGGCTTGAACACACATTGTATTTCTTCTCTATTTTCTGGGTAATGAAATACAGATAGGAAGGATTTTTGAGCAGTGGATTTCCCCTAGATATATCCTCGTGTTATGTGTATTGATTCATGTTGCATGTTTTTGATATTTCTTCTCAATCGTGAATTTCTTTCTGCATATAAGTAAATTTGAGTGTTATGTTTTAGAACATTACATGACCAGCATTGAATCTACAAATAATTTCTACACAATTATAAATCATGTTTAGAGTTATGTGTTGTTTTTTTATGAGTCCTAGTTAGGGTTTGGTGTTAATGTATTATTCCGTGGATGTGAAACTAGGGTTTAATCTACCAAATATAAACCATAATTCATTGAGTGTAATTGGTTATTCACTAATTGGGTCTATAGCTAATTGTAATTGTTACATATGATTTTTAATTATTGTGTGCAAATCCTAATTGTTGTGTATTTAATAGCAACTAAAGTGTTGTGTTAATTGTTCGTTAATTATACATGTTTTTATTAAGTTGAAGCTAGTGTTAATTGTTGCATATGATTTTGAATTATTGTGTGCAAACCCTAATTTTTGTGTATGTTAATTGTTAATTATACATGTTTTTATTAAATTCAAGCTAGGGTTAATCATTGCATATGATTTTGAATTATTTTGTGAAAAACCTATTTTTCTTTGTATTTAATAACGACTAAAGTATTGTCTTAATTGTTCGTTAATTATACATGTTTATATTAAATTCAATCTAGGGTTAAAACCCATAATTACAGTAGGGTTTTCAGAATTACATATCATTAATATGCAAAATATCTCTTGGGGAAGGATCATAATGCTTAAATTTGTCCTACAAAATCTGGCCATTGATTGGATGCAGTTGTTTCAATTACCAAGATAGGTGATCAAGAGGATTGATTCTATTATGGCTAACTTCCTGTGGGAAGGTACACAATAGAAGAGGAAATTTCACTTGATCACCTGGTCAGATATTTCCCGGCTTGTAGAGGATGGAGGATGGGGCATTAGGGATACTTCAACATTCAATAAGGAACTAATAGTTAATAATATGTGGATAGAAGTATTTGGGAAGTGTTTATGGGCACAAAATATCAAAGGGAAATACATGTATGACATGGAATTGGCATCTTAGATAGGAAGAAAAGCAAATAAGAAGGTAAAAAGAACATTGATTTGGAGAAGCATGTTTTCTAACACTCAATGGTTTACAGGGTGGATCAGATGGGAGGTAGGAGATGGATCGAGGATATATATAGTCTTGTATGCCATCAGTGGGTTATCTGACAACCACTCACTTTAAGAACAGGCTCTCACCATTCATCATGATATAGGTATTAAAAAATTAAGGCAAATTCATCTCATCGATGGGACAAGCATTGATAAGTAGAAATGGTTAGGCACACACGAAATTGGATTGACAGATGAGCTCAAAGCGGAATGGGAAGTCTACATCAAGCAGTTAAGATAAATAGAAATTAGTATTTAGATAAAAGGGAAACAAGACATTATGGTTTTGGGAGGCAGCATGAGAAAGGAAGAACCAAGGGTCAAAGAAATATACCAGTGCCTTCCCAGAGCAGAGAGATATTTTTTATGCACCAAATGGTCAAAGAATGTATGTAAAGGGAAACTGCCTTTAAAAATTAAAAACTTTTGTTGGCTATTTGTAAATGACAAAATTATTACTTGGAAAAAATTATAGAGAAGAGGATATTATGGACTAGGCATGTGACCTATGTGTAGAGGTGCAATGGATAACACTGATAATTTATTACTGTCATTCACACATGCAAAAAGGGGGTGTTTTGAGGACACAAAAGGAAACATAGTCTGGGTCAAATAATTCTCCAATTTTGATCCCTCAATCCTAAGGAACTGGATAAATAACATCAGAATGTTGGTAGGAAAATTCTAGGACATTCATTTCCAACACATATATTGGGAACATAATTGGATGGAAAACATGCTATCGAAGAGAGGGATAGAAAAAGAAACAAGAAAGTTATTATTCTCAGAATTTTACAAAGAAAAATTGGTGAATGAAGGAAAAATCAAATATTCCTAAAAAATTTAGTAAAATCAGCAGCCAATGGAAGAAATCTTCAGGTTTTTATGAGAACAAACCGAAATGGAAAAAAAATTATAAATATACAATTATAGAGGCAAGATGTATATTTTTTTGAATGCTTGATATTTTGTGTTTCGTAATCAACGAAAACATTTTGATGTAACAGGAGTAGTAATTTTTGGGAGATTGATAGGATAAGTGGGAAAAATGGAGGTGACAGGATAGAGCAAATCTTGAAGATTTAGAATTTTAGTAACAATCAAAATGTGAATGTACTTGATATTTTTAGAAATGAAAGGATAAAGCATTTATTTTTTCTCTTTAAAAAAATTCGTCATTTCGAAAATGATGAAGGTACATAATATAATGCACCATGATATATATATAGATATAGATATATATATTCAAGAAAGAAAATGTTTTTTTATTACTTAAAATGCATTTTTGAATGCATAAACGGATTCAACACCATGAAAAATCCCGGGGCACTCACATTCTACAAATTAAACAACTCAAACTCAAGTTTTTAAAAATCTCTACCCAATTTTGGTTAAATTAACTAGACAATGGTGGCAGGAGGGGGAGGAATTCTCACTAATCCCCATGGAAACATCGAATTAAGATATGCCTATATCATGGGAAGGAAAACAAACAACCAAGAAGAGGCCCACAATTTACTGCTTGGACTCTATCTGGAAAATAAAAAGGACATTAAGGAACTACAAATCCTAGGGGACTCCATGTTGGTAATAAAACACACAAGGAACAAAATGACTACCCAAAATATGAGTCTAAATCAAGTCATCAAGTGCTCCCAACGTATGATTTCTCTCTTTGACAAGGTAACATTCTACCGCATTCTAAGAGGAAATAACCAAGAGGCGGATAAGAAAACCAAACTAGCTTGCAGAATGAAGGAAGAAACTAATGTTGTGAATGGAAATGAAGGTTTCCTGTATATTCCATAATCATGCCTAGTGCCCCCAAAAAAAGATACTATTTTCAACCCTTCCATCCTTAATATGAAGAATGGTTTATATAGTCCTTGCATGGTGGGGTGTTTGACCTTCTTTTACCCCCTACCTATCTCTGCCTCTCCTTCCCCTAGCCTACCCTCTTCCTCATGCATGACCTCCCTCCCCTCGTTCGATTTTATTGTCTCTCTCTCCCCTTACTCCTCTTTTCTTCCCCTCTTCTCCCATATCCCCTCCCCCATTCCACATCCCCTGGGCCCTCCCCAACACCGCTCCCTGTCACAACCATACCTTTCCAAGTGAGATGCCACATTAAAGACAACCCCAAGCCACTCTATTTAACCTTCATCCCATTAGCTATAATTCCCCTCAGCCCACCCTTGTGACTCGTGGAATTGAAAATCCTGGTTTCATGATGCAATGTGGTGGCCTTCAATCAACCTGTCCTACACTCGGTACTTGGATGACCTTCGACATGCGATCTTTGAGCCCTCTTCCCTTTTGCAATTGTAGTCGCCAATGTACCAGATTTCACCCCATGGGAATTATGGGATTATGAGGGTTAAATTTACTCCTAATGCTTTGAATTTTCTAGGTAGAGTGTAGGAAGAAGACGTGGGTGGGATTGAGGGATGAAGATAAGGGCATGAAAATTATGGAAATGCATTGGGAATTTATCATGGATAGTACAGTGATGAAGGCATGCATCATAATTCGTACCTGGGTTGGTTATTTAGGGGCTAACGGTAATATCTGTTGTAATAAGTTTTTGTCTGTCTCTACTAACGTGGGCACTGCTTTTCTCCAGAGGTCGTGGCTGAGGTTCAGGCGCAGTTTGGTTTATTCTCTTGTCAGGTTGGTTGGGTGGTTTGTGCTCCTATGCAGTGGGTGTCACGATGGGATGTGGCAATGAGATGCATAGAGTAGTAGTGGTTCTGGGAGTTCTGAAAGTGGCATGTTAGTGTGGAACTTCACTGTGTGTGAGGCTCTCGGCCCCCTGGAGGAGTGTGGTTTTGGTTTCTTAGAGATTTTCATCATGAGAGGACTTAGTAATTTAATGGCAGAAATTTTTGAGTTGGGCTCCTGGGGTCTTCGCAGACCTAGGTCTGGGAGTTTGAGGGAAAGTTGAGCGAGGGATGGATGTAATGCCAACAAAACATGTGAAATTTGTGCACATGAACACAAGGACTTTAGAGATGGTATTTCAATATTGCAAATTTGTATTCATCAACACTACAAGGATGCTATAAACACGCAGGAGTGAAAACTAGAGAATGAATGCATCCAGGGGATCGAGGACAAGGTGGACGCGCTGAGGTAGTAGATCGAGTCGTTGAAGATCATGCTAGTAGAAAGCAGCTTGAAGGTGGAGGAGAAGCAAAAGGATCTGGACCTCAATAACCCGACCCAGATGGAGGAATAATTCACACCTTCTGATAATACTATTTTTGTTTTATGGCAAACCATACATGTACATATTTATTACTGCAGTTCTGCAAAGTATTTATCTATAGGTTGGTAGTTAAAGGATTATTTTTTGGAATGGTTGGGGAAATCACTCTGAAAAGAGATAGACTCATTGCAAAAACAATAGCCATGAACAAACCCAAAATTCTGTTGTAATATACTAAATTTTGCATGCGATCGAGCGCATTATAAATATATATAATATACTCTTTATTCTTAAAAAAAAAATTAACTACAACAAATCTCTATCTATTAAATAACTTTATTAAAGAGTGGATTTCTTAAATTCTAAATATGTAGTTTTTTAAGTTACACACACACACACAGACACAGACACACACATATATAATTTTGTCTTAATCACATAATTTCTTTTTTAATGATGTATTATTATAAGCTAAAACAATCAATTAAAAAAATGGATGATATTAACACTTTAAGCATGATTAATAAAATTCCTTATCAACATAAAAAAATATATAACGAGTTTCATGATTCAAAAGATAAATTTAAAATAATATTTTTTTGAAAAAAAATTATTAGGTTAAAGAAAAATGTATCTTTTACAATTTTAAAAATTAACTTAAAATATTATATTTATTATATTTTCGATGAAAAATAATATACCATTGTTAACAAAAACTCAAGATTGACATAATTATAATATTATTATTATAAAAATAATTAATATTGTATATAAATTTTATTATTATTATTATTATAATAAATTTTAAATAAAAAAAATTAAATTAATTATTATTATTATTATTATTATTTAATTTAATTTAATTTAAATCAAAATAATATTTATATTTTAATATTACTTGTCTACCTAATAAATAAACCTTATAATTTTTGTTAAAGTAATAATATAATTTATTTTCCTAAAAAGAGCCCTAGTCATGCATTGAATTTGAATTTCCTAGTTGAGTGGGAGAGAAAGGAATCATTGTAATCATTATTGTATACTAGTGAGTGTACAAAGTTTACATTGAGCATATGAGCTAATTCCCTTGGGATTTGTGAAAAGAAATAAGAGCTTCCCTACTCTGTAGGAGCAGGAATTGCGCAAGGAAATAGAAGCAAGAGGCCTATTTTGACTGAGTATTGGGTAGGGGTAGACTCGGTAGGAGGAGATCAATATTGCAGTGTAGGATGAGTTTCAAGAATTGAAGATGTCATTGTAATAGATCATTGTTATCTTCTGATTTAATACAAACAAAGTAGTGTTTTTTCCCATGTGGGTTCCTAAGTAAAAATGTTATGTTCATTATGATTGAATGATTGCACGTGTTTCTGTTGTATGTTTTCTCTTCTGTAGATTGAGTAGAAGAAATTTGTGTCTATTGTTTTCAGTATGAATTCATTAGCAACTTACAATTTTGAGTTATTTATACATAACATCATCCCCCACTCAAAATTATTTATGTCTCAAAAATATTCCAGCCATAACCTTCTATTGTACGGTACAACAAGCCCCCATTTTTAGCTCGTTCACATCAAATAATGGGGACCCTTTCTATAAAATTTTTGGCTAAGCACCTTTTAGGATTTTTATTAAGTCAAATTATCTTACGATTTTGTTAATTTTTTTATTTTCTTTAGATTCTTGTTTTGATTGCTTGGTTGAAATTGTTTTTTTATAAGCTTCCTGTTGACGCTTGTTTCATCTCATTTGGTCAACCGGTTTGTAAATAGCACTCCTTTGAAGTCTAATCGATTATGTCGCCTAGGTTAAAAAATGCGTAGTTCAATGATGCATTTAGTTTAAATATTAACCCCTTGTTAGTTATTATTAACAATTTTTATTTTTACTTATACAGCCAAATCATAAAGCATCGGGATTTCAGTCATTTATTTCAATTTTCCAATTTTCAAATAAATTTCTAATCTCGAAAAAAAAATCCAAAATGTCAAAATGGCTGTTCTAGGTAAATCAGCGCTTTAGATAAATTCATAACTTAAAATCACTAAAATAAAATTTAAAAACTAAAAACTAATTTTTAAACATTAAATTTTAAATTAATTAAATTAAAATTTAATATTAAAAAACAAATATAAAAAAAATAAAAATAAAAATTAATTAAATCGCATCGGAAGTTTTAATAGCACATTACATCGCATCGGGAAAGTTTAATAGACACATCATTTTAAAAACTCGATGGTCTTCACCTCCGATGCGATGACTTAAACTCATTTATTCCGATCCAATTAAGCTTGTTACCCCCGATGCGATTGAATCGCATTCATTTGATTCGATGGTGTTAAGTAGTAACGTTAGTGGAATATGAAAGTTAATAGTGGTAAGTTAGTCTTATGTTAGTTTAAAAATATGTAGTGTTAGTTTGTCATAGGTATAGTGTTAGTTAGTTTTAAATAAGTATAAGGTTAAATTGTTTTAAGTTAGTGTAGTTTTAAATTAATTGTTAATAATACATTAGTTTTTAATTAATATAATATTAGTATTATGGTAAGGTAAGTTAGTTAGTAATTGGTTAGTTTTAATGTTAAGTTAGTGTTAGTGATAGAATAGTTTTAGATTAATATAATGTTAAATTAGTTTTAGTTTAATAATTAATTTAATATTTAAATATTTAAAATAGAATTAATTTGATTAGATTTATTATTAATTAGATTAATTTGTTTATAAATAGTTAATTATATTAATTAGTTAGATTAATATTTAATTAGATTAATCTATAATTAGCAATTAAATTAGAATTAATTATTATTTAATTATAGGCTAATTTAGGATTAGATTTTAACTAAATTCTGATTTTTTTTAAGCCCAGCAACAGAGTTCCCAGATTTATTTCAGATTTGACTTATCAACTTTGGAGGCTAATAAATTGAGATTTACTTAGCCAAATGAGGCCCAGGACGGCTCATTGGAAAGAGAAAATCAATGAGAACATTTCTGAGGAGGTTTCAATAACATATTTGATCATTTATTGGGTCAAAAATCAGGCAGAAGATCAAGCTCCGAATTTCTAAAAATAAAATCAATTTTCTGAGTTTTGTTTTCTTCATTTTCATTTGCCCAGCCTCTTCTAATTGCAGATTCATGCATCAATATTATCCTTGGTTAATTAAGAATGTTATGAGTATTAACAAGAAGCTCAAATTTCCTTTTTATTTATTTAAATAGAATTTGATTGGATTTGTTTTAATGTTAGAAATAATATTTGGATTTTATTGTTGCATCTTAATTCATTTTAATTTCTTTTTGCAGGAAAAAACAATAGAAGGGATATTGAGGAAAAATATTTCAATCAATGAGAAGACTCCAACAATTAAAGATTGGAATTTTTGAGCAATTAAAGTTGGATTGGGCAGATTTTTTCTTCAACAAACTCTCTTCTAAAAATACTTTTGGGAGGATTATAAATTGCAGATGGCAAAATGTAAAAAAGGGTTGCTCTCCTCTACAATTCCAGGCTTCTAAAAGCATTTCTGTTATAAGAATTTAGAGTTGTAGATGGGGAGGAGAGAAAATTTTCAGATCTGAACATTAATGAGGATTTATTCTTTATATCTTGAATTATGCATGATGGACAGAGTTTGCATTTCTGCAGCTCTAGTCTTGAAAGCAGAAATTCAAGTAATGTAAAGTACTATTAGAGACCAGGATCAAAGAAGCAGATTCAATTAACTGGTATTTTTGGCATTTCTGTATCAAATACCAGTTTCATTTTTATTTTAATAAAATTGTTGTTTCATTTTATTCATGTTTTGGCATTTTTGTTGATATGGATAATTTGTCTCAAATTGTTATGTATCTCTGCTCTTATGAATTAAACTATGATTTCTGAGTAACCATTACTCAGAAATCTGTCTTATAACACTGATTTATTAAATAGTAATGTGTTGTGAATTTCTTCCACATGTTATTGTTTAATTATTAGTTTGACTGATATGATAATTGATATCAATTTTTGTGAATTTCTTCCGGAATGTTATTGATTTATTATTTCAGTCAAATGGTGTCAATAGAATGTGTTTTGGTACTCACAAATGTGAGCTAATTGAATTTCTTCGTTAGCTTAACATTAATTTAAAACCAGACATATTTTAATTCTCATTATTTAATCATCTTGCTCTTAGTTGGGTTAGATTTTCATCTACCTAATTGAGATAGGATTTAGATTAGTTTCTTTTTCTTACATTATAGAATAAGTTTGCAATTAGATTAAATTTACATTCTTTTAAGTCCTCTTCTGAAAGAGGCAAAATCTTAGTTGTGGTTTGGCTGAACCCAACTCAGCTTAAGGGTCATTCTCTTGCCTGATCAGCAAGAATAATTGATTTGATATCCCTGTCTATTGGTATTTAAGGAAACATCATAAACCAATAGCGATAGGGAAAAGGTAACTGGACCTAGTTAAACCAGTCGGAGCCACTATCATAAACGGAAAAGGAGTTGTATTAAGGTCTGGACCGGGTGGTTATCCCCCAATGTTGTAGCAGCGATTTTCGAGGCCTCAACACTTTCCTAACATCTCCCACTAGATAACTACATCATGATGTATAGCTTCTCTAGAAAATGTCTTTGAATGCATCTCCAAAAAACCACCTATGCATATCACCACATGTTATATCCCTTGATCTGGATTTATGCAGGAACGCAAAAAAATAGAGAAATAACCATAAACATTGAAATACAGTGGAAATAAGGCTTACAAACATGATGGAAATAAAATAGCCAGGGTGCTGGTAGCGAATCTCTAAGAAGAGATGTGGCGACTATAGACCTCTGAACTATATTAGAATGAGGCTCGAGGGCCTATTTATTATGGAGAAACAATGGATTATTCTAAACATCCAAAATCCTAAACCTAGGAGATAAAGCGCCAAAACTATGGGCCCCGTTTGGGTAAGTTGGTGTTTCAACTTCCCAGGGACGTAACTTCGGCATATTATCTTCGTTTGGGGCTTCAAAATAGCTTTGGAAGTTCAGGACCCAAAAAAATGCTAAAAATAGTAAGTTGTGAAAAATAACTGAAAGAGACAATGGTGGGGCCCCAAGTGGAATAGGCGGGTGGCCACCAATATCCACCTGGATCAATTATACATGGGAAGCAATGGTCCCCATTAGACAAGGTTCCTCCATGAGATAGAAGCACATTGAACAGGTCATGGTGACACATGCTTGGTTGGCTAGGCAGCAGCGATACGGTTGGATCCTTCCACAGTAGGGCGAGTGTTCTTGATTTACATGTCCATGATACAGTCTGTGGTGGCCTGTTCCATGTGGTGTGGGTTTAACTCTTTTGGTGTGAGTTCTTCTGCAATGTCAAAGGTGTCCAATAGAGGTGGGAAGTAGGGACGAAGGCGATCTACATTGAATACTGGGTGCAGACCAAGGAATGGTGGAATACTAAGCTCAAAGGCATTGTTCCCTACAGCCTTGGTGATGGTGTATGGTCCATATCGGAGTGGGCGAATCATGCGGTGGGGTCTAGTGAGGTGCTCCTTCTGCAAATGTAGCCACACTTTTTCGCCCACCTGGAAGTTTTGTGGCACCAGATGTTGATCATGTCGTTGCTTGTACTTAGCATTGGCTCTGTCCAATATGTCATGAACCTGTTGGTGGATGTGCTAATTGCGCTCGATGAAGTTGTTTGATTTGTCAAATTCAGACAGGACATGAGTCGAATCATCCTGATTAGTTGCAAATGGCATGGCTACGTCAATGGGACATAGTGGCTAGAATCCCAAGCCCACCTGAAAGGGGCTGTGGCCGGTTGAGCTATGGAGGGCCCAGTTATAACTGTGTTGTAAATAGGGAAGGCTCTCATCCCATGTGCATGGATGCTTTGAATTGTACATGCGTAGAATGTGTATAATCATCCTGTTGACGACCTCTGTCTGGCCATCAGTTTGGGGATGGAAAGCTTTGGACTTGGTGAGCTTGGTGTCCAACATTGACCATAGGCTGGACCAAAATGTGTTGAGGAACCTGCTGTCGCGATCTGATATGATAGACTATGGGATCCCAAAGTGCACCCACACTTGTTCAAAGAAGAGTTTAGCAGTGGCTTCTGCTGTGATATTCTTCTTGCAGGCCGCCATAATGGCCATCTTTGAAAATCTATCGATGACCATGAAAACATAGTCGTTTCCATGCTTTGTAGAAGGACGACCTGACATGTAATCCATGGAGATGGATTCCCAAGGTCGACTAGGGGTAGGTAGAAGAGTATAGAGCCCTTACTTCTTAATGGCCGGTTTGGCAATGGCACAAGCAATGCAAGATCTGATGTACTTCTCGAAATCCTGTCGAAGGTTCGGCAAATAGAAATACTTGTGTAATACTGCCACTGTTTTCTCGACCCCAAAATTCCCAGCGACTCGACTGTAGTGCGCTTCCCATATCATATTGGCATGCTCACTTGAAGGAACACAAAGGTGTCCCAAGTGACATAATTGTGCACCTTGGAGGTGAAAATTTGGAACTTGCATACCCCCCAAGAGTGCCTTGTATGTGTAGCTGAATTATGGATCACTCTTGTAGAGAAGCAGCCAATCAGAAGTCTGATGCCCATAAGAGTTGAGAACGGTGGTTAGGGCCACGATCGTTGGTCATCTGAGGCAATCTGAAACATTATTGGTGCTACCCTTCTTATACTTGATGTTCAAATGAAATTGTTGCAGATATGTGGACCACTTCTGATGGCGATCATTATGCAACTTCCCTTGTGTCTGTATGAACTGCAGGGGTCGGTGGTCTATGTGGATGATTGTCTCCTTCCCCAAAATGTAATGCTTCCATTGTCGACAAGCCTACACAATGAAATACATTTCTTTGTCACAAGTGGGATACTTTAGAACTGTGTCAGACAATGTCTCACTGTGATATGCCACTGAATGCCCCTGTTGAGTAAGAATTTCCCCAATAGCATAGTCAGAGGCATCTGTCTCGATCTCAAAATGTTGTTGCAAGTCTGGTAATGTGAGCACTGGGGCGGAACAGAGGCGATGTTTCAATTCTACGAATGCCTTCTATTGAGATTCCGACCAATAGAATTTTTCTTTCGCTCCTCCCTTGGTGACTTGACTCAAGGGCCAAGTGATATGAGAGAATCTCGCCACGAACCTGCAGTAGAAATTAGCAAGACCTAGAAAGCTGTGAAGCTCTGTTAGGGTGGTTGGGGCTGGCCAATCCCGAATGACTTAGATCTTGGCTGGATCCACATGCACCCCCCTTTCATCAATGATGTATCCCAGATATTGAACCTGGGTCATGCCAAAAGTGCACTTCTCCAAATTGGCACACAACCTGTGTTGCCGCAGTGTTTGGAGGAATTTTCGGATGTGGTGGAGGTGCTCTTCCCAAGTCTGGCTGAAGATAAGAATGTCATACAAGTATACCATTACAAATGAGTTGGTTAATGGATGCAAGATGTCATCCATCAACCTCATGAAGGTTGCGGGAGAATTTGTCAATCCGAAAGGCATGACGAGCCATTTGAAAAGGCCCTCCTTGGCTTTGAAGGCAGTCTTCCACACATCACAGGGTTCGATTAGTACCTGATGATACCCAGACTTCAAGTCGATCTTGCTGAAATATTTTTCCCCTTTGAGTTGGTCCAGAAGGTCATCAATCCGTGGGATCGGGTACCTATTTCGGACAATGATCTTGTTCAGCGCCCGATAATCAATACAGAGTCTCCAAGTCCCATCCTTCTTCTGTACCAACACGATCGGGCTCCCACAGCGTGATGAACTTGGCTGGATGTGACCTTTCTGCAGCAACTCCTGAATCTGCCTCTTGATTTCATCATTCTCCAGAACAGAGCGTCTATAGATCGGTCCATTAGGTAGCAGCACACCTGGGGTCAGGTCAATGGGGTGCTTGACCTCACAGTGTAGAGGCACCCCTGTGGGTGAGGTGAATATGTCCCTGTACTCCTCCACAACCTTGTCCATTTGTTGTTTTCGTGTAGAGGAGCCATGTCTAGAGGTCGTGGCCACAGTCTTCTTCTTGCCCTTGGGGCAGATCATCAAGAAAATAAATTTCCTGGTTTGGAAAATGAGCTTACTACATTGTTTTGCAGTAACCAAAGAGATAGTGGGAGGCGGTGGTACCTCTGGTATCCTGTACAATTTATTTTCCAAAGTAACAATAACAGCGTGAGGTCGGGACTCATACACAGCATGTCACTTCCACAAGTATGGTTGGCTTAATAATACATCAGAAACATCAATAGGAGCAATGTCACACAATACCTCATCTGTGAAGGGCTTGATGCTATAGGGAAGGCGGCACTGCTGGCTGATGCGGAGATCCCATCCTTGGTGAAGCAACCCGATGGTGTATGTTTGTGGGTGCACTGTGGTCGGCAAGCTCAACCGCTTCATGACATCTGTTGAAATGAGGTTCTTTTGGCTCCCATTGTTGACAATGAACTGTAGCGGGGAACCCTTTACCCACATCTGGGAGTGGAAGAGATGCTCTGCCTCCTCTGGATATTCTAGTTCCTCCTTCTAGATCTTCGTAGTGGCAACAGTGGTGTTGGGCTCCGCATCAATAATCTGCTTCCCTTTTTCATTCACCTTGTCAGGTTCTGATTCAGAGTCAGAGCATGCATCAAATTCAGAAGCCCTCATCTTGGCCATGAGCGACTGCTTGGCCTGACACTCACTTGTGTTGTGAGTGGAGCTCTTATGGAACTCACACCACTTTCCTATGTCCTTCTTTGGCTTTGCGGTGTTGTTCTTTGCTTGTGTCTTTGGTAGGTTGTCTTGGGCCACCATGCCTTGGTTTTGTCCTTTGTTCTACATTCTGGGGGCACCTTTCCCTTTCTTTCGATTCACAGATCCAAAGTCTCGCTTCTTCTGTTTGAATTTCTGCTCAATCTTAGCGGCATACCGGTATGACGTACAAAGCTAGGAGATGTCGAGGAACTCCATTTCCTCCTGAATGTATCTGTGTAGACAACCGCGATACTTTAGCACCAAATTTTTCTCTGAATCTTTGATACCCAACTTTATGCGCAAGGTATGGAACAAATTTGTTAGCTCATGCACATCTTGATCCCTTTGTTGCCGCATCGTGGTCCATTGTATATACTTGTCCTCATAGCTCCCCACAGGATAGTATTGTTCCTTGATGGAATCTCGGAAATAATTCCAAGTGGGTACGGTTGAGAGCAGAGAGGGTTCTGTCTCGTCCATTTTCTCACAGTAAGTTTCCCACCAGTTCTTAACATGGGGGGTATCTTTGAGGAGTGAAAAAATAATCTTCTCCCGATCGAAAAAATCATGAACCGAGAAATATCCTTCTAATAGATTCAACCATCTATCTACTGCATCTACATCTATTTGACCCTCAAATATGGGAATGTAAAAGTTTACTTGTACCTTAAAGGGAGTTGCGCCTCTAGAGTGGCTGCTAGATGCAAATGCACTGCCGATGGGCAGTCGTTGAAGGATATGGGCAAAGTTATCCATCATCGCGTTCCTTTTTTTTTCGAGGGCATCCTTGAGAAATATTTTGATAGGATCTTCTGCTCCCTCATCTTTCTTTTCATCCCCCATGGGCTTCCGTCGGGGTTTGCGAGGCTGATATTGAAAAGGTTCCACCAGATCGAGCGCTAACTCCTTATACCTCGACCTCGTTGGGGACATGCAAATAAGGATCGAGAAAAAGAAGACCGCTCTGATACCACTGATCCAGATTTATGTATGAACACAACAGAATATATAAATAACCATAAACATAGAAATATCGCGGAAATAAGGCTTCATTTCATTAATATCAAATCACAGAAATATTCTTACAAACATGATGGAAATAAAATAGCTAGGGTGCTGGTAGAAAATCTCTGAGAAGAGATGTGGTGACTACAGACCTCTGAACTGTATTACAATGAGGCTTGAGGGCCTATTTATTATGGAGAAACAATGGAGAATTCTAAACGTCCAAAAACATAACCCTAGGAGATGAAGCGCCAAAACTATGGGCCCTGTTTGGGTAAATTGGTGTTTCAACTTCCCAAGGACGTAACTTCGGCATATTATCTCCATTTGGGGCTTCAAAATGGCTCCGGAAGTTTAGGACTCGAAAAAATGCTAAAAATAGTAAGTTGTGAAAAATAGCTGAAAGAGACAATGGTGGGGCCCTAAGTGGAGTAGGCGGGTGGCCACCAATATCCACCTGGATCATCCCCTCACGTTTCTTGGTTAATTAGGTGGCTAATATAATTTCTGTACCAAGATCCATAAGAAATCATGCCTCACAATGCAATATCTTCAGCCTTAGATCATCCAAGCTCTTCATTATCCTTGTTGTAGAGGTACAACCATAGGAAACCACATGATCTCGTCTCCCCATCTAACTGCAACAATGAGCCATCTACTCATGGACTAATGTGATGAAAATGAATGGTGATCATGGTGACCCCCATATGCATCCCTCGTTAGATTATTTGGAAGCATCCCTCCATAATTCCTCATCACATAGGTTAGAAAAGGTGAATATGACCCAATCCTATCCTCTCCCTTCTCAGAAATTTTTTCTAGCTTAGGGTCTCATGTCCATACTCTTAGGCTCAATGTTAATGTACCAACTCTCTTTTAGCCTCAACATACCAAGGCACACTTCCTTGGTCACATTTCTAAACCATTGTTACCATTGCAATTTCCCCTTTTTTCTCTAAAGTTCCCATCCTCCTCTCCAACTTCTCTATCCCATCTATTAGGGCGAACATAATATCCACATGCCATGAGAGAATATAATCTACCTCGCCATTGTTCATACCTCCACATGTAGCTCTACAATCCTGCTGCTCATCTTCGAAGATGGTGGTCATCTTCATTGCTTCCTTCGACTCTCCTCTTTGAGTCTTGACTACAATCAACTCAAGTCTCAACAGAATGAACATATGCCCTATATGAGGCACAAAGGAAACTCTTTCATCAATCAATAATTCCTACTACAACATCAAGTCATAATCATCAAGTTTCACTAATGTAAGGTCTGCATTTCGTTGTCACCCCCCTATGCAGATAGGTACATCCTTAGTTGAACCAATCATTCATATCATTAGAGAAATTTTGAGGTCTAAAATGGGTCTCCTAAGGAATATTATAAAATAAAATTAGATTACATCATCAAATTTTAGAGGAAAAAATGGAAAAAATATTTTATCAACTTATCTCCCTATGGTTTTACTCAAATTTTGAGCAAGAGTACTTGTTGGATGTAAATTTAATTCTTCATCTAGGAGTAATTGTGTTGCATAGTTTCGATGGACCCTGCTATACGAAAATGAGAAATGCATGAAAAAACATGATTGCAATCACGTTTTTCATGTATTTCTCATTTTTCGTGTAGCGAGTTCCATCGAAAGTATGCAACATGGGTAATACTTGGACGAGGAATTAAATTCTACATCCAACGAGTACTCTCATTTTAAATTTGAGTAAAATCTTAGGGAGATAATTGAAAATATGAGTTGAAAAAATAGTTTTTATTTTTATTTTTAATCTTTTTACTTTTTTACTCCAAAAATGGTGAATCATCCCCCATGGTTGATACCATCATCTTGAATCCTATTAGTTAATATAAAGTTGATTTTGGTTGTATTTTTTGTTTTGAGTCCCAATTTTGACCTCAGAATTTATCTAATGATCTCTCGAGTTGATAACCTTAAAAGATGCCTTCTCGGGTTTGACCCTAAGTCCAACCTTACTTAGTAATGATTCTTTCACAAAGTTGTGGATAGCTCCACTATTGACCATTATTTTCACAAAGATGCCTCCCAATTCTACCCAAACAAACTCCATCTATGTTCTTTTCTTACCCTTATATTCTACTTTCTTCTTTTGGGAATGTACTACTATGAGTACTTATAACATCCCTACTTTTTTTGCTTCTTGCAGCTTTAAAGCATCCACCTTTTTCTTAATGGGGAAATTCCTTGGAAAGTGATCTTATCCAAAGATCCAACATGATATGGGCATCTTCTCTTTGGATGCATTTGCTGGTTTTCCTTCCTTGGAAGCCTTCCCCTTAGGATTGGTCCTTTTTCTTGTTTCTCTTGTAACTCTACACTTCCTCCTTATCCTTCCCATTTGTCTAGTAGTCTAGGAGATTCTTTGCTACAGTACTAGCTTTTGCAAGAATCTGGGAACCCTACTTCATGACTTCCTTCTTTTCCCATGGATGGAGATTTTTGATAAAGTTATACATTCTGTCTTTCTCGTGCATGTCTTTGATTTCCAACATAAGACTTGAGAATTCCTTGACGTAGGTTTGAATCTTCTTAGTATGCTTCAATTCTTAGAGAACCCCTTACCACCCACTTTTGATTCCCTAGTCCAAATTGTACATACAAAGATTCTTTTAGCTTTGTCCAAGTCAAAAAGTTATCCCTTATGTGACCGACTGCTAAATATTCAACCTGGGTCCTCCACCGAAAGTTTGTTGCTCCTGTGAGATACATGGTTACTACATTGATCTTCATCTCTTCAAAATACCCTTTCATCTGTTCCAACATTTGTTCCACATCTCAATATAAATTCCCAATAATTTTAGCACCTCTAGTCCCATCATACATCTTTGGTTCTTTAAGCTTCACCCTCAAAGATGAAGTGGTTGAGATTTACCCTATAGCCTACTTTAATATTGCGAAAATGTCAGATTCATAATTTGTTAGCGCCACATGTGTCCTAATCTAATCTTCGAATCATTTCATCTAATCCTCATGGTCTTGGACCTATCTTACTGCATAATCAATAGAATAGGAACCTGCTAAGGGATCCTCTAATATCACGGATCTATGCTCAGTGTTGTTCAAATTCCTTTCCATGGCCTTCCATAGTTTCTACAATCCTTGCCAAGCTTCTTTCAACATCTTGGACTCTCTTTGATAGTGCGACATCATCTTGGTCCATTGTATTACACTTAGAGGTCACCATCGTAACTTGTCTACTTCATAATTTATTTTGACCTTTTTAAGGATGACTTCAATTTCCCCCAATGTAACATATAATAAGAACCAATTGTGAAAAACCCCTTTCCCACCTAGAAATCAATTACAAAAGCCCCTTCCCCCAATAACCTATGAGATAGAAAGGAAACTGTCTTTGTAATATTATTTTGGCTTTTCTTCTTCTCTTGAGGTAACTGCAACCTCATTTACGCATGCTTAGTTCCTTGCATGGACCCCCTATTGTGCTTCTTTTCATACCCCCTTCATGTGGTAAAAAAGTACACTATCTCTTCTTGCAGTAGCTATGATACCACCTCCATGTGCTGAAGAGATATATTATTTCTTCTTGTGTGTGCTAGCTCTAATAACATTTGTCATGACCCTAGGGACTCATACAATTACAAGTAACTTTGATGGGTGCATTGAGATTCCTTGATTGTGTGACACCAATGTGTTTTGCAACATTCTACTATAGTGTAGAGGTTACTCCACTGAGACTACGCATCACAATAATCTTACTTATATAGTCTATATATTATCAATTACTTAGTGAAATTGAAATATCATAACTCTTCAATATAGTGCAAGTAAATATTAGTGTCACTTCTACTTCAATTAATTTCCATTCATTAATCATTCATGAGAAAAATGTAAAAACATCACATCATCAACATAAATACAAGTTCCACACACACAAATTTATATGAAACAACCAACCCTTCAAAATTTTTCTTTTATAAGATCAAAAATTTTACATTAAAACTCGAGACAATGGTTTGCTCTCACAAAATAGAATTCAAAAAACCAAAAAGAAACCCAAGGAAAAACCATTTCACTAGATTCCACCCTATGGAAGTCACGCTTCAACCGAACCTGACACGTTTTCGTTAAGTCTTCTTCCTTTGCTTGGAGTTTGCATGACCGCAACCCCAAGGAGTCTTGGGAATTATGCCTTCATTGTTTAGATATCCTTATGTGCTTCACTTATATTTATATGTTACTCAATCAATAGTTATGAATCGTCCCACAACCCTTTTCTTATGGTTGGGTAAACTCCATTTTTTGTAATATACTTTGGTTGTGGTGCAGGTTTCTTTTAGGCCTTACCATTCTAGTTTGGGTTTGGGTCGCTACTCCACCACAACTTCGAGTTAGGTTGACCTCCCATTTTCTTGCTCACCCTTGCTTTATTTTCCATTGCTCAATCCTTGACTCACATGCTTTCCTACCACTTGGTCCTTCTCGCATGCTTTCCCATCGCTTGGTCCAACACGTGTGGTACCTCAAGCCAACACAAGTGATCTGTTATTTTCCACTTGGTCAACTCATCTCAAGGTTGCACGTCTCAGTCATGTCATGCCCATGTGGAACTTGTGCCACTAAGCCTACATATAAGAAAACCCAAATTTGATTTTTCGACACCCATGTCAACATGCCCTTGCCTAACCTCCACTTTCATTTCATTCCTTGTGATTTATTCGTTGAAAATCATGCAATGGGATGCCACTCGTAATATGTGTCGATGAAAAGCTCACCTAACTCTAAGGCCTACCACTAGGCATCCCAATAACCTTAATGCGTAGTACAAAAAAAATTATAAAACTCATAGGTGCTTTGACATTGCTATCAAAATACCCCTTTCAATAAACTAAAATTTGGCCAAAATAATTATGTGATTTTTTGAAAGTTTACATAATATATATATATATATATATATATTAATTTTATTATTATTATTATTTATTTATTTATTTTGTTTTGTTTTATTTTTTATTTTATTTTATTTTTTTCAGTAGAAAAATCAACCTCTTATTTATAAGATGACTCCAAAGCAAGTTGAACCATTGTAATAGCATTATATACTAATTATTATCTTTCCAAAAAAACAAAACACTAATAACCTCATTATCTAAATATTCATGAAATAAAACATAATACTAAAAATAATATTACAAAGTGAATACTATGAGAATTTAATTACACCGGAGGCATTCTCTTTATGAGATTGGGTTGGAAAACACTGTTCACCCCACCCAATTAGAAAGCTTCCTCATCGCTCTTCTAGCCAATTGTATGTTGACATGTGTAGACACAATATTGTGTGAATTTAAGTCGTCATGGATTTCTCCACTGTCTTGGCGATTTATCTATGGAGCCATCCTGGCGATTTCTCCACAGATTTGTTGCACGCGAGAGGAAGGGTGCAATGTCTTTCTTGGTGAAATTTTCTCCACTCTCACTTCTGTATTCAAGTAAAATTTCAAGAAATTCTTTTTCCTTTCCACCGCTGTCATCAGTTCTACCCTCTCTTATACTCTTGATGCGAGTCTCTACAGATCGATCTAGAAACCCAAATATAATACCCATATTCTTGGTTATACCTTAAAATAAAAGAATCAATTGGTGTTAGAAATCACTAGAGAAAGAAACAAAATGAGAGCATAGGTATAGGAATAGAAAATCATATTATACCTATCCTAAGTCAAATCAACCAGTGGTCCAACCCTGCATGCTATTGGAACTAGGACATTAGGGTAATCATTATTGGAGAATATAAAAGAAGATCTTAAAGAAAACCCAGAAGAACAAGAAACAAAGACGACTTAAGGGTAGCCAGGAAAACCTCAAGTACCGAATTTAAAACCCACACTGTAGAGATGAATAAAGGAAAATGTCATCCAAAATGATGGTCATAGAGAAATAAGGGATAGTTCCTTAAAACCCTAACAAATAATCCCACATGGAGTGTATGCGTATACAAGGGTGTGGCTAAGCAAAAACAAAAAGAAACTTATATCAAGATTCCTTTTATGCTGTCGAGAATAGAGAAGTGGAGCGAAGAGAAGAAAATTAACTTCATGGGATTACCTTTGTGCGAGCTGAAGCCATAGCAAGTTTTCCTTCGCCAGAAACCTAAACGAAAATGAAGCGTTGTAAGTTTTAAGAGGTTCTCTATGAACTCGCGATATCACATTGGAATGAATTATCAGATGGGCCATAATAATTTCAAAAAATTACCTCTGTGGTAGTAGGAGGAAACCCCATACTCGAAATTGAAACCTTATTCCACTACGGAGTTGTGCTTTTTTTTCGAAATTCTCGTCGAAAACAGTAAAACGACTCCGACCCTGCAAGATACCAAAAATTATTAAACCTAGTTGTAGGAGAGAAGCCAAAAAGGGGAAAAAATAAAAATAAATACCTGACCTGAGAACGGAGTTATCATGGTATTTCCTCCCAGAGATGACAAATGCATTGAAAGAAAATATACGCATGTAGCAAAGTCCAAATGGCCATCGAAAAATGAAACAAATGCAGTGTTGTCTCGGAACAATAGAGTGGCATTATGTTGGGTCTCAGAAGCAAAATAAGGTCAAATGAAAAAAGGGTTCTTAGGGTCAATGGGTAGGGTTTATTCAAACCAAATCTCGGCCTTTGGATGAATCTTGTTTGATCCCCATTATTAAAATGTCTAAAATTCACAGAAAAGGGAAGTAATAAAAAATGTTTGGTTTTCCACAAGAGATTTAGACTTGTAAGAAACACAATGTGCCCAATATTCACCCCCTTCACCTTTATAGAATCGTCAAAAATGGATTGAATAGTGGAAAAGACCTCATTTCTTCTAAGACTGGGCCTCTAGTCTCGGAAAACAAAAGTCATGGAACTAGTTTCATAAGGTTAGTCACGAACCACCATCTTCGAGGAATATTTGTTTCACAAAGAAACGAATTAGCACATCAATTAATGAAAAACAAATCTCTCCACTATTCTATAAATTGTTCTACAATACCATGACAGACACCATATAATATAGGTATATGTACTCTAAGATAGAAAAAACATGTTTCATGCTCCAGAGCATTCAGTATATTTTTTTGTACATGCAAGAGCAATGGGTGCACATAAGTTTACAATGCGTTCACCAACTGTATTTTTATTGACCATCACATGTAGCAGTGTGTTGTTGTAGCACGTGGAAGTGTCTCATGGTGATTTCGTCATTCTACTAAATGCTAGGCTCACACGATAAATTATCTACATTAACCATAGCATAATATTATTTTGAGAGAAGTGAAGCAGCAACCTAGAAGTCTGTATCTTCTTCAACAAAATTATTGAATTGTAAGTCTTCAACATAGATCTTATGAAGTTCATCCCTCGGCCGGGCCTCTTCATCATGGTGGGCGACGTCCGTTTTAAGGATTTTGAGTTTGGATAAATGTATGGGAAGGTCCACCATCTCTAGAGTGGTTTTGGTATTATTGTGCAAATCCTTGAAACTCCAAGCTGCTATATTATCGACTTGACTCGGTAGATGGCTGACCCCTCCTTGCATATATTTTCTTAAGCATCCCACATGGAAACTCGGTCATAATCCTTGGACTTCGAAACCGCCATCAGACCTTGAGATGCTACAAGGCCTCTAGTCCCTTGACACTAAACAACTCGGTGTTGCAGAATCTCCGAAGCATATGCTAACGAGGCTCACAGGTGTTGCTCCATGCCAACGAAGAGTCGTTGTAGGAGAGACACTTGGCGACTTCTATGACCGTGTGTCCAAAAAAGACTTGGTCATGACTTTTCAAGACTTTCTTGGCCATGGCTGGAGATGAAACGAAAACTGTGGTTCTCATTTTGAGATGAAGGGTCATCAGAGGACTGAATTTTGGAGCAAGGCGATACATAGACTCGTTGGGCTTCCCCCAAGTTGGAGGAGATTCCCAACAATGGGTCATCTGGGAGGCCCTCGAGGTAGCTTGCCTGTGCCCTTTCTTGACAAATTAATGACCCTTAAAACCAACTATAATGTCATGAAAAGCATTACATAATACCAGAAACCACTAATTTCCTCCATCGCTCAAGTGCTCTCCAACAAATCCAAAAGCACAATGGAGTTTAGACTTCAGAGAAATCACGAGACTGTGCATGTGACCATATACAAACAAGTTTCAAAAAAATAAAATTCATGGTGGCATGACCCAATTGGTATGGCTTTTCAACAAAAAAAGAAATGTACGGAGAGTTGGGATACTATATCAATAATTGGAATGAAGGGCCATCATTTATGCCTTCTTTTTCTCTACTGTATTTTTTATTCTTATAAAAATTATAGATTTATTTTGAATTCAAATGTTGAAAATCATTTCCCTTAGTTATCACAAATCATAATATATTTTACATTCTTTAATATATATATATATATATATATATATATATATATATATATATATATATAAACTAAAATTTCCGTATATTTCACTTAATTATTATTTTCCACATTCCCCACTCCCAACATTACTTTACACCTATCTATCCAAATGCTAGTTCTAATTCATACATACTCTCAGAATTTTGATGTTGTAAATACCAATTGATCTAATTCAATGCCCAAGACCTGTCAGAACAAAATTATTTTACATCCACAAACAGGAGTCATGACAATGTCAGCTACAAGTTGGTCGTAGTCTAACTAGACTGCTTTTTTGCCCTGAAATTCATGGAAATTCCTGTAAGATTTTAAGAAAATCCGGCAGATATTTTTGTAAATCCACATTATAACTATCAAAATTTAATATTTTGGGTGCCTTAGAGGTTTTTGATGGTGCTAAATCTATTTCCACCATCAAAATCATGATTCAAACATTGTATTTCTTAAAAAAAAATTACCGAATTGCATGTCGTCTCTACATTTTACCGAATAACATGTGGGCATTGGTGAGTTCTACGGTGCATTTTTCCCTAGTTGGAATTTCAAAATAGACTCACTATTTGATGGTTTTCACACCTCTTCAATCTCTTTTATCTGTATTCACAATTCCAATGAAAGATATGGATGATTTTGTAAATTACATTGTTGTTTTTGTAAAATGTATTTTACATTAAAAAAAATCATTCTGTTTACCTTTCAAGATCCATTCCTACAAGGTTCACCTATAATCTGAAACCAAAAAGCTTACAATCATGTACTACTTTAGATATGATGGGCTGAGCCTGCAACTCAGAGGGCTAGAAGAAACCACGAACTAGGGGACTACTGCTATGAGTTTTCCCTTCCCACCATATCTTATGAAATGCATCACTATCCACTACTTCAAACATTCATTCATTAAACTCACAATGTGTCTTTACAGATCAAAATTCAGAGAGGTGAATTAAACAAGGCTAGATAATACTCACAGTATGGTTTGCGTGTGCAATGGGAATAATGTGATTATCACACAACTTAATTTCCTCTGCCGGCCCCATCACGTTAGAGAACGTTGCTCATATTTAACTTGTTGGTTATGTACTCCAACTACCATTCCAAATTTTGTTCCATCAATCTCTTGTGAACAGAAAGCTATATGCAATAATATGAACACTCTTAATGTTAAGAAAAATATTTAGAGAGTTTGTAAATCTAAGAAAAATTTAGAAATTTCTAGACAAAAGAAACTTTGTTCTTATTCTTACACTAGTTTGTGACCCCCACATTACTTGCGTTTGATATTTCATACTTGCTATCAAGATTATGTCAGAAATTTCCAAACAAATAATAACTACATAGATGTTGTTGAGGTGAATCTATACCTCTAAAAAAAATCTACAATCAAATTGCATTCAGCTGTTTCTGAATTAGAGTAATGCAACATTTGCGGGTAGGTTTGAGTGAAGAAAATATTTATAATTCAGTTGTTAAACTGTCAACAAGAACATCTTAGCAGCTATCCTAAATGAAAATTGAAGCATTAACGGTATTCAATAAAACCCATAGTTATTGAATTGAATTTGACTTTAAAAAAAAAATCAAAACTATAAATCTTACCAAACTAAATTATTTTAATTTTTTTTTAAAAACTTTTATATATTTTTATTTTGGAACCTGATGACAGGTTTGTTAGTTTTGATGTAGTCTCCTTATACACTTGTATCCTGATTAAGGAAGCTATTGATGTCGTTTCCCTGGTCACAGACCCTGATATTGCTCATCTAGTGGAGATATGTCTTACCTCAACCTTCTTTAGTTTCGAGGGTGAATTCTACGAACAAACTTGTGGTGTGGCCATGGGTTCCCCCCTTTCCCCGGTTGTTGCTAATATTTTTATGGAAGACTTTGAATCAAGGGCCCTCTCCACCTCCCTGTTTCAACCTAAGCTTTGGAAAAGGTTTGTTGATGACACCTGTGTGGTATGGCCTCATGGAAAAGAGAATTTGGACCTTTTCTTCCGTCATCTTAATGGTCAATCTGACTTTATTAAGTTTACCATGGAATTCGAAGTGGATGGTAGCCTACCCTTTCTTGATGTTCTTATTTCTAGAAATGATGATGGTTCCTTCACTCATCAAGTTTTCAGAAAGAAGACGCATACTGAGCAGTATTTACATGCGAGTTCTCACCATTTCCCTGCTCATAAATCAGGTGTTCTCAGTACCCTAGTCACTAGAGCCTTTAGAATTGCTGATGAACACCACCTTGAAGATGAGAAATCTCATCTCCTTATGGTTTTTCTTAATAATGGTTATAACAAGGTTCAATTTCTTAAAGCTTTTCAAAAAGCTGAAAAAGGTCCTAAGGTCAAGAAGGAACATTGTGATAGGTTATCCGACGTTCACCTTCCTTTTATCCAAGGAACGACTGATAAAATCTCAAGGATTCTAAAGAGACATAATGTTCCCTCAACCTTTAGGCCCCTCCGCACCATTCGGAGTTCTCTCTAATCTGTTAAGGACCCGATCTGCCCTAAGGATGGTAAGGGTGTTTACTTGATTCCTTGCTCCTGTGGGACCCCTTACATTGGTGAGATTGGTCGTTCCATTAGTCAAAGAATTCAGGAGCATTCCGTTGACCTTAAGCATAATAGGTCTCGCACCTCTGCATTAGCAAAGCATGTAGATAAGACAAAGCATCACATTTGCATCGAAGATGCAGAAGTTATTGCAAGGATAGACCATTTCCACCATATAAAGTTAAGGGAGGCCTTAGAGATTGAAAAGAGGCCTGTCAACCTCAACAGGGATGATGGATGGAGTCTTAGCAGATGTTGGATCTCGACCCTTCACTCATAGTCTTAGGTTTTCTTTCCTTTCTGTTCTCCTTCGTTTCCTTTCTTTTTCTTTGTTGTTGTTGTTGTTGTTTTTTTTTATTCTTCCCTTTTTGTTCTTGATTTTATTTCTATTCAGTTATTATTATTATTTATTTAATTACTTATCATTGATATTTAATTTGAATATTATTATTTTTCATTCTTCTATATATGTTATCTTTATTTATATCTATCTTTATTTAGTTATGTTATTTTTATTGTATTTATTTACTTTTGTTTTTACATTAAAAAATTAAAAAAATAAATAAAAATAAAATAAAATAAAATAATCTATTTATGTAATTTATCTTAGTGCTTTCATTTTATATATATATATATATATATATATATTTATTTATTTATTTATTTTTATTTTTTGTTTATTTTTTTATATTTTTTTAATTTTATTTTTAATTTTATTTTATTTATTATTTATTTATTTATTTTTATATAAGTATATTTTAATGATTAATAAAATATAATAATATTATTTCAACTATTAATTTCCATATTCAGTTAATTTATCTGTTATTGTATAATTTCTCTTTGAGTGTTATGGTATTTTTATTTTCATTTTATTTTTATTTCTATCCCTCTTTATTTATTAATTTATTTTTAAATTTTATTTTCATTTTCATTTTCATTTTCATTTTCATTTGATTGTTTATTTTTACTTATTTTTATTTTATCTTAGTGCATTTTATTTTTATTTTATTTTATTTTTATTTATTTTTTATTATTATTATTAATTTTTTTTAATAAATTTTATATAAATATTTATTATATTTGAATCTTTTAATTATTAATTAAATACAATAATAATAATTTAACTATTAGTTTCATTATTTAGTCAAAGTATCCGTTTTGAGATAATAATAACTCTAATATTATTTTATCTTAGAAATTTCTGATTTAGTCTAATTATCCGTTTTGGAATAACGGCTAGTTAGAGTTTCCCATCTATTTAAACTGTGTTTTAGATCAGATTTCTTATCTTGTCCTGATGATGAACCACAATCGCTGGTTCGAAACGGGTTGGAATGTGATTTTTGCCTAAATATTTTATACCAACTATAAAATTGTATAAATTTTTAGAAAAATGAAACAACCTTAAGTCATAAATTTTAATATAACTAATAACTTTATTATTAATTAATAACTAAAAACTAAATCTGTGATTGTATATTTTGTCTCTTTAATGTATTTGGTTGAAAGTGTACTCTTTTCTTAGTTAAAGGTTGTACATTTTACTCAATCCCAATCCAAAAGAGAGAGGAAGAGGAAAAGACACTCAAGCCTTAATTTATGGTTTTTCATTTAGTTATTAATAGGAAGAGTATTGGAATGTACCAAACATACTTACCAAATTAAAACAAACAAACAAACTATAAAAATATGGAAAAAGTTTATAAGTTTATATTATATATTACAGATATTTATAAAAGAATTTATTATTTTTATTTAGAAGAATTTATTATTTTTAGCAATTATAAATTTACTATCTCTTATTTACTATTGAAGTAGTCTAACTAGACTACCTTTTTGCCCTGAAATCATTGAAATTCAGATAAGATTTAAAAGAAAATTTGGCAAGGATTTTTTTAAATCCCGGTTATAGCTATCAAACTTCAATATTTTGGGTGCTCTAGAGGTTTTAGATGGCGCTGAATCCATTTCCATTTCCACCATCAAAAACATGATTCAAACACTCCTATTGCAAGATTTAAAAAAAAAAATTTACGGGGACCAATTTTGACGGTCCAGGCAATTCCTCTGACTAAAGAGACAACTCTTTTACTATTTTGCAATTTATAGAAATTTCCATTTTTAATTTTTTATATTAAGTCTTTTATTAACAGTAATATTTATCAAATTAAATTTTAATTATTTCAATTTTAATTTAAAAAATTTAGTTGTTTGTTTTATAAATACTAAATTTTTTATCAAAAAAAATTATTTATAAAAAATATTTAACAAATTTTTTTCCCAGTTTAATTTTATTTTTATTTTTTTAAATATTAAAATTTAGATTAACCATAAGCCTTACCTAAGTCGACTTCTGTAACGAAGTCAATCGAATTCAAGTATATTTCGAATTTTTCCGGATTCTGTAACGAACCCAATCGAATTCAAGTATTTTTCGAATTTTTCTAGCCAATACAGCGGAACTGGGTAACTATGAAAAAAACTTATAACTTGAAATTATCTAGTAGTAATTCCTAAGAAAATAGTTTTTCACCGAGGCCACCTTGAACATTGACCAGTTAACTTGTGTTTTCACTTTCCATTAAAAAAAAATAGCACTTACCCACCAAAAATTTATAGATAAAAATTAAAACTAAAGAGATAAATAGAACTTAAAATTAACATCATTAAAATTAAAATTAAAAGAAATTAAATACAGTCAAAGGTACGTGGAGCATTGCGCCGGCTAAGATAAGTCAGGCAGAAATAGCTCTAATATCTTGTCTACATCAATGAATGTCCACACAATAGTTGTAACTTGCTGCCCTTCCTCATCAGAGCCGTCAGAGTTGTAATAAATTATAAAGCGACATAATGTACGAAATCGCGTGCAAATATCACTGCCCTCTTTATCAAACACATATCGACCATATAGAGAGTAACGTGCGGCAGGGGCTTCGTGTTACAGAATGTTATCTTGGTAGCGTCCTCTCCCAATGGATTGTAACAGACATACTCAGCGTTATATATTTACACACGGTAAATAAATATTACATCATTGTCTTTTTAACTGTTTTAACAAGAATCAGTGGAAAAACGAATTTTTGAATCGATTGAAAACAAATATGCTCTGCGTATTGAAGAGGAGTGTGATGGTTATTGTCATCTTCTCTCTTACAATGTGCAATTAAGTATTGTTTAATGGTGGAATTTGAAGAACATGGAGAACCCGAAGGGTAACCTTCACCGCTCCCATTCTTAGTCTGCTGGTTTATATTCTCTTCCACCTGCTTGCTATTTTTCTTCGGCATCCCTGCCATGGTGGTGTTCGTTCTCACTTTGAACACGCATGAGAGATGCTCTGCCATGGTGGTGGTCGTTCTCACCATTTCTCTGCTTCTTATTGCCTCTCCCTTCTACCTTGAGCAAAGGGAAAATGGTTCTTCCACTGAAACAACAACATAAGAACTCCGATAGTGTTTGATTTAATGATAAATGATTATTAAATCTAGAGTTTGGTCTTCCAAATGATAAATATCTCGAGTAGATATTTTATTTAATATCTAAGTATTGAACTTGTATACATTAAGGATTTTGCTTTTGTTTAGGATGGATTAAGTAAGATATTTTGAAGTATTTAAGTGTGAAATGATAGTTTTCTTCAAAACATTATTACTTTTTACTTTTGTAATATCTTTCATTACAAATTTTATATGTAATAATATTGCATATGTATTTTATTTAAAAAAGGATAGGATAAGCAATTTTATGTATAATATTGCATATGCAACTTATCTAAGAGAGAATAGGATGCTTGTTCTTTCTTAAAAGAGATCGCATACATGTGTAGGCAATGATAAGAAATCCAAGCTGTTTTAAGAAATGCAAGTTATTTTCTTGAAAATGAATATAGATTAAAAAGGGTAACTCTTGAAATATTTTCGTGTGTAGTGAAGAAGAAAAGAGTGTGTTAAAAGATAAGAAATCCAAGTTCTTTTCTTGAAAATGAATATAGATTAAAGAGGGTAACTCTTGAAATATTTTTATGTGTAGTGAAGAAGAAAAGAGAAAAGTTTCTCAAATTAATATTCTTGGAAAAGAATACATGTATTTGTATGTTTCATTAACTATGTTTTGTGAAAAAAGAAACATGTTTTGCATGCCTTATTATGCTAAAATTCCCTCGAACAGGAAAAGTGTGTTTGAACGCTTGATTGTGTTAAGAATTCCTTTGGGAAGACTGTTTGGAAGCTATGTGCTCCATTGTGTTAATTATTTCTTTTGAAAGACTCTTTTGGAATCTATATGCATTTGCATGCATAGGAGCAACATTTTTTATGTTAAGTTTCTTTCCATGCACCAAAAGTAATAGCTTAAGGGTTAGTTATTTTGATTGAAATTATGTAAATCGCATGCACACATATCGTAACTGATGTATCAGTTTCTTTTAAATAAAAACTTGAGAGATGTAGCTATTGTCTTGCAGGAATGTGTGCCTATGCGAGAGAAACATTAGTTAATGTGATGACTTATAACTAGCACATATGCAGTATGTGTTGTTAAAGAGAGAATGTCAAGGTATTTTACTTCATGACATGAATATACATAATTAGATGGAGAAGCCTCTCTAGTATAGATTTATGAAATGGTTGATTAATACTTTATGAATCTTGACATCAATATATGCTGAAGCATCATTAAGAGGGATTGATGGTGACATGTACAAAGGAAATATTATGGTTAACCTAGTGCCAGGTAAATTATTATGGTTCATGCAGATGAGTGCGAGCTGCAGGATGATCCAATGTACGATGGTCCATTGTAGGACATCCATGCCACCAAAATATGAAGATATGAAGATTAGTGGGTAAATGCTATCATATTTATTGTAATGGCTTTAAGCTAGATATTTGTATATTTCCATGTAAGATTTATAACGATGGTTAAGGGATGGTCTCCCTTATAAGCCATTGAGTAAGGGCTGAACACCCTCACGAGCATTTAATAATAAAATTAAATGTTTGTTGGTTTTCACTGTATAGAGTTTCCAGGGTATATTGGTGTTCAATGATGTGATTGATTATTGTGTCAAATTGATAATGTTGATTCCTTTCTGGTTGTGATGTTCATAATGTCAAGTAAGTGATGACTACATGAATAACCAAATGAATGCAAGGTTACATCATACAATTATATGTTAATGTACAACAATAGAGGTTTTTAATGTAAGTGATGACTATATGAATAACGAAATGAATGCAAGGTTACATCATACAGTTATATGTTAATGTACAACAATAGAGGTTGTTAATGGTTAAACAACTTACTATTCTTATACTAAGGTTACACTATGAACTGGTGAACATTCTATCTAATGAGTAGTAAGGAATATTTAATAGTGATTTGGATAAGTTAAAAATTTAACTCCTTGCATTTCCGTGTGAGGTTATCGGTGTATGTTACAAGTTGTATCAGAGCTAAAGGTTGCAGCACTAGCGCCTTTGGGATTTGTTAGGCGAAAAGAAATTGAGGTATGCTACTAATGGACATCAGTTAAAGTATGATTCTAGAAATCTACATATTGATTGATATATGATTCTAACAATCTACATATTGAATGATATATGCAGTAGTCTACTCTTGAAATGAGATTTGTGATTTATGTATATAACTACATTAAAGAGTAATGAGTAATAAATTTCGTTGCAAAACAGTTTCATAACATTGGAATCCTGTTGAGGATGAAAGACTAAATCCTTTGTTTTACTTATGAACAACTTGGGTACTCACTAGTGAAAGTGAGAAGACAATAAAACCTTTGTTGTATTTATGAAGAACCTGAGTACTCAGTAGTGAAAGTGAGAGTCCTTTATTAATAGTGGTTATATGACATATTACTCATACATTTAGTGAAATAACTAAAGTTACCATGCACAACTTGAAAAAGATGAATGTGTATATTGATGGTGTGTGAAATTAATGCATGAATGCAAAAGATGGGGAAAGTCCTTGTATAAGATTATTAATAGCATTGATTAATTATGAATGACTAGCTAATGAAAGTTATATGCATGAATAGATTTTGACTAAAGCTATTTTGAAAATTGTGAACAAGTGATTATGGTAATTACTTCGTGTGAGAGTCTGTTGGTAACAGAACATTATGGGAATTGGACATGTTTGCACTCATACCCTAATCGTTATTGACACATACGCATTAATGAATATTTATATATACTTGCATGCATGACAACATTGTATGTAGGAGATTAAAATGATTGCGTATGATAATACGTGCTTAAGAAATGCATATTTACGATTAGCATTATTGCCTATAGTAAGCATGAGTAGCTTAATGGCAACATAAAATCTGTGAAAGTAAAACATCACAAACATTGCAATGTGAATTGCAACAGGAAATGTTAAAGTATCATGTTATAATGTGCATGATTTTGTTATTTGGGAAACAATAATGTACAATACATGTATGTTAGTCATGTGTATGTTAGTCATGTTTCTTGTTAATCTAGATATCATTGGACCCGTGTTAAGAGAAAGTTTGATGTAGGATGTACATAATGTTTCTTTTTGTATAAAGTGTACATAGTTCATTATGTAATTTACTATGGGAAACCATGCTAAAAGAGAAGTTTAAACTGCCAAACAATTGACAACAATTGTGAAAGGCTAGAAGGCCTTGGGTTGATGGTGGTTGCTTGCCCGGAGGGATTGATTGCACTTACCTGCCCAGATTTCCTCTCCCTAGAGATATATGATCTCAGTAGGGAAGAGAGTTGGCCAAGATGGTGAAGGGGAAAAACCTGAGGCAACTCTATTAATTTTGGAGCCTGTTGGAGGAGGTCCAAAATTCCTCATAGATGGGAGGTTGTTAGAGGAATAGGCATGATGTTACCAAGAGGAATCCATACTGGACCTGGAATGGTATTTTTTCAAATAACTGTCTGGATGTGAAAATGACTTGATTTGGTTGTGGAAACCAACTCCCATGGGTTGGGAGGAGCATTTTGTTTACCATTGTGGTTCTCATAGAGGAGCAAGTTAAGTAATAAGTTATGTGTTATATTAAAATGAATTTTTATATGATTGTGTAAATATCTTATGTAGATATTAAAAGGAAAGGAGCTTAACGCTCAGAAAATAAATTACTGAATGTATAAGTTCATTTATTTTATTACTAATTTGTTTGAATGTCTTAGCAGAGGCTAGGATATGGCCATGGTGCATTGATTGACCATTGGTACGATTAGAGAGCTAGGTTCTCTCTGAGTAATTTTTGAAGTACCGTGTGGATGTCTTTAGTAGGAGCTAAGAAAATGTGCGCGTGATGCATTGATTAGAGGGTTGGTGCTCTCTAAGTACTTGTGGAAGTACTCTGATTAAAACATCTCTTGATATTTCATGAGTATTTGATTTGATTGAGACTATGTGACTAATGTGATTGAATTTGTTAGTCATACATTACAAGATTTTTCCATGGAGCGTTGATGGGTTGTTCAACCATTCTCAGACAGCTTGTGTAAAAGCTATCATTACTTCCAATAGTAATTGGTAAGTAATGGTAATTTCGTAAGGACCCCCTTTGGGTTGTTTATATTATTATATCATGAGTATAAGTTTAAATTTCACTGAGAGAAGCACATTGAGGATGGTATTCTCTTAAGGGGGGGAGTATGTAACATACGTACTCAGCCCTATATATTTACACATGGTAAATAAATATTACATTACTGTCTTTTTAACTATTTTAACAAGAATCAATTGAAAAACAAATTCTTGAATCGATTGAAAATGAATATGTGCTGCGTATTGAAGAGGAGTGTGATGGTTATTGTCATCTTCTCTGTTACAATGTGAAATTAAGTGTTTTTTAATGGTGGAATTTGAAGAGCATGGGGAACTCGAAGGGTAACCTCCACTGCTCCCATTTTCTTAGTCCGCTGGTTTATATTCTCTTCCACCTTCCTGCTATTTTTCTTTGACATAGCTGCCATGGTGGTGGTCGTTCTCACCTTGAACACGCATGAGAGATGCTCTGCCATGGTGGTGTTCGTTCTCACCATTTATTTGCTTCGTATTACCTCTCCCTTCTGCCATGAGCGAAGGGAAATTGGTTCTTCGACTGAAACAACGTAAGAAATCCAATAGTGTTTGATTTAATGATTGTTAAATGATTATTAAATCTAGAGTTTGGTCTTCCAAATGATAAATATCTCGAGTAGATATTTTATTTAATATCTAAGTATTGAACTTGTATACATTAAGGGTTTTGCTTTGGTTTAGCATGGATTAAGTAAGATATTTTGAAGTATTTAAGTGTAAAGTGATAGTTTTCTTCAAAACATTAGTACTTTTTACTTTTGTAATATCCCTCATCACAAATTTTATATATAATAATATTGCATATGAATCTTATCTAAGAAAGGATAGGATAAGCAATTTTATATATAATATTGCATATGCAACTTATCTAAGAAAGGATAGGATGCTTGTTCTTTCTTAAAAGGGATTTCATACATGTGTAGGCAATGATAAGAAATCCAAGATGTTTTAAGAAATGCAAGCTATTATCTTGAAAATGAATATAGATTAAAGAGGGTAACTCTTGAAATATTTTCATGTGTAGTGAAGAAGAAAAGAGTGTGTTAAAAGATAAGAAATCCAAGTTCTTTTCTTGAAAATGAATATAGATTAAAGAGGGTAACTCTTGAAATATTTTTATGTGTGGTGAAGAATAAAAGAGAAAAGTTTCTCAAATTAGTATTCTTAGAAGAGTTTTTATGAATATGTATTTATACATTAGCCATGTTGTGAGTGTGTATATATAGATTACCATGGTGTTTGTAAATACTAGTTATTTAATAAATCCATGGATAGATTACCATAGTGTTGGTAAAGATTAATTATTTAATAAATCCAATGATAAAAGAACTATTCAGTTATATTTCTTTAGAACAAAACACTGTGTGATTACTTTTGTGTTATCATGATTATTATGTTAGATTTCTTTTGGAATAAGATCATGTATATGCATGCAAAATTTGTATTATCTTTCATTGGAAAGAATATACAGTTGTATGTGGGAAAATATAGCATGTTTAGTTAGCCTATATTGGGAAATATTCTTTGGAAAAGAAGATGGATTACATGCATAAAACCCATACTACTGTGTTGGTTTCCTTGGAATATATAAGTGAGTAATCTTTGTAGAATATTTGGAAAATAATACATGTAATTTTATGTTTCATTAGCTAAGTTTTATGAAAAAGGAAACATGTTTTGCATGCCTTATTATGCTAAAATTCCCTCGAAAAGGAAAAGTGTTTTTGAACGCTTGATTGTGTTAAGAATTCCTTTGGGAAGACTCTTTGGAAGCTATGTGCTCCGTTGTATTAAGTATTCCTTTGGAAAGACTCTTTTGGAATCTATATGCATTTGCATGCATGGGAGCAACATTTGCTATGTTAACTTTATTTCCATGCACCAAAGGTAATAGCTTAAGGGTTAGTTATTTTGATTAATCACATCCACTGTCACACCTCCCATTTACTCAAATTTTTTTTTTTTCTCCAAACCTTTCATAATTTCAAGAATAGGTTTACCATAAAAATTTAAATTCTCTAACTAGTGAAATCATATTTTATTTTCCCCATATGACTCACTTTAGTATAATACCATAACCCCAAGTAAATCTCTATTACTTCCTCTTTAACTTGTTTTATGTTATTCTAACTCCCAGTGTGGAGTGATTTGATATCATTTCATTTTCTATGAAGGTCGCATCGAGCACCTATGGTTAACCTTCACTTTGGTGGTTATTGGCTCTTGGCCATTCGACCCATTTTCATGCATTATATACCAAGGATTCAAGTTGGTTATACCCACGAGGCATTCTGTACCCCTTTACAATTTATATGTCCTCGATTTTTTCCATCACATATATTCCTATACCTTTGGTTGTGAGCATAATTGAATTTAATTTTCATACTGTTATATGAATGGCTATTTCGTGCTTCTGGCGGTCAGATGAGGTGGCATTCATATTTGTTTTCAAATCTGTGTTGATATATTCGCATCTCATGGTACATGAGGTTTCAGATCAACATTAAATGTGAAATTTGAATACGTTTATTGATTTCCACATAGGGCGTAAGGTTCGAATCGGCTTGAGGTGATGTGTATATTGCGACGGGATAAGTCTTCTCCACGTCAGATTTTATACTACTTCCGGTTGCATTGTATGGGTTATGCTGGGTTTCATCCCATTCTCCAATTCATGTGGTAGATCCACGTCCATCTGTCAAACACCATTCGAGCTTACTCGGTTTACCAAGCAATCTTCCTCATACGAACAGGATGTCTAAATTTCATTTCGTATCTTGGCACCATTAATGTTACACAACTGGTGTAATTGCACCCGCCAACCCTTCGATCCGTGGCTTTCCTCTTGTGATTTTTCCAAGTGGACGGCTGCAATCCTTTCGTATTATGTTTTCTAGGGTTCTTGAATGATTATATAAGTCTTTGTTTTTGTGTAGAGATAGTTTCCGCGTGCATCGTTTGTTTGTTCATCTCTTCACCTCGTAGCTCTGCAACTTGGGTTGAAGGCAAGGTCTTTGCCCTTCATATGGTCTACTCACCCCAGTTCATGAAGGAGATTTGTGGCTTTTCTACACCACTGCAACGCTACCAGGTAATCATTTTATACATTCGTTTCGCATTTTGTGATTTGAGCCCAGGTTCGTCGCTCAGAACTTGTCATACTTCTTTTCTGAGGAAGTCTTCGAACGTTAATGAGGTGAATGCATTTCGTTCTGGAGATTACGTTTAGGGTTCAGTTGCGTTTGAAACCATTCACGTTATATCTTCTGTGCATATTTTTCGTTGTATTCTCTCTCTGGTTTATTGTCGACATTTCTCCTTTGTCGATTTCGTTAACTGATAATTAACTTATTTTGTTCATACCGTGCAGAGTTAAAATTTACTTGATCCGCCTCGTCGCATGAGAGCGATAGTCGTTCATTCTGACTTTGTGAGGTTTATTTTTTCCTCATTATGTACATATATCTTGGTTTCCATCTACTATTATCCTTTCGGTTTTCAATTTAGATGATATTCTACTTCCAACGTTGATGTAGAGAGCTCGTAAGAAACGAGAGTCTTGGTTTACAGGTAACCCATTGATTTTATGAGTAATTTCTCTATTCGAACGATTTTTTTTTTTTCAACTGCTCTATTAACTTATTTCCTATCCTGACTGTGTTTTTCCACAGGTAACACAGACTTATTCATATTCCTTTGTAGGTAGCTATGAGCCCTTTCATTTCACTGGATATTAATTTCGTATCCCTTGGCATTTCAGGTCGGTATATGCCTGTGGGGATAATATCACCCTCTCGTTGCGTTGTTCCGTCTTATTTATGCAGAATCATTACTCCCTTAGGTTTTTACACAATGTCCTTTGACGGACTAGACTCTGTTAGAGTCAGAATGTTAATATTTTTAATTCGTATGTTGGTACTCTTTAATGTTTTAAAAATTTAATTGTGACTATGGATTCGGTTATCAAACCCTAGCCCTACAAGCTCAGATTTTGGTGGCGTGTATCGGGACCTTTGTATATATTGTCACTTATATTCTTGTTTGCCATAATTTCAACGAAGGTACAGTTCTTAATTTTATGGACTGCCTCATGCTTCCTCGCATGGAATGATTCGTTGAGTATGAGTTGATACGATTTAACACAAATGAGTTATTCCTCTTTTGCTTTGCTTATCATAGCAATGGCTGTAGCTGATATAATTCTCTTTATAGTTAATGTTGTTCAATTGTACAAGGCCTCCTAGCTATTTATGTTTTTCATGACTCTTACAAGAGACTCTCAGGGTTTCTGGAGAGTTATATTTCATTTTAAATTTTGTATGCACATGTAAATTTGGTTCTGTAGCTAGATATTTCTAAATACTTGTACTAGATATTTGTCATGAGCTAACAGTCTCCCCATACTCAGGTTTAAACTGAATTACTTTACTTATATCTGCCTATACATACAATTGCATGCATAGGTTTGTGTGTCCATTCTCATATATATCCATTTAAAATGTATGAGATACAAATACTATATTCTCGTAGGTTCCCATGCTCTTCTTGTTTTCCTGTATATATTTCTAGTTGGGTATTCTTTTCATTTCCTTATAGCTACTCACATCTCTTTCATATCTAGATCTCTTGTTCTAGTTATTTCTGCAGAACTGATCATGTTTTGGGATTCATTCCCTTGCTACTTAAATAATTTTTACAACATTAAAATTTCCTACTCTTCCATTCAATCCTTGTTAAAGGAAATAGTAATTATATTACTGTTAACATGTACAGATGTTGAAAATGTTATACCTCTCTGCCCTTCACTTAGTAATTACTAAATAATTAATTCTGCACTCTATGCACTTAATTTCTCACTGCTCCATTTCTCACAGAAGCAGATTAAAGTTACAAATTTGTGAATTATGAGATATTAGAAATCTCCAGCTTTTACCTTAAGGGTTGGTTTAGAGATTTTGGAGAATTTCTCTTCAATTTTCCTAATCATGATCATAATTGTATACTGATAGATTAGAAGTAATTTACAGTAAATTATCTGTAGAGAATATGTATCCTCAGATTTAAACCAGCCTTGGTTTAGAGTTTCTGTTGGATTCTACTCTACAGAATTTTTCTCTACACCCATACAGAATTTTAAGGGTGAATTCCCTATGATTAATTCTGTTAAATGTAGCATTAATAAATCTAATAACATATAAATCAACTATTATGTGTAGCCAATTCATACCACAGCAAGTAAAAACACCAATCAAATTGGAGACATACCACTCATGCAGTCGACCAACCTCCCAACCTTAGAGTCCTTCTGTCTCCCAAAAATCACCCCCGAGCTGAGATCACCTCCTAGAACAGACCAACCACTTATCTGCTTAGGAGCAGCTTATTTAAGCTATGGTTCCCCAAAGCTTGTTTCTAATTTTGCGTCGAGAATATCAGGATGCTTTTCTTTCTGTTTGCCTAGGCTTCCCATTTTAGGGATTCTTTAAAGCTGTTTTATGCTTTTCCCCTCCTTTTCCAGCTTTTTACCTCTTCCCAACTACTTTCCTCATCATTGGGGAATTTAGATTCTTCCTCAAAAATCTAAATTAGGAATAATTTCTTTCAATGATTTTTGAAAGATTTTGGGGAAAGTATTTGCTTTATCCATCCTCATGGATTTAGCAAGTGATCTCATAAATCTCATTTTGGTCATTCCACACACAATCATTTTATTTATTTCTCCAAATTCAATTACTTAATTACATTCTCAAAATACTTGTCCTTTGGGGTCCACTCCCTTTAGGATTTAAAATTAAAATGTCTAACTTTGAAATTCAAACACATGAATTGGGGGTGTTACATATTCCCCCTCTGAAAATAAACACCGTCCTTTGTGTTATTATTCAACTACTAGAGTTCTTTTTTTTTTCAACAAAAATGGATATCTTTCCATCATTTCAGATTCTCTTTCCCAGGTAGCTTCTTCCGCAGTAAAGTGCTTCCACTGCACCTTTACTCTTGCTACCGTTCGGTTTCTCAATTCAATTTCTTCCCGCTCCAATATTTGAAGCAGTTCTTGCATAAACTCCCCTTCTGGTTCCACATGTACAACATTCCAATAAAATATGTGAGAAGCATCATGTACATATCTTTTTAATAACGAAACATGAAACACGTCATGAACTCTAACATGGGGTGGTAAGGCCGGCTTGTAAGCCACTGGTCCCACCCTTTCTAGTACTTCAAAAGGACCACAATATCTAGGAGCCAGTTTTGCACAACTTCCAGCATCAAGTGTGCTATTTTTGGGTTTAATACGCAAGTACACATGCTCCCCCACTTTAAATTCTCGATGCACTCTTTTCTTATCAGCATAGTTTTTCTGAAGATCTTGTGCTGTCTTGATGTTTCTTTGTATCTGTTTAAAAATTCTTTCCATTTCTTGTAAAGCATCTGGTCCCAACATGAGTTTATGTTCTGGCTGGCTCCAGCTCAAAGGAGTACGACATTTTCTTCCATACAGTGCCTCAAACAGACTCATTTTGATGGAGGCTTGGTAGCTATTATTATAGGAAAATTTAGCTAAGTGCAAGAAATATTCCCACTTTGATGGCCTATCCATCACATACATTCTCAACATGTCCTCCAAAATTTGATTAGTTCTTTCTATTTGACCATCTGTCTGAGGGTGGTAAGCAGTACTAAAATTCAACTTAGTACCCATCCCTCCAAATAGTCCTTTCCAAAAATCTGCTGTAAACATAGCATCTCGGTCAGAAACAATCACCTTCGGAACCCCATGGAGTCTTACTACTTCCTTCAAAAACACATTCGCTACTTGGGCTGTCCCAAAGGTAGATTTCACTGGTATTAAATGTGCAGCTTTTGTTAAAGTGTCTACTACCACCATCACTGAATCATGTTGATATTTTGTTTTGGGTAATCATGTTATGAAATCCATGGAAACTGTATCCCATTTCCATTCTGAAATCGGAAACGGGTTTAAAAGACCAGTAGGATGCTGATGCTCAACTTTGATTAGTTGACATTCCATGCATCTAGTTAAATATTCTGCTACATATCTCTTCATTCCTGGCCAAAACAACTTCTTTTTCAAAGTTATTAACATTTTCTGATATCCTGGATGTCCTGCATATGGCTATTTGTGATATTCATCTAGAATCTCCTTTTTCAAGGATTCCACATTGGGAATATACAACCGGTTTTTATAACAGATCAGTCCTTTCTGGTTTTGAGTGAAATCGGCCATCCCCTTCTTCAAGATTTTCACTTGTATGTTCTCATAATTGGGATCCTGGTCTGCTGACTGTTTCACTAACTCTTCTAAATCAAACTGGGCACTACTTCCACTACTGCCCAGAATTTGAAAAGAATTTCTACTCAAGGCATCAGCAATTTCATTTTCTTTCCCTCTGATATGATTTATATCCATGTCAAATTCACTTAGAAAAGACAGCCATCTAGCTTGTCTAGCATTCAAATCAGTTTGGGAAAAGAAATATTTGAGACTAACATGATCAGTCATCAATGTAAACTTTTTCCCAAGGAGATAGTGTCGCCACATTTTCAAAACATGGATAACAACAGCTAATTCTAAATCATAGGCACTATATTTCTATTCATGTATCTTCAATTTCCTAGATTCATATGCAATAACTGAATTCTCCTGCAAGAGAACTCCTCCCAACCCCTCTCTACAAGCATATGTACATATGAAAAATTCTTTATCAGGATCTGCAATCTTCAGTATGGGGGCGGTAGTAAGTTTTAGTTTTAATTGGTCAAAACTATTTTGGCATTTTTCAGTCCACTCAAACTTGACACCCTTCCTTTGCAATGATGTTATGGGATATGCTATGGCAAAAAATCTCTCAACAAATCTGCGATAATAGCCTGAAATCCCCATAAATGATCTCATTGCTGAAACATCAGTTGGTACAAGCCATTCTTTTATAGCCTTTATCTTTTCAGGGTCAACAGCAAGGCCTTGTTCAGAAATAATATGCCCCAAATATTGAATCTTGTCTTTATAAAATTCACATTTACTGAACTTGGCATATAACTGGTTTTCTTTTAAAGTTTGCAATACTATCCTCAAGTGTTCTTTATGCTCCTCCTCACTTTTTGAGTAGACTAAAATATCATCTATGAACACCATAACAAATTCATCCAAGTACTTATTTAACACGTTGTTCATTAGGCACATAAAGGTGGCAGGGGCATTTGTCAAACCAAAAGGTAGGACTACAAATTTTTAGTGACCATACCTGGTTCGAAAAGTTGTTTTGCTGATGTCTTCTTCTTTAATTCTGAGTTGGTGATAACCAGTCCTTAAAAAAATCTTTAAAAATATTGAAGCTCCTCTTAATTGATCAAAAATATCATCAATTCTAGGCAAAGGGTATCTATTTTTAATGGTCAACTTATTCAATTGATGATAATCAATGCACATCCGAAAAGTGCCATCTTTCTTTTTCACGAATAGCACCAGTGCTCCCCAAGGAGACACACTCAGTCTGATATACCCTTTATCTAACATTTCTTGTAATTCCATTTTCAGTTCCATAAGCTCAAGGGGACTCATTCGATAAGGAGCTTGGGAAACAAGTGCTACTCCATGCATTAGATCGATGGAAAAGTCAATTTCTCTTTTGGGGGGAAGATGAGGGATCTCATCTGGAAAAAATTCTTTAAATTCCCTTATCACTGGTAATACATCTAGTAGGTTTTCTTCAGTTTTCTATTCTATTTCTTCCACATGTACTGCATAAACCTGATATCCTTTTCTAGCTATTCTTTTTAATTGCAGTGCTGATATTTGTCTTACAGAGATAGGTTTTGGTTTTCCTTTGAGAGTAAAAGGTTTCCCTTCCTCATCTACACAATGCAGAGTCTTACCCCAACAGTTCATCAAGGATTTCTTCTTTTCTAGCCAGTCCATTCCTATCAGCAAGTCATATGAACCTAAGGGCAGAATGTTCAAATTTACTTTTGTTTGAAAATCATTTAATTTGATTGCTGTATGGGGCAATTTATGTGTTACCTTTCTTTTAGTTCCAGTAGCTAGCTGTACCAACCAGGACTGCTGAAATTTTTTCAGTTTTAAGATTACATTTTTCTACAATTTTTGGACAAATGTAACTCAAGGAAGCACCCGGATGAATCAAAACTGAAACAGATTGGTCAGAAATCTTACCCTCCATTTCAACCATAGTAGCTTGATGTTCTGCTTATTTATTTTCCAAGGCTACACTGATAGTTGGTATATTTCTGGCTATGTCATGTACTGTAGTGGCTTCTCGATCTCTCATAATCATCTGAATGTTTCGATGGGGGCAATCTCTCAACAGATGGGGTTCTCCACATCCCCAACATTTCAGGGGTTCTCTTATTTGTACTGTGCCCTTTTTCTTATTGTCTCCCTCTATTTGTTTTGAGGCCACTTGGGACTGAGCAGTTTGATTTTCTTTGGGTTTATTAAACTTTTTCCGCTGATGATCTCTGCCAAAATTCTTCAAATAGGCTTGTTTTTGTTTCTTCCCTTTGAATTCACTCTTATTGACCCAGCGTTTTCCATGTTCAGTTTTTCCTTTAAACTGTTGGTAGCACAATCTAGCTTTTCTAACAGCTTCGTCCATTTTTTTTGGGTTATCAAACTCAATATTCTCCTTGTATATAGCAGGCAAACAATTCAGAAACCTTTGTACCTTGGCCTTTTCTTCCCTTATGTATGGTACATATCTCAACAAATTTGTAAACTTGGTAACAAACTCATCAATAGTGGGTTGTCCCAGTCTAAGTTCATGAGATTCCTTGGCTTTATCGTCATAGTAACGTTCATTCAGATATCGGTTTTTGTACTTAACCTGGAAATCTTCCCAGGTGACTGTCTTTTCATCAATGGCATGCACCATTTTTGTCTCCTCCCACCACAAGGTAGCCTTACCTTGTAGCTGGTAGATAGCTAATCTGGCCTTCAGATTGATTTCATATTCATAGACCTGGAAGTACTTAATCATGTTCAACAACTAGGCTTCAGCATCTTCCTAATTCTCTCCATCATAGGAGGGAGGTTTGATCTTTCGGAATTCCCCTTGTAATTCCTTTTTTTGCTTATACTGATACTTAACAGCATCATCATCCTTAGACTCATCAGTCTTCCTCTTTTCGGAACCTTCGCCTTCCTGGCTGTTCCGCGAAGTTAATTCTCTGATGAGCTTTTCCTGCTCCTCACTGGCTAATGAAAATCTGTCATTCTGGCTTTTTATCTCAGCCAATTCTTGTTGCAACCTCTGCAACATAGCCATCATGGGTGGATTGGGATCTGCTGCATTATCCTCATCACACAGATCAATATAAATGTCATCACCTTCTGCCATTTCAGCACCACTGTACACTACACAACACGAATCAGTGACTTTTTTTTTTTTTTTTTTCCACATAAATCAATTTATACAGTGAACACACACCAACAGTGAGCAAAATGTCGCCAGCCCAGTTTTATAAATTGGGCTGTGATACCATTTGTCACACCTCCCATTTACTCAAAAAAAAAAAAAAAAATTCTCCAAACCTTTCATAATTTCAAGAATAGGTTTACCATAAAAATCTAAATTCTCTAACTAGTAAAATCATATTCTATTTTCCCCATATGATTCATTTTATTATAATACCATAACCCGAAGTAAATCTCTATTACTTCCTCTTTAACTTGTTTTATGTTATTCTAACTCCAAGTGTGGAGTGATTTAATATCATTTCATTTTCTATGAAGGTTGCATCCACCTATGGTTAACCTTCGCTTTGGTGGTTATTGGCTCTTGGCCATTCGACCCATTTTCATGCATTATATACCATGGATTCGAGTTGGTTATACCCACGAGGCATTTTTTACCCCTTTACAATTTATATGCCCTCGATTTTTCCCATCACATATATTCCTATACCTTTGGTTGTGAGCATACTTGAGTTTAATTTTCATACTGTTATATGAATGGCTATTTCGTGCTTCTGGCGGTCAGATGAGGTGGCATTCATATTTGTTTTCAAATCTACGTTGATATCTTCGCATCTCATGGTACATGAGGATTCAGATCAACATTAAATGTGAAACTTGAATACGTTTATTGATTTCCACACAGGGCGTAAAGTTCGAATCGGCTTGCGGTGATGTGTATATGGTGACGGGATAAGTCTTCTCCACGTCAGATTTTATACTACTTCCGGTTGCATTGTATGGGTTATGGTGGGTTTCATCCCTTTCTCCCATTCACGTGGTAGATCCACGTCGATCTGTCAAACACCATTCGAGCTTACTCGGTTTACAAGGCAATCTTCCTCATATGAACAGGATGTCTAAATTTCATTTCGTATCTTGGCACCATTAATGTTACACGACTGGTGTAATTGCACCCACCAACCCTTCGATCCGTGGCTTTCCTCTTGTGATTTTCCAAGTGGACGGCTGCGATCCTTTCGTATTAGGTTTTCTGGGGTTCTTGAATGATTATATAAGTCTTTGTTTTTGTGTAGAGACAGTTTCCGTGTGCATCGTTTGTTTTTTCATCTCTTCACCTCGCAGCTCTGCAACTTAGGTTGAAGGCAAGGTCTTTGCCCTTCATATGGTCTACTCACCCCAGTTCACGAAGGAGATTCGTGGCTTGTCTACACCACTGCAACGCTACCAGGTAATCATTTTATACATTCATTTTTCATTTTGTGATTTAAGCCCAGGTTCGTCGCTCAAAACTTGTCATACTTCTTTTCTGAGGAAGTCTTTGAACATTAATGAGGTGAATGCATTTCGTTCTGGAGATTACGTTTAGGGTTCAGTTGCATTTGAAACCGTTCACATTATATCTTCTGTGCATATTTTTCGTTGTATTCTCTCTCTGGTTTATTGTCGACATTTCTCCTTTTTCGATTTCGTTAACTGATAATTAACTTATTTTGTTCATATCGTGTAGAGTTAAAATTTACTTGATCCGCCTCGTCGCAGGAGAGCGATAGTCGTTCATTCTGACTTTGTGAGGTTTGTTTTCTCCTCATTATGTACATATATCTTGGTTTCCATCTACTATTATCCTTCCGGTTTTCAATTTAGTTGATATTCTGCTTCCATCGTTGATGTAGAGAGCTCGTAAGAAACGAGAGTCTTGGTTTACAGGTAACCCATTGATTTTATGAGTGATTTCTCTATTCGAACGATTTTTTTTTTTTCAACTGCTCTATTAACTTATTTCCTATCCTGACTGTGTTTTTCCACAGGTAATGCAGACTCATTCGTATTCCTTTGTAGGCAGCTATGAGCCCTTTCATTTCACTGGATATTAATTTCGTATCCCTTGGCGTTTCAGTTCGGTATATGCCTGTGGGGATAATATCACCCTCTCGTTGCATTGTTCCGTCTTATTTATGCAGAATCATTACTCCCTTAGGTTTTTACACAACGTCCTTTGATGGACTAGACTCTGTCAGAGTTAGAATGTTAATATTTTTCATTCGTATGTTGGTACTCTTTAATGTTTTAAAAATTTAATTGTGACTATGGATTCGGTTATCAGACCCTAGCCCTACAGGCTCAGATTTTGGTGGCGTGTATCGAGACCTTTGTATATATTGTCACTTATGTTCTTGTTTGCCATAATTTCAACGAAGCTACAGTTCTTAATTTTATGGACTGCCTCATGCTTCCTCGCATGGAATGATTCGTTGATTATGAGTTGATACGATTTAACACAAATGAGTTATTCATATTTTTATTTGCTTATCATAGCAGTGGCTGTAGCCAATATAATTCTCTTTATAGCTAATGTTTTTCAATTGTACAAGGCCTCCTAGCTATTTATGTTTTTCATGACTCTTACAAGAGACTCTCATGGTTTCTGGAGAGTTATATTTCATTTTAAATTTTGTATGCACATGTAAATTTGGTTCTGTAGCTAGATATTTTAAATACTTGTACTATATATTTGTCATGAGCTAACAGTCTCCCCATACTCATGTTTCAACTGAATTACTTTACTTATATATGTCTATACATACAATTGCATGCATAGGTTTGTGTGTCCATTCTCATATATATCCATTTAAAATGTATGAGATACAATTACTATATTCTCGTAGGTTCCCATGCTCTTCTTGTTTTCTTGTATATCTTTCTAGTTGTGTCTCCTTTTCATTTCCTTATAGCTACACACATCTCTTCATATATAGATCTCTTGTTCTAGTTATTTCTGCAGGACTGATCATGTTTTGGGATTCATTCCCTTGCTATGTGTTACTGCTTGTTGTTCTATGCTCCTACATTAATCCTTACAGTAATATGTACAATTATTCTTTGTTAACATGTACAGTTTTTGAAAATATTATACCTCTCTACTCTTCACTTAGTAATTACTAAATAATTAACTTTTCACTCTATGCACTTAATTTCTCACTGCTCCATTTCTCACAGAGGAAAATTAAAGTTACAAATTTGTGAATTATGAGATATTAGAAATCTCCAGCTTTTACCTTACGGATTGGTTTAGGGATTTTGGTGAATTTCTCTCAATTTACCTAATCATGATCATAATTGTATACTGATAGATCAGAAGTAATTTACAGTAAATTATCTGTAGAGAATATGTATCCTCAAATTTAAACCAACCTTGGGTTAGAGTTTCTGTTGGATTCTACTCTAGAGTATTTTTCTCTACACCCATACAGAGTTTTAAGGGTGAATGCCCTATGATTAATTCTATTAAATGTAGCATTAATAAATCTAATAACATATAAATCAACTGTTATATGTAGCCAATTCATACCACAGCAAGTAAAAACACCGTCAGTTGGAACCTTTATATTAGTTGACCAGCACATAAACATGGAGATTCATACAAATGCTCCCAGAACTCACCCCCGAGCTGAGATCACCTCCTAGAATAGACCAACCACTAATATGCTTAGGAGCAGCTTATTTAAGCTATGGTTCCCCAAAGCCTGTTTCTAATTCTGCGTCCAGAATATTAAGATGCTTTTCTTCCTGTTTGCCTAAGCTTCCCATTTTAGGGATTCTTTAAAGTTGTTTTATGCTTTTCCCCATCTTTTCCAGCTTTTTACCTCTTCCCAACTACTTTCCTCATCATTGGGGAATTTAGATTCTTCCTAAAAAATCTAAATTAGGAATAATTTCTTTCAAGGATTTTTGAAGATTTGCAGAAAAGTCTTACACTTTATCCATCCTCATGGATTTAGCAAGTGATCTCATAAATCTCATTTTGGTCATTCTGCACACAATAATTTTATTTATTTCTCCAAATTCAATTACTTAATTACATTCTCAAAATACTTGTCCTTTGGGGTGCACTCCCCTTAGGATTTAAAATTAAAATGTCTAAATTTGAAATTCAAACACATAAATTGGGGGTGTTACATGCACAGATGTCGTAATTGATGTATCAGTTTCTTTTAAATAAAAACTTGGGAGATGTATCTATTGTCTTGCGGGAATGTGTGCCTATGCGAGAGAAACATTAGTTAATGTGATGACTTATAACTAGCACATATGTACTATGTGTTGTTAAAGGCAGAATGTCAAGGTATTTTACTTCATGACATGAATATACATGAGTAGATGGAGAAGCCTCTCTAGTATAGATTTATGAAATGGTTGATTAATACTTTATGAATCTTGACATCAATGTATGTTGAAGCATCATTAGTAGGGATTGATGGTGACATGTACAAAGGAAATATTATGGTTAACCTAGTGGCTGGTAAATTATTATGGTTCATGCAGATGAGTGCAAGCTGCAGGATGATCCAATGTACAATGGTCCATTGTAGGACATCCATGCCACCAAAATATGAAGATATGAAGATTAGTGGGTAAATGCTATCATATTTATTGTAATGACTTTAAGCTAGATATTTGTATATTTCATTGTAAGATTTATAATGATGGTTAAGGGATGTTCTCCCTTATAAGCCATTGAGTGAGGGCTGAACACCCTCACAAGCGTTTAATAATAAAATTAAACTTTTGCTAGTTTTCACCCTATGGGGTTTCTAGGGTATATTGGTGTTCAATGATGTGATTGATTATTGTGTCAAACTGATAATGTTGATTCCTTTCTTGTTGTGATGTTCATAATATCAAGTAAGTGATGACTACATGAATAACGAAATGAATTCAAGGTTACATCATACAATTATATGTTAATGTACAAAAATAGAGGTTTTTAATGTAAGTGATGACTACATGAATAAAGAAATGAATGCAAGGTTACATCATACAGTTATATGTTAATGTACAACAATAGAGGTTGTTAATGGTTAAGCAACTTACTATTCTTATACTAAGGTTACACTATGAACTGGTGAACATTCTATATAATGAGTAGTAAGGAATATTTAATAGTGATTTGGATAAGTTAAAAATTTAACTCCTTGTATTCCCATGTTAGGTTATCGGCGTATGTTACATGGATTCACTTCTCTTTTTCATAAAACAGTTGGAACATAATCGAGGATAGTTAACATTGTTGAACTAAAATGCTGCAAGCCAACCGTAAACACTGAGACAACTGCTTGATATTTGTTTAAATTTGAAATTTTATAATGGTTGGTAGGAATCTAGGATCATAGGCTTTGTGTGTGGATTTAACAAGAGAGACAAAAAAAATGCTAAATCTGGTAGAGACATGTTTTTACATATCTTTCCTATTCATTTAAGTTATATATCTTGGGGTTAGTATGCTCAAGGATATTTGCTTATTTTGGTTATGTGGCTGGAGAGCCAAGATTGCCAATACATTGCAACTATGTACATGTATTATAATATTTGATGTAATAGGCTGGCTGCAAAGACCATTCCAGGGAACGAGTATGGGGCAGTGCAACTCCTAGTGACATGCAAATGAGGGTTTGGTGATAGGTGTTGGTGAAAAGGGCACTCGGAGCCTATGCGACTTGAGTGTTTTTGACATGGTAGAGAGACCATGTGTTTATAAGAGTGACATGTTTTCCCATAAAGGAATGTCCATACAATTATTTCAGCTATTGAGTTGGTGGATGATAATTATTATTATGATGATTAAGCCCCGAGCTTAGGTTCTAGACCAGCTAGGAGTTGTTTCGGTTTATGGTTTGAAGGTGCGTCAAAGCCCTTGAAGTAGCATGAGCTCTAGCAGTTGTTTCAGTTTATGGTTTGGAAGGTGCCTCAAAGCCCTTGAAGTAGCATGAGCTCCTGATCCATGTGCTCAAAAGTTCTCAACTAATTCTAAGGAATCCTAAAAGGCGGGCATCACAGAGGGATTGATTGGTAGGGACCACAGAATGGTGTGCCACTTGGGCACAATTCAGGGAAGAAGAGTGCAGTGATTGGAGTCATGTCACCTTAGTAGTGGATATGTTAATTTTTTTTTTTTATTGTTGATTGTGGAGTTGTAGCCGTGCTTTGGAGGGACCATTAGTTGAAATTCATGATCCGTAATCTATGGTTGCGTGCAATGTAGAGAACCTATAATGAGTTGTTCTTTTTATTAAGATAAGTGTTCTGGTGTAATGATATGTTGATTCATGGAATTATTTTCGACCTTAGTTTTAAATTTTTGTCTTAAATGCTTGTAATTATCTAAGTATTCTGTTGCATATTTGAAATTATACATTATGTTTATGGTTACAAGTTGCTTTTTTTTCATGAACCCTAGCTAGGGTTTAATGTTAGTGTATTATTCCATGGAGCATGGGTTTAATGTATTGCACATAAACCCTACTTTGTTGAGTGTAATCCATTATGTGTTAATTGGGTCTATTGCTAATTGTAATTGCTGGATATGATTTTGAATTATTCTGTGCAAACCATATTTGATGTGTTTTTAATAACATCTAAATTACTATGTTAGTTTTTTGTTAATTATACAAGTTTTCAAAATTACAAGGTCATGGTTTAATAAGTATTTTTGCAAGAATATTGGCAATTTAATTTGTGAATTTTGGGAAATTTTTCTTCCACTCATCCTTTGCTAATGAATTACTAGAATTTCCTACAAGCCTATTTGAGGGACATTGTTGGTCCTTGTGTGTGGATAAAAGGTGATAGTTTTTTTCACAAAGAAAAGTCTTAATACTTTCATTATGCAATAAAATAAGTTACATAAAATCGCTAGAGATACAACAAACCAAGATCTACGATATATCCAAAGCCATCAAATCTATAAAAGCCAAAAACACCTCGAGCACAATACAAAATGGCGAAAAGAAGGCTCAAAAAACAGATTTGAAACCTGCAGATGGCCCATAGACAAAATGGCCCAAAACGAATAGTGCCATAAACATAGAAAAACCAAGGCTCAATATCTAATGAAAAACCACCTTTGCTCATCTCAGACCATGAGCAAGAATAAATCCCCTTAGATAAAAAAAGACATGAAATGAAGAAAACAAAGAGTACCAAATCCTACCAAAACTTAACAAAGAAGGCTCTAAAATTGCAAACCAAACCATTAATGGTAGTGGTGAAATGGATTACGCTAGGTTGTGAAGAAACACCCCTCTTAGAAAGGAATTCGCCATGCAATTTTTCTCTCTGTAGATGTGGCCTTCGAAGGAAGATTTTAGTGCCAAAATTTGTTGTTGCCAGTGATGTAAAGAGGGCACAACCAATGAATTTTGACCCTGCATCCATTATATAACAAAGAGGGAATCACTAACAATATGAATTGCATTAAGAGAATGTGAGGACATGCATTTCAATGTTCCCCATAGCACCACAAACGCAACCATGAAATTGGTGCCTAGACTCCCATACTAGAAGAAATGAAAAGTGTAGAAGGGATCGATAACTAAGTAAACTCCACAACCACATTCCCCACTAAAGGAAAGTCCATCAAAGAAAGCGACAGAGCAAGAGAAATAAATCTCTTTGCATTTAACACAACGAATGTGGGTTTATGGCCTCCATGGACCTTTCTCCAGAGAAAAAGCCACAATTCTCAAACATGTAGATATAACTTCTTGGAAAATATTTAAAAATGAACTTCTTTCTACAACAGCAAATACCCAAGAAAATGTAAAGTGGAATCACCCTATATTCTTTTTGCCTGGAACTCCAGCTGATCAGACATTGTGCAATGGAATATCTCTCCACCTCAGGAGTGATATTGAGGGCTTCAAATACATCTTACCAAATAAAATTTTTAAATGGAAAATTCAACAAAAGATAAATCACCTCCTCGCATATTGCACCACACAAGGGATATTAACTTGGACCCTGAAAACCACTCTTAAGGAGGTTGTCCCAAGTTAAAACTTGATTGTGGATAGCAAGCCAATAGAAAATTTTAATCTTGGAAGGAATATCCCACTTCCACATGTGTGATGACCAAGCAACATAGTGACCTGTTCAAACATGTGAAGTGATAAAATAGTATGCCTCTTTAGCAGAGATATTGATTTTATCTATGTTCCCTGCCCATGATAAATTTTAAGGCTTATTGGAAAGGGAGATGCCAAAATTTATAAGTTTTAAACATTACGTTTCCCACAAGTCTTAAAAATCCATTGACAAACTGATATCAATAGAGTAGGGCCAATTGGTAGGAGAAATGATGGAATTTCGAATGCCTCCAATATGTGCCAGTGTGTAGATTCCTAGCTCATTAAGGACGCTAATAAAAGGCATTGGGAGATTACGACTGCTAATTAAACCTTTAATATTTTCTAAACCAATGTATAATTTATCTCTAAAACCTTTAATATTAACATACACACAAGTTAGAAATGTGACATCATCAAGGCCATTTGATCTATTATTGGGTCTATAATTAATGCTAACCATTGATTTCTCCATCGTTATTAATCATTGATCGATCTAGGGAGGGCCCTCTCATTATATATATATATATATATATATATATATATATATATATATATATATATATATATATATGGTTTGGATAAAATATGCCCAAAAGTGCATGTAGACCACTTGTTCAGCATACATGTATGTGGGGTAATGAATTAGAGCTTGCAACACGAGTGGAAATAGTTATTAGGTGGTCGATGAAGTGGAGGTCCATGTAATCCATGTGGCCTATGGCATCATTAGTGATTAGTTAGGCCCATAAAATAAATTTGAGGGTGCAGGAATGCTAAAATATTTAAAATAAAGGATGGCCTTAGAAGAATTGAAGGCTTGGGGAAAAGAAAGGGAAAACTATGTAGGCTATATCTTTTCACCTGAGAGTTGTAATTTGGCCTAAGAACGGTAAAAATAGAGGTGATTTCAAGTAGAACATAACTGTCAACTCATAATTTTGATCTGAGAACAAAATTATGTCCAAATCCTAGGAAAAAGCTACAAGAAACATGAGTGAAAATTATGTTTAGGAGGCTAAAATTCCGAAGGGAATAAATTTTTTCCTTGATATTATAATTACATAAACAAACAGTCAATAGAAACCTAATAATGAAGAGAACGTTTTGGCAAACCCTGAATTTGGAATTGGATAAAAAATTTGGAAGAAAAAATCATAAAAATTTACAGATGACAAAAGGTAAAATGGATACTTAATAGATTGAGCTTTCCAAAGGCATAAATTTTATCCCCAATAACAAAATTGGATGATTGAGTATTCAATATAAATCTATTTAGGGGAAGAATATGTTTGGTGAACCTAGAATTTGAATATGGGTAGGAATTTTGAAGAAAATTCGATGGGAAGTTACAATATTACAATAGAGTCATGATGTGTATTTAACAACACTATGATCACTCAAAGCATGGTTTTTTAGTATAATATGCTAGTTAATTGAGATTGAATAGTGAATCATGAAAAGAGCCATAATAAAGGCATTGTATTGAGATGAAAATAATGAAATGAATAGTTCTAGTTTCTTTCATTGCCATAGTGAATATGTATGATAAGGTAATAGTGAAAAGATTTGTTATAGTAAAGAATTGAACAAATAAAGTGCGAGTAGATGCAAGTATTTTTGTAAGGAAAGTAGAAATATAAAGTACAAGTGGTTGATAAAATAGAAAGGAATAATGGGAAAGACCATAGGACATAAAAACTATGTTAATTAGGTTCTATAACCTTATCTTACTGACGTGTTATAAAATAATATATGTAATTTGGATGCATGTCATTTATTGAGCCTATGTGTGATGATTGCATGTTGATTGACAATGATATGCTATAATATTAATGCAATAACTTATATGAGAAACTAATCATGGTTGTTTTTTTGTTGATGATGCACCTTTTTAGGACAACAAACATATGGAGCATGGGCCTTGTAGGTCTATGTTATCGATTCATGTGAAGGCTTGACAAGAAGGATCCACCAAGGGATTATTAATAAGTGAAGGGGATTCTTAAGCCTGAAAGGGTGAGCACGAAAAAGATATATGGTTTAATCGAATATTCTATGTGCTGGAGATGAAAGTTGATTGCTCAAGAGATTGAAGGGTACCTATAGATCCCAGAAAAGCAGTAGGAAGTCCTAGAGCTACAAAATTTGGAACATTCATATCCGATAATAAGTTTCCTTGGAGGTTGAGGCATGAAACCCGAGGGATTGTTGAGAGTAGTGAAGGTGTTCACCACCTGGGCACACGTTGACAAGGGTCGTGAGTCTGGAGGGTGGAGGTTGCTGGGGTTTGGTACCTTGGGCGACATGAGAATTGTGTATGTATCCGGTGATGGGAAAAGTATATTCCCCACAAAGTCAACATCATATATACTCCTACATATAAGTATCGATGCAATTTCCATATCGTATCGTTTTTCATTATGAATATATGAATTATAAATTTAAATTATTAGAGAATACTTACAAATAGAATATTGGTTCTATAGACATGATTAGAAAAATTAAAATTAGCTGTCCAAATTTCGGGGTGAATGTATAAAGATGGGTTACACTTTTGGGCTTGATGTGCCAATGAAATTTTAAAATTTTAGCGTTTTACCGAATTGAAGCCCTGAAAATTTATATAAGTGTTGTGAATTTTGTTTCAGAGTAAAAATAAAATTTATGAAAATTATGTTGTAGTCCTAATGATATTTTTGGAAAAAAAAATTAGATTTATATAATATGTCAATTTTCCATTAAATGAGATGCTTGTCCTTGCAATTGTTCGCACACCATAATATGTATCTCTGTGTTAACGTGGTATAACTTAGTCTAAAATGTGTGATTTTAAAAAATATATATATGAGCATGATCTACAAAAAGAGAACTAATTTTTCGTATTAAAAAATTATTTTTTTATGCAAAATTATATTTTTTATTATTTTTTGAAGTTGGAAAAGTAATATTTCAATAACATTTTGCTGGCACATGTTCACGTAAATGTTTTTTCAGCTATTTAAATAAATTTAAAAACCAAGAGCACCCTTTTGAAGAGGAATCATAAACAAAGATAGTGGTATTTTTTAAATTTTTTTCATTCCGTATATTTTATGTTGCTCATTTTTTATTTAGCCTCTTTAAACTTGTCCAAAAAAATTTCAAGCACTTTGTTAAAAAAAATTAGATGAAAAATATCATAAGAATCAGAAAATGTCAAACTTATATGCCATTGGATAGATGATTCCTTCATGAATCCAACATGGTCAACTTTGCCACCTAAGTACAATTTTTTCCCTAAGTCCTCTAGAGTACAAAATGGTGTTGCAGAAAAAATTGTAGAAGGGGTGCTAAAATAATTGTTTTTAGGACCTCAGAAGCTCGATCGAGCGCTTATATTTTAAATTCAAATAGCTCCATTGAGGGTTTCCTAAACCCTATGTCAAGGCATTTACATGGCTAACCCGGTGCTCGATATATTTTTTTTCAAATCCTTTTGTGAATCCCATAATCCCATAATTTAGAGTTTAGAATCAATAAGAATCTAAGATTTAATCCACTAATAATTTAACCACGTTCATATGATGTTATTTTACTAAAAAATAGGATTCAATTGGATCTAGGATATGAATAAAATTCGAAATTTTTTATGTTATTGCGCTGAGAGGCACATTTTACAACCCACTATGGGGGAAATGTGTGAGTAAGTTTGTTCATGCTCAAAATATACCTTATCATATACCTTGAATTTGAATGGATCTCAAATTTACCTTCCACAAAAGTTTTTACCACATTGAAATTCCAATTTTTATTATAATTTTTCTTATCATGTCATGTAGAAACCTTATTCAATCTAATATTAATATTAAAAATTGTTATTACAATAAATATTAAACTATCAAATATGATATTAATATTAAAAATTTAATATTAATATTATTAAGTTTATTAATTTTGCATTAATATAATATTAATTTTTTTTTAGGTCGAAATTATATTCATTCTTCAAAAAAGATGTAAATCGAGAGTAACAACAAAAAAATAGGTAGTTAGACCCTGACGAGGTTTGTTGACCACCACTTACAATATATGAAAAAATAGCAAAAAGGAAACTAAGGACATCATCCATAACCGAGAGGGAAAAAGGCACTAGAAGACAAGTAAAACATAGAGAACACTTGTAGTCATGCTAGTCATCCGGCATGATGGAGGTTGCGTTTTCTAGGGATGTCCCAAGAGGAGGCAGATGTTGAAATGAGCAATGGACTTGCTTGTTGAAATGAGACATCCAAGACTCAAACTTATCCACCTTATCTGATAGCATGTTCTATCCTTTCCATACCACCACAATACACTCTCAGACATGGCACTGAAAGTAGTGCATTTTTTCCAGGGTAGCTACCAGTTAACCATGCTCCTCTCGTCAGATCTATTCCGCATTTTTCAATCACTCCAGTAGGGATTATATCGATTCTTTACAATTTTCTAGCAAAAATTGTTGAATAAAACTCGAACCAGGAACCAAAGACTCGACACACCCTCACCATCTTGAGTCACTACGATTCCATGCCCCGCCCCTCGATGATATTCACGACGATCGACCCCGGTGACACTTCACTGAGCCGCCACGCCTAGGACCACCCCGCACACCATCCACCATCCTCCAAGAGAATCTCGCCAGCTTGCCTCCTCGACAAGACACATACGCCTCCACCACCTGGTCCATGTTTACTAGTTGATATTCTGGGTTCCCTCATCCATCCGAGTAGGGCTTTAGAGGCAGGGAGGGACACCTTCTTATCAAAGCTAGGTGCATCGTCACTGGACTAGAAGATTCACTATCAATGAAAAATACTATAGTGTAAACACTACCGTCAACCCTCCAAGCGAACACGTCCCACACCCACCAGGACCGTCGCTCCCATTTCAAAAACCACCAGCCTCCCAGACAAGGCTTCAAACTTGCACCGCCCGCCACCACACAAATGCATGAAATCTGCCACCTGATGCTCGAACATAGATATATACTACAATTTGAATAATTTGAAAGTAGGAGGGCTAGAAGAAGCATATAATTTCCCAAAACACTCTGAGGAACTCCCCCCCAACCACACCAGCAACAAGATACCACTTCTACCTCTAAGACTCTCACCCCCTTCACCCTGAAAGACACATAAAAACTCACACAAAGTATCAAAACAATCAAATTATAGGCCCAGGAGCCAACAAAATAAATCCATCTACATAATTGCCACCATTCCCAATAGAAATGTCACATGCACGGCCCACTCTAGCCACCAAAGGACGAATAACCAGAAAACACTAATACCCATATCAAATAGAAGCTCCATAAGGTCAAATCCATTGGAAACGACAATTGACGACCACATATAATGTTGGATTAGATGTTTCTGTGGTGTAGTTTTTCAGATGTAAAACTAGGATTATCCACAGTTGTCTTTTTTAGTCTACGTTTCAAGTCTAAATCAATACTCATCTTCAGGACAACCTGCAAAGAAGAGAATAGATCATAGGTCAATAAATAGTGGAAAGAGGGAGATGAAAAGGGCCAACCAGTTTTTTAAATATATATATATATATATATATATATATTAATTTTTTAAATTTATTACTATTATTGTTTATTTTTTTGTCTAATGGATATCCTACCTAATTTATATATAATGACATTAATTAAAAGGAAACTTTTATTATATTGTTAATCCTAATATTTATAGAAATAAATAATTTTAAGATGATAAGTGTATAATGGATAAATATACAATATTTATAATTTTATTGTAATACTAAGGATTAATATAATATTTATTTCAATAGAATTCATATATATATAATTAATTCAAATAATATATATATATATATATGTATATATATATATATATATATATATATATATATATATATATATATATATATATATATATATAAATAATAATATATAATATTATATTATTTGAATTAATTACAAATGTAAGGGTTATCAATAAATAAGGAAGGTTGTTACTAACCCTAAGGGACAATGCTAGGTTTATTTTAATAATTATATTTTAGATAGTAAGAGAAGGGGAGCCTTACATTACAATGGGAAATAAAATTTTTCCTAAATATTATGAGAAATTGAGTAGATTATTATTATTATTATTATTATTATTATTATTATAAGGGTTTATTACTTAGGTAATGCAGCCCCTCTAATAAGTTAAATTTTATAAAGGATGCAGAGAGAAGGGGGGAGTGTTAAAGGTGGGATGAGGAGGTTAGAAAATGAAAAGAGCTATGGAAAGGCAAAAGGTTAACAGGAGGAAGGGGGGCTAGGAATGGATAAAGGAGGGGAAAGGAGACAGGAAGAAGGGGGGTAGGGGAAAGATGAGAGGGGGGAGTATTTGAAAAGGCTATGTCGGGGAAGCGAGAAAGGACACTGATGAGCGAGAGGAAAGACAAGGTATCAACAACCAAATTAGAGGGGAGGAAGGTTTTAATTGCGGGAAAGAATGTGAATCCAATTCCTGCTAATCTTTAAGCCTCCATCTCTATTGAGTTTGTGAGGGTGTTTAATGATTTCCAGGGCTTCACGTACTTTACGCTTAAAATGATTCTTTTCATTGGCAATGACTACTGCATCCTCCAGGCATATGTGGTGACGTGTCTTATTGGAGTGTTCTGCTAAAGCCGAGGTTTTGGTTCTTCCTAGTCTGATGTCCGCCCCATGTTCTTTAAATCTTATTTTAAAGGTCCTGCCTATTTGCCCAATATAGATATCTCCGCATGAACAATTAATTTTGTAAACCCCTTTTCGTTGGAGGTGATCAGGGTCATCCTTGAATGATTTCATCCTTTGTCTGATAGTCATTAGAGGTTTGAAGGATGCTCTAATGTCTTCCTTGGATAGAACTTTGGCCATCTTGTCTGTGACCCCTTGGATATAGGGGAGATATGCTTATTTGGTTGAATATATAGATAGATATGGATAAACAATGTGTATGTTTGCAAGGTTATATACATAGATGAAGAAGGAGAGAAATAGGGATATAGATATATAGATGGAAGGGGAAGAGAGAGAATATGAGAGAGATAGAGAGAAGGAGGGAGGGAGAGATAGTTAGATATGAAGAGAGAGAGCATGCATATTTCGGCGGGTGACATAGAAAGACAATGAAGGACAGATGGAGGGAGATATAGATATAGATGGAGGGGGGAGAAAGGGAAAAAAAAATCTTGCACTAGATGCATTGATTTTAGTGTAGATGTTGATTAATAATCTGATTTGATTTCTTGCATTAGATGCATTAATTTATGCGTAGATCTTGATTTATAATTCTGTTTGTTTGCTTGCATTAGATTCATTGATTTCGTAAACTTAGATGTTAATTTATAATAATTTTTTATTGATTTCATTAGATGCATTGGTTTAAATGTAGATGGTGACTCTTAATCCTATTTCATTGATAGCACTAGATGCATTGATTTCATTGTAGATTTTGATTTCTAATGCTATTTTATTGCTTGCATTAGATGCATTTATTTCAGTCTATATGTTTATTTCTAATCCCATTTTATTTTTTAAATTAGATGCATTGATTTCAATATAGATGTTGATTTCTCATCCTATTTGATATATTGCATTATATGCTGGTGGGGATCTTGAGGAGGAAGTATTGAATACACAAATTAAAGACTTGATGATGTTTTAGATACACGAACCTTGCTCATTAATTGAAAAATTGAATGACTTAACTTACCATAATTACTATGCTAACCCCTTTGTACATGACCTTGGGTCCAAAACCGTGGCTAAGATTCCAGGATTAAAAGCATTCACTTTACTTTTTACAGTTTTATTATGTCATTTTAAATTTTCATCGCAAGGCTTGAGAGGGGAAATATGGGTCAAGGTTTTCGACCTTGTGGCCACCTGCAACTCTGTCAATGAAATTTTTTTGACTGTGCATACACAAAATGGTTTCTCCTCCTATGGAGCACCCATCTACATGAAGAAGTCTTGATTCTCTTGGTAACATTGAAAGTTATCTTTTTATTTTGTTTGTGATTCCTTTGTTTCTGTCCATCAAAACTGGTGGTCTATTTGTGACTTTTTAGACTGGTTTCTGTGTATCCAACAGGGGTTTGATATTTTCATGGACGACTCAACAATCTTCACACATGTAAGCTTAAGTTCTGGTTTCATTTATATGTTTCATTTTTCGTCCTTTTTAACCCTCCAGGACAATTTCAACAACTAATGACTCCCCAAATTCATTGTAATGAATTCACGCTTGTATTGGCCTTTTGCCGAATGTTCTTCTACCTTAGGCATGCTTCTTGAAACAAGTCTCTCCACCATTTTCTTTTCCTTTGTCTTTTGTGTCAATTCGTTGCTTCCGCTTCTGAAATATTCATGTCTCTTTCTGTGTTTTGCAGGTTTTGAACCTGGAGAAGTCTCAGGTTGTCGTATTTTTCTCAAGGCTAGTCGTTTTTAATAGTTTAGGACCGTTCCACTATGTACTTACTATCTTTAACTATGAAGAATAGAGAGAACCCATGAGGGTTTTATCATAATTTGACTATCAGTTAGTTTTATTTCTTTTAGTTCACTTGTAGTGTCTCGAGATAGGCTCAGACCTTCATCGGTGTATTTGCTGTGGTCTTTGTAAGCTTGTAATCCTTGTGACCAGGGTATAAACCCTAATTGTTACTAATTTTGATGTATATATATATTCAAAACCCTTACAGGGTTCGTTTCTTTTAAATGTTATTCTAACTGAAATTATAATGTTTCTCTGGTACAACTTAGTTTGTTTGTATATCGGACTTTTAAGAAGGAAAGATAATGTGTAATTTTTTATCAATATTTGTTTGAAAGTATACTTGTGATTATGCTTGAAACGTGTGATAGTTGCTTGGCTCAATTTGACTGTAACTTCTGTTTCTAGTACATTGTTTTTATTGAGTTTAACTCAATCCCATCCTATTTGAAGGTTTTGTAATTTCGTATATTTACCAAAAGATTCACAACATAATTTATCACACATATTAGCTCTCATACACATAAAATCACTTTTATAAAGGAATATGAACATGCATTGTATTCACATACACACACAAATTGTTAATACAACTTCTTCTAATTATTTTTCTTCCTCAAGATGGTAGACCCTCACAATGGCGGATTTGGTTTGGTTTTATGCCTTTCCAAAATCCCCATATGGTTGAGAAAATTTCATTCAATTCCAGAATAGTTTATTAAAACTAAACACTTAAGTAATCCTAATATAACTGTTCTTTTAATCTGCAAATTACAATGGCTGTGTTAGCCCAAATTAACTTAAAACAAAGAAAAATAAAATTCAAAACTTCTTCTTCTATCCAGTAGAATAAATCAACTCCAGTTGTAGTGCTTTAGTTAGATGCTCTTGCATCAGGCTCTTGGGGTAAATTAAACTCATGGCTCCTGTCAATGAGTTCTTCAATAGAGTACCTGATGCTTTGAATTTGGGAAAATTTCAACCAAGAACAATCCTCCATAGGATAGTCCTTCCATTTGAACAAATACTATAAATATTCTTTTCTTCATGTCTTCCTGGCTACCTGTGTGTCCAAAATCTATTTAGTTTCCAAATGTTGTGCTAGAGGAATTTGTTTAATCCATGGTCTCTCCTTATCCTTGGTGTCCCATGTTCATCGAGTCTTCGAACTATCTTCCTCAACAACAGTAATGTATGGATACAGATCTACCACATTAAAAATGGGCAAGATTCCTACACCTAGATGTAACTGCAACTCCTAAGCATTTGCAAAAAACTTCCGAAGGATTCTACAAGGCCTGATCATTTTCATATTCAATTTTTTGTATTCATCTTTAGGAAACCTCTCCTTGTGCAAGTGTGCCAGTACCAGGTCTCCTACTTCAAACTATACCTCCCACCTTTTCAAATCTGCTCTCTGTTTATATCTTTGGCTGATGTCATGTAGCTTCAATTTGATCTGTTCATGTAGATCACTGATTGATTTTGTGAAATATCCACCATCATCACTCCTACAATCCAACTGGCCCAAATCCCGCAACTCAAATACTCCACGTGGGTTCATTCCATATAGGATTTGGAAAGTACTTCTGCCTGTACTTCTGTTGGGTGAATAATTTTAGGAAAACTCCACTTGTGTAAGCACGTGATCCCACTGTATGAAATTTTCATCAACCAGACTCCTAAGAAGATTTCCCAGACTCCTGTTCACAACTTCAGTTTTCCCATCTGATTGTGGGTGATAAGCTAAACTGAAATTTAGTTTGGTGTCTAACTTCTTCCACAATGTTCACCAAAAATGGCCTGTGAAATTTACATCCATGTCCAAGATGATGGATTTCGGAAAGCCATGTAATCTGACTATATTTGAAAAGAACAAGTGTGCTACATGTGTGGCATCGCTTTTCTTTCTGCATGGAATGAATTGTGCCATTTTGGTGAAACGATCCACCACCACCATGATGGAATTGAATCCCCGTTGTGTATTTGGCAGACCTAAGACAAAGTCCAAGCTGACTGAGTCCCATGGTCTGTTCAGAATGGGTAAGGGTGTATACAAACCTGCATTTTGGTTGCGTCCCTTTGCATGCTGACAAAATTTACACTTGATCACGAATCTATGCACATCTCTTCACATCCTCGACCAATAGTAAAAGTTGCTCAACTGATCCAAAGTCTTATCTATGGAAAAATTTCTGGCCAAACCTCCACTGTGATTTTCCTGGATTAAGTTCTCTCACATAGAACATTCTAGAATACACAACTATCCTCCTTTGAACAACAACCCCTCCTGCATGTTATAGTCCAACCATGGACTATTGTCTCTCAACAGTGGATTTTGGCAAGCTTCATAAGCTTCCCTAAAATCTGCATCCATCTCATACAAGTATTTTATATGCTTGAATCTCAACACTTGTACTGCGCTTTCTTGTAATATCAAACTTCTCGTGTTTAACGCATCTGCCACCTTGTTGGCCTATTTGTTGATGTGTTTCAAAACGAATGTAAAGCTATGTAAGTACTCCACCTATACCGCATGTTTATGATTCAGCTTGTGCTACTGCATAATGTATTGTAATGCAAAATTGTCTGAAAACAAGACAAATTCATTATCCATCAAATAATGTCTCCAATGATTCAACGCTTGGACAACTGCATAAAACTCTTTGTCGTAAGATGCATAATTTTTCCTGCTCTCATTTAAATTCTCGCTGAAGTATGCTATTGGATTATCTTCTTGGCTAAGTACTACACCAATGATTGTTCCACTAGCATCATAATGAACTTGAAAAGGTTTGTTAAAGTTTGGTAATCTTAGAACAGGTTTTTCTGTGATTTTCTTTTTCAACAACTGAAAAACTTCTCTCAGTAGATTCTATCCAATGAAAATGCTAATTTTCCTTCTTAATGGTATCCACCATAGGTGCACAAATACCACTCAAGTTCTTAATAAACTTCCAATAGAAACTTTCCAGTCCATGAAAACTTCTTACTTCAAACAAACTTTTGGGAGATGGCTAGCTAACTATGGCTTCAACCTTCTCTGCGTCCATCTTCAACTCATTTTCAGAAATTACAAATCCTAAATAAATCAATTATTTCTTGACAAAACAACAATTTTTTAAAATTTATCAGCAATTTATTTTGCTGCAATTTTTCCAGCACGTACTTGACATGCCAAAAATTTTCTTCCTTCATCTTGCTAAAAATAAGTATATCATCCAGATATATGGTCACAAACTTGCCAATGATCTCAACATCTCATTCATCAAATGCATGAATGTGCTGGGAGCATTTCATTCCAAATGGCATGACCAACCATTCATACAAGCCTTTATTGGTCTTGAAAGCTGTCTTCCGTTCGTCACCTTATCTAATACTGATCTGGTGATAGCTACTTTTCAGATCTATCTTTGAAAAGTACACTGCTCCACTCAGAAAATCCATCATACCATCCATCCGAGTTAAAGGAAACCTATACCTGATAGTGATCTTGTTTATCACCTGGGAATCAATGCACATCCGCCATTCACCTCCTTTCTTGGGAGCTAAAACGGTTGGAACAGGACAAGGACTCACACTCTCCTGAATCAACCCTTTATCCAAAAATTCATGTACTTTCTTCCTGATCTCCTCATTTTCTTTCGGACTAATCCGGTAAGAATCCTTGTTTGGAAAACTGGCTCCCGGAAAAAAAATCAATATGGTGACTAATGCTCCGCTTTAGTGGTAATTTATCTGGTAGATCATTTACCAAAATATCACTAAACTCTTGTAGCATGTCCTGTATTTCCACGGGAAAATCAGTAATTTATGTATGCATCAATACTACTCTTGGCCTTCACACAACTGCATAATTTACCTAATTCTCCTTAATCTGTCACAAAAATTCCTTTTTGCCTATCAGGAATGTTTTAGTCCCACTAGTTTCTGCAGTATCTTCTTCTTTCATGGGAACTAGCGTATGCTACATCCCATCCTTAAAAAATCTATAACAATTATTTTCCCCATCATGGATGACCTTTTTGTCATATTTCCATGGTCTGCCCAGTAGAATATGGCACACGTCCATAGACATAATATCACAAGTCACCTTGGCCTTATACTTGCCAATGTGAAACTTCACCTTGCACTACTCATCAACCAGCAGTTGGTGTCCTTTCTACAACCAACACACCTTATATGGAGTCGGGTGCTTCAACTTCTTCAAACCCAATTTTTCCACCATCTCAGTGGCTACCAGGTTATCAATGCTCCCACTATCTATAATTAATTTGTAGCATTTTCCATGCGACTTGCACACAATCCGGAACAATGCTTTCCTCTGTGTTAGGTAAACCACCTCCTTAGTTGGTTTCTGTAAACCCTTGTTCAACACCAAGGCCTCTCCTGTTTTAGGCACATTCTCCACCTCTTGTGGCGATGCCTCTGCTACATTAGGTTGAGTAACATACACTCCCCTCTGTCCAGATTTCTCACTTTCAGGACATTCAAAAGACATGTGCCCCCATTTGTGACACTTGTAACACTGGTAGGAATTTCCCCTGCCCCTACCATTACCCCTTTGTTAGAAAATTATATATTACAGAGCAATGTAACACACAAAATATGTGGAAAAATACAAGCACACAAAACACATAAAACTAGAGAGACACAGATATAAGTGGTTCACCCAGTTTGGGCTACGTCCACCTCGAACATCCAGTCCTTCCTTTCTATTATCCAGCAAAAATGAAGAGACAAAACCTATAGCAGATCCATTGTAATATCCTCTGTTCTCTCTCACAGTCTCCCTCTCTGTTTCTCGCTCCGAGAATACACATACAATGCACAGCCGCAATACAATGTTCTCATAAAAGCGAGGGGTTGCCTTCTAGGGCAAAAAACCCTAATCTAAACATAACTTCTACCGTCAGATCATTTGCCTAATGAACGGCCTAGATTGACTAGAAATTACTATACTTTTACAAGGCAATTTTACATCTTTTTTTAGCTTCGGGGGTGCCGCCCCCCCCTGGACCCCCCACGGCAGTGATTAATTATGGGCAGCGTTGCCGCCCCTTTTAAGGTACAGGGGTCCAATGCTGTGATACAAAGTAAACAAGATAATCAGGCTCCACACCCAACAATCTCCCCTTGGAGACTGATTGTAGCAACTCCACCGCTGCTTCATTTGCTAGACAATGACTCCTCTTTGGACCTGGCTGTTTCTCATCTTCATTGTCATCCTTGAAGACCAATTGAAACTGAGCACATTCTTAGTTTCTACCTGGTTACAACTTTTGTTAGCATATCTTCCAGATTTTGGCTAGTGTGTATCTTTTCCAACTTCAACTCTCCATCTTCCAATACTGACCATATGAAATGGTACTTGAGATGTATGTGTTTAGTCCTGGAATGAAATGATGAGTTCTTTGCAAGATGAATAGCACTTTGGCTATCACTGTATAGTGTGCCCATATCATGCTTCTTACCCAATTCATCCATAAACCTTTGTAACCAAATCATTTATTTACTAGCCTCTGTAGCAGCAACATACTCGGCTTCTGTTGTTGAAAGTGAAATAACACTTTGGATTTTTGAAACCCAACTGACAGCTGTTCCACCTACAGTAAATACATATCCTGTAGTGCTCCTCCTGTTATCTCTGTCACCTACCATATCTTCATCAACATATCCCTATAGAGCAATGTTTGAACCACCAAAGCATAATGCTTGATTTGTGGTACCTCTCAAATATCTGAGAATCCATTTTACTGCCATCCAATGTTCTTTTCCTGGATTGTTCATATACTTGCTTACAACTCCCACTGCATGTGCAATATCAGGCCTTGTGCAGACCATTGCATACATTAAGCTTCCAAATGCTGATGCATATGGAACTTTAGACATATAATCCATGTCTTCTTGGGTCTTTGGGCACATCTCCTTACTAAGTTTGAAATGGCTAGCAAAAGGTGTACTAACTGGTTTTGCATTCTGCATATTAAATCTTTTCAACACCCTTTCTATGTACTCATTCAGAGACAGTGTTAATTTGCGATTTTTCCTGTCTCTAGTTATCCTCATACCAAGGATTTGTTTTGCAGCTCCCAAATCCTTCATTGCAAATGAATTTGCCAATTTTCTTTTGAGCACATTTATTTCCTTCATGTTAGACCCTGCAACAAGCATGTCATCTACATACAATAACAATATAATATAGCTGCCATCATTTTTCCTTTTCAAATAAACACAATGATCAGAGTGACATCTAGTATAACCTTGTTCAGACATAAACTTGTCAAATTTTAGATACCATTGCCTTGAAGCCTGCTTTAAGCCATACAAGCTCTTCTTTAACCTACACACCAATTTTTCTTTCCCTTTTACCTCATATCCTTCTGGTTGCTGCATGTATATCTCTTCCTCCAAATCTCCATGGAGAAATGTTGTCTTTACATCTAACTGTTCAAGATGTAAATCTTCTGCTGCTACTAGACTTAAGATAGTTCTGATTGAATTCATCTTAACAACAGGAGAAAATATTTCATCAAAATCAATACCTTTCTTCTGTGCAAACCCCTTCACCACAAGTCTAGCTTTGTACCTCTTTTTTCCTCCATCTTCTTCCTTTAGCCTGTAAACCCATTTATTCTACAATGTAGTTTTACCTACAGGCAACTTGACTAAGTCCCAAGTCTCGTTATGCATTAAGGAGTCCATCTCTTCTTCCATGGCTAGCTCCCACTTCTTCCTACTTTCAACCTGCATTGCTTCTTCATAACATTCAGGTTCACCAGAATCAGTCAGCAATAAATAATATAATGAAGGAGAGTATCGTTCAGGGGGTCTACTTATACGGGTAGATCTTCTAACACTACTTTCAGGTGTTTGAGGTGCCTGTTGCTGTTGTGGTGGTTGCTGCTGCTGTGGTTGTTGATTATTATTATTTTCAGGCACCTTTACTTTTTCAGATATCTCATCAAGAACTACGTATTCCTTGCTTTCTTTTTCTCTGCTTTTTCCTTTAAATCGATTTCATACAAGACTTTTCTATTGAATATTGCCTCTCGCTCCTAATGATTTCAGGATTTTCATAATCATATGTTTATATGCGTCACTCAGGTTTTCCTAGTAGTTGTGTAAGAGGAAAGTATACCCGAGGTAACCACAAACCAATCTTTTAGATGCAGAATCTAGCCAATCTGCATCCAGAGAGGGCTCTCTCTTTAAAGAGTAGTTTACCTTTTTACCTGTCCATGCTTCCTTTGGAATACCACCATCCAAGGAACTTGAAGGCCCTCTGTTTATTAGATAAACAACAGTATCTACAACATCTACCCAAAATTGTAAAGGCAATCCTGCATGCAATCTCATGCACCTTGCACGCTCCATGATTGTTCTGTTCATCCTTTCTGACACACCATTTTCTTGTGGTGTTCTTGGAACTATCTTCTCTCTACAAATTCCATGCTCTGAACAGTACCTATCAAACTCTTTGCTGCAATATTCACCTCCATTGTCTGATCTGAGACACTTCAACTTCTTTCCTATCTCAATCTCAACCAAAGATTTCCATTTCTTGAAAGTATCAAATACATCAGATTTATTCTGAATACAATAAATCCATGTTTTTCTAGTTGCATCATCAATAAAAGTAACATAATAATAAGAGCCACCGAGAGATGATACCTGAGCAGGTCCCCATACATTTGTATGCACAAGCTCCAATTTTTCGCTCTTCTTTTCTTTCCCAACTCTGAGAAATCTGACTCTCTTCTGTTTTCCATAAATGCAATTCTCACAGAAATCAAAATCAACATTCTTCAAACCTGGCAACAAATTTCTTGAGTGAAGAATCTTCATTCCCTTCTCACTCATGTGTCCGAGCCTATGATGCCATAATGCTGCATCTGTTCCTTTGGAAGTTAAAGCATTAACAGAGTTAGAAATACCATTGCATAAATACAATGTACCAACCTTTTCGCCTTTTGCTATTACCAGGGCTCCTTTGGTGACCTTCCAAGTTTTATCTGTGAAAGTTGTCACACAACCTTCACTGCCTAACTGCCCTGTTGAAATCAGATTTTTCTTCAAATCTGGAACATGCCTTACCTCCTTTAGTAGCCATTGGTTTCCATTATGTTGTTTTACAAGAACTTTACCCATTCCAACAATTTTACAGGGTTTATCATCACCCAAACGAACTTGTCCAAAATCTCCTTGAACATAGTCATGAAAATATTTATTATCAGGTGTGGCATGGAATGAAGCCCCTGAATCTACAACCCAAGAATCAATAACATTTTCGAAAGAAAGAATCAAAGCATCTTGTAACACATCACCTGTCACATTTGCTTCATGATTGTTTTCTTGCTGTGTGTCTCCTTCTTTTCCCTTCCGAGATCTACAATATTTCTTTAGGTGTCCTTTCTTTCCGCAATTCCAGCACACTATCCCCGATCTGGACTTGGATCTGCCTTTCCTTGATTTACTGTGATATCCCGAGCTCTTTCCTCTTTCCATTCTTCTTCCCCTAGACTCTGCACTCAAAGCATTACCCGATGTCTCACCAGAGCTTTTCCGTCGCATTTCCTCGCTAAGGATAGCACCCACAACATCATCAAACTTTAAAGTACTAGATCCAGAGACAGAGTTACTAATGGCCATTACTAAACCATTCCAACTCTCTGGCAATGAGCACAAGAATAAAAAAGCTCTAACTTCATCATCAAAGTTTACCCCTACAGAACTTAACTGACTGGTAACTGTATTAAAATCATTTAAATGGTCTGCAACAGATCCACCTTCCGACATCTTCATATTAAATAGTCATTTCATAAGAAATACCTTGTTTGAGGCCGAGGGCTTTTCATACAGTTTCGCCAACGTCTGCATCAAACCCTCTGTTGTTGTTTCCTTCGAAATATTGAAGGCGACTGACGCCGCAAGACACAACCGTATTGTTCCGAGTGGAAGCTTATCCCTTTTCCCGACCGATACACAAATCATCATGGCCTTAGGCTTCTTTGTTTTCTTCCGCTCAATGGTAGGTATAGATATTTCTGATACAGATAATCTTCCATCTACATCTTCCACAGCACAAAGTTTTGGCCGTTAAATTTCTTGACCCTAAACTTATCATCGTCCGCCATTGCTCCCACTCGAACCATGAACCCTTTTTTCCTACGAGTTTATCAGCCAAATATACCTTCGGCTCTGATACCAGTTGTTAGAAAATTATATATTATGGAGCAATGCAACACATAAAATATGCAGAAAATACAAGCACACAAAACACATAAAACCAGAGAGACACAGATATACGTGGTTCACCCAGCTTTGGGTTAAGGCCCACCCCGAACAAAATGGCCCTTCCTTTCTATTATCCAGCAAAAATGAAGAGACAAAACCTACAGCAGATCCGTTGTAATATCCTCTGTTCTCTCTCACAATATCGCTCTCTGTTTCTCGCTCCGAGAATACACACATAATCCACAGCCACAATACAATGCCCTCATATATATAAGGGGGTTGCCTTCTAGGGCAAAAAACCCTAAAATCTAAACATAACTTCTACCATCAGATCATTTGCCTAATGAACGGCCCAGATTGACTAGAAATTACTATACTTTTACAAGGCAATTTTACATCTTTTTTTAGCTTCGGGGGCGCTGCCCCAGAACCCCTGCCAGGGGGGGGCTCCGAAAAGCGCTTCCGCCCCCCCTGGACCCCCCACAGCAGCGATTAATTTCGGGTGGCGTTGCCGCCCCTTTTTAAGGTACAGGGGTCCAAAGCTGTGATACAAAGTAAACAATATAATCAGGCTCCACACCCAACAATTACATTCATTATCCCCTTGGGTACCTCCCTAGGTACCACATATTATTCTCCCTAAACACATTAGATTTAATCCCCCTTGACATATTTCATCCTTGAAACATGGGAACAAACCATATAATATGCCAATACTAACCAATGTAGTCAACTAGTAACATGCATAAGCATCCATCCATCCTAGTGAAATGTGGACATGGGGTCGAACTATGGCCTTTACTCAATCTTGATTTTAATTTCTTTTTGAGATTCATGTTTTTGTTGTGCAACTTTGATGTATCCATGCGTTCCTTTTAGTCTTCGATGTGCCTCCATGGAAGTTACCTCTGTCACTTCCATGTTGATCAACTATAAGCTTATTTATGCTCATTCCCTTCCCTTGATGATTTTTGCTTCTCTGTGTGGTGTGGGTAGTGATATAAAATAAGAGTAGCTACCAATTCTTATTTCTTTTACTCTTTAACATGTATTTCCTTAGCTTCATATTCCTTTTTACACCCTCTGATTAGTGTTTGTTAAGGTGTTTATATAATCTACTCTTCTAATTCAACCCTAGATTCTTTATCTAATGCATCATTAGGTTTGTAATTATTTTCTTAGTGATTTCTTAATGTTAATTCTTGGGCCTTTCTTGCTTACTAAGAGACATATCCTACAATGTAATCTTACCTTTCTTGTACCAAAGCTTCAAATACTTCTTTTGCACATTAATGTTAATTTTCTGAACTTAGCCCATCCAAGGGTTTCCCAGAACAACACCCACATAATCCACATCTATAGCATAAATATATGAATGTAACACATATTTATCCATGAAAACCTTCAAATCTTTAAAAAATTGAACATTTTTTCCTCAGCATATATGTTTTGAATATTCTTTGTGGGAACTTACCAACTTTTAGCCAAGTTAATAATGATGAAGTTATGTTGGTAACTACAGTTAAGAGAAACAATGACCTTTTATTTGTGTATACATCCATGAACATATAATATAAAGTTACCACATAAAAAAAAACCATTGCATATTTCGTTATTCTTCTTTTTAGCAAGTTATCATTGATTCAAGTATTGTGTCTCATATTCATTATATAAAAATGCATTTATCTCTTCATATTTGAGTCCATCCCACCATATCATGTCAGCATCATCCTTTAAATTATTAGGTAGATCTATTCTCCAAAATAATGGATGTTTGTACTTCATCAATTTTATGTATTTTTTAATACTAAAACCATCATCTTTTCCTATAAACCACATCAATGAAAATAGAATTGGGGTTTTAAAGAAAATCACCTATTTTTCAATGGAACTCTTTTATGTAGTTAGGGTTTGATGTTGAAAATGCAAAATAATAATAACTTTGGTTATACTTATATGACTGGCTACTGTGACCCAAATTATGAAATGCCACATCTTTTATGGATCCCCTATCACTAGTTTGCCTTGAATTTATGCTCTCTATCAAAAGATATACAATATGTGAAATTCATGTGTCACTCAAAAAAACCAAGAAACTTTGTTGATTTTAAATTATCAATAACTTCACTTGCTGAACTTTGTTTTGAATGATTTCTTTTTTAAAGTGGGTATTTTATTTAGAAGAATTTAGTTTGGATTTGATTCTCTAAATTTCACATAAATGTTTTTAGAAATAAACCTAAATTATGTCATCCTCTTTTTATGTTAAAAAATATGAACATGAAAAAATATATCCTACTTTGTGAACAAAAAATTCTCCCACTTCATTCCCAAGAAAGAAATTTGATACTAATGGTAGTAAAATTTCAAATATGCAAGAGATAATCCACCATAAAAGTTACAAGATAAACCCTCAAACAACAAAAATATCCTATACATTCATCATTAATAGAGAGAAGAATCCTTAGGGTAAGGTAACTCCATAAAATAATTATTTTAAATGAATCAATTCACAAGCCATACTTGATACAAACAATACAAATAAATGTACTTCCAATACAATGATACTCACATGTATTCCTACTTTCTCATGAGAATATGCCTCTTAATTACATAGTGGGTCTATCTCATTATTATGACCATGTTAGAGTCCTATACTATAGTAATCAAAGTCAATTTGGTCTTTCTATATATTTTGGTCAAGTAGTGAAGTTTAGTCATGATCTCATGAAGATCAAGTCTAAAGCATTATTTGGAGAAATAAGTGGTGTCACATCATTAGTTATAGATTACATTGTAAAATCAAATGTGTCATCAAGTCTTTATCATCACAAAAGGTGCGCTGCGAAACTGTGTTATGCTTTTGTTGCAATAATATATTTTGAAGGTTGAAGGTTTGAATTTGACCTAGGAGCATTCTCACAGGTTTAAATCATTTAATGGGTCATTCCATGTCAACCTAGTACCCTCAACATGTTAGATGATTGATGGAGGTAGTGTAAGCTTGGAGTGTTGTGTTTTCACACGGTCACCATATTTTCACTATATCTCTTAAACCCTGTACCCGTTTTCTATGAAGTTTTTATAGTATATGCATGAGGGCGAGATGAATAAGCCCACTTAATTTCAAGTCAAAATACTTCATAGTTTCAAGAAACAAGCCACCGTCATCTACAACCATGTTTTGGATTTTCTAGAGATTCGTAAGTCAAAATTGGCTCAAATTTTTTGTGGACAAGGGTTATAACGATATTAAATTTCTGTAAAAAATTAGCTCAATTTGGATTACCATTTAGGATATATTAAAAAAATACCATTCATTGCGCTTTTGGAATTGATGCTGCGTTGTTGGCTATAGATAAAAATGTCAAATTTGGAGGCTTTATGTGGTAAAATAAATATTCTAAGGTAGAAAGTATCCATATACAATATTGTTCACACATGATGGAGTCATTAGGAAGATCATAAATCAACTAGAGATATTACAACCATGGAGCACTGCATTTTTGCATTTATGAAGAATTAGGTAGTTGTGTTGCGCTTCCAAACAAACTTCCTTTTGAGCAAGTTAAATTTGTCAAAACTTGTTGTAATTTGTTTTTAAGGTATTAGTAATTGTAATAAAACATTTAGTGACTCACAAGATCAATTTGGGGCTAATAAATTAATGAAAAATTCTTAGAAAATATTTGGCTAAGTAGTCCCTAGTCTTTAGCAGTTAGTTCTATTTTCATTGCATAAGTTAGAAACAAGATTCCTAATGAAGAATTTGATCCCTAGAGGTGGGAACTGACTCATTTGAGTCTATTTTATGATGTGCATGTAATGAAAAAAGGTTTGGTCATATTGGAGAGGAAGACTTGCGTATGTTCTAGTTTTTCTGAATATTTACAAGTGAATGAAAGAAAAAAGATGATTTGCAGGGATTCCTGTGTCAGATCTTGAAGATGTTGTGCTTCTCTCATATTGTAAGTTTTTTTTACATTATTTTCATATATTATATGTATGTCTTCATGCTTGTATGAACCAAAAAAAATTCATAATTCATTTAAAAGGCTCTCTGATTTAGTTCACTAGGCAATCTATGTTTTCTTCTTAAAACAATATTTAGAATTCTTCTACAATTTTGATGATCTACGTGTTGTTTCAAAATTTCTTACACTCACCATCCGACGATGATTTAATTTGATTTCATCACCAATACTATCTACCGTGCCCATGTAGAAGACCCCTTCTCTTTTCATCCTATCACTGGACAAATAATTAACTTGACATGACTCCATGCCCAATGGATTTGTCTTCTTTCTTACCAGCAAATATTTGAAAATTAGATCTTATTGAGAACCGCACCTAGCCTAACATCATAGTAGTTGAAAATCCTAATAGAGAGAGCCCTCTCAAAGGCTAGAAGGGCTAGATTCTAGCCTAAAAGTTGTTTTTTGTTACCTCTGAATTTCTCTCCTCAGCCTAGGGAAATTGCGGAGAGCTAACATTCTGGCGGCATTGTTGGGGAACGAAAGGTTCCATCTTCCCTAGGAAAGATCATCAAATTTTTAGATATGATTGATGATGGTGGACAACGGTCAGACACATGAAGGTTGTACCATTCACCTGATGACCCCAATCAAGTTTCAACTTGATCCAAATGTTTAGATTCAACCAAAATATTCAACACCCACACCTAGTGTATTAAGCACCCATACTAGGGTGGGGCCCACAGTGCTATTTTTTGGGTGCGTGTCTATTTTTATTATCTCTTAATTTAGATAGACATTAAACTGTAATCTATTCTCAATGTGGAATTGAAATAGTCAATTGAAGCGAAAAATTTAGTTAGCTAGTGGATTTCGACTTAGAGGTTGGTTGGTGAGACATGTAGAGTAATTCTAGTTGTAACAGAGTTCGAAGTGTAGCGGTGCATGAGTTGGTACAAGTTGTAAATCAGTTTAACTCAGTTAAGTGAGTTAAAATCAATTGTGCTAGTTGTAACTGAAGATACACTAGTGAGAGATACAGTGAATTAAATATTGATTAATTCGCAATCAGTGATCTCACATGCAACTGAGGATTTATATTTATTAGTTGCATGCATGTCAGATCTAGTGGAGACCCAGTTGAGTTCTAGGTGAAAGGGAGGTTGAATATTAGTTTTGACATTATCTTCTTGCACACATGCAGGAAAACACCCATTGGAGTGCCCGTGATACTTTCGTAGTCAAGGCAGGCAATAATTCCTATCTTTTAGGGATCTTTACCATCAGAGATTATGCAAGAAAGGCAAGTTGTCTAGAGGCTGAGAATTGGCTATGTGTTGGTCAGTTTTTCTTATGACATTGTGAGACAGTTAGTTGATGTACTGAGGGCTCTTGTGAGAAGATTTTTGTATGTAATTGTCTCATGATCCATGATTAATATACAATATAATATAGTGGGGTTTTTAGCTGTAAGCTTTCACCAAGAAATTATCTATGTTATGTGTGATTGATATTTCTTCATGCTTATGTAATTGGTGATTGTGTTTTTAATTCCACAAAGATTTGTATAAGCGATTCAGTGTTTAAATTTAACATATTTTTAGATTAGGTGAATCCAAGATATACATGCATATTTTATAATTTACACATGGTATCAGAGCACAGGAAATTGCATAAGTGAAGTAGGAGCTGAGTTTGTGGTTGGATAGAATTCAAATTTGCAGAAAGACTTTCTTGGTGCTACAGTTGATTCAAGATCGAAATGGATTTCAATGGCTTGAGGTTAGAGTATGCACTCGAGGGTAGATCAAACTAAATTTCTTGGAAGGACAGGATGGAGGCAGTACTCGAAGACAATGGTTTGAACGAATTCATTGAAAAAGACATTCCTAAGCCAGATGCTACAGATAATGCCAATCTTGATGCATGGAAAAAGAAAGTGGAAAAGGCGAGGAGGATCCCGTTGGAGGGAGTATGAGACCACATTGTCTCAAGCCTCCATGGGAAAGCCACACCATATGCTATGTGGAAGGCTTTGATGGATTTATTCCAAAGCAGTAGAGACCATAGGAAATTGGCACTCAAAGATAAACTCAAGAAGGTCAAGATGGAAAATGGTGACACCATTCCAAAATATCTCACGAAGTTTGTCCAATGTCGGGATGAACTGGGGAGTGCGGGAATAACATTCGTTGATGATTATTTGGTGAGCTTAGATCTCCTAGGACTTCCTAAGAGTTGGCACATTTATCAAGACACAGTCAACAGAAGGAAAAAAATTCCAGATTGGGAACGACTGTGGACGGATTTGGTGTAGGAGGAGTTCAGACATAACACCAGAGATGGATCTTCATCTAAGAATGAGGATGAAGAGGATTTTTATTTGGCTACCAAGGTGAGGAAGGGGAATGGGAAGAAATTTCCTTCAAAATCCAAGTCCAAAGGTTATTGAGATTCAACAAGAAGATCCTAGTGAAAATTAAGAACCTACACTAGAATGGAGCCTCAAGCTATTTTTAGATGGATGTATATTTATAGATGCATGAGAAAATTCTATTTATAAATGCATGTCTATTTATAGATGTATGTGCAAGTTCTATTTGTAGATTGCATGTCTATTTATAGATGCATGTCGACTATTATTATCCCTTAATATTAGTTGGACAATAAACAATAATCTATTCTCAATGAGCACTTGGAAATAGTTAGTTGAAGTGGAAAATCAGTTAGCTAAAGGAATTTTGAGTTAAGAGGTTGGTTGGTGGGACATGCAAGTGGACTTAGTTGTAACTGAATGATTTGAAGTTGTAACAGAGTTGGAAGTGTAGTTATGAAAGTTGTAAAGTAGTTTAACTCAGTTAAGTGAGTTAAACTCAGTTGTGCTAGTTGTAACTGAAGATACACTAGTGAGGGATCAAGTGAATTAATTATTAATTAATTAAAATCAGTGGCCTCACATGCAACTGAAGATTTACTACTATTAACAGCATGCATGTCAGATCCAATGGAGAATCAATTGAGTTGTAGGTGGAAGGGCAGATAACTATCAGTTGTGACATTATCCGGTTGCACACATGCAACCACACACACATTGGATGTTCCCATGAGGATTGCACATTCAAGGCAAGTAGGATTACATTCATTCAGGTATTGCTATCAGTTGGGATTTCACAGTGGATGTAGAATTCTTGGAGACAATAAATTGGCTAAGGAACATGCAAATTTTTGTATGATAGTGTGAGACAGTTAGCTCATGTACTGAGAGATCTTGGATTGGAGCTTTGTATGTAATTATTTCATGATCCATGATATAATACATAATAGAAGATAGTGGGGTTTTTAGCTATATGCTTTCTCTGGGTAAATTATCTTTGATATGTGTGATTGATCTTTCTTCATGATACTGTGATTAGCGATTGTGTTTCAAATTCCGCAAAGATTTTGTAGAAGCAATCTGTATTTAACAGTAGCATATTATTTCTAAATCAAAAGAATCTAGGCAACACATGTTTTTGTATTAAATTTCTACATGGTATCAGAGCACAAGATATTGTAGTAGTGAAGCAAGAGCTAAGTTTGTTGGTGGAAATAATTTGAATTTGCAGAAAGACTTTCTTGGTGCTACAGATGATTCAAGATCAAAATGGATTTCAATGGCTTGAGGTTAGATTATGCACTCGAGGGAAGCTCGAAATACATTGCTTGGAAGGATAGGATGGAGGTGGTGCTCGAATATAATGGCTTGAAGGAATTCATTAACAATGATGTTCCTAAGCCTGCTTCGTTAGATGTTGCCAATCTTGATGCATGGCAAAAGAAAGTGGCAAAGGCGAGGAGGATTCTGTTGGAGGGAGTACGAGACCACATTGTCTCAAGCCTCCATGGGAAAGCCACACCATATGCTATTTGGAAGGCTTTGGCAGATCTTTTCCACAGCAGCAGCGACCATAGGAAATTTGCGCTCAAAGATAAACTCAGGAAGATCAAGATGGAAAAGGGTGACAACATTCCAAAGTATCTCACTAAGTTTGTCCAATGTTGGGATGAACTGGGGAATGTAGGAATAACTGTTATTGATGATGATTTGGTGAGCTTGGATCTCTTGGGACTTTCTAAGAGTTGGCACAGTTATGAAGACTCTGTCAAAGGAAGGGAAAAATTACCGAATTGGGAACGACTGTGGTTGGATCTGGTGGAGGAGGAGTTCAAACGGAACACTAGAGATGGATCTTCATCAAAGAATTATGATGAAGAGGATTGTGCTTTGGTTGCCAAGGCAAGGAAGTGGAAGGGGAAGAAATTCCATTCTAAATCCAAGTCTAAAGGCAAGAAGTTGGATATGTCCAAGGTGAAGTGTTTTCACTGTCACGAACATGGGCATCTTGCTACTAACTGTCCGCAAAAGAAGAAGAACAAGAAGGCTGATGGAGTTGCAGTTGGTGAGACCCTTGCCTCATAATTTGAGCTTGACTTCTCTTTGATCACATGCATGGTGTCAATTGCATTGGGATCGATGTGGTATTTGGATAGTGGCGCTTGCTTTCACATGACAGGAGATAAGGAACTTTTCAGTGACTTGGAGGAGAAAGATCTCCAGATGCATATAGAGATGGGCGGCGAAGGACGGTACAATACGACCGACATTGGTACCATTACCTTTCAAAGGGATTTAGGTAAACTATTTCAATTTAAAGATGTTATGCATGTTCCAAGTCTAAAGAAAAATTTGGTCTCAGTCGCAATGTTGGGGGACAGAGGCTATGACGTTGGTTTTAGCAATGGAAAACTTTTCCTGCGACATAAAAAAGCGGGTCAAGCCAAGAGGATAGGGATTCAAGTTAAGAATATCACAATATAAAGGTAGATGGTTGCACTACCATGATGGGCAAGGTGGAAAAAGTGGTGAGCCGGGATGAGGGCGAATTATGGTTAAAACGATTGGGCCATCTTCATCATGGAGCCTTGAAAGTCATGCAAAAAATATCTACTTGACTTCCAATGGGAACACTTACTCAGTTAGATCAGTGCAAGGGTTGCACCATGGGGAAGTATGTAAATTCCACCTTTCATGAGAAGGAGAACCGTGCTTCAGGGATCCTTGAGAGAGTTCACAAAGACGTGTGTGGACCATTCTCGGTTGCTTCAACAGCAAAACATAAGTACTATGTTATTTTTGTTGATTAATTTTCTCGTAAATGATGGATATTATTCATGGAGAAGAAGGATCAAGCATTCTCAAATTTTTGTGAGTTTAAGGCATTGGTGGAGAAAGAGTCGGGGAAGCAAGTGAAGGCTCTGCGGAGCGATAATGGTGGAGAATACATCTCTAATGAATTCAATAACTTCTGCAACAAAGAAGGAATTCCAAGAGAACTCATAGTGCCTCATAACCCATAGAAAAATGGGATCACAGAGAAGAAGAACAGAATGATCGTGGGTGCAGCACGAGTGATGTTGCATGATCAGGGCCTACCAATGCATTTGTGGGCGAAAGCATGCAACACTGCGGTTTATGTGAAAAACAGTTTTCCTCATAGAGTACTTGGCATGAGTACACCTGAAGAAGCTTTCATTGGTAAGACACCAGATATTTCACACTTTAAGATTTTAGGCTCATCTGTTTATGTGCATGTGCCCAAGGATGTCAGGAAGAAGCTGGAGCCAATTGTTAAAGTTGGGATTTTTGTGGGGTACACTGAAACACCACATAATTATCGTGTGTATTTTCCAAATAGTTGAATGACTGTGGTGCGACGGGATATAAAATTTGATGAGGGGAAAGCCATGCAGTTGTCGCTTGAGAGGGATTTGGACTTGCATGTGGAGGAGGAACTGATGGTTCCCAAAGATGAGTCTCTAGATGTGGATCAACCACAGAAGGAGGTTCATGGAGTGGAGGAGTCCACTCATGTAGATCCAACCATCAGAACTGGTAGAAGGCGTACCACAGAAGCTGATAGGCTGAGACTTGATGCTGCACAGAATGTACGAGCCCCTACTTCACATCACAGACAAAGACAGTCTCCTGACCGATTTACTGGATACATGGCTCTCACGAGCAAATGTATTTTGACTAAACCATCTTCCTTTCAGGAAGCAGTGTAGGAGCCCACATGGGTAGATGCAATGGCGGAGTATGACACCATTGTCAAAAATAGTGCTTGGGAAATTATTCTAAGGTCAGTTGATAAATCAGTGGTAGGTTCGAGATAGATATACAAGGTAAAGCAAGCTGCTTATGGGAGTGTTGAGAAATACAAGGCCTAATTTGTGGCATGGGGCTTCTCACAGATTGAGGGGATAGATTATGAAGAGATATTTGCACCTGTCGCAAGGTAGTTTTCCATAAGGACCATCCTTTCTCTCTCAACGCGGATGGGCTGGCGCATTCATCAGATGGATGTGAAGACTATGTTTCTCAATGGGATCATTGAGGAAGAGGTGTACATAGAGCAGCCTGAAGGTTTCGATATCTTCAATAGAGAGTCACATGTGTGCTGACTCAAAAGAGTGTTGTATGGGCTGAAGCAAGCACCCCATGCTTGGTACACTCGGATAGATAGTTATTTCACTGGACTAGGCTTCACCAAAAGTGAAGCAAATGCAAACCTATACCAAATTTTGGTGGAGGGTAAGCTTTTAATCATTTTTCTTTATGTTAATGATTTAATATTGAATGCTAATGAAAAATTGATACACTCATGCAAGGAGGATCTTGCAAAGGAGTTCGAGATGAAGGATATGGGCCTCCTTCATTATTTCCTTGGATTGGAAATATGGCAGCGAGATGGTGAACGTTTTGTGTCTCAAGGAAAGTATGCGAGGGAGATACTAGGTGAGTTTCACACGGAGGGATGCAAACCCATGGATACTCCTCTTCCAGGAAACTGGAGGAAAGAGGATGCTACTTCTAGAGAGGTAGTGTATTCTACTGTCTATTGACAATTAGTGGGTTCACTAATGTATTTAGTGAACACGAGAGCGGACATTTGCTATGCGGTTAACCAACTGAGTCAAGCTATGGTTAAGCCTACCAAGCTCTTTTGGGAGGCGGGCAAGCATGTCCTTAGATACCTGAGGGGCACTTTAGAGTATTGTTTATGGTACAGACAGACGGATGAGGTGAAGTTGCATGGCTTCATGGATGCAGATTAGGCGGGAAACCCATCAGACAAAAATAACACATCGGGGGGGGATCTTTAGCATTGGATCTACTGTTGATTCTTGGTACAGCGGGAAGTAGAGATCCGTGGCACTCAGTTCAATGGAAGCGGAATACATAGCAGCGAGTCAAATGCATGTGAGGCTATTTAGATGAGAAATATATTGGTTGGTTTGTTTGGTTCTCATTTAGATCCAACAATGATTCATTGTGATAATCAGAATTGCATTAAACTCTCGATTAATCCTATGTTTCATGATAGATATAAGCATATAGATATCTGGTACCATCATCTCAGAGATTGTGTGCAAAGGAGAATCATGTTTCTTTAGTACATTCCTACGAAAGATCAGGATGCAGATATTCTAACGAAGGCGCTCACCAGGAGCAAATTCGAAAACCATAGAGACAGGATTGGAGTGAAGGATAATCCCTTTCTTATTGATAGGGAGTGTTGAGATTCAACAAGGAGATCCTAGTGAAAATTAAGCACCTACACTAGCATGGAGCCTCAAGCTATTTTTAGGTGGATGTTTGTTTATAGATGCATGAGAAAATTCTATTTATAGATGCGTGTCTATTTATAGATGTATCTGCAAGTTCTATTTATAGATTGCATGTATATTTATAGATGCATGTCGACTATTATTATCCCTTAATATTAGTTGGAAAATAAACAATTATATATTCTCAATGAGCACTTGGAAATATTAAACTGAAGTGGAAAATCAGTTAGCCAAAATAATTTCGAGTTAAGAGGTTGGTTGGTGGGACATGCAAGTGGACTTAGTTGTACCTGAGTGATTCAAAGTTGTAACAGAGTTGGAAGTGCAGTTATGAAAGTTGTAAAGTAGTTTAACTCAATTAAGTGAGTTAAACTCAGTTGTGCTAGTTGTAACTGAAGATACACTAGTGAGAGATCAAGTAAATTAATTATTAATTAATTCACAATCAGTGGCCTAACATGCAACTAAACATTTACTACTATTAACTGCATGCATGTCAGATCCAGTGGAGACCCAATTGAGTTCTAGGTGAAAGGGAAGATAACTATTAGTTGTGACATTATCTGGTTGCACAAATGCAACCACACACACATTGGATGTGCACATGAGGATTGCATAGTCAAGGAAAGCAGGATTCCATTCATTTAGGGATTTCTATCAGCTAGGATTGTGCAGTGGAGGCAGGCTATCTGGAGCCAGTAATTGGCTAAGGAACTTGCCAATTTTTTTATGACAGTGTGAGATAGTTAGCTCATGTACTGAGAGCTCTTGGATTGGAGCTTTGTATGTAATTGTTTCATGATCCATGATATAATACATAATAAAATATAGTGGGGTTTTTAGCTATATGTTTTCCCTGGGTAAATTATATGTGTTATGTGTTATTGATCTTTCTTCATGATATTGTGATTGGCGATTGTGTTTCAAATTCCGCAAAGATTTTGTAGAAGCGATTCTATATTTAATAGTAGCATATTATTGTTAGATCAGGAGAATCCAGTGAATACATGTTTCTGTATTAAATTTCTACAAAGGAAAGAAGCATGACATGTCCAAGGTGAAGTGTTTTCACTGTCACGAACATGGGCATTTTGCTACTAACTGTGCACAAACGAAGAAGAACAAGAAGGTTGTTGGATCTGGAGTTGGTGAGGCCCTTGCCTTGATATTTGAGCTTGACTTCTCGTTGATCGCATGCATGGTGTCAAGTGCAATGGGATCTGTGTGGTATTTGGATAATGGCACTTCCTTTCACATGACGAGAGATAAGGAACTTTTCAGTGACTTGGAGGAGGAAGATATCCATATGCATATTGGGATGGGTGACGACGGATGCTACAGTGCTACCAGGATTGGTACCATTACCTTTAAGAGGGAGTTAGGTAAACCATTTCAATTAAAATATGTAATGCATGTACCAGGTCTGAAAAAAAAATTGGTCTCAATCGCAATGTTGGAGGATAGAGGCTATGCCGTTTTTTTTAGTGATGGAAAATATTTCCTGCAACATAAAACAACAGGTCAAGCCAAGAGGATAGGGATTCTAGTTAGCAATATCTACAAGCTTGACGTATATGGTTGCGCTACCATGATGGGCAAGGGGGAGAAAGTGGTGAGCCGGGATGAGGGTGAATTATGGCACAAGCGATTAGGCCATCTTCATCATGGAGCCTTGAAAGTCATGCACCAAATTTCTACTGGACTTCCAATGGGAAAACTTGCTCAGTTAGATCAGTGCAAGGGTTGCACCATGGGGAAGTATGTAAATTCCACCTTTCATGAGAAGGAGAACCGAGCTTCGGGGATCCTTGAGAGATTTAACATAGATGTCTGTGGACCATTCTCGGTTGCTTCAACAGCAAAACATAAGTACTATGTAATCTTTGTTGATGAATTTTCTCGTAAATGCTGGATATTCTTCATGCAAAAGAAAGATAAAACATTCTATAAGTTATGTGAGTTTAAGGAATTGGTCGAGAAAGAGTTGGGGAAGAAAGTGAAGGCTCTTAGGAGTGATAATGGTGGAGAATACATCTCTAATGAATTCAAGAACTTCTGCAGCAAAGAAGGAATTCAAAGAGAACTCATAGTGCCTCATAACCCACAACAAAATGGGGCCTCGAAGAGGAAGAACAAAACGATTGTGGGTGCAGCACTAGCGATTTTGCATGTTCAGGGCCTCCCAATGAATTTGCGGGTAGAAGCATGAAACATTGCAGTTTATGTGCAAAACCATTGTCCTCATAGAGTACTTGGCATGAGTACACTTGAAGAGGCTTTCATGGTTAAGAAACCTGATGTTTCACACTTTAAGATTTTTGGCTCATCTTTTTATGTGCATGTGACCAAGGATGCCAAGAAGAAGCTGGAACCGACTGCTAAAGTTGGGATTTTTGTGGGGTACACAGAAACACACCATAATTATCATGTGTATTTTCCAAAAAACAGAATGATTGTTGTGCAATGTGATATAAAATTTGATGAGGGGAAAGCCATGTAGTTGTTCTTGGAGAGGGAGTTGGACTTTTATGCAGAGGAGGAACTGTTGGTTCCCAAAGATGAGTCTCAAGATGTGGATCAGCCACATGAGGAGGTTCATGGAGTGGAGGAAATAACTCATGCAAAGCCATCCATCATAAATGGTAGAAGGCGCACCACGAAAGCTGATAGGCTGAGACTTGATGCTACACAGAATGTAGGAGCCCCTACTTCACAACGCAGACAAAGACAGTCTCCTAAATGATTTACTGGATACATGGCTCTTATGAGAAAATGTATTGTGACTGAACCATCTTCCTTTCAGGAAGCAGTGCAACAGCCTACTTAGGTTGATGAAATGGTGGGGGAGTATGACTCCATTGTCAATAATAGTGCATGGGAGCTAATCCCAAGACTAGTCAAAAAATTAGTGGAAGGTTCGAGATGGATCTACAAGGTAAAGCAAGCTGCTAATGGGAGTGTGGAGAAATACAAGGCCAGATTTGTAGCCTGGGGTTTTTCACAGATAAAGGGGATAGATTATGATGATACTTTTGCGTGTGTCACAAGGTACTCTTCCATAAGATCCATCCTTGCACTCTTAACGCAGATGGGTTGGTGCATTCATCAGATGGATGTAAAAAGTGTGTTTCTAAATGGGATCATTGAGGAAGAGGTGTACATAGAGAAGCTTGAAGGTTTTGAGATCTTCAACAGCGAGTCGCATGTGTGTAAACTCAAAAGAGCGTTGTATGGGCTGAAGCAAGCACCCCGTTCTTGGTACACTTGGATAGACAACTATTTCACTAGACTAGGCTTCACCAAAAGTGAAGCAGATGCAAACCTGTACCAGAATGTGGTTGAGGGTAAGCTATTGATCATTTTTATTTATGTTGATGATATAATTTTGACTGGTGATGAGTAGTTGATACACTCATGCAAGGAGGATCTTTCAAGGGAGTTTGAAATGAAGGATATGGGCCTCCTTCATTATTTCCTTGGATTGGAAATATGGCAGCGGGATGGTGAAATTTTTTGTCTCAAGGAAAGTATGCGAAGGAGATACTAGGTAAGTTTAACATGAAGAGTTGCGAACCCATGGATACTCCTCTTCCGGGAAATTGGAGGAAATAGGATGCTACTTCTGGAGAGGTAGCGGATGCTACTGTCTATCAACAATTAGTGGGTTCGCTAATGTATCTAGTGAACACGAGACTGAACATTTTCTACGCAATTAACCAACCAAGTCAAGTTATGGTTAAGCCTATCAAGCTCTTTTGGAAGGTGGGGAAGCATGTCCTGAGATACTTGAGGGGCACATCAAAGTATGGTCTATGGTACAGAAGAACGAATGGAGTGAAGTTGCATGGCTTCACGGATGTAGATTGGGTTGGAAGTCCATCAGATAGAAAGAGCACATCAGGGGGGATGTTTAGCGTTGGATCGACAACAGTTTCCTGGTACAGTAAGAAACAATGATCCGTGGCACTTATTTCAGAAGAAGAAGAATACATGGCAACAAACCAAGCTGCATGTGAGGCTATCTGGATGAGAAAGATCTTGGTTGGTTTGTTTGGTTCTTAGATGGATCTGACAGTGATTTATTGTGATAATCAGAGTTGCATTAAACTTTTGATTAATCCTATGTTTCATGATAGGTCCAAGCATATAGATATCTGGTACCATCATCTCAGATATTTTGTGCAGAGAAGGATCATTTTGCTTCAGTACATTCCCACGGAAGATCAGGATGCAAATATTCTGATGAAGGCACTCACCAAGAGCAAATTAGAATACCATAGAGACAAGATTGGGGTGAAGGATAATTCCTTTCTTGTTGAGAGGGAGTGTTGAGATTCAACACCCACACCTAGTGCATTAAGCACCTGGTTACATTAAGCACCCAGACTAGGGTGGGGCCCACAATGTTATTTTTTGGGTACATGTCTATTTTTATTATCCCTTAATTTAGATGGACATTAAAATGTAATCTATTCTCAATGTGGACATGAAATAGTTAAATGAAGTGGAAAATTCAGTTAGCCAGTGAATTTCGAATTAAAGGTTGGTTGGTGAGACATACTGAGCAATTTTAGTTGTAACAGAGTTCTAAGTGCAATGGTGCGTGAGTTGGTGCAAGTTGTAAATCAGTTTAACTCAGTTAAGTGAGTTAAACTCAGTTGTGCTAGTTGTAACTGAAGATACACGAGTGAGAGATCTAGTGAATTAAATATTAATTAATTCACAATCAGTGATCTCACATGCAACTGATGATTTACTATTATTAGTTGCATGCATGTCAGATCCAGTGGAGACCCAGTCAAGTTCTAGATGAAAGGGAGGTTGACTATCAGTTGTGACATTATCTTCTTTCACACATGCAGGCAAACACCCATTGGAGTGCCCATGATACTTGCGCAATCAAGGCAGGCAAGAATTCCTATCTTTTAGGGATCTTTACCATCAGGGATTACGTAAACAAGGCAGGTTGTCTGGAGGCTGAGAATTGGCTATGTGTTGGTCAATTTTACATATGACGGTGTGAGACAATTAGCTAATGTACTGAGGGCTCTTGTGAGAATAGTTTTGTATGTAATTGTTTCATGATCCATGCTTAATATACAATAGAATATAGTGGGGTTTTTAGCTGTAATATTTCCCTAGGAAATTATCTGTGTTGTGTGTGATTGATTTTTCTTAATGTTCATGTGATTAGTGTTTGTGTTTTTAATTCCGCAAAAGATTTGAAGAAGCGATTCAGTATTTAACCTTAGTACATTGTTAGATCGGGTGAATCCAAGATATACATGCTTGTTTTATAATTTCTACACCAAAGAAACCACTAATAGCAGGATCCAAAAATCAAGGTTTTACTAACAACTCTTTTGGCTCAAGATGAGTTATATATCTACAAGGTATGCTCCCATGAATCAAGATCATATTCCATTTTTTCCAAATCCCATGCCTTGTGTAGATAGGAAGAATTATTTTCCAATATTCAAAGATCATGTAGGAGATGATGCTGCTCTTCACTTGGTTAAATGTCACATGCACATGCGTAGACTTAAGATTCAATTCATGAAAACTGCATGATGAAGATGTTTATGGTTACTTTGGAAGGAAAAGTAAGATCCTAGTATGAAGGTTTGCCACATGGTAAGCTTGTATTCTCTTAAATATTTTTATTTAGTATTTTTTGAGAAATACAAAGAATCTCATCCTTATTTATGGTTGACAATTGTTGTGACCATTAATTTGAGTATTTCATTTAAAATTTGGAAATTATTATGGTGGTGAAGGGTTCATGATGAAGAAATCCTGGAAGCTTTGTATGAGAACCATTTTCATCACCAAGAAGAAATGGTAGCCTTTATTTGATGAAAGTGAAACCAAGGAGGATTTTAATGATGATAGTCATGTTCCATCCTATGAAGTTGATGAAACTTTGCAGTAGCCTTGTCATTTTTTAAGTGACCAAGAGGAACAACTAGTAGAGTTTAGTAACCTTGATACACAAGAACATTTCCAACAAACAATTTTTTCTTCCTTGATTGAAGACCAATCAGATTTGCATGATGAAATCCATGTTACACCCCATGATTTTTAATGATGATTTGCGGCAATATTGTTAGTCTTCATATGAACAAAATAGGGATGAAGACCATTTTTCAAATTTTCTTTCATGTCATTCCTTTAATGAATTTTTTTTCTCATGAAAAAGTCTACAAAAATCAGATCTCTGAAATTGTTTGCATGGAAAATTTAGTCAATGAACTAGTCCTTGTTGGTAGCTTCTTACATATGCAAGAGGATCATGTGCAAGAACTTATTTGAGAGTGATTTTGAAATTGAAAACATAGAACAACCATCGGTAATATATGAAGTTTCTCTTATTGTTTTTGTTAATCAAGAAGATATGAATTTGCATATTCTTCAAGATTCTTTTGCAAACCTATTTGAATCATTAGTGAAGTCAGATTTTGTCTTGTTTATAAAGCATGGGTTTTAGTTTCATCTGAAAATTTAAGTTGTTATTTTGTATAATTTTCTGTCTGCTTATAGAGGGCATTAGAAAAATTCCAGCGAGTGGCCATCTCCTTGCTTGGCTTCACTAGAAATTTTTTATCACTTGAGTGAGTAGGTTATTCAACACTTTAGTGTAGGTAACAATGTGAATAAGCTCAATGGTTTGAGCATATTTTTTAGTAATTTTAAAATTTCCATTTCAGCAGTGTACCAGTTTCCAATAGTTTTTTTTGGTAGATTGGTATTACTTTTCAACATTCATTTTCAGTTTGTAGTTGCGTGTTGAAGATTTGGAAGAGAGCGGATTACATTCTACAATTGGAAAATTGAGTTTCGGATCAGCCCATTGGTCATACTACTAGTCTACGGTGTTCTTGGCACCTCACATGGAGGATTCCATCCCCATTGGAGTCGATGTTAGAGTCCTATACTATAGTAATCAAAGTCAATTTGGTTTTTCTATGTATTTTGGTCAAGTTGTGAAGTTCAATCATGATCTTATAAAGATAAATTCTAAAGCGTTATTTGGAGAAATAAGTTGTGTCACATCATGAGTTATATTCTCTGTTGTAAAATCAAATGTGTCATCAAGTCCTTATCATCACAAAAGGTGCATTGCACAATTGTGCTGTACGATTTTACTGCAAGAAGAGATTTTGAAGTTTGAAGGTTTACATTTAGGAAAATTATCACAGGTTTAAAACATTGAATGGGTTATTCCATGTCAACCCAGTACCCGCAGCATGTCAGATGATAGCTGGAGGTAGTGTAATCTTAGAGCCTTGCGCTTCTATGGCGTGTTTTCATACAATCACTATATTTTCACCGTATCTATTAAAACTTGTACACATTTGCTATGATTTTTTTATAGTAAATGCATGAGGGTGATATGAATAAACCCACTTAATTTTAGGTCAAATGCTTCACATTTTTTGAGAAATGAGCCACCGTCATATACAACCATTTTTGGATTTTCTCGAGTTCAGCGTGTCATATTTGGTTCAATTTTTTTTGTGCAGAAGGGTTATAATTATATTAACTCGCTATCAAAAAATCAACTCAATCCGACCTACCATTTAGGAGATATTAAAAAAATATCAGTCATTGCACTTTTGAATCTGGCATTGCGTTTTTTGCTATAGATAAAAATGTCAAAGTCAAAGGCTTTGTGTGGTAAAATAAATCTTCTAAGGGGGGAAGTATCCATATACAAGTTTGTTTGCACATGTTGAATTCATCAGGAAGCTCATAAATTGACTAGAGATATTACAACCATGGGGTGTTGCATTTCCTCGCTACATTTTTGCATTTCTGGAGAATTAGGCAATTGCGTAGCCCCAAGCGTTGCGTTTCCAGATAATTTTTTTTTTGAGTGAGTTAACTTGGTCCAAACCTATTGTAATTTGTTTTTAAGGTCTTAGTAATTGTAATAAAACATTTAGTGACTAACAAGCTCGATTTGGGGCTGAGAAATTAATGAAAATGCTTAGAAAAGATCTGGTTAAGCAGTCCCTAGTCTTTAGCAGTTAGTTCTGTTCTCATTGTAGAAGTTAGAAACAACATTCCAAATGAGGAATTTGATCCCTAGAGGTGGAAACCGACTCATTTGATTCTATTTTATGATGTGCATGTAATGAAAAAAAGGTTGGTCATATTGGAGAGGAAGAGACTTGTGTATGTTGTAGTATTTCTAAATATTTACGAGTGAATAAAAGACAAAATGTGATTTGCAGGGATTCCTGTGTCAGATCTTGATGATTTTGTGCTTCTTTCATGTTGGAATTTTTCCTTATGTTATTTTCATATCTTAGGTGTATGTCTTCTTGCTTGGATGAACCATAAATTAATTCAGAATTGGTTTAAAAGGTTCTTTGATTTAGTTTACCAAGAAATTTATGTTTTCTTCTTAAAACAACATTTAGAATTCATCTACAAATTTGATGTTCTGTGCTGTTTCCACCTTTCTTACACTCACCCTCTTGTTGTGATTTAACTTGATTTCATCACCAAGACTGCCTACCTTGCCCATGTAGAAGACCCCTTCTCTTTTCATCCTATCACTGGACAAATAATCAATTTGACATGACTCCATGCACAATGGATCTGTCTCCTTTCTTACCAACAAATCTTTGAAAATAAAACCTTATTGAGCTCTATACCTAGCCTAACATCATAGTATTTGAACATCCTAACAGAGAGAGCCCTCTCCAAGGCTATAAGGGATATATTCTAGCCTAAAAGTGGTTTTGTGGTTACCTCCAAATTTCTCTCCTCGACCTAGGGAAATTACAGAGAGCTAACATGCCACATTACATTTATTATCCCCTTGGGTACCTTATATTATCTTCCCTAAGTATATTGCAATATGCTTACATGCTTACATTGTTAATCATCACGCAATCCAATGTTCTAAAAAAGACTTTGTAACATATATTGAAATGTCCATGTGGGTCTCCTTGGGACACTCCTTCTTATAAAAGTTTAAAATGTGAAAGTGTAAGCTTACACAATAAGTCATCATATGCTTTTAATCTTTTAAATTAAAATTGTATAACAAATCTTGAAATATCCATAATATAAACTTCTACTGTAAAACATTTCAAAATTTATTACACAATCTTTATCCAAATTATATATATATACATATATATATTATCATATTTATAAGCTTTCTCGATAAGTTGTAGTAAATTTCTCTTTCAAGTGGAAACTTTTAAATGGTTATTGGAACACTATGCTATATAACCTATATTTTATCATAGGGTGCAAGGCACTTCAATGGGGGATGAGACATGTATGGAAATATGAGTCAGATAACGCCCTCTTACCCAATTAACAAAAGAAAGTGCAAAGAGAACCCCTTGTCTTACACTATGGAGAAATTCATAAAACAATGAAATATAAATAAGTGTCGACAATATGTAACCACCGATGCGGGACCCTATAATGACCCGAATGGAAATCCCTCTCACACAGCAAAAGCTGAAAAGCTCAAACACTCAGCTTTTGTAGCTTATCATTTGCCATAATACAAACGAAGAAGATAACGTTTTAGTTTTGCCTTTTTTATTTCAAAAATTTAAGACGCATAGCCATTTTTTTTCAAAAATTGAAGACGTATAGCCATTCTTGCTATTCACTGAGAGTGACTACTCTACAGTACTTTCCATGGATTTTTCGGAAGCTTCAGATCTGCACGTCATAACACATGGCTTGCACATGAATTATATGGTAAGTTGTCAGGGGCTGCACATGTAATACTACAAGCTCATAAATTCTGCTATATAACTCTCGTGAATTTGCTCCTTTGCCCAATCTGCAAGCAGTGTTTGTATTAACTGAACTGCTTTATAGTCTCTTGAATTTTGTTTATTGGGCTCTGTGTTTGAGATCTGTTCAATGGCAACTCGCCTGCTGTTTGTTTCCCTTACTCTCTTGCTCCTGCTCGGCCTGTTGTGGGAAAGCCAGGTAACTATAACGCACTTCGTCATGATCCAATTTATCTTTAGAAATGATTTTATATGGTTTTGAGTCCTGACAATTGTCCTAATTTTGCAGGGTGCTAGTTCTTCTGTGGGAACTGATAATGGACAATCCCACATAGCTTTCCCTGTGAGATAATTCTGTTCTCTTATGAAGTTGTCATTACTATATAGTCATAGTCATCTAATTCCAGGTCTTATATGCAACTGAGGTTAGGAATCTGATATAATATGCACATCAAAGTTGCCAAGCTCAAGGATATCTTGACATTCTTGAAGTGCAACAATGCACTCAATGCACCATCTAGCTCAAGGATACCTTGATATTCTTGAACTGCAACAATGCACTCAATGCACCATTTAGTTAGGTTATATATATGCATTTTTATATGGATTGCAGATTCTAGGAATATCTCTGAATTTAAAGGTCAAGAGAGTCAGGAGAAGTCAAGTGTGTGACTTCTCTCCTAACCATTGGATTCCGGGATATTTCAAAAATTTGCAATTTACATAAATTCAAGACATCTAAATTGGATACAGACTTGTATGCAACTGAGGCTTATTTGCAGAGGGAATTCAATCAAAATAAGCCTGGCTTGGCTTACCGTTGCATCCTATTATGCCTCTGATTAGAATTGAATTTTTTGTTTTTTTCTGAATGTGAGATAGTATTATGTGATTTGGGTGCATGCCTCCAGTTAGAAGTGAATCAAGAAAATATCATCTACATCAATTGGGTTTTGGGTTTTGAATACAGTTAGAAATACAATAACCATTGTTGTTCAAATGCATGCAGTATGGGAGCAGACAGGGCAGCCTCCAACCCGCAGGTGTGAAGCCTAACTCCACCAACTTTCACTTTTGGTCATAATTTATGGTTGTTAACTGAGATACCCATTTTACTTTGAGATGAGATACGAGTGCATTAACAGGCAATTTTGTGTGTATTGATCAGAATGCTCTCCGAGGTGCACATCAAGGTGCTCAGCCACAGCTTACCAGAAGCCCTGCTTGTTCTACTGTAACAAGTGCTGTGCAAAGTGTCTGTGTGTTCCTCCAGGAACATATGGAAACAAGCAGATGTGCCCCTGCTACAACAACTGGAAGACCAAGAGAGGAGGCCCCAAGTGCCCTTAGATTTGGTTACTCCTCTCACTTTTGTATAGTGTTGGACTATTACCTATGCCTCATACTATCAATTTGCCTATTTCTAACTGATCAGCTCTCTAATCCTAACTGGTAGCTTGTTGCATTGTAATTGCTATGTTCTGTAATTGAAAGTTGGTGTGACTTAAATCTCTCAAGTTTCTCGATGCCCTGTGCTGAATTATCTGAGATCTCTAAGAAATTTCGTGTGTATAAACTTGTTTCATTATTTGATCAGTCTGGTGAACAATGGGAAAAGGTTTAATTGACATCGTACAAAAGTTACACATGTGAATAAATAATCACGATTCACATTTGTCAAGCGAGCATACGTCTTGAGTAGGCGAGGGTCTGTTGTATTCTTCTCCATTCTGGTGTGAAATTTATTCTACAACCAATTTGATTATCAAACACAATTATTTATCTTGATTTTTGGAATGGCAAGTAGATGTTGTTGCAGAGATACTTAGTACTAGATTGGTACAGTCAACTACATTTAATCTAGATACCTAGTCCTATATGGGTACATTGAACCAACGTTTAATGATAAAAGGAATCACAATTCACATTTATTATAATAAGGATAATAAAAATAAAAATAATAATTATTATTTTATTTAATAATAGTCATAATTATTAAAATAAAAATAAAAATAATAATAATAATAATTATTATTATTATTATTATTATTATTATTATTATTAATAATAATAATAATAATAATTTAATTTTAAAATTTATATCAATTAAATTATGGAAAATTTTAAAGATAGAAATTTATAAAGTTTAGAAATTTTGACATATTTTTAAGTTAAAACAATTTTATATCATAAAATTTGGGTAAATAATTTTTAGAAAATGAATGGAAATTAGTGGATATCTTTTTTTGAAAAAACACTGAAAATTAGCCCACTTTGCATAAAACTCAGTTTAATTTTATAGTTAAGATGAAATAGTTTTCTTGGATCTCCCTCACTCAATTTAATTTTAAGGTTAAGATGAAATTGTTTGGTTAAGATGAAATAGTTTCTTGGATCTGCCTCCACATAACAATTTGACAGGTAAAGTATACAAAGGTGTACATACTTTGTCCCTCTAGACTGTGACCTCTTAACAAAAAAAACCTATTAGAAAATTTGAATAATTTACATATTTAATATGTATCTTTATACTTCTAAAGCTATTAAATTAAATTTGAATAATTTATATGTTAAACGTTTAGTATACATCTTTATACCCTTACTGCTTACCTAAATTTAACATGTTGAAATTAAAGTTTGAAAATCCTTTTTTAACCAAAGAAGCCACTTTGTTTAGGAGGAAGGCAGTGACCTTTCTTTAACCAAAGACACCACTTAAAATTAATGCTCAATTTACAAATTTTCTCTAACCAAAGATGTTATTTAGTTTAGGAGGAAGAAAGCAACCTTTCTCTAAAAAAAGACACCATTTAGTTTAAGCGGAAGGGAGGTTACAAGAAAAATAATTAGTTTTTTACTTTTCAGAAGCTCCCAAGTAAGAAATATACTCACAACCTCTATATGTTGTTTAGTGTGTTGGTAGTTTGTTGTTATCATTAATGTCAAATCCAATCACTGGTGTCAAGTGATGTCAAGTTTAGGGGGAGCTTGTTGAGTATTCATGATGTCATTGTTGCTTTAAGTGTCTATTTTCATTGATCAATGAGTGTAGGTTACAAGTTGCTTAGCTTGAATTCATCAATGCAGTTAATTAAGAAGCCTAGATTTGTGGACATTTTAACTATAATTATCTTGATAAAAAAAACATGGAAAGTGTTTGGCTAGATAGCCCTTTTAGATAACTTTCCAATGGTATATGACACTTAGGCTAACTTCCAAGGAATGAAGATAAAATGCATTTTGTATTAAGGAATTTCAACAAGCAGTAATGGCCTCAAGGTATATGGGCATCCAGACTCATCCGGGGTGCATTCATTTATCATGCAGTTGAAATGGGAGGATACCATATTTCTCAAGTGGGTGTACCAAAGGCAGGTAGAGAAATGAAGTGGTAATATAAGTGGTTGGTCAATCGTAACAACCCCTGGTTGATTTTCTATGTAAACAAAAAATAAAACCAAGGTCATGGGACACATATTCCAAGATGAATGTTGGGAAAAACATAGTGATGGGTATCATTAGTGATTAATTAATGGCTATGGAAATTGACAAAGGAATTGGCAAAGGAAAAGTGGCAATAATTGACATTTATTTATGAAATAAAGGAAAATAGGAGAAAAAGAAGGTGAAGAGACACAGATTTGCATGAGAGGGAAATTGAAGGAAAATAGAGGAAAATTGAAGAAAATAGAAGCATCAATAACGGAAAGGTTTCTAAGGATTAATTCACAGTTTTTGCTGGTTAACCTTTTGTTAGTTTAGTTTTGGAGAATTATCTCACACTCTTGCACACTTAGAGTATTCTTGGAGCATTCTTGGAGCACTTTGGCATGAATTTGGAGAAAGAAGGAAAATAAAAGTATGAAAATACAAGGAAACATGTTGATCAGTAGCTACAATTGGATTTATTTGTAGATATCAGGTTGCATGTGTGATTTCCTTGTTGATTTATGGATGCATGGTATATGCATTTTATTATCTATTTATTTGTTGTCATTGGCATGGAGGATTGACTAGATTGATAGTGGTTTTAACCTTGTCTTGCAACTTCCTATTTCCTTGATAGACATGGCATTGTGTGTTTTCCCACTTGATTGCTTTTTATTGGTGTTCATAATTCCTTATGGTTGTGGGTTGGAAAAAACACTCTCGAAGCCCTAGAACAACTTGGGTTGAGTTACTAGTCCTGGAGCCTAGGTTGGGACAAATGCTCTGGAGCCCTGGAAGGTTGTGGATTCAGTTACTAATTCATGGAGTGCTCGACATCTTAGGTAGATATCAATCTGGTTGGTGTTAGTGATGCTCGACTGTGAGGTTGAATCACTAGTTGAGGATTGAGGTGTTTTGGCCTATGGAATCCATGGTTTGGTTTTGTCTTAGTTTATTACTTGAGATCCCATGTTCATTATTACCATATGGCGCAAGGGTGATTAGCTGAAAGAGAGATTTGGTTTAGCCCAATCTATTATCAGGTGGTATGTGTAAGTCTTGACTTCGTTAGTATTTTCCTATGTTAACATGGGACATTTCCTTTTTGTGATCTATGATAATTATAGCGATTATGTTGGTGATACTATGCTTTAGTTTCCATGGCTTCTATGTTGGTTATTTTCTGGTTATATGTTGGTTATAAAATGTGTACCATCTTAATCTTGTCATGAATCATTTAGTTATTGATTTATTGATGAATGTATGAACTAATAAGCATTGTTGCAACTATGTGGAGAGGGCATAGGGCCTTCTCATTGATATTTATATGTATCTCATACTTTTATGATCAAATATGCATTCATGACCTGTAGCTTACATGTTTTCCATGTGTTTGATGAAATATCTAGTGTGTTCTAGGTAGTCTAAGTCAAGTTTTGTATTCGAGTTTTAATGCTTATATTTGTACTCATTTCAATAATGATTTTGGAAAGTATAAGATAGTTCTGGGTAGTGGTATGGAGGTTATCCTTGAATTTTGTCTTAGATCTTGAGACCACACCCTCTAAACTAGAAATTTTGGGCTATAACCGCATAGAAGCAGTGTCATGCGTGCGATTGGATCCCTATAACCACACCCTTGCCTTGCTTTTCATGTGGTTGGTTCTTAATATGTGAGAATAGTAGCCCCAACTTGGGTTTGATCACCTTGGGTGGTCCTTTGGTCTATGAGTGTTTTGTAGTCCTAAGTTATTTTTTTGAAAAGTCAGTTGTCGGCCCACTTTCATAATTGAAGCGTGGAGGTCGGGTCATGTCATAGTAACTCTTCATGTCATGTTTACCCTGGAGGGCCAATGAAATGGGGAAAATGTGGGAGGGGGTGGTTACATCAATGACATGGTATCTATATGACATGAAGCATGGCATGATGATGTGGTAGTCAAAGGACATGATACATGGCACAATGATGTAGCATCCGAAGATAGTGACACATGGCATAATGATGTGGCATCTGGAGGTAGTAACACATGGAAAAATTATGTCGCATTCGAAGGTAGTGACACATGGCACCCATTTTTGACAATTTAGGTGACTAATTGGACATGTGGAATGTAATGAACACATGGTAGTAGTAGGTGTTAGACTCCTGTAATTCACAGTATCACAAGGTGACTGAATATTTCTGTTTAGATCATTCATATTGAAAATAATATTCCATGACTGTCATTTATTTCCAAGAAGGTACTTATGGCACAAAAGATGGCAATGGATGGTTGTATTCACCTCATTTCCAATATAGTCAAAACCAAGCCTAAATGCATTGTTCAGCACTGTCCATCTCATCAAACCCCCAAAACCCACATATATAAAGTTTTGGGACTTTATATTAAGTCCCGACACCTCCATTTCAGCTCCGCCCACCCACTAACAACTATATCATATTTCCCTTCAAACTTACCATATATTTCTTTTATCGCAGCTCTGCCCGCACCACAACAAACCTTATATATATATATATATTACATTTTTTTTTTTGGCAGTTTAAACTAATCCTAATCTTTCCATTTTTTTCTCCTCCCATTCCACCCATGGGTTTAGAACCGGTGACCTTGGATACAAAGTGTCTTAACAGCGCACCCCATCACCGACTACTTTACACCATGTGGGAATATATATATATGTGTGTGTGTGTGTGATATAGTATTTATCATTTTCCGCACTTAACCGTATTAAAACCTTTACCTTTCATCGTAATTCACTTATCGCAGTTTTAAACTCCATTCATAACATAATTTCCGAAACCTACAGAACCCCCAAAATGTGACTTGCAATATTGGATGGGACCCATCACCTTTTCGCATCGCAAATTTGTAAATACTACTTACGACTTGCACTTAACTCCACCTCATTCCCCGATATGTGATTTGTGATATTCACTGGGACCCATCATCTTTTCGCATCGCAATTTCGTAAATATTACTTACCACTTGCACTTACTTCCACCTCATTCCCCAATATGCAATTTGTGATATTGGCTAGGACCCATCACCTTTTCGCATCGCAAGTTCACAAATAATGCTTACCACTTGCACTTACTTCCACCTCATTTCCCGATATACGATTTTTGGTGGGACTCAATCACATATCACAATTCGCAAGCTCAGGAGGATAAGCGCTCAAGAATCATGTGGAAATGCCGAAATGAGAAGTGCAATAATGAAGTGGACACGATATATTTCAAAGCTAGAATCTATGGGAATTGAAGTCTGGCTATGGCACCCAATCGCATATCGCAAATTTCAAGCTCAAGGGGATAAACGCTCAAGAATCATGTTGAAACACCGAAGTGCAAAGTGCGATAATGAAGGAGATGCGATATACTTAAAAGCTAGAATCTAAAGGAATTGAAGTCCGGCTGTGGGACCCAATCTGATATCGCAATTTGCAAGCTCAAGAGGATAACCACTCAAGAATCATGTTGAAACGACGAAGTGCGAAGTGTGATAATCTAAAGGATTTGAAGTCCAACTATGGGACCCGATTGGATATCACAATTTGCAAGTTAGGGAGGATAAGTGCTCAATAATCATGTTGAAACAACGAAGTGCGGAGTGCGATAATGATGCAGACGTGATGCAGGTCAACGTTGAAGCCTAAAGGATTTCAAGTCTGGGTGTATGTGTTTTTCCCTTTGTTAAATAACATTGGAGAACATAGGAGGCTTATAACATAGAACGATTGGATCCCCGAAATGCGATTAAGGGACTAGACGCGAGGCTATTCAAAGGTTAATTGGAATTTATTTAAGGTTGAGGGTTCTTTGTAGTTACGTTGTTTTATGAAGGAAATTGAACGCGGGCAGAAAGGCTTGGGTAAGGGACCCAAAACAGAGCAAAACTCCAGGCAGACTAAGTTGTTGAGACAAAGGTGAAGATTGAATGTTGCGGGCACAAGCAGAAGAGGCAGAGTCGAGCAAAAGGAGATATGGTGGCACCGTTGGAAATGTGCCAGTGGGTTAAGTCGGGCAAAAGGCATTTGTACAAAAAAGGCAGTGAACACATCAACACAGCCACTGATTGACAAAAAATTGCCAGCACCGTATCATATTTAATGATCCAGCAAAGGCAACCCAAAAGTAGATCCAAGTGTCAGAATTGCCTCTTTATGACCACTCAGCCACCTTCCACTTACTTTTAAGTTCACGAATATCCACCAAAGTTTTTGGATTCATGAAGAGCTGCAGAAGTTCATTTTACAGATGATGTTTTGTTAGAGATATTTTGTCTAGGCCTTGCATGGCCACACTTGTCTAGTTTTTTTTTAATTGTAACTAATGAAAATTTTCCGAAGTGGATAGGGAAACTGACGTAGTCTTTAGTTAAATACTGCATGCATTGGTAGCATCAAGGGTTGGACCTTGTTGGACCCTCCATTGTAAGAATTATTGTATTGGAGAGCTGTAATTTTTGGAGTTGGGCATCAATAATAAGAGACTATTTACAGGATACTGGAGCTGTGTTAAATGGTGATGTAATTCCTATCTATGTTAAATGTTTACATGGTTTTCCTTACTGTACATCCATTCATCTGATTGTAAAACATAAATTTTTGATTAAGATTTGCGATCGGAGCACCTTAATTCTATCTGTAT